>OZ038388.1:67292201-68001603 GCA_964036045.1 Eutreptiella sp. 'Long Island Sound 2002' | reverse complement strand
CCCTAGGGCTGCGGCTGGTGAGGGGGGGGCGTGGGAGGGCCGGGCTGGCTCGGGGGCGAACCCCGAGAGGCCCTCGGGGGCTGGGCGAGGGCTCCCGAGGGCGGCCGTTCCCTGGGGGGGGGGGGGGGGGGTTGCTCCTTGCCCGGGGGACGACGGGGGCCCCTCTTGAGCGAGGGGGGGGGGGGCGGGCGTGTATCGCCTGGTGTAGGGCCATGTCGATTCATGGCCGCGCGGCATGGGACTATATCCCCAACCCTCCGCGCCGGAGTCCCTTTTTGGGGGGGGCTGAGGGGGGGGGGGGGGGCTGGCGGTTGTCGCATGCACCCTCCCATGTGGGGGGGTTCGCCGGTGGGAGCTCCGTCCGGCGTGGCCGAAAAAACCCGGTGGCGTCCCCTGGGCTCGTGGGCCCCTTCGAGGAAGAACCGCCGGATTCGCCGGGGGGGGCTCCGCTAGGGGGGGGGTATGGGTATGGGTATGGAGGGGGGAGGGGGGGGGGGGGGGGGCTGCGCCGGACCCTCAGATATGGAATGGCGGATTGCGTGAGCCCCACAGCACCGGTGTTGCCTTGGCGGCATCGGGCCGCGAAATTCTCTAGACCCCACACCTTTCATAATCAGTGCATCGTGGGGCCCATTTGACAAATACATGTTGGGGTGTCCTGGTTCACCCCCCCCCTCCCCTTCTGCGGTGCGGTGGGCCACTGACAAGGACCATATACCCGGGGGCTAACGGGTAAGCCCAGAGGATCTCCACAAGGGGGGCACGGGGCGGGCGGAATCGGCGGAGGTTCGCTGCACCTGCCACCGCTGGCAGGCGGAACCAGCGGTCCCGAAGCCTCGGAAGTTCCAGTGAGCTGCAGTCTTGCCATTCGCGTCTGCCCAGCCGGCCACAACCAAGCAAGTCTGGGCCCTACTGAGCCATGCACCGGATGCAACAGGTTCCTACTGAGTTCCGGATGTGGGTGAGGCAAGTATTACCGGGTGGCACACAGCACAGGGCCGGTTCCTAACGAGATCCAGATTTCCTGCCGGACGCTAGTGGCATGTCTGCTGCACTGAACGGGGGATCGGGTACGCACTGATTTGAGTTTCTAGAAATAAATTGTCCATTTTGCTTGTTCCAAGCCACTGGGGAATCGTATTTCCAGTGGGTGAGGGTGGGTGAGGGTGCTCACAGCTGCTGCTTCTGCCCCTTGGTGGCTGAGGGGGACGCAGGAGCCGGTGGAATCCCCTTCTTTACGTCTCATGTGTCTCATGCCTCATCGCATTGCAGAAGCGGTACGTCATCGTTGAGCTGAACGATTTGTGGCGCGCTCACATCAGTGACCTCCTCAAGAAAGCCCTTGACCCGAATTCCCCCAAAGACACAGGTATGTTGCTGCGCTGCACGTGTATCCGTGTCCCGCTGCTCTGGCGAAACGATGCGGATGATAGTGACCATTCCTCTGTTGGAGCTCACCGCACCGCTCCCCACTCCCATTCCCGCACGCAGGAAGAAGTAGGGCCAATTCCACAGATTCTGCAACCGAATCCAGTTTTGGCAGCGATGGAGTTTTTGTCGAAAAGGCTCAGGTTCCTCAGAGTTTGCTCGAGACGCCAGATGACATTATTGCGGAGAAGAAGAAGCAGGTACGACTCGACCCACGCCCACACCCACATCCACACCCACATCTACCTACACCCGCCCACGCCCACCCACCCACATACCAATGCCCCCACCCGCCCAAACACCCACACCCAGGCCTCGGTGCGGGTGTGGGTGTGGGTGTGTAGGTGGGGGGGTTGTGGTCCGGTGGATGTGTAGTTGGGTGCAGGTGGATGTGGGTGTGGGTGTGCGTGTGTGTGGGTGTGGGTGTGTGGGTGTGTGGGTGTGTGGGTGTGCGTGTGCGTGTGTGTGGATGTGTGTGTGTGTGTGCATGTGTGTGTGTGTGGGGCTGGGTGTGTGTGTTGGCAGCGTGCACCCCATGTCCGAGCTGCAGTACATTGCACAGGGGGCGCTGGGTGGGCTGGACCCCCTACCACACAGGGCCCCTGTCGGTGCGCACCGGAGGTCCAGGTACAGGCCTACCTGCCCCATCCCAGGCGGCGTGGTAGTGCGGCGGTGACGAGCCAGTCCTGAGCACTGGCACCCAGAGCACCTTTCCACCAAAGACCCGCGGAGCACATCCTGGGCACACGTCTGACGGAATGGGGGGCTCGGCTGTTCTAGTTCCAAGGCCGACCGGGAGTGTTGCGGCGTGAAAGGGACGGCGTGCCCGCTTGGGAGGCGGACTGCTGGGCAGAGTTGTGCTTGACAACTCAGCATCTCCCGGGGGGGGGGGGGGGGGCTGGGGGGGGTCTGACCCCCCTCGGACTGCCAGCAAGTCACACATTGGTGAGCTAGCACCCATGGCCTTGTGTGACATTCACGTTGCGGGTTGTGGTGAGCACCTCCCAGCCCGGGGTCTTTGTGTTGACCCCACACCGGGCACTGATCAGGCCGTCAGGGGAGGACCCCATGGGCAGAAGTCGCATTCTGGATTCCCCCCCCCCCCCCAGGCAGGTGGACGCCAGCGGCAGTGCAGATGCCCGCAGTAGTGCAGATGCCCGCTTGTCATGGCAGAAGGTTCAAGGGCGGGAGGCCAATAGGCGCCGCCACGGCCTAACAGAGCCAACCACCAAGGCCTTGTGCCAACCCCCCCCCCTCGGACCCCCGGATTTCATAGTGGGAAACAATGCAATTTTACGAAAGGAAATGTTGATTTAGGCTGTTTTTGGTACTCAAACGTTTGGACTTTTGGGTTCCAGAGCCCCCCCCCCCCCCCCCCCCGCCCCCCATAACCAAAACCCTGCTGCTTGGGTCCCGTCATGTGCGTCCTGTGCCATTGTCCTCGTGGACCCAACCAAGACCATCTGTTCCACCGGAGGCCCGGCCGAGGACTTGGACCACGGGTTTGACCGTTTGCAATGCTTTGCATCGGTACCTCGGCTGTCCTCCTTTGAACACTATGTCAATGGTCGCCTGTCATGAGCATGTCCCGGAACGCCATGGCTGCCTCCACGTAGTCCCGCACGGGAGCGGCCCCGTACGCGATTTGGACGGGGTAGCTCCAGCCCGGGAGCTGCACCCAGTCAGCGCCATGTCAGTAACCCCCCCCCCCCCCGCCTGCCCCCCCTCGCCGCGTACCCCGCCCCCCCACCTTGCGCGAGCAACACAAAGGTCGCACAATGTGACGGAAACAACACCTACCGCTGGTCTGCCATGGGTCATTCCCCCGAGGGGCTCAGCAACAGCGTCCCAGGGCACCTTTACCCCAGATTTCAATGTTTTGTGTTGGGAGCCCATTCGTTCTGGTTCAGAAGTGTACGGGCCGTTCTGTTGCGTGGGGGCTACGGGCTGCGGATGCCATACACCGGGCGGTGGTGCGTGCGCCGCGTGTTCCCGTCGCGGACCAGGCCAAGGCACCCCGGACCAGCCTTTGCATGGGCACAAGGCGCGGACGCACGGGTTTAGGGGCTCCGTTGGCATGACCACAACACGTCCGGACCCACGGAGGGTCAGAATGTACGATGGCGAGGGGCCAATAGGCGCCGCCAAAGGCAAACAAACCAACACCATGGCCTTGTGCCAAACACCCCCCCCCCCCCAGGGACGTTCGGCCAACCTGCAAGCACCAGAACGCGTTCGGGGGCGCCCGACCCCCCCCCCAAGCAGGCCTTGTGCCAACCCCCCCTCCCCAAGCAAAAGCCCCTCCCAGACCCCCCCCCCATATCACCCCTCCCATCCCCCCCCCCCCGGGGGCCTCCGGCCAATGGTTAGGGGGGAGGGGGGGGGGGGGGGTAGTTGGTGTCCAAACCCGAGGAGTCCCCCCCCCCCCATGCCCCTCCCCCCCTCCTTCCCTGGGCTTTCCTCCAACACGGGCCGCCCCCTCCTGCCCTGCCAAGCCCCGTGCCATGCGCCGCGGGGAGCCAGGGCTCAAGGGTGTGCTGTGCGCACAGATCCAGAAGCACGTGGAGTGCTGCATGGAGCTCATGGGCATATCCGAGTACATCGTGCTGTACCCCCCCGCGGGGTCCGTGGAGTGTGGGGTCAAGCAATGGCAGCACGACGTCATGACCCATTTCGTGTCCATCACCGGCGCTCTGCCCAGCCCCACGCAGCTCGCGTCCCGAAGGGCGGTCCTGGCGGCACGACGCAGGCAGGTCGTCACTCCGTCCGCGGTGCGCCGCGCGTTCCCGATGCAGCGGACAAGGCACGCGTGCGCGTGTTGCCGGCCGCAGCGGTGACCGCGGCGGGGGCCCAGGGGCGCGGGCCACCCATAGTGGGGGCACTGCCCTGCTGCGCGTGTCTGGCACAGCGCAACCGGAGGTTACCGCGACCCCAGAGCTTTGCTTATCCACTCAGCATCTCGCGGGGGGGGGGGGGGGGGACTACTGCTGAGACACTGTGATATTATGTCCGGACCATTGTGGCACCATGTGCTGCCTTAGTCCACCAGATTGATAGTTCATAGGTGCAGTAGGCGATTGTACTCCACGTGCGGTCATCTTTACTGCAGCGAAAGGCGCCTATGACATGTCACTGAAGGGCTTCTTTCTTCGACTTTTGCTTTGCACTCCTGCTTTGTTCTGAACAGTGCCGGTCGTGCACACGTATCTGTATCCCATAGTGGGGGAGTCTAACACCCCCCCTCCCCTCAGACCCCCGGAAAAAATGAAATTTTACAACAGGAAATATTGATTTGGCTGCTTTTGGTACACAAACCTTTGGACTTTTGGGCCCCAGGACCCCCCCCCCTTTAAGGAGAACCCTGCGGGACCCTCTGCAAAGCCTGAAACTGCTGCCGAGGGGCATGTGTTGTTGCTGCTGCTGCCGTTGCCGAGCTCCACGTGCGGGACGGCATGCCTCGTGCAGGCCCTGGCTGTTGAGCTGCTTGATTTAACGGACACCATCCGCCTGAATGGTCCACACGCCTCAGCAACTCGGAGGTAAGCTCAGCTGAGCTCCGTATCGTTCTGATTTGTGACGGCTACGAGTCTCGTTTCCCGGCCCTTTGATACACGAAGGCCGACCCACTCACTCAGTGCACGTGTGTCTTTGCCCGGGACCGGTGAGAGCGAAGGGACACATGAGCGGCACTGCGAGAAGTCCCCAGTTCTGTTTCTGGTAGACGTTGAGGAGCGTGGACCGCCGCTGGGAACAGCACCGGTTTCGTCATTGCATTGATCAGGCACCAGCTCATCCTCTATTTCAGTCGCCGCAGTTTGTGAGGGATCCTTTCAGCCGCAAGGCAGATGCTCAAAGGGGAGGCATACCGTTAGCCTCCCCCACACGTACCGCACTTTTCTGTGGATTTGCTCGATGTTCAGAAGTCACAGTGAATCCAACTGCGCCGTCGAAGCGGACCAGGCAACCGATGTAGCACCTGCCATTGGGGGTGGTGGTGGGGGGGGGGAGATGCGTGGGAGCAATGCCCGTGGGGTGGGGGACGGCGGAAGCAGAGCGTTGCTCGGAAGAAGTGACAGGCCCCGTTTGGGACTGTAGTGCACTTGAAAGCACCGGAGATGTTGTCGAATTTTGATTCATCTTCTGAATTTTTGCCGGAATCCAACGACTGCCATCACGCCGGTGAGTCGGTTGTGCACTGTAACGGGCGGGACCAGCTGCGCAGGCTGCCAGCTGCACACCCACATGCCTGATGGATGGGGGGCACAAGCCTCCGTGGGCCAAGCCAACCTCGCGGATTTTCCAGTGAAGTGATCAGTGTGCGCGTGCGGCAGATGGTTCTGCTGCTGCGTGGGCACAGGAGGGGAGGAGATATGCGTGGAGGGAGAGAAGAGGGACTGAGCGCGGCCTACCTCACGCGCCAGCCATGTACGCCCTGAAAGTGCAGAGGCTAACGTCTCCGTGGAGTGGAAGGGTAGTTTGCGGAGACGGGCTTGGCATGAGCACGAAAATTGTATTTTCAGCCAAAGTTGCTCCTTACACATGCCAACAAGAAGCTCATCAGCATGGGCTTTCCCGTTGGAAAAGTGCAGAGTCACCCCAATGTGTATGGAACAGGTGATGCGACACGTCACAAAATCGAGTGATGCAATGCCAAAGGCGTTGTGCCCAGTACAGACACGCAAAGGGACAGGCAACACAAGTAAATTGAGACACCCGATGTCACGCCACATTAAACCCAGGAACCAGCACTTCTTCTCTTCTGGGCCCTCGCCCAGAAGAGATGCAAATGTCGTGAAATGCCCATGGAGTCTTGGGGAGGCGTCAAGAGGGATAGCAGCAACAACAGCAACAACAACAGCAGTGGCGACAAGCGGTGAGGGTGTCTGACGTTCTTCCGTCCCAAGTTAGTACTGTTGTCCCGTGACGTCTGCTGAGAACTTTACAGGTCAGTACAGGTCAGGAGAGTTGGCAGTCCGCCTTGCAGCTTCTGTGGACCAGCAGGGGCGACAGGGCAGCAGCTACCCCTCGAACCGCTCCTCCAGATTCCCCTCTGTTTTTCTCTGTCGCATAACGCACATCCTTGCACTACCGTCTGTGGCTTGTGTGGTCTGCAACCTGTCCCCGGCCCCGGTGCGTCTGCGTTCCTTTGGCCGCCCTTAACGTGCTCGTTGTCCCCCCAGATCGCTTGCATTCGCGGAATCCAAGGCGAGATCAAAGAGCTGAGGAAGGAGATGCAGGGAGCCGTGAAGGCGCGTCGGGCTCGTCGCAATGACCTGTCCAGCCTGCGGGATGCCAACCTCATCGATGTCACCGAACATCCGCTGGGGGTGGGGATGTCGCAGGTAATGGAAGGCACGAACCCTGCAATCCCTGCAAACCTCGTCGTCCATTTTGGGGTTTGAACGGCTACCGGACCAGTCTTGTGCAGAGTGATGCGTTCATCTCTGCTTATGATATGTCTGTGCGGCAGATGTTGCAGGACGAACATTAAATGCAGGTTGAATGGACCATCCAATCCATTAGATTATTGGATGTGTTGTGTCAGGTGACACTTATCCGAAGTGGGGAACGCAACGACGATGACACCGACAAACACTACAGGAGTACCAGTAGCAGCAGCGCCAGGTCCCAGCGACAACAGGGCAGCAGCACAGCAGCAGCAAGAGCAGTGCCAAAGCAGTGCATGTGGCAACGATCGTGTGGACAGCAGCAGCTACAGTAATCCCGAGCACGTTGTTGTGTCTTTGTGAGAAGTTGGCATTGCTCTTATCCTCACTGATGCCCTTTCTTTGTTCCAGGCACCTGATCTGGATTCAGCCACGGCCCCGTCACGAGCAACGACGTCTGACATATTTTCAGTTGACGGCAGCACAATGCCGTGCTCTTCTTCCACGGCATCATCGGATAGTGGTAGTGGTCTGGATGGCAGTGACCAGGAGGTGTGATATTGTAGATTGCCTGCCCTCTCGCCAATATGGACCTGGAGGCAGAAGGGAAGCATGCTACTGCAGCAGCAGCAGCGGCTGCTCTTACTGCTCTGGCATCCATATCCTCTTGTGTCGGTTGCTCGTCCTCTGGTCTCTGAGAGGCGCTTTTCAGCTGCGCCTCTGGCATGTGCCGTGCACACGCAGCGCGTCCTGTGGCACATTGTTTGGGCGAATGTCCCTGAACAAGGTCAATTGTAGTCGAACATTGTTGAGCTGAATTTTTGAACTGCACATCGCTTTTTGGTGGAGCCCCGTGCGGGATTCCCAGGTCGAGTGCCATGATTTGGTGACTGAGGCCGGAGAACAAGCATGTTTCAAGGTGGTGTGCCCCCACTGAGAATGGTGGTGCGTGCTCAGGCAGAGATTCAAACATGTGCCTTTTGTTGGATACCTCGTGAAGGTTGGATGGACAATCCAATCCCTTGGATGATTGGATGTGTTGTGTTGGGTGGCAATCGTCCGAAGTAGCAGTTGCAACGACGGTGACCCTTCAAACACGACTGAATGCCGGGAGGACCAGCAGCAGCAGCAGCAGCAGCCGCAGCAGCAGCAGCAGCAGCAGCAGCAGCAGCAGCAGCAGCAGGCCCAGCAACAACAGGGCGCTGGCTATGCTCCTCTGCGGTTGTTTTGTAACGCCTGTTTGGTCGGTACCCCATACCGCAGCTGTAGCGTGCTGCCCCAATGCCCAGCTGCTGACATTTCTCTGCAGTCGAGGGCCAACGAGGGCGGTAGCGAGTCCAGTGACGAAGACAGTGATGTGGATTTGGCCGTGTTCCAGGACAGCGACGAGGATGTCCTCGATGGTGTGTAGTCGAGAGGTGGCTGACAGGGATCACAGGGGGCGAGCCTCAGCCCAAGGCACGTTCGAACCCGCGAGGGATATTACCCTGACGACGAGCTGCGGGGGCTGTAGCGACGGCCGCTGCGAAGGATTGAGGCCCATATCCCATTCTTTGTGTCTGTTCGGGAGAGGCTTTGTGACGTGGGTACGCGTCCGTGTGCGTCTGTTGCGATCGTGGGGTGCGTCCGTTTCCGTCCGCTTTCATCATTTTTCGAGGGTGTGTGCTTTGCGTCCGGTGCGACTGCAATAATGGCGAGCGGCAAAGAGTGTCGTGGGCTGGCCCCCGCCGATGGATTTTGTTTCGGGTGGAACGTGGGCGCCAACCCATTGGCCACCCCCTCATGGGTGGGCGGGAGGTCCCCAAGGCCCGCCTGCAATGGTGCAGAAGATGTGAGGGCGCCGTGGTATCACGCGCACGCCCGCTTTCGGGTGCGTCCGTTCGCCTCCGTTTTGGACTTTGGGTGCATCGCTTGTGGGGCCGGCGGGCGTGTCAGCACGCGGCATTGTCGTGCCAGGGCACGCCGAAGCTCTGTCATTGTCACTGCATGTTCAGTCAAACCTCATGACTGCTACCCCCACACCCCCTCACGGTCCCGGAACAGCCGGCTTCCTTCCACTCCCACGTGCGGCTTTCCGCGTCGTGCGGCAAACGTGTGTCTTGACAGAGGGGTACAAGGCAGATGACCGGGACAAGGACAAGTTCGAAATGATGATGGAAGCTTTTGTGGGGGATGCGAAATCGAAGGTCGCCGATCTGCAGCAACAAATCGAAGACATGAAACAGGTGGGTCCCTCCCCGTGCCCTGCCCTTCCCACTGCCACTTTGTGTGTCGTCTCCCCCTAGGCACACCCTCGAGCCCAGCAGCACGCCTTTGGGGGCCGGAGCTCAGTAGTGAGCCCCAGAAGATCCCGACCAGGAAGCGGGAAACGCACGGGAGCCATGACCCCGACCCTGTACTTGGTATCGACGGTTCTAGGCCGGGGTCATGTGGTCAAATTCATTTTCATCCCCGCTTTGGACGGCCCAAGACAAATGCGGCTATGTAGCCATTATGCGCACATGTGGCCCCTAAGACGGTAGGGGCAACGCCGACACTTTCATTTCTTACTGAAGTAGTGATTATCTAGTCACTTTGATTTGGTCCCCACTTTGTGGATGTCAAGTTTACAAGAGTTATGTGGCCGCCGGGCGAGGATCCCATTGCATTGCTGGGGGGTGATGCCCATAAGGTCTACCGCGCCAAATTCATTCGGAGTGGCCCCGCTTGTAGAGCATAACCCCGCCACTGGCTGTGTCCAGTACAATTGGAATGAGCAGCACAGGTGCCATGTGGCCCTACCCGGCGGATATGCCCAACACTCAGGGCCAACACAACGGTGGCAGGATGAGGGCGTCGTCGTCCTCGGTGTACACCACCTGCTGATTGCAACGGGAGAGATGCCACCTCCGAAGGGCTCCACACAATGGAGAGCCCCTTTCCATGCCCTGGAACCCCCCTTCCTCCCATGGTGAAGGGAGGTATTGGCAAGGGCATGGGGAGGGGCAAGGGGAGAGGAAGTAGTTGTTTCAATGGAGTGACGCCAGTGCATGACGAGACCTCGAAGAACACGCACAAAAAGCTGGCGGCTTTGGGATGGTGGGTCACGAGCCTTCAGTGCAGGGGAGCTGAAGGGCACCGCGCCACAGCTACGATCACGGCACTCTGCTCTGTTGCAGGATGTCGCGCAGTTGTGCAGACAGTACGGGGGAGACCAGAAGACGTTTGACGAGGTGGCCTTCTTCAACTCCATTGCAGAGTTCACAGCTGAGTTCAAGCGCATCCACAAAAACCTGATGCTTGAGGTGTGGCGTGGTGAGCCAGGCACGGGGTGTGGCGAGTGTGCGGTGTCGTGCCCCATGCTCTGGGGCACAAGGCTGTACATTGACTTTTCTGGGGCATCGGAGACCTTACCTCATTGTCCACATGCTGCACAGCGCAAACTACACAATTCAGGCCAATTTCGTGCTCCTTCGCAGGGCTCCACTGTCTCAGACGTTACTTTACCCACTGTTGGCGGGAATAACATTTTCTAATACCTACAACTCATCTTTTTGTTAGTGACAAAGACCGGCTGCATTGCGCAACAATGTTGTCACCAGTAGCGATGGCTGTAGCGCAATGGTAAGAGCAGTTGGCTCTAAGCCCACAGGCGTGGGT
This sequence comes from Eutreptiella sp. 'Long Island Sound 2002', assembly GCA_964036045.1. Classification (NCBI taxonomy): domain Eukaryota; phylum Euglenozoa; class Euglenophyceae; order Eutreptiales; family Eutreptiaceae; genus Eutreptiella; species Eutreptiella sp. 'Long Island Sound 2002'. The sequence goes on along the minus strand of OZ038388.1, from coordinate 67,991,149 downwards.
TCGAGACCCGCCAATTATTGAGACGGCATGGCTCGCGCCAAACACGCATCAGGCGGGCAGGGAGGACGAGTGGGAACTCTGCCTCCACCTGCCGAGGCATTGCCCAGAACCACATGGCAGGGCCCCTGCTCTGCGCCGTGGCCCGTGTTTTGTTTTGCGCGGCCTGGGCCTGCCATCCTGTCCTGTGGTTGTGCATTGCAAGGCCGTCGAGCGTTGGAGGGGAAGACGCATCTATCCGCCAGGGTGCCTCACAGGGCTGTCGGCCAGGGGATGGGAGGGCAGACCCGCCCTGCTCCTGAAATGAGTTGCACCCCCCCCCCCCCCTCCTCCTTTCCCCCAGACATCTGCGACAGGGACGGGATCCTGGAGCGACCCCAGCGAGCGCGTTGGTGGAGGTGGCAATACATGCCTGAGCAGGGGTCATGTAGCCAATGTTGGGGGGCGCCTCAAGCGCAGTGCATTTGGCTGTGCGTGTGTGTGTGTGTGTGTGCGCGCGCGCGCCGCCTCCCGGGGGGGCGGGGGCCTGGGGTCCCGGGGTCGGCCACTTCCTTTCGGCCGCGCCGCGCAGACATACCCTCGACTGTCCCCGGCGTTCGATGCCGCGGAGGTAGTGGGGCCTGGCACGTCCCCTGCCTTCGGCGTCACGGCGATGGACGATGGCCGGCGATGCACCGCGCTGCACTTCCCCTGTGCTGCCCGTGTGCACACACACATGCAGCCCCCCCCCCCCCCCATCTTAGCCCCCCCCCCCTCCTCCAAAGGGGGCCTATTGCCACGATTGGTTTGGAGGGGAGTGGTCGGTCTGCGGTGTGCTCCCCTGCCGGGGAGCGTGGGAGGGCCTCGGGCGAGGGCCTGTGATTCGTGGCCCCGGTCCCTCAGGCTCGCTGCACTCGGAGGGAGGTGCAGTGCATTGCTGGGGTGGCTTCAATAGTCCGCCCGTTTCACTCCCATCCGCCCTTGGCGCAGGGTATCAAAAGGCAAGTGCCGTGCCTCGAACGGGGTGGGATGGGGCGCAGGAAGGGGACCGGAGGGGTTGGGGCTACCACCCCCACCGTGACCGGCCTGGCACAGGAGCGTGCTGGACCTTCAGAGGCATGCCCCCAGGTATGCATTGGAAGGGGGGGAGGTACCCCCCTCCAGGGCGCCCAGCCACTGTCTCCCTGACGCCAAGTGCCAGCTTCAATCGCATTTGAAACTGACAGTAACCGCCCCCAACCGCTTTGGTACCCTCCTCCAACCGCCTGTCTAACCGCTTCTGGGGCCGCCTCTGAGGTCCCTTCCCTTCTAACGCATCCCTGCCCTTTATGGCCCCCTCCCTCTTCAGCCTCCTCCCAGGCACAAGAGTGACCTGGACCGTAGCAGGCACCTGCCCCCCCTCGTATGATGCCCCCCCCCCCCCCCTTCCCCTGGACCAACAGCCCGTCATCGGGCCTGTGTCATGTTGTCGCAGAAGGAGAACCAGGAGCGACAGCGAATGCTCGCGCTGAAGCGGCAGCAGCGGTTGGACCTGCTCAAGAGCGTCAAAAGAGGTGTGGCAGAGCGCGTCCACAGGGCCCGGGGAACGTCCGTGAGGCGGATGCGTGGACACAGAGCACTGGCACGCCGCCACAGCCCCCCCCCCCCCCCCCCCCCGCCTTCTTGTGCGGCCAACCCCCCGTTTGCCGAACCCCCCACCCCGTCAGCGGTCCCTCGGCTCGCCCGTCCTCCCGCTGTGCCTTGTCGGACACCCCACCCCAGTCCCAGCCCCTCTTGTCAGTCCATCTTTGGGCCCGTCCAGAGCTTTGACGCGGGTGCACACTGAAGACAAACGCTTCGGCTTTCCTGTTCTGACGGAATGGGCTCACCGCCGATCTCCGCGGCCCGGCGGCGCGGGGGGGGGGAGGGGGGTGGGGGGGATCCGCCGCGGTGTGCCCACGGCCCCCCAACGCCCCATCCGGACGGGGGAGGGCACATCCCGCCACATTCAGCACAGCCCCAACACGCCAACCACTGGGCTCCGCGAACGCGGAAACGACACCCGCAGGAGCACCGGCCGCAGCGGCCGTCAGAACGCAGCGACCCGACGCAACATGCGAAGGGACGAATGGATGACTGTCCAGGGCCCCGTAAAGAAACAACAACCCGACGGAATGTCACACAGGGGGGGGGGGGGGATCCGCCGCGGTGTGCCCACGGCCCCCCAACGCCCCATCCGGACGGGGGAGGGGGGGTGCGGCCCTGGGCGTCAGGACTGTCCGTTAAAGCGCGGGCCCAGACCGAGAGTAGTCCGAGGGCCCCCGACGGCAGGGGCCGGTGGGACGTAGGCAGACCCCCCGGGGGTGGCGGTGGCGTCTCCGGCTCTTCCACGCGGGACCCGGGGCCGCGGTGTCGGCCTGACGCTGGTATCGCATGGGAATGGGGGGGTCGATGCGCTGGCGGTGGTGTGCGTTGTGTGTGGGCCGCGCAGTCATGACAACGCAGGGACATGCGGAGATCACAGAGGGCGAGGGCGGCTCTCCGGGTCTAGTCGCTGCAACAAACGGGCGTTGACGGAACGGGGACACCGTCCATTGATGGCATGGGCCGAGGGCGTCTGTGGTTTGGTGGGAATGGGAACGGGAGTGGGGTCGCGTTCAGCACGAGGCTCGAGGGGATCGTGAGGGCCTGCCGTCGCACCGCCGAACAGGCGGACGTATCAAGGCGTCTCAGGCGCCATCGGGGCTGCCGGCCACCAGTGACCCTGTAGACCGACGCAGCGAAGCCCCCCCCCCCCCCCCCGCCCCCATACACACACACGCACCGACAGACATGTGAACGCGCACGCGCACACCCGCGCAGTACTGCAGCCGCTGGCGCACGCTGGTCTCGCTGCGGTATGGGCTGCCTCGCACAAGGGTCAACCATTGCTCTGGATCTGTGCAGTGCGTGGAGCGCCCCGCGGAAACCTGCGGTGGTGGTCAAGGGTGTTGGACCCCCCACCCCCTCCGGCCCCCCCCGATCAAGCCATACCCTTTCACAAGGGGGGGGAGGGGGTTTCGCCAGGCGACAACTTCGTGCCCCCCCCCCCCCCCGCAAATGCCGCTCCATTTGGGCCATTTCTTGCTGCTTCCGCACCCCCTCTGGCAATATGTTTGTGAGGGAGTGGGAAGTTGGTCGTCCTTGACACTGTTTGTGCGCTGTGTTTGAGGGCGTCGCTCTGCGTAGCCCTCCTCTTTCGCAGGCCCCCCGGCCCCCAGACCGGACACTGAGAAACCGGTGGCCTCTGCCGCCAAGGCCAGCGGCGGCGGCGCCGGGGCATCTTCCGGCGCCGTTCCGGGCGGCCCGGCCGCGATGCCCGGCACCGCTCGTCCCCCCCTCCCCCGCGCCGATCCCCCCGTCGCTGCCAGTCCAGAGGGGGCGTGTGCGCCAGCCGCGCGGACTACCGCCCCGACGGACGTGGACCTCCTTCGCAAAGAGAACGACTGCCTCCAACGCGAATGCGCGAAGGCGCGCTGCGAAAAGGACAGCGCCGTGGCCGAGCGCGACGCCGCGCTAACTGAACTGAAGCGCCTCCGGGAGGCCATTAGTCTGGGCAGACCAATTGCGAAGTCTGAGCTCCAGCCCCGTCCCCCACACAACCCCCGGCCAGAGCCACAGCCAGAGCCACAACCACAGCCACAGCCACAGCCTCACTCACAGCCTCACTCACAGCCACAGCCACAGCCACAGCCACAGCCACAGCCACAGCCACAGCCACAGCCTCACTCACAGCCACAGCCACAGCCACAGCCACAGCCACAGCCACAGCCACAGCCAGAGCCACAGCCACAACCTCTGCCTCAGTCCGAACCTGCGACCAGACCCGAGCCCGTGCCCGAGTCCCAACCACAGCGACAGACGGAGCAATCGTCGCCGGTGCAGTCCCGGCCCCGGGCCCGGCCCCAGCCCCAGCCGCAGCTGCGGCTGGAGAACGACCGCCTGCAGCGGGAGGCCCCCCTTCAAAAAGATGAGGTTTTGGCGGATGTGCGTCGCCTTCGTGCCACAGCCTTCGACCTGATGCTTTTGTCCAAGCCCAAGCCCAAGCCCCAGCCCCAGCCCCAGCCCCAGCCCCAGCCCCAGCCCCAGCCCCCACAGCAACCGCCAGAGCAACTGGCTGTGCCTCAGCTACCGAGGGAGCCAGATCCACAGGCCCTGCGTGAAGTGCCGCAAACCGGCACTTCGCCACCAAACACCAGCTTCGTCTCCACAAGTTCAGGCAGGATTCCCAGCTTCAACTCGGACCCCAGTTGTCTGCCGCTGCCTCTTGCGCTGCTCGCGCTGGAGGAACTGGAGGAGGAGGGGCGCGCCGAAGACGCGCAGCCTGCGGACGAGGGGCAGCATGCGGGGCAAGAGGGACGTGTGGAGGAGAGGCGTGTAGCGGAGGAGGGGCGTGCCGAGGAGGGGGGGTATGCCCGGGAGCATGGCCGGGGGGTGACAACGGACGACGTGGAAAGTGACGAGACGGTCTCCGAATCTGAAACGGAGTCCGTGGACATGCGGCCCGAGGTGCATGCAGACGGCGCTGGGGAACGGGGGATCTAAGGCTGCTGGGCATCTGCGATGTGGCGGCATCGACGCGGGCGCAGTCGCGGCATCGGATGATGGGAGGGCTTGCCAGTGCTCGACAGGGGATCTGCCCGGCGGGATGGCAGTCGGGGAGGTTTGCGTGACGGCGCCGGCAGTGGGGCACATCTTTGTTGGGGAGTCCCCCGAGACCCGGTCGTATGAGGCGGCAGCCGGGGTGTAGTGGGGGGTGAGGCGCCTGACGCGCCGGGCACAGCGAGGGGGGCCCCGTGCGCTGGACTGGGGGGGGGGGGCAGTGGGGGAGGGGGGGGCGGTCTCTCGATGTTTCCGACATTGCGCAGGTCCTTGGGCACTGGGACAGTACAATTCACCCTCTGCACAATTCCACAGGGCACGTCTGTCATTGCAGCGAAGGCCGCCGGTAGCAATCCCCCTGAGCGTTCTGTTCTGACTTCTGTGGCTCCGCCGCCTTGTGCCTTGAGGGGTCGGGGTCTGGGCATCCCACGGCGGGGGACGGGGGTCGCACGGGGCGGGGGCAGCGGCGCGTTGTCGCGGACCGGGCGCACCCCGACGGCGAAGAGGGTGGCCTGGCCGATGGGCAGACGGGAGTGCCCTTCCTGCGCGTGTGATCTCTGTTGTGTTGTATTGGGGCCCCAGAGTACACAGTCCCCCTGTTCCCCCACCTCCGCCCCTCGGCCGTGTCCCTTCCTGACCCGAGACCCTCGGGGGCAGGGGGGGGGGGGGGGCATTTCTGACTGGAGTCTGGCCGGTGTGGGCCCAGTGCAGGGCCGACCGCGTTGCCATGCGGCCGCTTGCCTTGAGCCTTGGGCACAATATAAAACCAACCCCCACTACACCGTCTACAACATGCGGCGCACCATCGCAGGCGTATGGCCCGGTGCGCGTGCGGCCAACCAACAATCAAGTGGGCGTGGCAGGGCATGCGGTACGCATGCGGTAGGACCCGCTTCCCGCTACGAACCCTCTCCTCGTTTTTGGGAAACGGGGTCAGGGCAGTTGTGGATTGCGTGCACCAGCCCTCCTCACAGACTCTGTCATTGCCGTGCCGTTGCATCCTCCGCACGTCCATTTCGTGACCTGAGTCCCGTGCCCTGGCGAAGTCCATGGGGTAGGGGTGGCGACAAGGGCCCCCAATTGGCAGACGGTGGAGGCCTCAGGGGAGCCAACTGGGGAGGGCGCAGGAAGGGGAAGGGCATGGGGAATGACCACAGGCGAGGGCAGTGGGGCGTGGGGCAGACCGCGGGCGGTGCAGGTCAGATCTCGTATTTGCAGGAGCAAATGCCTGAATGTCCCCAAAAGTCTGGCCCGTACCCGACTGAACAGCGACGGCGTGGAGACCAGAGGGTCGTGGCGCAGCCAACACACACACACACACACACACACACACACACACACACACACACACACACACACACACACACACACACACACACACACTGCCCCCAGCCGCACTGCAGGGGCCAGTTCGACATGACGAATGTGCTCGCCAAATGGGCCGTCTCGCTCCGTGACCTGGGGACATCCCACAGGCCTGGGCTGTGGGGGTGCACTCGCCGTCGCTTTGCAGCTGCCCGCCGGGCGCTGCCTGCCTCCACACCCGCGATGATTGCCTGGCAGCCGTTCGCCAGCCAGCGACCATTGGATCGCAACCCACGGCTGCTGGGGATGCACCCCGGGTTCAAGTCGGGCATGCGTGCATTGTCGGTGCCGAGGGACGCTCGTCTGGGGGACGATGCCTTGACACAATGGGAACTGCATGAACCGCCTCATCATCATCACCGGCCATACGCACGAGGGGGCACGCCGCATGCCTGCCCCAAGCCCCCCGTGCCCCCCATTCTCCGCCCCATGACCAACAGTCTCAGGGCGTGAGACACCTGTCTCAGGGTGTGAGATGCCTGTCTCAGGGAGTGAGACACCTGTCTCAGGGCGTGAGACGCCTGTGCCTCGAGGCAGGCCAGCCCCCGTGCCCTCTGCGCGCAGCCCCCCCCCCCCCCCCGAACCCTTGTGTCGTGTCCAAGAAATGCTTGGTGCCAATGCCGGCCCGTATTGACCCCCTGAGCCGCAGGTCCATGACCGCGTGGGCCATGGTCTGGTCCGCACCAACGCTGTGCACCGTCATGTGCATTTGCTGTGTTGTGTGCAATGCGAGGGCCCAAGCGGCCCTGCACCTCTGTCCCGTGTTCCGTGTTCCATCGGGGGACTATGGCGCGGACAGCGCAGCATTTTGAGTACCGCAGGTCAAGTGGTTGTGCTGCGCGCATTCCCCAACGGGGCTCGATGGCCTACCCCTGCTTGAGCCCTGCCGCCATTGCTCCTTTTCACTTGAAAATTGCTTCCGACCACAGCCTCTGTCACGTCGTTCGTCCCCCCCCCTCCCGGTGCCCCCCCCCCCCCCCCCCTGGGGCTGGGGGACCGTCACTTGGTCGACCCCCAAATTTCGGTGCGGGTAAGTGTGCTGTCTTGCAGGTCAGTGTGTTGTGAGGCACTGCCACTTGGATCCCTTGTATTTTGGCAGGACTCTTTGAAGTGTTTCCCCTGCAAAGGGTACCCTTTCGTCTCCCCTTTCCGCATGTGATAACCTCAGCAGTTGTTGAACATTCTCTGTGCTTAGCTCAGTACTCAGCGCGCAGGACCCCTCGCAAAAAGCTTGTTTTGTGCGGTTGCATGGGATCGCGGGCACTTCTTTCACTCTGTTTCCCCTCCCTCTGACGCTTTTCCCAGCGTCATTATTAAAAAAGACGGCTTGAGGGTTTCGTCTGAAAGCCTCGAGTTATACATATAAAAGGTGGGCCCTGAGCGCTTGGTAATTGAGGTCGAGGAACCTGTAGGAATCCGCCACCTCCCAGTTGGCACCCCCCTCCCTCCGTTCCCATTGTGCACCCAACGCATTGTGCAAGCACAGGTGTTGTACAAACAGGGCGTTGTGTGCACAGCCTTGGGGGGGCTATTACGATTCTGTGCAAAGCATCGCTGAGTCAGAAGCTTTTTCTGCGCATGCAATCAGACAGAAATGGATAGACCCAGGCACGGCCAATCAAAACGGATCCCGTGCGCAGGCACCCACCTCCAATGCTTGCTGGAGCTGGGCACGATCTGGGTTCCGATTGTTGGGCGCTTCTGCTGTCGCTGTGGAGTTTTGTGTCATTGGTCAGCCTCACCTGTGGCGTACAAGATCGATTCTCCCACCACTTTTTCGGTGAAGCACTTCGGTCACTGTGTCCTCAGCACTGTTCTAGTGACTATCATGCTTGAGGTGCTGACATGGCCCCCCACTGCAGAGCACTATGCAATGCTCTCTGAAGTGAATATATCTTTCAACTGCATTGCCACCGCTGGCAGTGTGCGCTCTAGGGTGTTGCGCACCATACGCTGCCTTGTTGGCATTCTGGCATGGGGTTCTTATTGCTTCCTGCCCCTCCTAACACAGGCAAGCGGCAACATCACCCGCTATGCCGGGCCATTCTTCACTCTGGTAGAGCCCAGCTAGGCGCCACTATGCACCCAGAACCCGCAGTTCACATGTGTATATGCATATATACGAACAGCACACACACATATATATAGACGCCGGCAGTGTGCAAAAACGCTGTAAATGTCTCCCTAAAAATTTGGGTTGGTGGCAGGGCACCATTTCACAGCAACAAATGATGCTGGCTACTTCGGAAGCATTGTAAATTGCCCGGACGAGACAGAAGGTGTGCGATTACATTTACCCACGTGGGAAACTTGTTCGCAGTATTTTTGAAGAGCCAAGACGGATTTGATGTAAGTCTGCGAAATTGTTTTTGGTGACATGGGGTGGCAGAGAAGCATGGCGATGTGTACAAAATGAGGGAACGAAGCAGGATTGGGGGTTGAGGCAGGAGACACAGGGGTTGAGGAGGAAAGTTGAGTCAGCCATGTCAATTCCATTTCTGATCCTGTTGATGGGCTAACTTTTGCTCTCATTTCTTTTCTGTTGACCTGTTTTTTTTGCAGAAGCAGTATTACCCGCAACTGTTGCCACGAAAATGGCTTATAGGGCTACTGGCACCAGATATATGTACTCTTTTGACCTGCTCTCTTTGTGCTCATCTTTGATCTGTACCCCCCCCCCCCTTTTGCAAGAACAACACCTGTGTCAGAGCAACAGCAGGTGTGGTTTCTGCAACTTTTGGATGCACAGCGTGCAGGACCTTAATCGGCTAGTTTGTCTCTGCAACTTTTGGAACCATGGAATTTGGTGGTTCCATTTTCTGATTGTCCATGAAGATGAAGTTGGCATCTGGGGCTGGTGGCAGCAGGCAAGACAGTACTATTCCCCCCGTTGCATTACACCGTTCCTACACCGTTGATCGAATTTTTTGCACCGTTCCTGCACTGCTCCTCTCTCACAGCATGCAGCCCACTCACAGGTGATGCACAGCAGGACAGGCCATGGCTAAGCAACTGCTGAACAGACCTGAAGTGAGCCAGCAGCAACGCCTCCAGCTCTGTCAGCGGAGGAGGTGCTCGGCCAACACACCCCATCTGGGAAACACTGGCAGGATGCAGCGCTGCCAAGCCCAAGGCCTATGCTCCATAAAATGCATTCCTTCCTTCCTGCACTGTTCCTCCCAACAGTGATCGACGTGTGAGGTGACCTACAGATGTTTTTGAGATGGTAAAACCCCATGTGGCCCAGCACTCAACCAGTGCCCGCAGCCAAGCGACTTTGTCAGCGAAGAAGGGCCTCATGAGAGCATTTTCCGACTGCATGCCATTCACAATTTCTGCTTTCTTCCGACACTGTTCCCCAGAATTTTTGCATCGTTCCTGCACCGTTCGGAACGGTGCTGTTTTGCCTGCTGGCTGGTGATGATATTTTGGGAATGGTGATCATTGTCCTGCCACTTATTTGCTCCTCCCCTGCACCTCCACCGCCATGATTGTTTGGACCTCAATGATGCCTTTTGTGCATAGTACAAAAAAATTATCAGCTCAGGAAAAGACATTTCCCCCCCCAGTTAGCATTGAAGCATGATGAACGTTTGTTTTGCAATTGAAGAATTCAGTTTCATCTAACCAATGCCTTAGCACTCTATTTTACATTGCTGGTAAAAGGGTTGTATTTTTGTGTCGTGCATGTTGTTCAGGAGGAGAGGACCACAATTGCATGCAGAGCTGCTGACAACCATTGCAAGGTAAGGGCATACCAATTTTGATCACCTGGGCACCTGAGACATCGTCATCTGGGGTTAGTGCTTGTTGCTTACCCTTGTACTCTCCCTACCCCTTGCGCAAGCACGGCCTTGTCTAAGCACGGGGTGGGCGTTGAACCGTTTTCAGGAATTTTTTGGACCACTGTTTTTGTGGTCCCAGATGTAACATGGGGTTTAAAAACATTTTACCACACAGTGCCACCCAATCATGTTTGTTTTGATGTGATTCTTCGCCATTCCTGATATTCCCCTTCCACAGCCTATCACCATCTGCATCTGAGGGCTCTCCTGGATGTGGGCAGTCATGTGTGTTTGCCATCATATGTGCCACGCGCAAGCACGGTCTTGTCTAAGCACGGGGTGGGCGTTGAACCGCTGTTTTGCCTGGTTTTTTGGGACCGCGGCCGTGCTTGCACAAGGGGACGGCGGGGTAGATTGATACATGCCCCAAGTAATGTTGGAAAATCAAGCACTTGTCATTGACCTACTTTTGAAGAATCAAGCTCTCTTGGAAAGCTGCCCTTTTCTAATGCTAACAGGATGCTGCTTTGGAGTCAACCACAGCCGCAGGCATGGATAAAGCAGATGCTGGAGGGGGGAAATTTTGGCAGAGGCGACATTTGGTATGGCGAAATGTGGCACAACAAAATTGTACCACATTTTGCCGCAGTATTTGAGGACCGAAGCCATTTGCTTAGGTTTCTTGGTGGCCAGGGATCACAAGCAAGGTCCTGTGCAGAACCATTGGAATAACCATTAGAATAGAAAAGGAAATGTTGAGGACATCATGTTTAACTTTGAACCCTGTTTCACAGGTGACTAGGAGAGAAATCAGATAGCTGAGTTGTAGAAGTACTACATTGTCAAATTGGAAGGCTTTGGTTCAATTCCTAGGATGTCCACTATCTGGAAAATCACCTCGAAGAGAGGTTGTTAGTTAGATCAAGCGCAGGCGCGTGTGTCGTATACCCCCCCTTTTTGGGGGTTGTTCGCGTAGCATACCCCAAGGCATGATATGGATGTCCTACCCCTTGTAAAATCATTATTTTGCCCAGTAAAACAATCCCCCCATGGATTTTTGGATTGTGAGGTCTCTATCCCCTTAAACTGGATATCACTTTTTTTTTTGGTGGTGGGGGTGGGTGGGTGGGGGGGGGTCAAAAGATTGTGTTAAGAAGGATTTGAACTAGGGTCAGGTGCAACAAAAACTAGCCGGTTTGATTGGCGCGGCCGGCAGTCGGCCGGCCGGGAATTGAACCGCGATCCGACTGTTGTTGGTTGACTGCATTTCCATTTGACCACTGACTGATCTTCCATGTATTGGGCTCCCCACTGCTTGTAGCCGAGTCCGTCACTGAAAAAACCCAACCTGTGTGGGCTGTCTGCCCGTCTGCCTGCCTGCTTGTCGGACTGACTGCGTGACTGACTGTGTGACTGACTGCTTGTCTGACTAGCTGACTGACTGGCTGAATGTCCGCCTCCCTTCGAGGTGCACTGCCGAAGGCAATAGAGTTTGTTCCACATTTTTCCATGGTATTTAACATTTGGTACCAAAATTTTACCACACCGAATTTTGCCATACCAAATTGTGTCCGCACCAAAATTTCCCCCCTCCGGTGTGTTGGGGTGTGGGGCAACTGTTATTCCACGAACCATTTATGGGTTTGGCACAGGGCCCCGCCAAGCCGTGGCCCTTAATGCTGACCCCCTTCCCCCCCTTCCCCCCCACCCCCTACCAAAGTGGCACAGAAGTGCTGGCCGTTAGCGGCAAAGGCGAGGGAAAGAATTTTTTTGTAGCTACGGGAGGGGGTAAAAACGGGTTTTCACCCCAGTTGTCTCTACTCAACACACTGAGAATTTTACGGAGAATTCAATCATGGATTAATGCCTGGAAAATTTTTTGTGACCCTCCCCATCCCCAACCTCTAGCCCCATCCCAGCGACTGGGACCTCCATGTTCGGGGTGAATCATTTTTTTTTTACCACAACATACAGACCGCAAAAGGATTAGCGCGACAAGGCGGTCATTTTAAGCCAAACACGTTAGGGTCTAGGAGCCCCCCCCCCCCCCCCCTCCGGACGCCCCCCAGCCCACCCCGACCCAGCCCCCCCCCCCCAAAATGGTAGGAAAGTGGGATGGAGTCGGCGTATGGACCAACCCTAATGAGCCCCCCGTGGGGTCTGGCTACTTCCAGCAACTGTGCATCAAAGGTGGCGAGTGCACTGTTGGGTTTGGCAGCTTGGAGCTCCAGTGGCAGCTGCAAGGCAGAAATTTCCATTGCACTTCGGCAAGCAGAACAAGAGGGCTGTTGAGAATAGCAGGGGCGCCGGGATCTATTCTGCGCAGAGGCATTGGATGCAACTCTCATGCTAGAGGAAAGGAGGGAAGCAGTGATGAAGAAGAGGAGAAGGGTTGCCTAGGAAGGGGCCGGGGATGGGAAATGGGATTGATTGTGGACTAGAACTTAACACTGATTGTGGGTGGAACCGTCCTGTGCTGTGAATAGGGGAGGGGAACCTGTCCCTCCGGCCTGTGCTATGGAGCACAAGGGTGGGGCACCTGTCCCTCCGCCCTGTGCCATGGGGTACAGGGGACGGGAACCCAATCTCTTCCAGCCTGTGCTGTGGTGCACAGGGGAGGGGACCCTGTCCCTCCACCCTGTGCAGTGGTGCACAGGGGTGGGGAACCTGTCCCTGCGCCCTGTGCCAAGGTGCACGGGGAAGGGGAACGCAGTCCCTCCGCCCTCTGCTGTGGGGCACGGTGGGGGGGGACCTGTCCTTCCGCCGTGTGCAGATGTGCTCAGGGGTGGGGAACCTGTCCCTCTGCCCTGTGCTGATGAGCTCGGGGGTAGGGGTCCAGTCCCTCGCCACTGTGCTATAGTGCACAGGGAAGGGGATCCCGTCCCTCCGCCAGGTGATGATGTGCTCAGGTGTGGGGAACCTGTCCCTCCACCCTGTGCTGTGGTGCGTAGGGGAGGGGACCCTGTCCCTCCGCCTTGTGTTGTGTTGCACACGGGTGGGGAACCTATCCCTCTGCCCTGTGCCATGGTGCACAGGGGAGGGGGCCTTGTGCCTCTGCCTTGTGCTATGGTGCACAGGGGTGGGAAACCCTGTCCCTTCGCCCTATGCCGTGGTGCACAGGGGTGGGAAACCCTGTCCCTTCGTCCTATGCCGGGGTGCATAGGGGGGGGAAACCTTTCCCTCCACCCTGTGCCAACGTGCACAGAACGCAGTCCCTCAGCCCTGTGCTATTCATAAAATCGTCAGATCGCCTGTTGGAACAGTGGTGCGTAAGCAGAACCGCTAGGGTCCACGGACTGGTCGCTGCAGCAAATGTGTTTGGAGAACCACTAAAGAAAAAATATGCGGACGGTGCCAAAATTTAAATGTGTTCCTATTTTCGTTTAAAGCTGATGCAAGTTGCTGGCTCAAATGTGACAACAAGATTGACACGGCATACGAAGACCACCATAGTACTCAATTGGGCGCAAACGACCTAATGACCTCCTAGATATTGAGAGCCATCTGCCCAACGATGTTGAAGCAATCAACGGCGCGCTGCGTCAAACTATGGAGTGACAGGACAAAGCCTGCAGTGTGCCTTCGAGCACAACATGTAGGCTTGCGCGGTGCACTTTGTGCCCATGATGGCGCGCGACGGAATAATGGGTAGATAAGGTGTGCCACTTTGGATCACAGGTTCCATTGTACCTCGATGCATTGTGCACGTGAATGCCAATGACTGTTGCAGGCATGTGTGCAACAACCCTACGCCTTTGTGACATGATCCATGGGAAATTCTTTTTGCTCCTTGCGCGCTCTGCCTTATTTTGTCTTGGTTGTCGTGTTTCTCCCTAGCCATTGCACTTGGGGGGGGCCTTAAGCGCAGTGCGCGTGCAGTGCGCGCACAGTGCAACTATTTGGGCGTCCGGCCGCACTAGAGACCCATATTTTGAGATACTAGGGGCCCCTAGGGGCATCATGGTGACCCCTAGCGGAGGTTTTGACTTGTGATTTTGTCCCCCTTTGTTTTGGTGTGCCAAAGGTGATTGAGCAGATCTTGCGGTTCGGCAAGGGTAACCACTTGCCAAGGGATGAGGAAAGTGTAATTATCCAGGATGGGCTTGATGGCCAACCATTCTCTGAAGGCGGCAGTGAAGGCACCAACACTGCAGCCTGCGGTTGACCGTTTGCGCCGTGAGCAAAGAGAGAGAGAGGCCAAGAAACAAGCAAAACATGCGCAGCAGGTTCTAGAAAAGCGGCAACGCACACTGGATGCTTTTTGTGTTGCTGCGCCCCCTCGGGCCGATGTGGCTTCGTCCAGCTCCAACCTGCCTGAACCCTCTCAGTCCTCGCAACCCCCTGTGGCTACACAATCTCAACCCCAATCCGATTCTAACCGCAAGGGAAAGGAGAGAGCCCCTTCCTCACAACCGAAACCACACATGTGGCACTGGGGCATCGTAAGGAACATGTGTGTGTTGTGTTAAGGGAAGGTAGTTTGCAACTTTCTTGAGCTGGGGCAGTTTGGGTCACCTAATTCTCAGGGCGTTTCCAAGGGGTGTGCTTGGGGGCTCTTCGGGGGGAACATAGTCTAAAAGTAGCGCGCAGTGCGCGTGCAGTGCGCGCGCAGTGCAAAGATTCCCCCTTGCTGCCATTCTTCTTGGAAGACCTCAACGCACTAACCCCTCTCTAGACCAGAAGTGGGACACCGTGGGGACCCAATGCTCTCTCACCAATACCAGCAACTCGTGACATATTGCATTGTCCCGACTCCTCATGCATCCCCTCTGGGCCATCACCACATCCATCGTTCATCTTGCCTTGATCCCATGGGCTAGGGTTGTGTATGTGAGTACCTCCCCTTGCTGCCACCCGTCTCCTTGCGTCCTCCGCCCTTCCCCCTGATTGGGGTGCTCCCATGCCGCCACTATCACCCTTGTCGCCTGTGCATTTAGTGTCATAATGGCTTGTGCTCGTCAGTTGCCAGGATCGGCCTCAATTGCGCTGCTGCCTCGTGGCACCCTTCTTTCCTGTTTGATAGTATGCATGAAGTCGCCCCCCCTACCTTCCCCCCTCCCTACCGCCCCCTACCCCCGCCTACCTCCCCCCCCTACCGCCCCCGCGATACCCAGCAACCGGCATAGCACTGTTTGTGGGAGCTCCAAGTACGGTTAAGATGTGCGCTCGCTTGGGTCCGCCATGGTAACCCTACTTGGAGGTCCCACAAACAGTGCCATGCCGGCACCCGGGTAATCAGCGATGGCGACCGCAGCTCTAAATGGGTTACCGATGGGTGTGCATTGTAACCTTCAGTGTGGGTGAGTCAAACCGTCCTAACTACCATGTGTTCTTTGCATCACCTTTGGCGCCTTGCAACCTAACTTTGGTGGGGGCGGGTTAAACCGTCCTACCTACCATGTGCTCTTTGCGGTGTTGTTGGTGCCTTACAACGTAACTTTGGTGGGGCGTAGTATGCACGAAGTCGCCCCCTCCTACCCCCCCCCCATCCCCCCCCTACCCCCTACCCCCCACACCCCCACCCTACCTTTCCCCCCCAACCTCCCCGGTCAGCCCAAATTTAAGCCACCACAAAGCGAGGGTGCAGGCCGTGGGCTGGCCCCTAGTTGAGGGTTGGAGAACACAGGGCAAGCTTTTGCCCCCCCCCCCCCCCCGTGGCGGAGCCACAAAAGCCAGCCCCCCCACGCCCCGCCTAGCACCCACCTCCCTTCCTCTGTGCCCTCCCGCTTTGCAGGCGTGAAGAAAGTTAAGCGGGCCCGCCTCCGGTGGCGGCTTTGTATACCCAGGGCCCACCCTGCCCCCCCCCCCCTCTCTCGTCCGTGCGCTCCCTTCTCAGGTTGGCCGCTAGCGGAGACGTAGCAGTTGACGGAGGAGGAGCTGTGCCCCCTGTTCCGAGGGGCGCACCACCAGTGCGGCGGAGGCGTGGCCGACGAGCCACCCTGGCGGCGTGCACCGCCATCCTGCCAGTGCACGGGCCGCCTTGGCGTGGGGCGCCGCGAGTGGAAGGGACCCGGGAGGGCGAGGATAGGGCAGCCCGACCCTCTCAACTCCCCCCCCCCCCCCGCGAACACCCGAGACACCGCGGCCGGGGATGGGACTAGAGCTCGCAGCTACGACGCCACTATGTCGGGGCGATGGCGCCTACCTTGCCCTGCCCTGCACCCCCCCCCCCCCCCACCTCCGGGGGCGAGCGGGTCGGGCACACCTAGCGGCGGGGCGAATTGTGGCGACGTGGGCTTCATGTGCTATGCTATGAGTGTGCATGGGCGCGAGGCATGTCCAAGAATGGAGCCGATATGGGGGACGGAAGCAGGTGGGTCCAGGGTAGGCTGCAGGCATAGACGGAGTGCGCACCAGGCATGAGAGGCGCTTTTCAAGGACAGAAGTGACAATAGTGTGCGGTGCGGCGGAGAGGGGCCCAGCAGTGGCGAGGGGGTGTGAGTACGGAAAGGGGCGCCGACTTAAGGTGGGTTGAGCCCGACCAGCGGGTGCAAAGCGGGGTCGTAGGACTCAAGTGTATTGGCGCCCAGAGATCACACCTAGGACAAAGAACGTGGTGGCGGGACAACAACGCTCGTGGATGGTGAGTAGAGGGGCCGCCGGAAGTGATGCAAAAAGTGCACTTGGGGTGAGGGCTGTGGGGAGTTGAAGCGCGGTGAGCCCGTGGTGTGCTGCCTGTGTCCGCAGACTAGAGATGCAACAACAAGAAGTGTGGACTGCCCCGGAGGAGGTTGTCCGGCATTGGCAGGAGATTTTCTCCTGGGCGTACCCGACCCATAGAAGTTGGCGGCCGCCGGGTCGGTTGGATTGGCAATGTCTGACGGGGGCCCTCCGCAAGGTGGCGCCAGGGCTGTTGACGCTGGTGGAGTACCTCCTTGGCACCCTCCATGCGCGGATGCGGGAGGGGGCTAATGATCTTACGCTGGGCCGGTGGTGGGAACATTATCGCATGAGGGATGGTCAAGATTGCGTAGGGGTACGCCTGCGAGAAGTAGACGCGGCATTGTACTGGCACTATAGGCGCGCTGACTTCGCCTTTGTGATGGCCCCACCCATCGGGCGCGACAGGTGGAGATTCCCAAAGCGGCTGGGGATGATGGTGCGGGTCGTTTCATCGGGAGGCGTTGCCCCCACCCGCGCGGCGTAGGGGGCGCGTGTTCATCCCCCCCAATGAGGGTGGCGGGAGGCCCGGCATAGGGTGCTTCTCTTGGAAGGACAGGACCCACGGGGAGAGGGCCACAGGTGCGCAGTGGATGCGCTGAGTCGTATTTGCGACACCGTCAGGGACCACCCCACGGCAGTGGAGCACAGATGGGAGGAGGTCGTGCACCGGGTGTAGGCGCGTCTACCCTACGTCACGGCAGGGGCCTTCGTGGCACTCCCGGCGGTAAGTGCCCAACTGGCGACGCGGAGAAACCCTCAGAGTCCACCGGCGCGCTCGCCGGTCACACGGCATGCACGAGAATTAGTGCGAAGGTGGGTCCACGACTGGATGGTGGGGGCGGAACCGCGGTGAGGTCAGAACAGCTGCCCGCCCCCTCTTGTCGCGGCGTGCGCCTTGTAGCATATTACTCCAAGATGACTGGGGCCGCACCCTGGCGGCGGAATTGGCCGTGCAACCCCGCCCGTGGGAAGCGGGGGTTTGGATGGATGCCGGTCGCCCGGACCTGCAGGGGCGGGCTGGCAGTGAGGTCAGCCGGTGGCATTGCCCGCTGACATATGTGCAAGAGCAAGTGCTGATCTTCGAGATCGACCAGTTGCTGTGGCCGATGGAGTCGGGTGTCCGGCGGCAAGCGTGGCCGACATCGGTGGACCAAGAGTGGACGGGCCCCCTTCGCAGGGCTATGGGGGCTGCGTCGGCGGCACCAACGTTGGTGTTCGAGCAACATTGGTGTGTTGGCTCGTCTGCAGAAAGATGGTTTTGTTTATTTGGATGACATCCTCTTGGTGGCAAGAAGGTCGAAGGTGAAACGAGGTGCGCATTGCGTCGCACAGAATTTGCGTAGAGTAGGGTTCCTAATCAGTCCAAAGTTTGTGTGTGAGCCGACGCAGAGGTTAGATTTCATTGGGAAGTGGTTTGACAACGAGAAAGAAAAAATGGGGAACAAACGAGGACTGTTGGTTGGAATCCTGGGGCTGTGGGTTTTGGCTGTTGTTGGACCGTTTGACTCCCTGTTGATGTCACGCCTCCTAGGGCGTTTGGAACGGGCGTTGAGGCCCAATGCAGGTGCAGTGGCTTTTTTGGCCGGTGCGTATCAGTGGATGCAGGGCAGCCATGTTCGTTGTGGTTTGCCAGTTTTGAGGTCTTTGATGACCGCGATTATTTTTGCTATATTGCCTTAGAGGCTTAAGCCTAATGTGGACCCCTGAGAAGCACCCGAATGGAAGTCGAGTAGCAACTCCAAAAGGCAGTGAAAGTAGACGATTACTTGAGGTACACATGTAGGTGCATAAGACGTTACGCTATGGCGCGGGGCTTGAGATGAATGCAGTGCAAGCGGTGCCTTGATAAATGGATATTGTAGTGAAAGTCGTAGATGGATCAAATACACACTTCTGCACATCCAGGGTAACCCCACGCGGCGCATTTTGGAAAATTTCAGTTGCGCGCAACAGGGGTATAACCCCCCCCCCCTTTTTTCAAAGTGGCCACTTTTAGGCAAAACCCCACGACTTCACATTTCGCAGAACCCCCCCCCCCCCCTGCTCGCTACCAAAGCGGTTGCAACACCTATATAGTTGTCGACCAGTCGAACTTGTCCACGTCCAACAACCCGGCGATCCAAGACCACATTGGATGCCGATTGCGATGGATGGTACATCATGCCATGAGGCATCGTACGTCCATTGCACGCTTGGGGGAACAAGTAGCCCCGACCAACTTGCAAGCTGGTGGCTACTAGGGGGTAGTGAGGAGTCGGCAATGTTAGACGTGGCTGCCCAGAAGGTGGACTTTGACCAACAATTGTGGGACGCAGGTAAGGTGGTATTCCAGGATACCGGGGGTTCCGACCGGGAAACTCTGTTTTTTCTATGTGCCTATGGCAAGGCACAAATTTTAATGGCCAATTTGAAGAAGTGGAAAGCCGAGGCTCCTCAAGCCTCGGTGCAATAGGGCACAATGTCTTACCAACTTTGGGTTGGAAGCCACTATTGATGGGTGGTGGGAGGCGGTGGTCCCAATTGGAGCGATATATCGACAGATTGCAGCCGACCGCCGCATTCCGGACTACGGGTTACACGGCGTGCTACGTGTCACTTCTTGTGGTATCTCAGGCATGCGTGACGCAGTGGCAGCAACCACGGGCAAGTCCGCGGCTGTTGTTGTGCGTAATTTGTTTGAGCCCATTCTGGATGTTGCCTGCATTCCAGCGAAGACAATAACAAAGGGGAGGTTGAACAAAGGCAAACGGGAAGGGAAAGGTTAGGTTGGAGTGTGCCGCAGCTGTGCAATTCATGCACACCTGGAGGTGGGAGGCAATGATTACGACATGCCTTGAGGATGGGGGAATGAACAACAAGCGGGTGGGAGGTAGACTATGGGCTTTGTGTTTGCAATGGCTCCGCAAACACAGGGAACGCCCACGGTAGGAATAGGGCATTTTGGGGGGCACCGTAGTATCTCAAAAAAGGGCCATGTGTTTTGGTAGGCTCCCGGATTTTAAGTTTTTAGAATTTTTAAAGATATTGCTACCATCCCAACTCTATGAAACAAGTCTTTTCCAGCCAAAACCGTACATTTGTGCACCCATATTCGCGCGATTTTCGCTCCCCATTCAAGAGTTCCCTTACCAGCCGTTCGCAAAGGGTACATAGTCTTAAAAGTAGCGCGCAGTACGCGCGCAGTGCAAGGGCGCCCCCCACGGATGCAAGACAAACTGAGCCTGGTGAACAGCGTGAGACTGGGACTTGTAGATCCAAGTTGTGGAAAATTAGCAGCATTTTTCAGGCAATCAAGCCTACCCATCGATTTCCTGTTTCCAAATCGGAGGATTTAATGTCGCGATAGATGGCACAGATGTGCGTCCACTGCCCAACGTTAAGTTTCCTCAAAATGAGGCTGAAAAACACATGAAATCATGTCCAATCATGTCAAATCAGCTCAAATCACGTCAAATCACGTCAAATCACGTTTCATCCTGCCAAGCCCAATCACGGTACAGTGAAAACCACTGCATTCGATAGTGCGTGTCATGAAGTGAGACCCCCAATGGAAAATTCTGGATGAACTCGACCGATGCAGTGAAAGTTTCATCCCCATTGACGGCCAGAATGGTGCCCTGAGCACCCCTCGTTCTGCTGCCATAGGGATAGGCCACCCCACAGTACTAATTCAAATACTGCAGCGGCTGTGGGACACAAGTGTACTGTACCTGCCCCAACTGGTTGTGAGGGTGCTCAGGGACGGTGATGTGGGAGCGATCGCACAGTTTCCTGTGTGTGCTGTTCTGTGGCGCGTTTGCTTTTCACAGTCAAGTAGCCGACGTGCTACGGTCCTGCCCCAATAGATCAAAAATGTCTGCCAAGGCTGTCGCTGATGAGAAGTGGAACACCGAAGTACAGGAAATCGCCACTGTTGGCCTGGGGAAGGCAGGCTTCCTTGGTCTTTGGGGATCAAAACCAAGAGCAACATAAGATGAGTTCGAAATGGGTGTGAAAGTTGGCCAGCAGCCCGTTTGGCGGAATGTGCGGTATGCAGATCATGTAACCACCGACTTACCCCAGTGTCCGGACTGTGACACTCTCGACAAGATATTTGCGAAGTCTTGCGAGCAGTATCCCAACAACCCATGCTTGGGCAAGCGCAGGATTACAGAGGTCGAGGTGTTTGGAGAGCGCAAGTTTGAACATTTCACATTGTCCGATTTCGAGTGGCTCACGTATCAAGAAGTGAAGAAGAAGGTTGACAACTTCGGTGCAGGACTGGCGGCCCTTGGGATGCAAAAGGGGAAGAACATCAGCATCTACGCAGATACGTCTGATTGCTGGCAAATGACTTCGCGGGCCTGCTTCGCTCGTGGTTTCCCCGTTGCCACGGTGTGCGCCAGTCTTGGAGCAGAGGCGCTGGAGTACGGTTTGGCGCAGACCGAGGTCACCCACGTGGTGACAGATGCAGCACTTGTGCCCACCATTGCTCAAGTTGTGGACAAACTTGACAATTTGAAGTACGTTATCTTCACCAGTGACCCACGACCAGCGGGGCAAGGGGGGCACAAGTCGGATGACGAGATTGCCGCATTGATCACCAACAAGACAGAGGGTGTCAAGGCAATGTCCTGGGACAAGGTTGCCGAAATGGGGTCGGGCACAGTGTCCCAGAAGTATGAGGGTCCGAACAAAGAGGACAACGCTGTGATCATGTACACCTCCGGATCCACCGGCAACCCCAAAGGGGTCGTATTGACCCATGCCAACATCGTTGCTGCGCTTGGCGGCATGCTCCGCGCCCTTCCCAATCTCAATTCCAGCGACGTCTTCATCAGGTACCTGCCGCTGGCGCATATCCTCGCCCTCTCCGCAGAGAACGCCATCCTTTCGGTGGGGGCATGCATCGGCTACGGCAGTCCGAAGACCCTCACTGACAAGTCCCCCGGCATCAACCAGAAGACAACGAAGGGGGACGCCCCCACACTGGCCCCCACAATCATGGCCGCAGTCCCGGCCATCATGGACCGCATCCGAGAAGGCGTGATGGATGCGGTGGCGCACCAGGGCTCGGTCGCGAAAAAGATCTTTGACCGAGGGTACGGGCTCAAGCAGGGGAACAGCTGGAGAAGCAACTTCTACGACTGGCTCATCTTCGACGGACTTCGCACCAAACTACTCGGGGGCCGCCTGCGGATGATGCTCTCTGGAGGGGGCCCGCTGTCGGAGGAGACCCAGAA
The DNA here is from genome assembly GCA_964036045.1 of Eutreptiella sp. 'Long Island Sound 2002'. Taxonomy (NCBI): domain Eukaryota; phylum Euglenozoa; class Euglenophyceae; order Eutreptiales; family Eutreptiaceae; genus Eutreptiella; species Eutreptiella sp. 'Long Island Sound 2002'. The sequence goes on along the minus strand of OZ038388.1, from coordinate 67,969,518 downwards.
CTTCATGAACAACGCGTTCTGCTGCCCCGTTGGGCAGGGCTACGGTCTCACGGAGATGTGCGGGGCAGCCACCATCGTATGGCCGAACGACAGTTCCTACGGACGCGTTGGCCCGCCCCTGTCCTGTTGCGAGGTGAAGCTTGTGCCATGGGAGGAGGCTGGGTACTCGCCAGATGATAAGCCACACCCGCGCGGCGAGATCTTGTTGGGCGGGGCGCACATTGCAAAGGAATATTATATGATGCCCGAGAAGACGGCCGAGAACTTCAGGACCGACGAGAACGGCAAACGATGGTTTCACACGGGGGACATTGGGGAGGTCTGTGCGGATGGTGTGCTCAAGATCATCGATCGCAAGAAGGACCTTGTCAAAGCTGCCGGCGGTGAGTACGTGAGCTACGGGAAGATCGAGCCCGTACTGAAGGACTGCCCGTTGGTGGACAATGTTGTTGTGTACCAGGACCCTTCGAAGACCTATTGCATAGCACTTGTCACGGTCGCGCCGAAGAAAGACCCTCCAGCGCCCGAAGAAGTCGTGGCGGCATTTGCTGCAATCGGGAAACAGAAGAAGCTGGCAAAGTTCGAGATCCCGACGAAGGTCCATGTCTGTGATGAGCCTTGGACGCCGGAGAATGGCATGACCACGGCTGCCATGAAAGTGAAGCGCAACGATATTGTGAAGAAGTACAAGTCTGAGATTCAGCAAATTTACACATGACGTATGAGCGGACCTGTGTTAAGCCGGTAAAGAGTGGGGAGAGTGAGAGAGACCGTAGTCTGATTCTATTTGGCTTCGGTGCGGCAGTGATGTGCTGCAATACAACACATTCGATATTACGTGTGTCCACATGCCCCCAGCGTTTGACTTTATCTTTTGCAAAGGGGCTATGATTCAAGGAGTCAGTTGGCGCAAACAACTGATATAGAATGCGGGAGCCCCGCCCGGTGCCTTGATGTACTTTACGACTGCTTTGTACCTGCGGCGCACATCGCAATAACCAAAGGGTCGCACAGGATGTTTCATGTGTCAACTCCGGAAAGAGTGGAAGGCGGGACTGCCTCCCGTTTCAGGTGCTTTTTGCGGAATACTTTCCAGTGGGGGTCCCCTCTGCTCTGGATGTACAGTAGGTGAGCGAATCAGCCTGTCCCCTCCTTTGGAATGGGGACATGCCTCGGCCGCATGCAGTTTGTGTAGTTTGTGGTAAGGCAGAGGATGGTGAGCACCACTCTGTAGGTATGTGTGCCTACGCACGTTGTACCTGGTACGCACGCATTCAGGTCTGATGGCCTGTACTCACCAGCGACGAGGCACAGGAACAGACACACACTACTTTATCAGATTCAGGAAGCGAACAACCTGTGCCCCACATGGGGTTGTAGTTTGATGAGGACCGCACTCGGGTCGACATTGGCTTATTTATTTTGGACTCACTCCATTTCTGCCCACGTGCCTTGAGGATTGAGGTTAGTAGGACACAAGGAAGAAAGTCAAAACGCAACTGACGTACAGCGAACTGCTTCAGATTAATCTGCCTAGCATTCGATTACAACTCATTCACCTCAGACAATGGCTTCAAGGGTTATTAGGACCTGGCTTCTAAGGTGAGTCCTTGCCTTCGGTTGCTAATGATTTTTGTCAACCCCAACAGGGGCCTGTGTTGCGAGCTTGTTTTGACCTGCTTTCCTGTGCTTGGAGCCGGAAACAAATGCTTCCAGCAGTCGAACAGCAGGCAGCAGAGTGCATCTACACTGCAAAGAACCAACCCAAAAGCCTGGCCAATCTGGGCTTTCCGGGCTCTTCCACATCGCCATGTGGATGTGCTCGTGATGCCCACCTTCATAGCTCCCCCCCAGTTGTGGTTCCAACACTATGCTCCGGTCCTGTTTGCGAGGACTGGGTGAACATCGTCTACTTTAATTGTGATTTTTCTAATCTTGAAACTAAAACGTTTCTCCCTTCCAGGCTTTCAGCGCTTCATTGGGCTGTGTGGGCATGCGCACTGGCGCTTTCAATGTGATCCATGTGTATGGGCACAACTTAGTGGCCCACAATTATGAAGCCGATAGGCTGGTGAAAGCAGGGGCACAGATGTCAGTAGTGTATCAAAGCACAATGCTGCCAACAGTCCACATAAGGGCGAAAGTAAGGGCGCAAGCAGAAAATTGTCAGGGGGAGGGGTATCCAGTGGCAACTGGCAGTACCAGTGGTACAGTCAAGCAATGATGACACTACGCCGTCAGTTAGAGATTGACGCAAGCGCCCGTGGTGAGGACTACTCAAACTACCTGACCCAGGGCCTCACTAGTGCACATATGCGTGACCTGCATGAACCAATGCGTGGACAATGGAGTCAAAGAACCGCCACAGGTGGGTGAGAACTGATTGCGATGAAAAACACTTGGCAATTGGCACACCATCACACACGTGGGATGCAAGTTGCAGTAAGGGTGCACAAACTGTACATAGGCTTGTGCTGAGAGGGAGGGAAGGACGCAATGGGAGCGTATTCATAGAACATAGCTGCAGTGTGGACAGATTCGGTCCTACGCCAAGCATGGAACCACGCTCATGCACAGGTGCGAGCAGCTGCGGGCCGCAATGCTTTTGCTCTCCCCATCGCCCTCCCCACTCCCAAGTGTGTAGGATGGAACCAAATGGACTCGTCGGTGAGTGATTACTATGGTCCATTTGGTGGACAAGTTATTCGCGGAGCATCATGGCCAAAGATGTAAGAGTTTGGGCACCAAACACAAGCCCACCTTGAGAACCATATGGAAGAGGTCCTATTGTAACCCCGAGTAAAGGTAGTAAATGCCAGACCTTGCTGCTTGCTCATCTTTGCTGCTTATCGCGGACCTTTGCAGACCCTTGTACAGCCTTGCAGGCCCTTGTAGACCCTTGCTAGCGCTTGCCAACCCCTGGTGACCTTTGTATACTCTTGCGGACCCTTGACTGTCACTGACCCGTGCTACCCCTTGCAAACCCTTGCAGACCCTTGCAGGAGCGTTATACACCCTTGTTGCCCTAATTGTTGTGTTTACTCATGTGTTTACTCATCATGTCGTAATATCATTCAAGTATTATTGCGGTTGCTCAGTATTACACACAATAATAAAATTGCATTTGCTTATTACACATAGTATGTTAGTAAAATATTGCTGTGGCGTGGGTATCACAAGTTGGCATCTGACTCAGCCCTGATCCGGCAGAGATACAGTGAGCATGCAGATCCAACATGAACGTTCTTTTGCGGACCGACTAGATCATGACAATTTTGTTGGGGCCCTACCCTGCAAAAAGCCGGCCTGCCAGCCCCTGGATGCCATTCCCCTCCAACCCCCTTTTTAGCAGTTCAGGGTGTTCAAGGCTAACCCATTACACAATGGTCCAAAGGATTTGCACAGAATAGGATGCAGCAGGATGCCAGATCATCTCATGGGCTGCAAGCAGGGGCATGGCCAAGTTACCGTAGCGCGAACATGTGCCTGACCATGAGCCTTGTGCTGTACCGGTGAAGTGGGGACCTCACTGGCGGTGCTTGTAGTCTGGAGTGGGGGGCCTGTTACATTCAAACCCATGGATTGCTCATTAATATACTCTCCTCCCTTGGTGGATACCACTGCCCGCCCCCCATCGGAATCGATAAACACGCCCCCTTACAACAACATATTTCAAAATACGGTGAAAGCATTCAAAGACAAATAACCAAAACCAGTGACAGCATGCGATGCTGCATCTGTTGACACTCAAAGTTCAAGAATGGCAGCTCAAAGATGGTGGAGGCTAGGCCATGATTGTCTCCTTCCATCCCGACTACCCTAGCCCCACCGCCACCGCCAATCAGACACCCTGCCTCCCATTCCTTTGCAGCTGGCCGCCCAGAATAGAGTAAACGTGTCATGTCACAGCCCGATAGCATGGAGAACGGGGAGGGGGCTCTGGCGCCGTTGCTGCACGCATCGCTGTACCTGCCCCAACTGGTTGTGAGGGTGCTCAAGGACGGTGATGTGGGAGCGATCGCACAGTTTCCTGTGTGTGCTGTTCTGTGGCGCGTTTGCTTTTCACAGTCAAGTAGCCGACGTGCTACGGTCCTGCCCCAATAGATCAGAAATGTCTGCCAAGGCTGTCGCTGATGAGAAGTGGAACACCGAAGTACAGGAAATCGCCACTGTTGGCCTGGGGAAGGCAGGCTTCCTTGGTCTTTGGGGATCAAAACCAAGAGCAACACAAGATGAGTTCGAAATGGGTGTGAAAGTTGGCCAGCAGCCCGTTTGGCGGAATGTGCGGTATGCAGATCATGTAACCACCGACCTACCCCAGTGTCCGGACTGTGACACTCTCGACAAGATATTTGCGAAGTCTTGCGAGCAGTATCCCAACAACCCATGCTTGGGCAAGCGCAGGATTACAGAGGTCGAGGTGTTTGGAGAGCGCAAGTTTGAACATTTCACATTGTCCGATTTCGAGTGGCTCACGTATCAAGAAGTGAAGAAGAAGGTTGACAACTTCGGTGCAGGACTGGCGGCCCTTGGGATGCAAAAGGGGAAGAACATCAGCATCTACGCAGATACGTCTAATTACTGGCAGATGACTTCGCGGGCCTGCTTCGCTCGTGGTTTCCCCGTTGCCACGGTGTACGCCAGTCTTGGAGCAGAGGCGCTGGAGTACGGTTTGGCGCAGACCGAGGTCACCCACGTGGTGACAGATGCAGCACTTGTGCCCACCATTGCTCAAGTTGTGGACAAACTTGACAATTTGAAGTACGTTATCTTCACCAGTGACCCACGACCAGCGGGGCAAGGGGGGCACAAGTCGGATGACGAGATTGCCGCATTGATCACCAACAAGACAGAGGGTGTCAAGGCAATGTCCTGGGACAAGGTTGCCGAAATGGGGTCGGGCACAGTGTCCCAGAAGTATGAGGGTCCGAACAAAGAGGACAACGCTGTGATCATGTACACCTCCGGATCCACCGGCAACCCCAAAGGGGTCGTATTGACCCATGCCAACATCGTTGCTGCGCTTGGCGGCATGCTCCGCGCCCTCCCCAATCTCAATACCAGCGACGTCTTCATCGGGTACGTGCCGCTGGCGCATATCCTCGCCCTCTCCGCAGAGAACGCCATCCTTTCGGTGGGGGCATGCATCGGCTACGGCAGTCCGAAGACCCTCACTGACAAGTCCCCCGGCATCAACTAGAAGACAACGAAGGGGGACGCCCCCACACTGGCCCCCACATTCATGGCCGCAGTCTCGGCCATCATGGACCGCATCCGAGAAGGCGTGATGGATGCGGTGGCGCACCAGGGCTCGGTCGCGAAAAAGATCTTTGACCGAGGGTACGGGCTCAAGCAGGGGAACAGCTGGAGAAGCAACTTCTACGACTAGCTCATCTTCGACGGACTTCGCACCAAACTACTCGGGGGCCGCCTGCGGATGATGCTCTCTGGAGGGGGCCCGCTGTCGGAGGAGACCCAGAACTTCATGAACATCGCGTTCTGCTGCCCCGTTGGGCAGGGCTACGGTCTCACGGAGACGTGCCGGGCAGCCACCATCGTATGGCCGAACGACAGTTCCTACGGACGCGTTGGCCCGCCCCTGTCCTGTTGCGAGGTGAAGCTTGTGCCATGGGAGGAGGCTGGGTACTCGCCAGATGATAAGCCACACCCGCGTGGCGAGATCTTGTTGGGCGGGGCGCACATTGCAAAGGAATATTATATGATGCCCGAGAAGACGGCCGAGAACTTCAGGACCGACGAGAACGGCAAACGATGGTTTCACATGGGGGACATTGGGGAGGTCTGTGCGGATGGTGTGCTCAAGATCATCGATCGCAAGAAGGACCTTGTCAAAGCTGCCGGCGGTGAGTACGTGAGCTACGGGAAGATCGAGCCCGTACTGAAGGACTGCCCGTTGGTGGACAATGTTGTTGTGTACCAGGACCCTTCGAAGTCCTATTGCATAGCACTTGTCACGGTCGCGCCGAAGAAAGACCCTCCAGCGCCCGAAGAAGTCGTGGCGGCATTTGCTGCAATCGGGAAACAGAAGAAGCTGGCAAAGTTCGAGATCCCGACGAAGGTCCATGTCTGTGATGAGCCTTGGACGCCGGAGAATGGCATGACCACGGCTGCCATGAAAGTGAAGCGCAACGATATTGTGAAGAAGTACAAGTCTGAGATTCAGCAAATTTACACATGACGTATGAGCGGACCTGTGTTAAGCCGGTAAAGAGTGGGGAGAGTGAGAGAGACCGTAGTCTGATTCTATTTGGCTTCGGTGCGGCAATGATGTGCTGCAATACAACACATGCGATATTACGTGTGTCCACATGCCCCCAGCGTTTGACTTTATCTTTTGCAAAGGGGCTATGATTCAAGGAGTCAGTTGGCGCAAACAACTGATATAGAATGCGGGAGCCCCGCCCGGTGCCTTGATGTACTTTACGACTGCTTTGTACCTGCGGCGCACATCGCAATAACCAAAGGGTCGCACAGGATGTTTCATGTGTCAACTCCGGAAAGAGTGGAAGGCGGGACTGCCTCCCGTTTCAGGTGCTTTTTGCGGAATACTTTCCAGTGGGGGTCCCCTCTGCTCTGGATGTACAGTAGGTGAGCGAATCAGCCTGTCCCCTCCTTTGGAATGGGGACATGCCTCGGTCGCATGCAGTTTGTGTAGTTTGTGGTAAGGCAGAGGATGGTGAGCACCACTCTGTAGGTATGTGTGTGTACGCACGCTGTACCTGGTACGCACGCATTCAGGTCTGATGGCCTGTACTCACCAGCGACGAGGCACAGGAACAGACACACACTACTTTATCAGATTCAGGAAGCGAACAACCTGTGCCCCACATGGGGTTGTAGTTTGATGAAGACCGCACTCGGGTCGACATTGGCTTATTTATTTTGGACTCACTCCATTTCTGCCCACGTGCCTTGAGGATTGAGGTTAGTAGGACACAAGGAAGAAAGTCAAAACGCAACTGACGTACAGCGAACTGCTTCAGATTAACCTGCCTAGCATTCAATTACAACTCATTCACCTCAGACAATGGCTTCAAGGGTTATTGCGATCTGGCTTCTAAGGTGAGTCTTTGCCTTCGGTTGCTAATGATTTTTGTCAACCCCAACAGGGGCCTGTGTTGTGAGCTTGTTTTGACCTGCTTTCCTGTGCTTGGAGCCGGAAACAAATGCTTCCAGCAGTCGAACAGCAGGCAGCAAGGTGCATCTGCACTGCAAAGAACCAACCCAAAAGCCTGGCCAATCTGGGCTTTCCGGGCTCTTCCACATCGCCATGTGGATGTGCTCGTGATGCCCACCTTCATAGCTCCCCCCCCAGCTGTGGTTCCGGCACTGTGCTCCAATCCTGTTTGCGAGGACTGGGTGAACATCGTCTACTTTAATTGTGATTTTTCTAATCTTGAAACTAAAATGTTTCTCCCTTCCAGGCTTTCGGCGCTTCATTGGGCTGTGTGGGCATGCGCACTGGCGCTTTCAATGTGATCCATGTGTATGGGCACAACTTAGTGGCCCACAATTATGAAGCCGATAGGCTGGTGAAAGCAGGGGCACAGATGTCAGTAGTGTATCAAAGCACAATGCTGCCAACAGTCCACATAAGGGCGAAAGTAAGGGCGCAAGCAGAAAATTGTCAGGGGGAGGGGTATCCAGTGGCAACTGGCAGTACCAGTGGTACAGTCAAGCAATGATGACACTACGCCGTCAGTTAGAGATTGACGCAAGCGCCCGTGGTGAGGACTACTCAAACTACCTGACCCAGGGCCTGACTAGTGCACATATGCGTGACCTGCATGAACCAATGCGTGGACAATGGAGTCAAAGAACCGCCACATGTGAGAACTGATTGCGATGAAAAACACTTGGCAATTGGCACACCATCACACACGTGGGATGCAGGTTGCAGTAGCGGTGCACAAACTGTACATAGGCTTGTGCTGAGAGGGAGGGAAGGACGCAATGGGAGCGTATTCATAGAACATAGCTGCAGTGTGGACAGATTCGGTCCTACGCCAAGCATGGAACCACACTCATGCACAGGTGCGAGCAGCTGCGGGCCGCAATGCTTTTGCTCTCCCCATCGCCCTCCCCACTCCCAAGTGTGTAGGATGGAACCAAATGGACTCGTTGGTGAGTGACTACTATGGTCCATTTGGTGGACAAGTTATTCGCGGAGCATCATGGCCAAAGATGTAAGAGTTTGGGCACCAAACACAAGCCCACCTTGAGAACCATATGGAAGAGGTCCTATTGTAACCCCGAGTAAAGGTAGTAAATGCCAGACCTTGCTGCTTGCTCATCTTTGCTGCTTATCGCGGACCTTTGCAGACCCTTGTACAGCCTTGCAGGCCCTTGTAGACCCTTGCTAGCGCTTGCCAACCCCTGGTGACCTTTGTATACTCTTGCGGACCCTTGACTGTCACTGACCCGTGCTACCCCTTGCCACCCCTTGCTAAATGTTGCAAACCCTTGCAGACCCTTGCAAGAGCGTTATACACCCTTGTTGCCCTAATTGTTGTGTTTACTCATGTGTTTACTCATCATGTCGTAATATCATTCAAGTATTATTGCGGTTGCTCAGTATTACACACAATAATAAAATTGCATTTGCTTATTACACATAGTATGTTAGTAAAATATTGCTGTGGCGTGGGTATCACAAGTTGGCATCTGACTCAGCCCTGATCCGGCAGAGATACAGTGAGCATGCAGATCCAACATGAACGTTCTTTTGCGGACCGACTAGATCATGACAATTTTGTTGGGGCCCTACCCTGCAAAAAGCCGGCCTGCCAGCCCCTGGATGCCATTCCCCTCCAACCCCCTTTTTAGCAGTTCAGGGTGTTCAAGGCTAACCCATTACACAATGGTCCAAAGGATTTGCACAGAATAGGATGCAGCAGGATGCCAGATCATCTCATGGGCTGCAAGCAGGGGCATGGCCAAGTTACCGTAGCGCGAACATGTGCCTGACCATGAGCCTTGTGCTGTACCGGTGAAGTGGGGACCTCACTGGCGGTGCTTGTAGTCTGGAGTGGGGGGCCTGTTACATTCAAACCCATGGATTGCTCATTAATATACTCTCCTCCCTTGGTGGATACCACTGCCCGCCCCCCATCGGAATCGATAAACACGCCCCCTTACAACAACATATTTCAAAATACGGTGAAAGCATTCAAAGACAAATAACCAAAACCAGTGACTGCATGCGATGCTGCATCTGTTGACACTCAAAGTTCAAGAATGGCAGCTCAAAGATGGTGGAGGCTAGGCCATGATTGTCTCCTTCCATCCCCACTACCCCAGCCCCACCGCCACCGCCAATCAGACACCCTGCCTCCCATTCCTTTGCAACTGGCCGCCCAGAATAGAGTAGACGTGTCATGTCACAGCCCGATAGCATGGACAACGGGGAGGGGGCTCTGGCGCCGTTGCTGCACGCATCGCTGTACTTGCCCCAACTGGTTGTGAGGGTGCTCAAGGACGGTGATGTGGGAGCGATCGCACAGTTTCCTGTGTGTGCTGTTCTGTGGCGCGTTTGCTTTTCACAGTCAAGTAGCCGACGTGCTACGGTCCTGCCCCAATAGATCATAAATGTCTGCCAAGGCTGTCGCTGATGAGAAGTGGAACACCGAAGTACAAGAAATCGCCACTGCTGGCTTGGGGAAGGCAAGCTTCCTTGGTCTTTGGGGATCAAAACCAAGAGCAACACAAGATGAGTTCGAAATGGGTGTGAAAGTTGGCCAGCAGCCCGTTTGGCGGAATGTGCGGTATGCAGATCATGTAACCACCGACTTACCCCAGTGTCCGGACTGTGACACTCTCGACAAGATATTTGCGAAGTCTTGCGAGCAGTATCCCAACAACCCATGCTTGGGCAAGCGCAGGATTACAGAGGTCGAGGTGTTTGGAGAGCGCAAGTTTGAATATTTCACATTGTCCGATTTCGAGTGGCTCACGTATCAAGAAGTGAAGAAGAAGGTTGACAACTTCGGTGCAGGACTGGCGGCCCTTGGGATGCAAAAGGGGAAGAACATCAGCATCTACGCAGATACGTCTGATTACTGGCAGATGACTTGACAAACTTGACAATTTGAAGTACGTTATCTTCACCAGTGACCCACGACCAGCGAGGCAGGGGGGGCACAAGTCGGATGACGAGATTGCCGCATTGATCACCAACAAGACGGAGGGTGTCAAGGCAATGTCCTGGGACAAGGTTGCCGAAATGGGGCCGGGCACAGTGTCCCAGAAGTATGAGGGTCCGAACAAAGAGGACAACGCTGTGATCATGTACACCTCCGGATCCACCGGCAACCCCAAAGGGGTCGTATTGACCCATGCCAACATCGTTGCTGCGCTTGGCGGCATGCTCCGCGCCCTTCCCAATCTCAATACCAGCGACGTCTTCATCGGGTACCTGCCGCTGGCGCATATCCTCGCCCTCTCCGCAGAGAACGCCATCCTTTCGGTGGGGGCATGCATCGGCTACGGCAGTCCGAAGACCCTCACTGACAAGTCCCCCGGCATCAACCAGAAGACAACGAAGGGGGACGCCCCCACACTGGCCCCCACAATCATGGCCGCAGTCCCGGCCATCATGGACCGCATCCGAGAAGGCGTGATCGATGCGGTGGCGCACCAGGGCTCGGTCGCGAAAAAGATCTTTGACCGAGGGTACGGGCTCAAGCAGGGGAACAGCTGGAGAAGCAACTTCTACGACTAGCTCATCTTCGACGGACTTCGCACCAAACTACTCGGGGGCCGCCTGCGGATGATGCTCTCTGGAGGGGGCCCGCTGTCGGAGGAGACCCAGAGCTTCATGAACATCGCGTTCTGCTGCCCCGTTGGGCAGGGCTACGGTCTCACGGAGACGTGCGGGGCAGCCACCATCGTATGGCCGAACGACAGTTCCTACGGACGCGTTGGCCCGCCCCTGTCCTGTTGCGAGGTGAAGCTTGTGCCATGGGAGGAGGCTGGGTACTCGCCAGATGATAAGCCACACCCGCGCGGCGAGATCTTGTTGGGCGGGGCGCACATTGCAAAGGAATATTATATGATGCCCGAGAAGACGGCCGAGGACTTCAGGACCGACGAGACCGGCAAACGATGGTTTCACACGGGGGACATTGGGGAGGTCTGTGCGGATGGTGTGCTCAAGATCATCGATCGCAAGAAGGACTTTGTCAAAGCCGCCGGCGGTGAGTACGTGAGCTACGGGAAGATCGAGCCCGTACTGAAGGACTGCCCGTTGGTGGACAATGTTGTTGTGTACCAGGACCCTTCGAAGGCCTATTGCATAGCACTTGTCACGGTCGCGCCGAAGAAAGACCCTCCAGCGCCCGAAGAAGTCGTGGCGGCATTTGCTGCAATCGGGAAACAGAAGAAGCTGGCAAAGTTCGAGATCCCGACGAAGGTCCATGTCTGTGATGAGCCTTGGACGCCGGAGAATGGCATGACCACGGCTGCCATGAAAGTGAAGCGCAACGATATTGTGAAGAAGTACAAGTCTGAGATTCAGCAGATTTACACATGACGTATGAGCGGACCTGTGTTAAGCCGGTAAAGAGTGGGGAGAGTGAGAGAGACCGTAGTCTGATTCTATTTGGCTTCGGTGCGGCAATGATGTGCTGCAATACAACACATTCGATATTACGTGTGTCCACATGCCCCCAGCGTTTGACTTTATCTTTTGCAAAGGGGCTATGATTCAAGGAGTCAGTTGGCGCAAACAACTGATATAGAATGCGGGAGCCCCGCCCGGTGCCTTGATGTACTTTACGACTGCTTTGTACCTGCGGCGCACATCGCAATAACCAAAGGGTCGCACAGGATGTTTCATGTGTCAACTCCGGAAAGAGTGGAAGGCGGGACTGCCTCCCGTTTCAGGTGCTTTTTGCGGAATACTTTCCAGTGGGGGTCCCCTCTGCTCTGGATGTACAGTAGGTGAGCGAATCAGCCTGTCCCCTCCTTAGGAATGGGGACATGCCTCGGTCGCATGCAGTTTGTGTAGTTTGTGGTAAGGCAGAGGATGGTGAGCACCACTCTGTAGGTATGTGTGCCTACGCACGTTGTACCTGGTACGCACGCATTCAGGTCTGATGGCCTGTACTCACCAGTGACGAGGCACAGGAACAGACACACACTACTTTATCAGATTCAGGAAGTGAACAACCTGTGCCCCACATGGGGTTGTAGTTTGATGAGGACCGCACTCGGGTCGACATTGGCTTATTTATTTTGGACTCACTCCATTTCTGCCTACGTGCCTTGAGGATTGAGGTTAGTAGGACACAAGGAAGAAAGTCAAAACGCAACTGACGTACAGCGAACTGCTTCAGATTAACCTGCCTAGCATTCGATTACAACTCATTCACCTCAGACAATGGCTTCAAGGGTTATTGCGACCTGGCTTCTAAGGTGAGTCTTTGCCTTCGGTTGCTAATGATTTTTGTCAACCCCAACAGGGGCCTGTGTTGTGAGCTTGTTTTGGCCTGCTTTCCTTTGCTTGGAGCCGGAAACAAATGCTTCCAGCAGTCGAACAGCAGGCAGCAGGGTGCATCTACACTGCAAAGAACCAACCCAAAAGCCTGGCCAATCTGGGCTTTCCGGGCTCTTCCACATCGCCATGTGGATGTGCTCGTGATGCCCACCTTCATAGCTCCCCCCCCAGCTGTGGTTCCAGCACTGTGCTCCGGTCCTGTTTGCGAGGACTGGGTGAACATCGTCTACTTTAATTGTGATTTTTCTAATCTTGAAACTAAAACGTTTCTCCCTTCCAGGCTTTCGGCGCTTCATTGGGCTGTGTGGGCATGCGCACTGGCGCTTTCAATGTGATCCATGTGTATGGGCACAACTTAGTGGCCCACAATTATGAAGCCGATAGGCTGGTGAAAGCAGGGGCACAGATGTCAGTAGTGTATCAAAGCACAATGCTGCCAACCGTCCACAGAAGGGCGACAGTAAGGGCGCAAGCAGAAAATTGTCAGGGGGAGGGGTATCCAGTGGCAACTGGCAGTACCAGTGGTACAGTCAAGCAATGACGACACTACGCCGTCAGTTAGAGATTGACGCAAGCGCCCGTGGTGAGGACTACTCAAACTACCTCACCCAGGGCCTGACTAGTGCACATATGCGTGACCTGCATCAACCAATGCGTGGACAATGGAGTCAAAGAACCGCCACAGGTGAGAACTGATTGCGATGAAAAACACTTGGCAATTGGCACACCATCACACACGTGGGATGCAGGTTGCAGTAGCGGTGCACAAACTGTACATAGGCTTGTGCTGAGAGGGAGGGAAGGACGCAATGGGAGCGTATTCATAGAACATAGCTGCAGTGTGGACAGATTCGGTCCTACGCCAAGCATGGAACCACACTCATGCACAGGTGCGAGCAGCTGCGGGCCGCAATGCTTTTGCTCTCCCCGTCGCCCTCCCCACTCCCAAGTGTGTAGGATGGAACCAAATGGACTGGTTGGTGAGTGACTACTATGGTCCATTTGGTGGACAAGTTATTCGCGGAGCATCATGGCCAAAGATGTAAGAGTTTGGGCACCAAACACAAGCCCACCTTGAGAACCATATGGAAGAGGTCCTATTGTAACCCCGAGTAAAGGTAGTAAATGCCAGACCTTGCTGCTTGCTCATCTTTGCTGCTTATCGCGGACCTTTGCAGACCCTTGTACAGCCTTGCAGGCCCTTGTAGACCCTTGCTAGCGCTTGCCAACCCCTGGTGACCTTTGTATACTCTTGCGGACCCTTGAATGTCACTGACCCGTGCTACCCCTTGCCACCCCTTGCTAAATGTTGCAAACCCTTGCAGACCCTTGCAAGAGCGTTATACACCCTTGTTGCCCTAATTGTTGTGTTTACTCATGTGTTTACTCATCATGTCGTAATATCATTCAAGTATTATTGCGGTTGCTCAGTATTACACACAATAATAAAATTGCATTTGCTTATTACACATAGTATGTTAGTAAAATATTGCTGTGGCGTGGGTATCACAAGTTGGCATCTGACTCAGCCCTGATCCGGCAGAGATACAGTGAGCATGCAGATCCAACATGAACGTTCTTTTGCGGACCGACTAGATCATGACAATTTTGTTGGGGCCCTACCCTGCAAAAAGCCGGCCTGCCAGCCCCTGGATGCCATTCCCCTCCAACCCCCTTTTTAGCAGTTCAGGGTGTTCAAGGCTAACCCATTACACAATGGTCCAAAGGATTTGCACAGAATAGGATGCAGCAGGATGCCAGATCATCTCATGGGCTGCAAGCAGGGGCATGGCCAAGTTACCGTAGCGCGAACATGTGCCTGACCATGAGCCTTGTGCTGTACCGGTGAAGTGGGGACCTCACTGGCGGTGCTTGTAGTCTGGAGTGGGGGGCCTGTTACATTCAAACCCATGGATTGCTCATTAATATACTCTCCTCCCTTGGTGGATACCACTGCCCGCCCCCCATCGGAATCGATAAACACGCCCCCTTACAACAACATATTTCAAAATACGGTGAAAGCATTCAAAGACAAATAACCAAAACCAGTGACTGCATGCGATGCTGCATCTGTTGACACTCAAAGTTCAAGAATGGCAGCTCAAAGATGGTGGAGGCTAGGCCATGATTGTCTCCTTCCATCCCCACTACCCCAGCCCCACCGCCACCGCCAATCAGACACCCTGCCTCCCATTCCTTTGCAACTGGCCGCCCAGAATAGAGTAGACGTGTCATGTCACAGCCCGATAGCATGGAGAACGGGGAGGGGGCTCTGGCGCCGTTGCTGCACGCATCGCTGTACCTGCCCCAACTGGTTGTGAGGGTGCTCAGGGACGGTGATGTGGGAGCGATCGCACAGTTTCCTGTGTGTGCTGTTCTGTGGCGCGTTTGCTTTTCACAGTCAAGTAGCCGACGTGCTACGGTCCTGCCCCAATAGATCAAAAATGTCTGCCAAGGCTGTCGCTGATGAGAAGTGGAACACCGAAGTACAGGAAATCGCCACTGCTGGCCTGGGGAAGGCAGGCTTCCTTGGTCTTTGGGGATCAAAACCAAGAGCAACATAAGATGAGTTCGAAATGGGTGTGAAAGTTGGCCAGCAGCCCGTTTGGCGGAATGTGCGGTATGCAGATCATGTAACCACCGACTTACCCCAGTGTCCGGACTGTGACACTCTCGACAAGATATTTGCGAAGTCTTGCGAGCAGTATCCCAACAACCCATGCTTGGGCAAGCGCAAGATTACAGAGGTCGAGGTGTTTGGAGAGCGCAAGTTTGAACATTTCACATTGTCCGATTTCGAGTGGCTCACGTATCAAGAAGTGAAGAAGAAGGTTGACAACTTCGGTGCAGGACTGGCGGCCCTTGGGATGCAAAAGGGGAAGAACATCAGCATCTACGCAGATACGTCTAATTACTGGCAAATGACTTCGCGGGCCTGCTTCGCTCGTGGTTTCCCCGTTGCCACGGTGTACGCCAGTCTTGGAGCAGAGGCGCTGGAGTACGGTTTGGCGCAGACCGAGGTCACCCACGTGGTGACAGATGCAGCACTTGTGCCCACCATTGCTCAGGTTGTGGACAAACTTGACAATTTGAAGTACGTTATCTTCACCAGTGACCCACGACCAGCGGGGCAGGGGGGGCACAAGTCGGATGACGAGATTGCCGCATTGATCACCAACAAGACGGAGGGTGTCAAGGCAATGTCCTGGGACAAGGTTGCCGAAATGGGGTCGGGCACAGTGTCCCAGAAGTATGAGGGTCCGAACAAAGAGGACAACGCTGTGATCATGTACACCTCCGGATCCACCGGCAACCCCAAAGGGGTCGTATTGACCCATGCCAACATCGTTGCTGCGCTTGGCGGCATGCTCCGCGCCCTTCCCAATCTCAATACCAGCGACGTCTTCATCGGGTACCTGCCGCTGGCGCATATCCTCGCCCTCTCCGCAGAGAACGCCATCCTTTCGGTGGGGGCATGCATCGGCTACGGCAGTCCGAAGACCCTCACTGACAAGTCCCCCGGCATCAACCAGAAGACAACGAAGGGGGACGCCCCCACACTGGCCCCCACAATCATGGCCGCAGTCCCGGCCATCATGGACCGCATCCGAGAAGGCGTGATGGATGCGGTGGCGCACCAGGGCTCGGTCGCGAAAAAGATCTTTGACCGAGGGTACGGGCTCAAGCAGGGGAACAGCCGGAGAAGCAACTTCTACGACTGGCTCATCTTCGACGGACTTCGCACCAAACTACTCGGGGGCCGCCTGCGGATGATGCTCTCTGGAGGGGGCCCGCTGTCGGAGGAGACCCAGAGCTTCATGAACATCGCGTTCTGCTGCCCCGTTGGGCAGGGCTACGGTCTCACGGAGACGTGCGGGGCAGCCACCATCGTATGGCCGAACGACAGTTCCTACGGACGCGTTGGCCCGCCCCTGTCCTGTTGCGAGGTGAAGCTTGTGCCATGGGAGGAGGCTGGGTACTCGCCAGATGATAAGCCACACCCGCGCGGCGAGATCTTGTTGGGCGGGGCGCACATTGCAAAGGAATATTATATGATGCCCGAGAAGACGGCCGAGAACTTCAGGACCGACGAGAACGGCAAACGATGGTTTCACATGGGGGACATTGGGGAGGTCTGTGCGGATGGTGTGCTCAAGATCATCGATCGCAAGAAGGACTTTGTCAAAGCCGCCGGCGGTGAGTACGTGAGCTACGGGAAGATCGAGCCCGTACTGAAGGACTGCCCGTTGGTGGACAATGTTGTTGTGTACCAGGACCCTTCGAAGACCTATTGCATAGCACTTGTCACGGTCGCGCCGAAGAAAGACCCTCCAGCGCCCGAAGAAGTCGTGGCGGCATTTGCTGCAATCGGGAAACAGAAGAAGCTGGCAAAGTTCGAGATCCCGACGAAGGTCCATGTCTGTGATGAGCCTTGGACGCCGGAGAATGGCATGACCACGGCTGCCATGAAAGTGAAGCGCAACGATATTGTGAAGAAGTACAAGTCTGAGATTCAGCAAATTTACACATGACGTATGAGCGGACCTGTGTTAAGCCGGTAAAGAGTGGGGAGAGTGAGAGAGACCGTAGTCTGATTCTATTTGGCTTCGGTGCGGCAATGATGTGCTGCAATACAACACATTCGATATTACGTGTGTCCACATGCCCCCAGCGTTTGACTTTATCTTTTGCAAAAGGGCTAT
The DNA here is from genome assembly GCA_964036045.1 of Eutreptiella sp. 'Long Island Sound 2002'. Taxonomy (NCBI): domain Eukaryota; phylum Euglenozoa; class Euglenophyceae; order Eutreptiales; family Eutreptiaceae; genus Eutreptiella; species Eutreptiella sp. 'Long Island Sound 2002'. The sequence goes on along the minus strand of OZ038388.1, from coordinate 67,952,298 downwards.
GATTCAAGGAGTCAGTTGGCGCAAACAACTGATATAGAATGCGGGATCCCCGCCCGGTGCCTTGATGTACTTTACGACTGCTTTGTACCTGCGGCGCACATCGCAATAACCAAAGGGTCGCACAGGATGTTTCATGTGTCAACTCCGGAAAGAGTGGAAGGCGGGACTGCCTCCCGTTTCAGGTGCTTTTTGCGGAATACTTTCCAGTGGGGGTCCCCTCTGCTCTGGATGTACAGTAGGTGAGCGAATCAGCCTGCCCCCTCCTTTGGAATGGGGACGTGCCTCGGTCGCATGCAGTTTGTGTAGTTTGTGGTAAGGCAGAGGATGGTGAGCACCACTCTGTAGGTATGTGTGCCTACGCACGTTGTACCTGGTACGCACGCATTCAGGTCTGATGGCCTGTATTCACCAGCGACGAGGCACAGGAACATACACACACTACTTTATCAGATTCAGGAAGCGAACAACCTGTGCCCCACATGGGGTTGTAGTTTGATGAGGACCGCACTCGGGTCGACATTGGCTTATTTATTTTGGACTCACTCCATTTCTGCCCACGTGCCTTGAGGATTGAGGTTAGTAGGACACAAGGAAGAAAGTCAAAACGCAACTGACGTACAGCGAACTGCTTCAGATTAACCTGCCTGGCATTCGATTACAACTCATTCACCTCAGACAATAGCTTCAAGGGTTATTGCGACCTGGCTTCTAAGGTGAGTCTTTGCCTTCGGTTGCTAATGATTTTTGTCAACCCCAACAGGGGCCTGTGTTGTGAGCTTGTTTTGACCTGCTTTCCTTTGCTTGGAGCCGGAAACAAATGCTTCCAGCAGTCGAACAGCAGGCAGCAGGGTGCATCTACACTGCAAAGAACCAACCCAAAAGCCTGGCCAATCTGGGCTTTCCGGGCTCTTCCACATCGCCATGTGGATGTGCTCGTGATGCCCACCTTCATAGCTCCCCCCCAGCTGTGGTTCCAGCACTGTGCTCCGGTCCTGTTTGCGAGGACTGGGTGAACATCGTCTACTTTAATTGTGATTTTTCTAATCTTGAAACTAAAACGTTTCTCCCTTCCAGGCTTTCGGCGCTTCATTGGGCTGTGTGGGCATGCGCACTGGCGCTTTCAATGTGATCCATGTGTATGGGCACAACTTAGTGGCCCACAATTATGAAGCCGATAGGCTGGTGAAAGCAGGGGCACAGATGTCAGTAGTGTATCAAAGCACAATGCTGCCAACAGTCCACAGAAGGGCGACAGTAAGGGCGCAAGCAGAAAATTGTCAGGGGGAGGGGTATCCAGTGGCAACTGGCAGTACCAGTGGTACAGTCAAGCAATGACGACACTACGCCGTCAGTTAGAGATTGACGCAAGCGCCCGTGGTGAGGACTACTCAAACTACCTGACCCAGGGCCTGACTAGTGCACATATGCGTGACCTGCATCAACCAATGCGTGGACAATGGAGTCAAAGAACCGCCACATGTGAGAACTGATTGCGATGAAAAACACTTGGCAATTGGCACACCATCACACACGTGGGATGCAGGTTGCAGTAGCGGTGCACAAACTGTACATAGGCTTGTGCTGAGAGGGAGGGAAGGACGCAATGGGAGCGTATTCATAGAACATAGCTGCAGTGTGGACAGATTCGGTCCTACGCCAAGCATGGAACCACACTCATGCACAGGTGCGAGCAGCTGCGGGCCGCAATGCTTTTGCTCTCCCCATCGCCCTCCCCACTCCCAAGTGTGTAGGATGGAACCAAATGGACTGGTTGGTGAGTGACTACTATGGTCCATTTGGTGGACAAGTTATTCGCGGAGCATCATGGCCAAAGATGTAAGAGTTTGGGCACCAAACACAAGCCCACCTTGAGAACCATATGGAAGAGGTCCTATTGTAACCCCGAGTAAAGGTAGTAAATGCCAGACCTTGCTGCTTGCTCATCTTTGCTGCTTATCGCGGACCTTTGCAGACCCTTGTACAGCCTTGCAGGCCCTTGTAGACCCTTGCTAGCGCTTGCCAACCCCTGGTGACCTTTGTATACTCTTGCGGACCCTTGACTGTCACTGACCCGTGCTACCCCTTGCCACCCCTTGCTAAATGTTGCAAACCCTTGCAGACCCTTGCAAGAGCGTTATACACCCTTGTTGCCCTAATTGTTGTGTTTACTCATGTGTTTACTCATCATGTCGTAATATCATTCAAGTATTATTGCGGTTGCTCAGTATTACACACAATAATAAAATTGCATTTGCTTATTACACATAGTATGTTAGTAAAATATTGCTGTGGCGTGGGTATCACAAGTTGGCATCTGACTCAGCCCTGATCCGGCAGAGATACAGTGAGCATGCAGATCCAACATGAACGTTCTTTTGCGGACCGACTAGATCATGACAATTTTGTTGGGGCCCTACCCTGCAAAAAGCCGGCCTGCCAGCCCCTGGATGCCATTCCCCTCCAACCCCCTTTTTAGCAGTTCAGGGTGTTCAAGGCTAACCCATTACACAATGGTCCAAAGGATTTGCACAGAATAGGATGCAGCAGGATGCCAGATCATCTCATGGGCTGCAAGCAGGGGCATGGCCAAGTTACCGTAGCGCGAACATGTGCCTGACCATGAGCCTTGTGCTGTACCGGTGAAGTGGGGACCTCACTGGCGGTGCTTGTAGTCTGGAGTGGGGGGCCTGTTACATTCAAACCCATGGATTGCTCATTAATATACTCTCCTCCCTTGGTGGATACCACTGCCCGCCCCCCATCGGAATCGATAAACACGCCCCCTTACAACAACATATTTCAAAATACGGTGAAAGCATTCAAAGACAAATAACCAAAACCAGTGACTGCATGCGATGCTGCATCTGTTGACACTCAAAGTTCAAGAATGGCAGCTCAAAGATGGTGGAGGCTAGGCCATGATTGTCTCCTTCCATCCCCACTACCCCAGCCCCACCGCCACCGCCAATCAGACACCCTGCCTCCCATTCCTTTGCAGCTGGCCGCCCAGAATAGAGTAGACGTGTCATGTCACAGCCCGATAGCATGGAGAACGGGGAGGGGGCTCTGGCGCCGTTGCTGCACGCATCGCTGTACCTGCCCCAACTGGTTGTGAGGGTGCTCAGGGACGGTGATGTGGGAGCGATCGCACAGTTTCCTGTGTGTGCTGTTCTGTGGCGCGTTTGCTTTTCACAGTCAAGTAGCCGACGTGCTACGGTCCTGCCCCAATAGATCATAAATGTCTGCCAAGGCTGTCGCTGATGAGAAGTGGAACACCGAAGTACAGGAAATCGCCACTGCTGGCCTGGGGAAGGCAGGCTTCCTTGGTCTTTGGGGATCAAAACCAAGAGCAACACAAGATGAGTTCGAAATGGGTGTGAAAGTTGGCCAGCAGCCCGTTTGGCGGAATGTGCGGTATGCAGATCATGTAACCACCGACTTACCCCAGTGTCCGGACTGTGACACTCTCGACAAGATATTTGCGAAGTCTTGCGAGCAGTATCCCAACAACCCATGCTTGGGCAAGCGCAAGATTACAGAGGTCGAGGTGTTTGGAGAGCGCAAGTTTGAACATTTCACATTGTCCGATTTCGAGTGGCTCACGTATCAAGAAGTGAAGAAGAAGGTTGACAACTTCGGTGCAGGACTGGCGGCCCTTGGGATGCAAAAGGGGAAGAACATCAGCATTTACAGCAAGGTGGCTGCTGTAGGCAACTGCAACCAACCATGAAAAGTTGTTGGCAACACGCCTGTGCAATTGACTGCATGTGCAGTCCATTTGTAGTGCGGCAGGCGGGGGGGGGGGGGTTATTGGGTGGGTGATCCGGATCATTTTTGATCCAAACACTAGGCAGCAGGGAAGGGGGGGGGGGTGTTCAAGGGTGGTGATCCGTGGATCACTTTTGGATCATTCTTGAACCAATTTGGACCATTTTGCTTATTGCACTTTCAACTTTGTGCCAATGGTCTTGTGGACTTGTGGATCATTTTTTGGAAGTTAAGTTGTTGGAACAAGTGAATTTCCATTTTGGGTTCTTTTTTGTTTGAGACACTTTGTTGGTCCAATATGTTGCTGTGTGATACCTATATTTGGAAGTTACATTTTTGGATCCTTTTTTGCAACACAAATTGGTGGATCACTGTGTTGTTTTGTGTGTGCTCTGTCTTCTGATCCTTTTTCTTGCTTATGATTTGGTGGATCATTTCTTTTACTCCGTGCCCCTTTGCCCTTGTGTTCTCTACTTTTTCTACTGGTGGCCTAGTTTGTGTAATGTCGGAGCCATCCCATTTGCAATTGCGTTGGCAATGGTTGCTCGTTGCCGATGAGGCTTGGTGGGTTCACGCCGCCGGCGGGAAGCTATGGGGGTGCCCACCGCCTGCGACTGCCTGCGACCGCCTGCGACTGCCTGCGACCGCTTAAGAAAATTTTCGTACACGTCTACAGATGGCATAACCCATACACTCACTCCCCCACTCCCTCCAGCCCGCCCGGCCTCCCTCCCTCCGTCCCTCCAAGTGTGCAATGCATTAACCCATTGAAGGAAAGACATATCACAATTGTCTCTTGCACTAGATAGTAGCATTGGCAATGGCTTGTGGCCTGCCTCATTGTCAATCGAAGTGGTTGGACGCAGGGAGCCTTGCCCTTTTGCCACTTGGCACGATGAACACGCACCTTGTTAGCTTCCATTGGATCTGTCGCTTGCCCCTTTTGTTTGGCCGCCTTTTGTAGGGCAGTACGCGTGCGCTCATTCCTATCTTTTCGAACATTCAAGATGCCTTGCAACGCCGGCGACCTTGAGACGGCCTAGTGGTCATTGTACCCCTCTTCCTCGGGTGCTAGAGGGCAACCACCGGTGGCACATCAAATTGTGAAGCCCCTGGAGGATACCCATTTTTGCACCAGGCTTTTACATGAAGGTCACGAAATACTTTTTGGGCCTCACATGCACGACGACGGACATCAAAAATGGGAATAGGAACACCAAAATTTGGTCCTTTAGGCCCCATCGTCACTTTTTTTCATAGTCATGATGTCATCTACCTATGCAATTGTTACTTTCGGGTACAAAACCGTTTTTTTTCGGTTAAAATAAAAATGTGGTGAAAGCTACTTTCATGGCAAAGAGCACAAGAAAATATGTGCGTAGAGGGGTCACAAGCCATAGTACAACTGCGTGGAGCCCGCAAACAGGGGGGTTTTGGCCAAAAAAGGGCATCTCAAGCGCTTGCGACCACCTGCGACCGCTTGCGACGGTGGGCACCCCCTATCAGTGTACTTGAAGTACATGGACAATGTGCCTGGTCTCAGCCGTGAAGTGCTTTGGTTGGTGTTGTCGTACTTTAAGCGGGTTCTTGGGCCCCTAGGAGTGTCTTCACCAGCCCCTAGGACTGTCCACGTGTCCGAATTAGTGATCCGGAAAATTGCGGATAATTTTGCTAGGCAAGGGGGGGGGGGGGGTTTATGGGGTGGGTGATCCGTGATCCGCGGATTATTTGGTGGGGGGGAAGGGGGGGGGGTTTGGACCCCCGCGGATCACTGATCCGCGGACCGCCTACCACACGTAGCCCCGTTTCCGAGTGCAAGATCGTGGCTCCCCGGATGTGCAAGCTTCGCCAAAAATGCTCAAAAAATATGGGCCGTTCACCAAGTGATCATGTGGTACAATGTCCATTGCTGCGCGAACATGTGGGCAATGTATGATAGACCCATAACACCTCCCTCAACACTAGGCCCCTCAACACAAAGCACGAAATGGTCCAAAGGCTTCAAAGTTGCATTTCTTAGAGAAAAAGCCTTTGTTGTTGTCCCTCTTCATCCGAAACAGCTGAACTTGCTCTCCGGGCTTAAGGGCCAGCACATCCACCGTCATTTTGAAGACACACAGAATTCCCTCATTGCTATTGTCGTTGGTTGCAGCCATTGTTCCCGCTGCTTCATGCTAGTGACAACCGCATGGGTCTGTGGTGGAAAATTGAGCGCGCCCAAAGGAGAATTGAGTCGTTGTTTTGATTTTGCAAGACGGGTTTGTTCCTCTCTAATAGTTTGCTCTGTACAGCAAGTCGCACATACACGCGGCTTGGACTAGGCATGAGGTGCAACCCTAGCGACTATAAATGGAACACCATCTAAATGCCGACCATGCCGCATTGTAGTACATGGCAACTTTGGCAACAGCAGTAGGGCTGCACGACCCCCCCCCCCCCCAAGCTATTTACCAACCCCCCCTCTGCATTTTACCCCCTCCCAGAATACTTGGAAAAAATTCCACAATGTCCCCCAAAACCCAACGTTTGTTTGACGTGCCTATGTTTCAGTATCCGGGGGAGGCTATGTTACCTAGTAGTTGTGTTGCGCATTGTGTTCTGGAAGGTATTTTGCCCACCATGAGTGATCGAGTACGTGGTACAGAAGAGTACGGAGGATTGCCGGTGTATGACGACTACGATCAATCCAGTGGGCAATACAGCCAACAGGATGATACGGGCTACTATTACGAAGAAGTGGCTCAGCCCTACCACAAAGGCCATCAACACAAGCGGCGCACCACCCCGCCCGGGTTCAAACCCCGTGCTGAGCTAACGGGGTCCGCAGGCTATACGGAGCCCGCCATTCAGGTGCACACCCAAGACTACAACCGCGTGGACGATGGCAACGTGGACATCAAGGTGTCCCACTGCGGGGATGTGGACGGTGTCGGCGAGTTGGAGTTGGATGTGTTCGTGGACGACCCCACTCTCCAGATCAATCAGTTGGTGGAAGCCAATGGTACATTGCAGGCGGAACTGGACAAGCTGAAAAGCATGGCTGCTGCCCGAGAGGCCGACCTGCAGAACAAATTGGACGAAGCCCTGAGACACAATCGAAATCTGTTGGGCAAGAACGAGGATCTGGATAACAAAAACAAACACTTGGAGGGGCGGGTGAAGGACCTGGAGGACGCGAATGGAGGCCTAAAGGCCAAGAACAACGATTTGGAAGACGAACTCAAGAAGGCGGCAGAACGGGAGGCCGATCTTGCAACCGCATTGAAAGAGGCTGAAGGGGAGATCGATGCCCTCAAGGACAATGCGAGCAGGTTGGGGAAGAAGATCAAGAACCTGGAAGATGGAGCTGAGGAGGCGGAAAAGAAGGAGCGAGAGTTGAAGAGCAGGGTGAAGAAAGCAGAGGACGAGAACCAGGACCTGAGGGATGAGATGGACAAGTTGAAGAAGAAAGTGGGTGCATTAGAAGACAAGAACCAGGGATTGCAGGACGAAGCGGAGAAGTTGAAGGGCACCATTGATACGCTGGAGGATTGGAGACAGCAGTTGCAGGACGAGATGGATGATTGTAAACGGAAGATGCGCGCGATGGCGGACGCGAATCTGGACTTGGAGGATGACAACGACAAGTTGAAGAAGAAAATCCGTGCTTTGGAGGATGAGGCCGAGGAAGCTCAGAAGAGGGAGCGAGATTTGAAGAACAATTTGAGGAGGTCAGAGGACCAGAACGAAGACCTGAAGGATGAAAACGACAGGATGAAGAAGAGGGTCAATGCATTGGAGGATCAGATTAAGGAGGCCCAACAGCGGGAGGAAGACCTGAAGGACAGTCTCCAGAAGGCAGAAGATGAGAACAAAGATTTAAAGGACAGACTCAGTGCAGCACAGGATGCAATGCAAAAAGCGGCGGATGAGAATGAAGATTTGCGAGACAGGCTGAAGAGATCGGAGGATAAATTGAAGAAGGCAGAGGGCGACATCGAAGAACTGCAAGACAGACTTAAGAAGTAGGAGGACAGACGAAAGAAGGCAGAAGATGAGGTCGAGGACTTGAGGGACAAACTCGACCAGGCGAAAAATGAGAACGCAGCTTTGAAGGACAGATTGAAGAAATCACAGGATGACGTTGAAGAATTAACTGACAGATGTAAGAAGGCGGAGGACAAGTGTAAGAGGGCAGAGGATGAGAATGAGGAGTTGAAGGATAGGCTGACGAAGATGGAGGACAAGTGTAAGAGATCAGAAGACGAGAATGAGGAGTTGAAGGACAGGCTGAAGAAGACGGAGGGCGAGAACGAGGATTTGAAGGAGAGACTCAGGAAGACAGGAGACAAACTGAAGAACGCCGAGGAGGAGAATCAAAACCTGAGGGATGAGTTGAAGAGGGCAGAGAACGAAGTTGACCACTTCAAGGCCAAGCTCAAGAATTCCGAGGATCAGAATGAAGATCTGAAGGACCATCTCAAGAAGACAGAAGACAGACTGAAGAACGCGGAGGAAGAGAATCAAAATCTGAGGGACAGGCTGAGGACGAGAATGAAGACCTCAGAGCCAAACTCAAGACGTCGGAGGATGAGAATGAGGATCTGAGGGACCACCTCAGGAAGACAGAAGACAAACTTAAGAAGGCGCAGGAGGAGAATGAGGACCTGAGGGACAAGCTGAGGAGGGCCGAGGACGAGAATGAAGACCTCGAAGCCAAGCTGAAGAAGGCACAGGATCAGATTGAAGGCTTGAAGGGCCAATTGCAGCAGTTGGAAAATGAGAATGAAGATGTGAAAGGCAAATTGAAGAGGTCAGCGGATGAGAATGCCGATTTGAAGGACCGGTTGAAGAAGGCGGAGAACGAGAACGAGGACCTGAAGCTGAAGTGTGCGGGGCTGGCCGGCCAGATCGCAGGTCTCGAAGAGGAGATCAAGCAAGCAGGCGATCGTGAAGCAGAGTTGCGAGAAAGATTGCAGCGGGCCGAGGACGACAAGGAGGCCCTTCGGGAGGAAATGAAAACCAATTTGGAGGCACGTGATGAGCAGATTGCCAAACTGCATGGCGACGTCGAGCAGGCAGCAGCGGAGAACCAAGACCTGACCTCCCTCCTGCCGCAGACCAGAGGGATCCCATTCACTCTCACGTTGTCAGTGTCGGTGTCGCTCGGGGACTGCCTCGTCACACATTGTTCACAGTTGGTTCCCGGGCGTTTCATGGTCCACTATGCCCTGCATGCACGGTCCCACCGTCTGGTTTCCTTGTGTGCCTGCGTCTGCGTGCTTGCCTTGTGGGTTTGTTTGTGCAGATGTTTCTGTGTGGGCTCTACCCATGTGTGTTTTTCCCCCGAGGCAGATGGGTATTTGCAAATGTTCATGTGGGAATGTAGCAATGTCTGCCGGAAATGGGCGGAAGAGGTGGTAAGATGTGCACAGACGGCGGTTGGTGGGTGCTTCAGGGCGTGAGCCCTATGCCTAGGACCACGAGGCCACAAGCCAGTGCGCAACTAGGCCTGTTTTCCAACCATTTTCCAACCATGGGTGTCAGGCCTTGGGTTTGAATCCACAACCTCCGGGTAGGTGTTTCCAACCAATAGGTGTGCCGCATGTTGCACGTGTGCTCTGCACACTTTTCATACTGTGCTGTAACAGACACTCGTATTTTGTGGGCCATCATTGCTGTTTGACACTAGGAATTTGGGAGGTTATTCCAAGTTGGGGCCATGGCATAGCCTTATTTCATCCTTTTTCTTCTTTTTCACCCTTTTTTCAGCCGTTTTGACCTGCTTAGACCAATGTTCGCTGCATGGAGTCTTTCATACATGGATGCTGGATTATGATGATTAGGAATTACCCAACAACACGTTTATTCACAATCCAATTTCGTCATTCGATGATTCTGCTTTGCGCTTTTGTGTCACAACTGTTGAGTGTGTGGCTCAGCCGGCACCGCCCATTCCACCACAGGAGACAGCAGCAGGCAATGAGCACCGGAGACCACAATGGGACAGCTCCTGAGGGAGTGCTAGGGTTAGGGGTACAACATGAGAGTCGGGGTTTCCAATGCAGCGGCAACAGCCCCAGAACCGCTTGCATATCCATGGCTTTGACACGTTCACAAAGAATATCAGCTACTCCAACAGTGCTGTGTATCCTTGATGCCCATGTACCAGCCTCTGATGCCTGCCCAGCAGAGGCCCAGCACCACCACCACCACTGTGCCCAATCCATACCCCCAACACTACCTGACTCCGCACAGAGCCCTGTCACACCGAGCCGAGTGAGATGGATCCCCTGATCCTCCCCCTCTCAGAGTCAGGCCGGACCATCCCACCCACCGACACCCCCTCATCCTGGCCTGATGCACCTATGAGGTTCACCACAGAGGGCAACAGTCCAAACCGCTTTGTGTGTGCAACGAGGGCAGTATGATATTTCACCTGCGCAACCAAAAAAAGGCGAAAAACTGTACACCACTGAAGGACGTCGCTTTCATCCTCCAGCATTGCCCCCACAAGTTCCTCGAGTGACAGTTTTTGGGAAACATGTTGGTCAATGAAATGTGGATCTACGCCCAAACCGCACGTTTTGAAGGTGCCCAGCAGCCTTCCCTCCCTTCTTCCCCCCCCCCCCCCCCGACCTGCCTCCTGACAATATGCAAGGCATGCTCAGCTTTGCTATGGTTTCAGCTTCTCTTGCTGCTGCGTTTCGCAACATTGGTATCTTTGCCGTGATAGCGAAACTGATCGAATTCGAATGGGCCGTCATCGCCTCTTTCACGCTTTGTGGGCGTGTATACGCGCACAGGCTGGTCTCCTGGCGAAGTGCCCAGCCCGTTGGACATCTTCACATTTGGTTCCGTTGTTCAATTCAGCAAACGAGTAGGATAGTGTTCCGGGGGCATAGTGTTCCGGGGGCATAGTGTTCCGGGGGCCTAGTGCAAGGAAGCGGAGGTCATTGCTGCGGATACGGGGAGTGGAGCAGAACGACCCGATGCGGGTGGTGGTTGCCCGGTGGACATGCGGTGCCGGTCTGTCTCTCAGGGTTTCTTCCGCCATGAGTTCCAATGACTGGGATGAGTATGGGTACGATGCGAACGCGTACAGTGAATGGGATGACCAGTATGTCGCCTGCAGGGGTTGTAGTGGATCAGGGTACGGCTGAGGGAGGGCAGTCGAGTTTCCGCTTGTGCATGCGGTGGGGGGTCGACAACCCTTTTTTTGGAGGTGGGGTCCTGTGCCAGGGGCCCCGTCAACCATATCAGTGAACCCCCCCCCCAGACAGACACATGTATACACCCCACCCCTCTTTATCGACCCCTCACCTCTTGGAGCCCAAACCAAAATACACTTTCACGCTCTGCTGAAAGGGTTGTTGTGTTTCAGGACTAATTTACAGCTTTCGTATGTTGTTGTTGTGCGATGATTGTATTATTTTTGTGCAAGAACTCTGATTCCAGATGACGGATCGAAAGCCTGGGCAGGTGGACAGCAAGAAGCGACGGGGTGGGATGTGGACCCGGAGGTAGCTAAACTACGTGCGTTCGCGGAGTCCGGTTTTCAACATTGAATCAAACGAGCCTCTGGCCATTACGCACGGAAGTTGTTCGCTATTGCATCGAATTTGATTTGTCGCTGTGTGTACACTTGTCTTCAAAAAACCTGATACGCCCCCCCCTCCCCACTTCTTCTTGAAGTGCTTCGAGTTGTCTAATAGCGTCATCGAAATTGTGCATCCTCTGCATCTTCAGCCGGTTCATCATTACTGTCCCAAACTTCTTCAGACCTCGTTTTTCGAGGCATTTTTGCACAACAATACGAACATCAATGTCAGGGAAATTTTTCGATTGGAAAAATTCTTTTCTTGAGGAAAAATTTTCTGATATGGGTGGGGGGCTGGGTCAGGCAGAGGAGCTCTGGCTGCCATTCCGCCCCGCCCCCGCCCTCTGGTAACGCAAGCCGTGGCCTGTCAATGATGTGAGCATAGGTGGTCCGGCGCCCTGAACACGGTGAAGTCTGTGTGAAGTGTTTCGGCCTTCCCATGGCTTTGTGGCGGTCCGCACTCATGACGCCCCTCCCCACAATCGCCAATCTGACCAGGAAAATATTCTGCACACTTCAGATAGGCCGGTTTGGAGCCCTTTCATGTGTTTTGGAATTATGCCTAGTCGGCCGTTTGCCACCTTCCTGCCAGAAATGGATTCACAATGAATCAGGCCACGGCTCAGTGGCGATTTTTCCCTACACCGGGGGGGGGGGGTCAGAGGCCAAAAGAAAAGTATATGTTCCTAAAAAAAAAAAAAATTGACCTCCAATTTCGGGCCCCTTTGACAAATTTTTTCCAATCAAAAATTTTGACTCTCTGCAACAGTGTGACATATTGCCAAAGCCTCCAACATTGAGGAACACGACAAGAACGACGTCGCACTCCACATCCCCCAACGACAGCCTCTTGGCCACTTGGACAGATGGCTGGTGGTACGAACAAGCCCGGCAGACCAATGCGGAAAACATGGAACGACATCATTATCCAAAGGAAAGACCTACGAACTCCTGAGCGGCACCTGTCCTAGAGGTGCCTACAGCGGCAAAAGGGCCAGTGTCGCCCCGGGCATCGCATTGGGCGTCGCACGTTCAACGGAGGTGCTTGGGCAAAGTGGAGTCGATGGAATAGGGTGTTGGGCGGCCGCGACACGAGACCCAAGACACTGGACCGTTGGGGAATAACCACTTGGAATGAGGGCCCTACGATCCGTTCACTACGCCAACCAGCTCCGGGCCACCGAGCCAAACCCCCCCCATTGGACTGGACTGGGGCTTGCCAGCGGGCGCGTTGCGCATCCTTTGCTGTCGGTCGCGGGCTGCACTGGTTTCCGCTCGCTTGGGACGGAGGCATTGCAGTTTCGGCCGCTTTGGAAACACTCGGTTTTGTTGGAGGAGGGGGGGCTCGGAAGATTGCTGCTCACATCTCAAGTCAAGGGCCGTATGTGCTGGACCGCAACGTCCCATTCTGCGCCGCGGCGCACTGCTACGACACAGTGGTCCCATTCAGCAGCCCGGGCAGCTTACAAAGCAAGGGGTGCCCCTAGACCTGCGAGAGTTCAATTTGCTGCGTTTTCGTGTGGGGTGGTGCTGAGGTTAGTCCCGGTAAAGTCACCCCCATAACAAGCGCTGCGCACACGCTGTGCGCACTCCGTGCACGAACGCCCCCTGTGTTGGTGAACACTCGCTCAGCCACCCATCAGCCCGGCACCTTGGGCTCCTGCTCGCGTCCCTTCCCTCGCCCCCATGACAGGCAATACAACGGACAGCCCTCCCCAACGTCTGGATATGAAAAGGCACCTGAGCTCGAGGTATGATCGTGCATGAGGGCCCGCGTCTGCGGGAGCCGCGCGTGCACGAGGGCTGGGAGCAGCTGTGGTCTGCGAAACACTGCCCCGCACCATACGACATTGGCTGCCAGATCAAACACGCGGACATCCACATCGAGGACGGCAATTGTGAGGTCAAGGTGTCCCACTGTGGGGACGAGGATGGGGTCGGAGAGCTGGAACTGGAGGTGTGTGCCCCTGATGCCGTGGTGCTGCCCACAGACGGTGTGCTCAGGGAAGGGCGTGGGGGGCCTCAAAAGGGGGATGAACCCGTCTGGCAACTGCAACGCCAGTCTCAGCCCCAACGAGAAACGGGGAAGTTGGGATGGTCCGAAGGAGGTGCCCCCCCTCCCCGTCTTGCGAGAGCGGCCTTTGGTGGTCAGTTCAAGGTGTGTAGCATATGCAAAGCAACCACATGTACGTGGAGGATGTTTGGGTGAGGCGTTCCACACAATCTGTGGAACTCGTGGCTGGGGGTGCCTAAGGTGGGGGCGTTTAGTCGATCAGAACCCACCGTTGCCCTCTCTCTCTCTCTCTCTCTCTCTCTTGCGAGAGCAACGCCCGTGTCAGAGCAACAGTAGGCGCTGTCTCCGCAACTTTGGGAACCACGTCCTACTTTGTCCTTCATGAATACCACCTTGGCAGAGCAACGGTACGTGTTGTTTCCTTCAAATTGTGGGATTTTAGTGTTGCTCTCGCAGGGGGGGGGGGGGGGCTTAGGAACCAGCGAGCGAGAGAAACAGCGAGGTCGGGAGGGAGGCAGGCGCCAAACGTCACAGTTCTGCCGGATCCGCACACGGCACGGGGCACGCGCGACGCGTGCGCCCGGAGGTTAGGGTGTGCGCCGTGTACCGAGGCGCGCGATTCCAGCGACACGCCCCGCCGTACGTTGGGCTCCCCCGGCAAAGGGTTTGCTCCCCTCGTTCCAGTCTGAATGAAGGCCATCATGCGCCCCGGAGCACGTTCTATCTCCCCCAGAATGCGCTCTGTAGCAGCACAGCGGGAAAGGACGCAATGGTGCGCGAAATCTCGGGGGTTGAGTCATCCCAGGGGTTGTGCAGGGGGTTGTTCCCTGCGGAAGGGGCGGCGGCGGGCTTACCACATGAGGACCCCCCCCCCCCCACACACACCTGGACCCCCGCCCTCCAGACCAAAGTGACCATCGTGGGGAAAAACGAAATCTACCGTTGGGAAAATCTGATCGGGCCATTTTTGGTTCCCGAACTTTTGGGTCGCAGACCCGCTGCCCCTCCCCACTCCTCTCTTCTACTGTTAGCCTGGGCGGGGGGGGGGGGGGGGGCATTGTGCTTGGGCAACTCTGTTCTGAGGTATCAGTGTATGCTCAGAAGAGGGCAAGATCAAGTTGTGTCTGCGCTTCTGTTACAACTCTTCTGATTATTTAAATTTGAGCCTCGTGTGTTCTGATTCGTCAAGTCGGCTGCACCCCCACTCCCCCCGGAGAAATGGGGCCGTCAGGCGGTCCGGACTGGATCACTGCTGGATCATTGCTGTATCTCTCTTGGATCAAGTGGGGACCCTAATGATCCTGTTTAGAAGGGGTAGTGGGGACCAACAACAAATTTTCCAACAAACTACGTTTTTCTGGAAAAAAAAATTGGCATGGCACGGACAAGCGAAAAGTGGACACGTTGTTATTTGAGTCTGCACAGCTCCTCTTGCCCTCCTCCGATTTGGTTAGGAGACATAGGGTGTTTGTGGTCCTTTGGTGCGTCAAGGGGGTGCGCTGGTCGACTCTCCCCGTGCCCCTCACAAACGCAGGTTTGTGTCGATGGCCAGCAGCTGAAGATTGAGCAGCTGGTGGCGGCCAATGCGGCATTGCAATCGGAGCTCGACCGGCTGAGAGGTCCTGCGTTCGCGCGGCCTCGCGCGCTTGGGACTCCGCGGGGCTGTTGACTGCAGAATAGTCCCTGTGGGCGGTGTATCGCACGCGTCTGCCATACGCGTACTGATATCTTGTGGGTGAAACGTGAAGGGGAGACCGACATGGCGCGGGTGGAATGGCTTCTTTTGTAGGCCATCCAGGCCAGTGTCCAGACCCACTGGCAGCAGCAGCAGTTTTGGGGGGTTGGGTTGGGTTGGGACAGGGCCTCGCACAGGCGGGGACTGCAGGCCACTGGTCCGAAGTCGTGGCTGTCCGGTCCCAAGGCCAAGCGCGCCGGGACAGCCCCCGTGAATCACACCGTAGCGTTGGTGAGCGGGAGACACCGTCATAGTGCCTGTGGGTTGCTCCGGGGCACGCCCCGGAGTAACCGAGGCACGCCCCGGACTGACCGAGGTACGACCCGGACTAACCGGGGCACGCGTGCCCAGGGCCCCGGTGGGGGAGGCTGGGGAGGCTGACGCGGAGCCCACCAGCAGCTTTTGGGGGGGGGGGGGGGGTTGGCACAAGGCCTCGGTATCTGATAGCTTTGGGGGGGGGGGGGTGCAAAGCCAAACACGCCCCCAAACGGCCCCCCAGGCCTGAGCCCGCGGCTGCGATGTCAATGCGTGTGTGTGTGTGTGTGACATGCGCGCGCGTGTGTCACCCGCGCCGTGTACACGCCCTATCGGGCGCAGGGCGGGGCACGCGAGGAGTGGGTGGGGGGGGGGGGCGTCGGAGGGGCGCATTGGCACAACCGCCCGCGCCGTTTTTGTTGAAGGCCTGGATGCCCAGCGACAGAAGGAGAACGAGGATTTGAAGAAGCAGTTGGCCAAAGCGAAGGTTCGTGCGGGCGCTCGTGCACGTGGGACTGAAAGCCCCTGCGGTGCGAGGCATTGACGTGGAACGCCGCGGAGTCGCGGCACATCATTCGCACACAGAACGTGTACAGCGCTGCATGTCGTATGCTGCGGTTGCTGAAGTGCCCCGAATGGAGGCGTTGAGGCGGTCGTCGGGACGACACCTGGATGCGACGCAAATGGCGCGATACATCCTGAAACGAGGAGTGCAAACGTTTTTGTCGGGGGGGGGGGGGGGGGGGGGGGGGATGGCGAAGTGCAAGGCGGTGGTGGTGGCACGGGGGCGGGGGGGGGGCCTGGACAACCAACCCAGTCCTCGTATCAGCGACCGGTTTTCGCCAATTTCGCCGAAACGGTCTGCCAATACGTTAAGTTTCTGAATTTCGCCAATACATTTTGCCGATACGGAGGGTTTCCGGGGTAGCGGAAACACAATGTCTTGAACTGGTTGCCAATTTCCTCTCTTTGGGGGAATGCATGTGTTTTGGCCCTGTGGTGGGGTAGTGGTGGGGTTCTGTAAGCATTTGGATTTCTTACCCAGCCCAGATTGATACTGGAGGGTTCTTACTGCAATTAATTAAGAGGGTGCCCCCAAAGTCCCTTGGGCTGATTTGCATTCTGCAAATCAGTCTGTGCTACAACACAGGTCTCCGACTATGGGTGATGGTACAACTTGCGATTTGTGTATTCACTCCGCGAGACCCAACACATTCTTTGTGCGTTGTGCTGCGGATTCTTCTGGTGCAGTGTCTTCATCTGCTGCTGTGCCCTCTGCTACAGAGTCGCTACGGCGTCTATTGCCTGGCAGGCAGCGGATGTGGTGCTAGCAGAGACCCAGAGCAAAGCGGTGAAGCCTTGTAGGCCACAAACTCGGAGGAAAGGGGGAAATCCCTTTGTGCTCAACACGATTTCCTTAACAGCCTGCGACGCGCGGATTCCCAAGATGCCATTTTCAACTTTTTCGAATTTTGGGGTCCGGATCACCTCCGGGGCGCGGGGGGGTCGATCCCGTTTGGCTTTTTGGGGCCCGTCAAGTGAGCCCCTTTTGGCCCCTATTGGCCCCTATTGACCCCCTATATTTGAAACCTGCCCGCCCATGGGCGCTGGGCACAAACCGACAACAACGGAGAGGGTTCGAGAGCTACGGATAAGAATGGCGGATAATGAATGTTGGTTTGCATGAGCAGCGCATGAGTGTGTGCCTGACGCGGTCGGCACCGCCTGCGGTCATGTTTGTGCGCCCATGCCTCCTCATGCACTGTTCGCACCCAGACAAGGCAGCGTTTGTGCCAAAGGAGTGGGTTGGGTCCGGGGGTCGCACCGCTGCTGGTGTTGGTTCCTGCAAACGTTGCATCACCTCTAGAACAAGATCAGCGATTTGGAGAATGAGGCCAAGGACGCGGCCGAAAGGGAGGAGGACCTGCAGAACAGACTCAGAAAGGCCAACAAGGACAACAATGACCTGAAGGTATCCTTCCGTAGCGTCCCATCATTGGGTCATTGGGCTGTGCCCCTCCTTCCTGATCAGTTTGGCGTCACTTTTGCTCGTCTTTGCTTCAGTGACTGTGGTCACAGCAAAAGCACCAAAAGGAAACCAAGACGCACAACAAATCAACCACGAGATGAGATGCTGGACAAGATGCCTCCATGGTTCATCCTGTCAGTCTCCTCCTATTAGAGTGTGGAATGTAGTGATACCTTGGTGTCAGGATCGGTGCGCAGTGCACATATAGGTCGAACATCTCTCCAGTTGTCGGATCACCGGGCCGTGAGCAACCCTCATGCCACTTACCATCCATATTGGGGGCCACATAGTGCTTGGAAAATCCTTCCCTGTGTAGAATTTTATTTCTTTATTTAATTTTGATTTAAATTTTGCTCCATCCATTTGTATTTTCGGATTCTTGGGCTTGCATCCTCTTAAACCACAATGCAAGCAAACTTAACGCGAGGTTTGAATTGTCTCATTATTTTGTCCACGTCAATACTTTGAGTTATGAGGAGGCGTTCCACGGGAGTGTTCTTCTTTCAATATTGTGTTTTTCCCTTTTGAGAGCGTCAGGCATCATGCTTGCATCTGCACCTCGTGCAAGCAGATGTCATACGGCAGCCGTGTGTAGCGGTGATGACAGTTCAATCAAAGTATCCCCTGATGAGTTTTTCGTTGGGACCCCCTGAGACCCCCCCCCCAATTGAAACGCACTCTTTTTTCAAAAAGGTTGAGCCCCCTTTTGGGGGGTGGGAAATCATGAATCTGTTGGTTTTTTCCGTTTTGAGCCGAAAAAGTGTTTTTCGGGTCCCAACTCCATGGGATTTGGCCCGACGTGCTTTGTGCATTCCCTCAGGCCAAGGTCCGAAACCTCGAGGATGACCTCCAAGAGGCCGCAGATCGAGAGGCGGATCTACAAAACAAATTGAAAAACGCTGATAAAAAGATCAAGGATTTGCAGGTGTGCACAAGTGGTTGGCAGATTATTGATCATCCGTCTACTGTTGCCAATGCCCCGCCCGCACGTTTCCCTCTTGTGCAAGCCCCGCACTGGTGCATGTCTCTTTCGTGGGTTAGCCATTCAAACCACGGTCAAGGTGTTGCGGGCATATGTCACCGTGCGCCTTCCCAAAGATGTCCAAAGTTGCTTTGCACTGCAGTTTTGCCAGAGTGGCTCTAGCGAAGGCTGTTCATTGAGCAATGCTGCCACAGGAAAAACTCGGTTTTGTTTCCGTCATTTTGTGAAGCATGGGTCCTACAGGCCCCAGGGCGATGGACGTACGGTCATCGTCGTCTTGTACGTCATGTCGGGAAGGAGAAGACTGCGGACACGGCCATGGTGAGCAGTGCCAAAGGGCCCCGCAAGAAGGTTCGAGCACGAAACGGCCCAGGCTCAGGGCACAGGATCGAGAGGGGCAGCACGTCAACAACGCCGAAAGCATTCAAGTTTCAATCGCAGGAAGCCCCATGATGCACGGAGGCTCTGTTGTGTTCGGGGTTTGCCGAATCCCTGACCCCTGATGGGGTGGGGTGGGGGCCAAGATCCATGAAAATGCTCTGTGCAGCGGGAGAAAAAGGGCGGGGGGGGGGGGGGGGGGGGGGGCTCAAACAAGGGGGGGGGGGGGGGGGGCAGGAATGCGCTTGAATGGGAAACGGGTCCAAAGGGGCGTTTCACGAGCGGTTGCAAAGGCGGTTACCGGCGGGTAGAACAGCGGTTGGGAGGCAGTGTCTGGCGGGTACAACCCGGTGGGAGGGCCGTTGGGGGCGGACCAAAGTGACGGGCAGGACCGACCGTCACGCCACGCGTACCGCCCCTCTTTTAAGCGCAAGCCTGGGCGGGGGGGGCGGGGGGCTTGGGGGGGACGGTTGTTATGGCATAGGAGGGCCCTCTCCCGAGAGGTACGAATGGGTCCGACGAGCCCACGCGCATGGGATCAGCAGCCTCTGATGACAGGCACGTACTGGGGCCCTGCTAGAGCACCGGGTGGAGTCTCCCGTGGCCAGCGCCTCGCCCGACGCGTGCCCCGGGGACTACGTACACCCGCAGGCCGGGCCCGGCAGGTGCAAGGGGCGTGTTGTGCGCGAGGCCCATCTGGGTCTGGCTGCGGTGTGGGAATGAGTACGTGGTCGGTGCTGCAGTGCCTATGTCCGCTTTGGGGGGTGTGGGCGGCCCGGCTCCTGCTTTGTTCGACCGTGTAGAGTCAAGTGCGTGACCTTCAAGACAGAGTCGAGGCTTTGGAGGGCGGGGCTTCTAACGCTTCTGACCGCGAGAGAGACCTCAAAAACCGCCTGAAGCGTGCAAAGGTGTGTCCCAGGGCTCGGGCAGGCACCGTCTGCCCCTCTGCAGCACCCCGGCCCACGGCCCCACGACGGTCCTCCGTGGCTGAAGCCTCCCCGTGTGTCGCGTGCGCGTCTTGACTCGCACTGTTCGTGGCATTTGCCATGGCAATCACCCCAGAACTGTTCCAAGTCAGGGACCCTTCAAAACGACGCACAGTCGTTGTGCATGGGAGACACGCCGCGTCCGCACTTGAGAACGCGGTTCTTCGTTGGCCTCTGGAACAAGGGAAATCCCTCTGACTTGAAAAGCGCAGCGGGACCAGGGGGCGGGGGAATGGACGCTGCACCATCCTGTCAAAAGCCCACAACCACGGGGGGCCGCCTCCTCGGTTTGGGTACGCGACTCCCCCCCCCCCCCCTCCCTGCCCTCCGGGCCCACTTAAGTACCAAGGGTCAATAGCTACCGGCCATACAAATTTTTTTTTCATTCCCCTTGCCCACGTAGCATCCCTCCCCGCCCAGGCGGTGGAGCACCCCAACGCTATACTTGAACCCAACCTTGACTCTGACGCTCACCCCAACCCTCAGCCTGCTCCTAACCCTACACATGACCCTAATCAAGACTGAATATTGGGACCGAGCTGGTGGGGGAGGGAACATCAGCAATGACTGGTGAGGGACATCAAGAATGATTCACACATTGATGGCTCTTGACAAAGTGAAATCAGCTTGCAAGTGAACCCCATCACCACGAGGCCCACTTTCAAGGCTTTTTGGACTTCTGAGGGCCAAAATGCCCCAAAATGGGCTCAAAATGGGCTCATTTTACCCGTTTGTGCACCCCAAATGGTCCAGGATGAGGTTTGGAAAAATGTGTTTTTGACCCACTTTTGACCCATTTTTGGTCCCAAAACAGCCCATTTTCAAGGCATTTTGGGATTTTTGGAGGACCAAAATGGGCCACCACAAGCTCAAAACGGTCCAAAAACACTTGTTTTAGCGTCGCACATGGTCTAGGATCATTTTTGAAAAAAGTCATCTTTTTGCCCCTACTAGACCCTGTTGACCCATTTGGGCACCCACCTGTTTGGGCTTGGGCTTGCAGCTTGCCGCAGCCTAGTGGGCCTAGGTATTTGGGTCTAGGCGTCCGTTTGGGCAATTCTGAGGGGTGGAAACCACAAAAAGTGGGCAGTTGCGGGTGGAGTAGGTGCCCTCGGAATCGCATTTTGAGCCATGTAGCCAAAGATATGGCCTATTCTTGGTTTGTGGCTGTCGGCATTTGGAGCTTCTGGGGGCCTTTTTGGGCCATTTCCGGAACATATCATGGAGTTAGAGGGCCGCAAAGAGCTCGTTGACACAGGGAAGTCAAGCCGCACGTGGAGTGTACCCACCCTTTCCCTTCGTTTGGCCGTTTTGAATGTGTTCCAGGGCATTTTTGGCCCAAAAATGGCTGTTTTTGGCCCTAAACTGCAGCTTTTGAAACTGAGGTCCGCCACTTGCGAATCCTGTTCCCGGCCGCCACCGTTGAGTTTCTGGCTCATACTTTGTGTGGTTGTCCCTCACACCCATAGGTATCATCCACCAAAATTTCACCCAAATCTGAAGCACCACGACGGAGGTCTGATTTTTACCCATTTCGCGCGTGCTGCTTGCTGCTTGCTGCTTGCTGCTTGCTGCTGCTGCTGCTGCTGCTGCTGCTGCTGCTAAACCTGGTAGGTCCACCCTAGACCCTAAAAAGGGTTATAAAACCAAGACTGGTTCCACCAGCTCGGTGACCCTAACCCTAATCAAGACTGAATATTGGGACCGAGCTGGTGGGGGAGGGAACATCAGCTATGATTGGTGAGGGACATCAAGAATGATTCACACATTGATGGCTCTTGACAAAGTGAAATCAGCTTGCAAGTGAACCCCATCACCACGAGGCCCACTTTCAAGGCATTTTGGACTTCTCAGGGGCCAAAATGCCCCAAAATGGGCTCAAAATGGGCTCATTTCACCCTTTTGTGCACCCCAAATGGTCTAGGATGAGTTTTGGAAAAATGTGTTTGTGACCCATTTTTGACCCATTTTTGGTCCCAAAACAGCCCATTTTCAAGGCATTTTGGGATTTTTGGAGGACCAAAATGGGCCACCACAAGCTCAAAACGGTCCAAAAACACTTGTTTTACCATCGCACATGGTCTAGGATCATTTTTGCGGAAAGTCATATTTTTACCCCTTTCGGACCCTGTTGACCCATTTGGGCACCCACCTGTTTGGGCTTGAGCTTGCAGCTTGCCACAGCCTAGTGGGCCTAGTTATTGGGGTCTAGGCGTCCGTTTGGGCAATTCTGAGGGGTGGAAACCACAAAACGTGGGGGGTTGCGGGTGGAGTAGGTGCCCTCGGAATCGCGTTTTGAGCCATGTAGCCAAACATATGGCCTATTCTTGGTTTGTGGCTGTCGGCAGTTGGAGCTTCTGGGGGCCTTTTTGGGCCGCTTCCGCGGCATATCATGGAGTTAGAGGGCCGCAAAGAGCTCGTTGACACGGGGAAGTCAAGCCGCATGTGTAGTGTACCCACCGTTTCCCTTCGTTTGGCCGTTTTGAATGTGTTCCAGGGCATTTTTGGCCCAAAAATGGCTGTTTTTGGCCCTAAACTGCAGTTTCTGAAACTGAGGTCCGCCACTTGCGAATCCCGTTCCCGGCCGCCACCGTTGAGTTTCTGGCTCAAACTTTGTGTGATTGTACTTCACACCCATAGGTATCATCCACCAAAATTTGAACCAAATCCAAAACACCACGACGGATTTCTGATTTTTACCCATTTCACGCGTGCTGCTGCTTGCTGCTTGCTGCTGCTTGCTGCTGCTGTTGCTAAACCTGGTAGGTCCACCCTAGACACTAAAAAGGGTTATAAAACCAAGACTGGTTCCACCAGCTCGGTGACCCTAACCCTAATCAAGACTGAATATTGGGACCGAGCTGGTGGGGGAGGGAACATCAGCTATGACTGGTGAGGGACATCAACAATGATTCACACATTCATGGCTCTTGACAAAGTGAAATCAGCTTGCAAGTGGACCCCATCACCACGAGGCCCACTTTCAAGGCTTTTTGGACTTCTGAGGGCCAAAATGCCCCAAAATGGGCTCAAAATGGGCTCATTTCACCCTTTTGTGCACCCCAAATGGTCTAGGATGAGGTTTGGAAAAATGTGTTTTTGACCCATTTTTGACCCATTTTTGGTCCCAAAACATCCCATTTTCAAGGCATTTTGGGATTTTTGGAGGACCAAAATGGGCCACCACAAGCTCAAAACGGTCCAAAAACACTTGTTTTAGCATCGCACATGGTCTAGGATCATTTTTGAGAAAAGTCATCTTCTTGCCCCTACTGGACCCTGTTGACCCATTTGGGCACCCACCTGTTTGGGCTTGAGCTTGCAGCTTGCCGCAGCCTAGTGGGCCTAGGTATTTGGGTCTAGGCGTCCGTTTGGGTAATTCTGAGGGGTGGAAACCACAAAAAGTGGGCAGTTGCGGGTGGAGTAGGTGCCCTCGGAATCGCATTTTGAGCCATGTAGCCAAAGATATGGCCTATTCTTGGTTTGTGGCTGTCGGCATTTGGAGCTTCTGGGGCCTTTTTGGGCCATTTCCGGAACATATCATGGAGTTAGAGGGCCGCAAAGAGCTCGTTGACACAGGGAAGTCAAGCCGCACGTGGAGTGTATCCACCGTTTCCCTTCGTTTGGCCGTTTTGAATGTGTTCCAGGGCTTTTTTTGGCCCCAAAAATGGCTGTTTTTGGCCCTAAACTGCAGTTTTTGAACCTGAGGTCTGCCACTTGCGAATCCCGTTCCCGGCCGCCACCGTTGAGTTTCTTGCTCAAACTTTGTGTGATTGTACTTCACACCCATAGGTATCATGCACCAAAATTTCACCCAAATCTGAAGCACCACGACGGAGTTCTGATTTTTTCCCATTTCGCGCGTGCTGCTTGCTGCTTGCTTGCTTGCTTGCTGCTTGTTGCTTGCTTGCTTGCTGCTGCTGCTAAACCTGGTAGGTCCACCCTAGACACTAAAAAGGGTTATAAAACCAAGACTGGTTCCACCAGCTCGGTAACCCTAGCCCTAACCCTAGCCCTAGCTCTCACCCCAGAGGGAGGGCAAGGGGAGGTAACGGGAGCCTGTGCCCCCCCCCCCCCATCGCCCCTCCCTGAACCCCCCTCCAATGCCACCCCCCCCCCCCCCCCGGGGGGCCTTCGGCCCATTTCTATTGGGGGGGGGGAGTCGCGTACAAAAGCGAGGAGACGGCCCACCCGTGCCCACAACGCTCAAAGTGCCATCCAGAAAATCGTCGATTCGCACCGCCATGTTCTTGCCCAGGAAGACATGGACGAGCAGCTCCAGGCCCGAGATGACCGCATTGCGCAACTGGAGAAGGACGCCGAGCAGGCGGCGAAGGAGAAGCGCGCGCTCAAGGACGAGCTTCAGAAGGTCAAGGATGAGAATGGGGAGCTTCAGGTGCGGCTTGCGTGGGAAGGGGACCGTGTCGGTAATGGGACTGCGGGGCGCGAGTCCCATGACCCCCTTGCCGACGTGCTGTGCGCGGGGAGGCGTGTTTATGACCTCGGGTTCGAACGACCGGGGGTGGGCTTTCGGGCGGTGTTCGGGACCTTCGGTTTTCCTTCCGGCGCCGGTAGAGGAGTTGTGCCCGACCTGGCATTCAATCCCCGGACCCTGGCTGCTGCAGCCGGGTGGTGGCTCCGCTCAGCCAGCCGGAGTATTTATGTCGTCGATGGTGGTTGACGTTGAGGTGCCGCAGGTTGAGGAGCATGGGACGCATCTGCCTGAGCTGACCGAAGTGTCTGGCCACACGTGAGACGCTGCAAATGCATCCACTTCCGAGAGATCCATTTGAACAGAGGGTCACATGGCAGATCGCTGCTTGATCACGGGCCATTTGCTTCCAATGTGGGACCCCAGGACCCTACTGAATTGCTGTTGGTGCACCCGGCAGGGGGGCAGAGAGGCAGACAGGGGGTTTTGTGTGTGTCGCGCGCAAGCGCGTGTGTGTGGTTAGGTGGTTGCACCTAACACAGTCTGTAAATGGATGGCTTTGGTCGACAAAAAAAAAACACGAACTCCTCCGTGCATTTATTTAGGTCTGGTGAAGGGATGTACCTGCATTGTGATCGCATTACACCGCGCATTCTTTGGCAGACCGAACGACGTCTAGGGCTGCTCTGCACCTCCTGAGGAGTCTTCTCCAACCGCTTTTCTTGCTTTGTTCTTGTTTCGCGGTTCTCAACGTGTGTTTGTGTGTGTGTGTGTGTGTGTGTGTGTGTGTGTGTGTGTGTGTGTGTGTGTGTGTGTGTGTGTGTGTGTGTGTGTGTGTGTGTGTGTGTGTGTGTGTGTGTGTTTGTGTGTGTGTGTGTGTGTGTGTGTGTGTGTGTGTGTGTGTGTGTGTGTGTGTGTGTGTGTGTGTGTGTGTGTGTGTGTGTGTGTGTGTGTGTGTGTGTGTGTGTGTGTGTGTGTGTGTGTGTGTGTGTGTGTGTGTGTGTGTGTGTGTGTGTGTGTGTGTGTGTGTGTTTTACACTACTGTTTTGGTCGAGCGTAGTGTGTGTGTGAGAGAGGTTCGCCTGACCGTGGGGAGGGGCGTGCTGCCTGCTGATGCTTGTAGCCCTAAACTGCAACCGGATCCCCGGTGACCTGTCTGTCCCCCCATGCGCCGGGTACTTCTTTGCCCTGTCACGCAGTGCCCCGGGCGCCGTACGAGCATTTCACTCAACCACCACGTTCTTATGTGCCTTATCACGTCGTACCTCAGGCAGTGTTTGGCCCGGTCACACTGTACCTCCATCACCGCTGTATCCGGCCACACTGTGGCTGAGGCATTGCGTTTGTCTTTGGTCTAGAGCGACTGCCCATTCAAAGGGGTGTACGTGGTCTGCAACGATACTGCAACCGCCACGCGGGGAGAACGGAGGGGGGGCAGCGTCCACTCGGGCGGGTTCGAGTGTCCAAAGTGTTGCTGCCAGTGTTTGCCTGCCAGGGCCCTGCCAGGGATGGATGTAATAGTGACCGATCTATTTTGGTGGGGGGTGGGGTGGCTCTGAGGGGCCGGAGATGACGAAATGACGACTACGAAACTCCTCCGTCCCTCTTGTGGTAAAGGGTCAATTTTGGCGCCGAAGCCGCCGAATTTTTTCTGAGGGGCCAAAAAGGGGTCCACAAAACAAAATTCTTTCAAAAAATGTCATGAGGCCCATCAAATTGATCAGCGGAATGTGAACACGAAGATGTATGTGGTGGGGCCGAAAATCCCTTTTCTTTTAAATGGTCAAAAGTGGTGAAAATTCGCCAAAATTCGCGGCCGAATTTCGTCATCGTCATTTCGTCATCGGGGGGGGGGGGGGGGGCGGGGCACTATATCCATCTCTGGGCCCTGCTCGTTATCTGTGCCCGGGCGCAATGCAAGGGTGGACCTTTGGGTCGATTGGTACGTTCGTTAGGTGGAGCAAGGGGGAGTGGGCCGTTCAACCGCAACCAGCCCCCCACGATATTTTGACTGTTTGGTTGTATTACAATTTTGCCACTGAAGAGCAATGTGCATGCCATTCTGTTCCAACGTCATATCGTTTCTCAGGACAAAGTTAAAAACTTGGAGGACAAGATCCAGAAACTGCTGAAAGAGAATAAAGATGCCGCTGCTCGAGAAGCATCGCTGGAGGATGAGTTGCAGAAGAGCAAAGACGCCAATTCCCATTTACAGGTGCGGGATGTGCCAACATGGCTTCATCAATTGGATTTGGCACTCTGCCATCAAACGGGGCGCATGAACGAGGTTGGCGTAGAGAGTGATCGTATGAGGGCGCGGCTGCGGCGGCGCTTGTGGTGCGCTGTACCAGTCAAATTGGGGGCAAACACTTGAGACAGCTGGAGGGGTATTTCTTGCGCAAGATGCAGCGGCTGTTCACCACTCCTTTTCACCGCACCAGATCCGCCCCCTTTGTCCCATATTTATCCAGTCTTTTTTGCAACTTGCGCTGACACAGATGTGCACAGTTTTCTTTGTGCGGTGTGGTCCGCGCACAGTGTACAGTGGGCAGTTTGCCGAGTGCGCACCCGGCACAGGTGTGATGTGCATGGCGTGCGGCCTCTTTCCTTTCCATTTGGTTGCCCATGATTGACGTGGAGGAAGATGTTTCGTCCCTGAAGTCTCAGAATAGCGCTGCAAGTACCTCATCACCCGCCGAAAGGCCTGGGACCTCGGGCGTGCTGTCTCACCGGAGCAAGAAAAGAGTGCAGTCATTGAGGAAAACGGGACCACAGTGACGGGGCATATCGACTGCAAGAGAAGATTGCACTGGAAAGGCTGTCCATTGAATCTGTTTCCTTCTTCAAAACCACGACTAGAAAACGGTTAGCCAAGCTGCCAGTCAAACAGGGACCTGCTCCTGTGGCACCTGCGGCGCACCTGCAAAGCATCTGCAGTGCACAGGCGGCGCCCTGTATGTCGCGTTCCCATGCCCTCAAGCAGGAGGACCGTCACAACCATTGCAGTCACCCTCCTGTTTTACAAGCAGCCAGAGATGGCGGTTATGCCCTGGTTTGCGCTGCAATGGCCACCAACAGTATTCAGTTTTGGAGGGTAGGAACCCACTCAGTCGCTTGCTGGTGGCCAGAGGGCCGGTCTGTGTTCTCACTGCAGGCGGATAATGATGCGCTCAAGAAGGAGATTGCAGATCTGAAGGCGATGCTGGACAGTTTGAGTGGCGGCAAGTCAGACCTCGAGAAGAAGCTGGCAGATTTGATCAAAGAGCATCAGAACAAGCTGAAGCAAATGGCGGCAATGGCCAGAGACCTGCAGGAGATCAAGCAAGTGTCCAACCGGCTCATTGATTGTAATGCAGGTGTGCGCTTCAGCACGTCTTTGCAGTGCAGCAGGCGTGTTTGTAAGGAATTAATACATAAAGAGGGGGGCACAGCCCAACACACCAACTACTGGGCTCCGCGAACGCGGAAACGACACCGGCAGGAGCACCGGCCGCAGCGGCCGGCAGAGCGCAGCGACCCGACGCAACATGCGAAGGGAAGAACGGGTGACTGTCCAGGGCCCCGTAAAGGAACGACAACCAGACGGAATGTCACACAGGGGGGTCTGGGGTCCCACAAAGGGCCGCTTGTCGTGCCTGTGTTCATGAGGCAGCGACAGGGCTCACCCGAGCCGCAGCCCAACTCCTGGCCTCAAACCCGGCGCTGCCCAATTTCTACCCCCGCCAGTGCCCGTGTCAGTACCAGCACCAGCCCTTGGCTACGCCGGGCGTGAGCAATGGTGGGCACCCCGACAGTGCACGAATGCCACGTTGCAGCGCCAAACGTACAACTGACGGACGTTTGTGTGGCACCGGGGCCTTGGGCATACCAACGCGCACACGACGTCTTCGCTCTACACGATGCACATCCGCAGGCAGTGCACATCCCGGGGCTTGTCATCCCCTTTCCACGGTCCAATGCACCGATGACGGTGTTCCCCATTTGAAGCCCCGCCGTTTGGAGTGACCGCAGGCGAACAGGCGACGGCGAACGCCTTTTCGATGGGGCGGTACCGCCTGCCGTCCGGTGCTGGGGAGCGGTCCGGGGGTGGCGGGGGATCTCCCGGTGGCTCTGCCGGACGGTCCCGCGCGGACGGCCTTTGTGGCGTCCTAGTCCCCCTGTGGTAGCGGTTCTTGTGTCGCAGTTATGGGGGCGTACCGTGCGCTGTGCGAAAAGTTGGCTGTTCTCCACCACCGGGAGTTCGGTAAGTTCAGAAGATTGAAAGGACGTCATTGAATGGCTGCTGCAGTGGACGGGGCTATAGGGGGCAGAGTTTAGGTCCCTGGGACCCATTGCAAGCATCAGATGTTTGAATTTTTGAGTTTTGAATTGATGGTGCATGATTCCGCAGGTGCGTGGTTTTCAGGGTTGTTACCTGGATAATCACCGTAATAATTGGCGCTGTGCGCGCGCTGTGCGAAAACGCCCCCTATGATATGCGATTCTGACCCGGTCATCGGGGGCGGGGGGGGGATTCAAAATGCCCCCCAAGCCCGAAATTTTTTGTCCCCACCCCCCGCCCCGTCCGGAACAGGTCCGGTCGCCCGCAACACTTATTTGATGCCGTGCTGCATGCAGACAAGAGGCCGGAACGCAGTGGGTTCTCGCTCCGACGGTGCGTATTCGACGGTGCGTTTTTCGCGCACCAATTTACATGGCACCTCCTTCCCACTCCATTTTGAAGTCGCGTGCTTTTGGGTGGGTGCGATCCAGCGGCTCTTGGTGGGCGGCTGTGCCAAACAGGGTAAGGCTACCCACATCCCACCCACATTTTCGCTTCGCTCGCCTTCATCAGCTTCTACCCCAACCCCAAATCCGGAACCCCAGGCTCCCGCTGCGGGTGTTCGGGTCCAGAATGAAAAAAGCAGAAGGATTCGCGGGCCAACCCGCCGACCGGGACCCGCTTGAACGCTGCCCTTCCACCCCGTCGCGCTTCAGCGGCACCCGACCCCTTGTCCGTCGGGGGTGTACCACAGGCATCGCAGCCACTGTCAAGGCCCGGAAGGCCACGCTGCTGAAGGAGGACAAGGAAGGCAAAAAGCAGGAGTGGTTGGTCATGGGTGGCCCGGAGGCTGGGGCCAATCCCAAGGAGCCGCTGGTGTCGGCTCTGAAGAAGGAGTTGTTGCGGTTGGAGGAGCTGCAGCGGTGTGCAATGTTTGAAGTGCCGTCGTGTTGCTTTGTTGAGGCCGGGGCGGGGCGGGCCCGGTGTTGGTCAGGGCGCCACGGGGGGGGGGGGGGGGGCTGGGGGGCAACTACTGGGCTCCGCGAACGCGGAAACGACATCAGCAAGAGTACCGGCCGCAGCGGCCGACAGCAAGTAGCGACCCGACGCAACATGCGAAGGGAAGAACGGGTGACCGTCCAGGGCCCCGTAAAGGAGCAACAACCCGACAGAATGTCACACGGGGGGGGGGGCTGGGGGGCAGGGCTCCTTTTGATAACTCAGCACCGCTGGGGCTGGGGGGGGGGGGGCACACCACCCACCCCACCCCACCCTTAAGTGATTGGGCCAAATTTTCTCCGGGCCTTAGGCCAATCAAAACTTTTATCCGGCGCTTTTGGCGCCAGCCAGTTTACGCCAAAAGGTTTTCTTTGGCACCTCTAGAAACTGAGCACCACTCGGGGCGGGGGGGGCATTGGGGAGCGTGCCTCATACGTCGCCTGGAGAACAACCACAGCCTCCCCCAGCAATCGAGCGCCTCGGGCCCTCCGTGCCGCACCCAAGGCCTCCCTTCCGGCACCCACCTCCCACCCACCCCCTGCCCAAGCCTTTTTTTAGTGGCGCGCACACCCTCCCCCAGGGGGGGGGTGCCTGCCTGCCTTTTTGGAAATTCTGGGTGCCCTCAGCGGAAACACCCTCCCCCCCCCCTGGGTGGGGGTAGGCCAAGAGTGGGTTGGCCTTTTTGGGGGACAATATTTGTAAGCAAAATTTTCATTCTGCCCCTGAGCAGAGGGTAGCCAGATCTGGTCAGTACCCTAGCGGTACTGCGCTGCACCTGCGTTCTACAGGTCGTTGGTTCAAATCCGCCAGTGTCAGCAGGCTCCGCCAGGCTGAGACTCTTTGAGGGAATACTTGGTGCATTGCGTGTGGTTTGATATTGGGTAGATACTGTGGACAAGGCGGTGAGTGGGTGCCTGCCTCCTTGACTGGACCCCCCCCCCCCCCGAGGGTAGGGGTAGGACAAAAGCAGTGCCTGCCCTGAAAAAGTGCCTGCCTCCTCCAAGATTTCACCCCCCCCCCCTCCCCCCCCCGTATCACAAAAAAGGCTTGCCCCTGCCCCCCTTTGCCACGGCCCCAGCAGCCCCGGCCGCGGTGCCTCCCGCGACCGCTCCGCGCAGATACGAACAAGGCCTGACGCAGCTGCGGGAAGACGAGTGGGAGGCCAAGATGGCGACGGAGAGACGCGAGTGGGAGAAGGACGAGGAGTACTTCCGGAAGGCAGTCGAGATGAATGAGCAGGAGGTGTGCGCTGGTGTGCGGGCCAGGCCCGCGGCGTGGGGGGTCGCAGTGGCGAGGGCGACAGGCGTAGATCGAGATATGGAGCTGCAGCTTCGGCCCGTCCAAATGAGGGGGATCTGAGATCAAGTCATCTGGGCGACCTGAAAATTGCTCTGCGGGGGGGGGGGGGGGGGGGGGGGGCATGGACGCCCGCCGAAGGAGGGGGGGGTGTTGGAGAAAAGGGGTTCCGTGTCGGGCCCTTTGTTTTGTGTAAGAACGGATGTTGGCGCCGAAGACGCAGGAACACAAATTTTGGCCCGAAAAGGTTTTTTCCACCAATAATCCCCCCCCCCCCCCCACATTTGAGTAGTCAACATGATCAGCGCGACGTGGGTACCATTTTGAGCCATAGATGTTGGGTTGACCCCCCCCCCCGGCACGGCAGGTCGGGCACCCCCGCCCTGAACCCCCCCTCCCGTCACGGCGGCCAAGGAGGGGGGAGCGGGGGTTGGGAAAATGGGCTTCCGTGTCACCCCCACCCCCCGCAGAGCAATTTTCTTCCCGCCCTGGTGACAGGCCCGCTGTTGGCTGGCCAGTTGGCCAGCCAAGGGCCATTTGGGTTTGGGGGCAACCCCCCCTCCCTCCTCCTGTGGTGTCCCTGGCCATAGGCCCGCTGGTAGGAGGCCCGAAGGGTCCCCGACAGGGGGCTCTGATGGGGAGGGGGGGGGGAGAGGGGGCATGTGCCCCACATGCATCCCGCCGCCTGACACACGCAGAGCCCGCACCGCGAGGCGTGTGCCAGAGGGTGTTCACGCCCACCCGGCACCGGCAGCTGTGGATAGCACCCGGCGGTACCGTCCACAGCTCTGCAGTCCCCGCCGGCCTGCCAGGCGCCAGGCGCCAGGCCTGCCAGGGGCGCTGCCAGGCCCCGACGGACACTTTGCTGTGTGTGGTGGCGGGGTGCTTTCTCTGTGCCGATGCTCGTTTGTTGGGCCAAGTGTACATCAACAAGGGCTTTTTTTGCCTTGCTTACGGGCGGCCTGGCTGTATTGCAGGCCACTGCTTAGTGGCACCCCCCCCCATCCCCTTGGAGGAGGGGGGGGGGGGGGCTGAATGAGATGCCAAAAAAAGTTTGTGTGCCTAAACTCGGTCTCCAATTTCGGGCCTCTTTACTGAATTTCAATTTTTTCTCTGAGGACAGTTTTTCTCATGTCGGTGGGTGGGTTGGTCGGTGCTGTCACATGTGCGGTGTCGTTGACACTGTCAAGGCAACAGGCAGCACATGCAGGCCACAAGAGAAAGGGAAAAGCTTGTCAAGGGGCCAAGAACAATCCTAGGCGCCTTTCGCACACAGGTCGGAAAAAAATAGACATCATCAACCGGCATCCTCTTTCAGCCTTCATGCCCCCCTCTCCACACACCCACACCCACACCCACCCACCCACACACCCACCCACCCACACACACACACACACACACACACACACACACACACACACACACACACACACACACACACACACATGGGCTCTGCTCCTTTCCTGTTGCTCCTTTCCTCCGATGGTTGGATGGTTGGCGGCCTTTTGGGCCAGCAGCAGATGTTGCCGGGCGGCAGTAGAGCAGGCCGCTGCTTACGGAACTCGTGTGTGTGTGTGTGTGTGTGTGTGTGTGTGCGTGTGTGTGTGCGCGCGCACGCGCGCCAAGGTATCAATTCCCC
The DNA here is from genome assembly GCA_964036045.1 of Eutreptiella sp. 'Long Island Sound 2002'. NCBI lineage: Eukaryota > Euglenozoa > Euglenophyceae > Eutreptiales > Eutreptiaceae > Eutreptiella > Eutreptiella sp. 'Long Island Sound 2002'. Next base: position 67,919,945 of record OZ038388.1, on the reverse strand, counting down.
TCATGCGCAAACTGCGAGATTCATTAGGACTACATTTCTCCCACTGCTGCAAAACATGAGCACTGTCCGGCCCTGCAGGGGGGCAGCCCTAGCGGGCAGAGATCGCCAAATGTACAATCGCGGCTAACGCACCACGGCTCCTGTCCCCATGCACCAGCCACGGTGCAACAAAACACACATTGAATGCTCGTGTGCCCTACCACTGCCCATAGACCATCCCCATGAATCCCTGAGAGGCGTCGGGGAGGGTGGGAGATTGGAGCACGTACTCACGCTCTGCACTATCGAGGAATGACGTGAGCAAGCATTCGTATCACCGCAGGTGTTCAGCGTCCTCCAGACGATGCAGCACCGGGAGCACTGGTCTATTATGAAGTACATTCTCGGCAAAAAGGACCAGCGGGCCGCCGCACTGGGCATGGACAGCGTCAGCTCCCCCGTGGGGGTCCCCGGGGCCGCCTCCTACCCCCCCGCCCGCGGTTCGGACGCGGGACTGGCCGTCCCGCGACCCCAGTACGGCCCCGGCGCGAGCCCCACCGCGAGTCCGCGGAATCTGAGCGCCAGCCCCGGCGCTCGTCCGGGCGCCAGCCCCAATCGCCATCCGAGTCCCAGCCCCAACCCCCACCCCGGCCAAGGCCAGACCGCAACCCGGCCCGGCCCCGGGCCTCAGCGCAGCTTAAGCCCCAACCCGCAGCAGATGCCTCCGGGGGGGCGCCCAGTGTCGCCCGGGGGCATGCCTCCCGGTCAGCCAGGGCTACGCCCGATCAGCCCAGGGGCGCCGCGCCCCGCGGGACCGAGGCCTGGGGAGGCCCCCCCCCCAGGACATGGCCCACGAAGTCCTCCCCCTGCTGGCATGCGCCGCCCGTCGGCAAGCAGCACGCAGCCCGCTCCTGCTCCAGGTCCGCAGTGAATCGGGTGAGGGCTGGGCTTTTGCTTGCTGTCAGGATAGGAGCACGTGCAAAAAAGAACACATTCCCAGGAGCACCTGCTCTGTGGCCTTTGTACAGACGTGTTTTGCTGTTCCGGGAGGGGGCCCTGTGTTGTGTTTGGTGAACGTTCCGGTCGAAACACACTTGCCGTGGTTGCAGCAGCAGTGCCTCGCAATCTTGCATAGGCGTTCGTGTTCTTTAAGGGAAGTTGGCCAGAAGTCGTTCCAGCCTAACCCCATCTCCTCGAGTTCTGAAACTAGCACCCCAGAGAACCACTTTCGGTTCTGTCTAAACCCGCCAAGTCACCCTCATCTACCGAGAACACAACCAGCAGAAATGTTCTGCGATAGTCTGTGAGTTTGTAGTAGACTGCCCCTCCGGTTTATTTACTTTTTTGACCTCTTTCGTGAACCCCGCAATCCCCGCCTGCCTGAAGGGTGGGATCCATGGGTAGTTCTCATGGAACGGCGGTTCATTTGGGACGCGAAGGTCTTTTATGCGATTCGAGCCATGAATGCGTCGTGGTGCAGCTGGTTTTTGCAGCGTATAGAACATGCACTCGCACACACACTGTAGATGTGCATCTGATGCAGCAGCCAGGTTGCAGGGATAATTTTGTTTTTGCTGTTAACCACCCACCATGATTGCATGCTTGCAATGCTTGTGCGGCATACTTTCGTCATTCATTGCAGTAAGAAAACACTCCAACACTGGGCATTGCCTCCAAGATTGTGACTCGCTAGTTTTCGGGTGTTGAGTGAGTTGTGAAGGCGTTTTTGCCTTTTGCTTTTCAGTGGGGTTGTGTGATGGTGCAAGGGGTTCGCAGCCCTAATAGTGCCCTTATTCCACACAGTGGCTAATGCCACTTGTGCCTCTGACCTGTGCACTACATTTCACTGAAAGATGACCAGATACAGGAGACCACACCATGCTCTAGTGGTTTCAGGCTTGTGCAGGATGGCTATGGTGAATGGTTCCCAGCAGATGTAAGTTGTCAGAAGGCCAGATTGTGCATGTGCCCCAATGTATGCTTTGCATGCATGAACACTTGCGCTGATTTCTATGTTTTTTGCTGCAAACATATTCAAAGATTTTGCTGTTTGCTGTGTTTGCGCAGGCAGCAATCTACTGCTGGTGCGAATTGGTGCTTCGTTAATGTGGTTTTTGTCGAGCAACAAACCATTTGACGCAGGGGTACCAGAATTTTGTTGTTCCTTGGCTTATTGCCAAGGTTCCAAGCAGGCTTGGGACAAAGGCATAATGACACGTTTATTTAACATCCAAGGACTCGATTCATGCTGGAAATTTTTGGTGCTGGGCCAATGAATTTCCAGGCTGGCAAGAAGTTGGGGTGTTTTATCAAACAAATTGAATCGCTTTGCTGCTTTCACATTTTGTCAATGTGACCAAATTCTATTTTTGAAAGTTTCCAGCTGCTATACAAACGGTATTGCAATGAAAGTTGATTTGTTGCACCAATGGTTTTTTGTTAAATTCATAGCAACATGGCAAAATGATTGAAATCTGGGCAATTTTTTTTGCATTTGTATTCGTTACCGTGCAATACAAATTAATCTATTGCAGAGTGATTTGTTTTGTATTGTTGAACTCTCAGCAACAATACAAAATAAATCCAAGTCCAGGACAAGGCACAGACATATGGCTATCATTTCAGTTGCAGAATTCCTCTGTTGTCACAAAGGCAACCAATATCATGTTGCAGTGTGCAAAGTTTTGCACATGGACCAATATCTTGTGTCATCACCTAAGCACGATGTTGTAGATATTGTTGGTGAATAACAAAAAAAAAACCCAGATTTTACCAAAAACCCCCCATTCTGGCACAAAATGTACCCAAAAAGCCCTCTGGCTAAAGTATATCAAAAACCCTCCAAAATACACCAAAAAACCCCCCACGGGGGTTTTTTGTTACATTTTGGGGGCTGTGCGGGTGGTTTTTTTTTTGTTACATTTTGGGGATTTTTTTGGTATTTGGCGGGTTTTTTGGTACATTTTGGGTGGTTTTTTGGGACAATTTGGAGGTTTTTTTTGTATTTGGCGGGGTTTTTTGGGTACATTTTGTGGGGTTTTTGGTACATTTTGGGGGGTGTTTTGGTGCATTTTGCGGTGTTTTACGGTACATTTTTGGTGGGGTTTGGTACAATTAGGGGGTTTTTGTGTCTAGGGACGGTTTATGGTACAATTCAGGGGGTTTCAAGTACACATATGGGGTTTTTCAGTACATTTTGTCTTATCAGCTTCTGGGATTTTGTTTTAATAGGGGTGGTGGGGTGTGGGAGCCCAGGCAGGGTGTTAGGTGCATCCACAGAACTGTTAGCCCCCCAAAAAAATCATATGCCCAGGTCTAGTTTTGCTTGTAGTGCATGTGGCTGGTCAATTCAGGCAGATGTCAGGCATGGAGGTAGGAGAGGGAATGGAAGGTCATGGAACTAAATGTGAGTGTCTTCTCAGTGTTTTGTTTTGGGTGCAAGATGGGGGTGTGAGTTGTCGAAAGTCGTGGAAAAGAGGAAACCTCAAGGTACCCTATCTTGGGGTTTGTTGGTATGAAAGGGGGCAACAAAGTTGGCTTTTTGGTACACAACGGTCCACAAGTGTAGCATACATGGGGAAGACAACTTTTTTTTTTGGTAGAAAGGGTTTTTTTTTGTGGATATTCGATTTGTGGAGGTCCATTGTAGCAACGGCAGTGGGGGGATTTTTTGGTACATGTTGGGAGGTATTTTGGTATCTGCCGGGGGGTTTTTTGGTATACCCAAAGCGGGGGGTTTTTTGGTAGGCACCATAGATATTGTAGTACCATTGGTACACGGCAACCAAAATTTTGATTTTGTTTTAGTTCTTTTATTCCCTAAGTGATTGGAACCTCTGCCCAAAGTTACACATTGCGGTTTGGCAAACATGGATGGTGACGGTGACAGTGGATTTGATATTGTTGTGGAAGGCGGGGGGGGGGGGGGGTTGATCATGGGTTGACAATAGGGAAGACGCTAAGAATTGGCAAGGTGGCTTGTCAATATTTTGTGATAAGACTATCATGATATGGCATTTTGTATATTTTTTGCCAACCGTTTGCTTTGTAATTACTTTGCGTTGTCTTTTTTCGCGAGCAGCGGGCAAGCAATCAATCATGCTTGATCTACCATCGATCATTTTGTTGGGTGGTCATCATGTATGATTGGATCGATTATGGGTTGAATGTAATTTCCATATGATTTCACTATTTTTGAGCATTGTAAGTATTGGAATCCATTTAGAAGACTTTGCGGATGTGTTGCGATTGTTGGAGCTTTTTGCTATCCGTGATGCTGGCAATGGCAGATGATTAAATGGCTTTAATACATTCGAAACTTGTTTTTTTTTTCATTTTGAAAAAGATTTTCTTTTAATACATTAATTCATGGTTTGTGTAAGGCATGTTTGGCACAACTATTGAAGTATGCATAGCCCATCGTTTAGATGTTCAAAGAGACTAGGAGCCACCTTCAAATGCCTTTTTCCAAAACCTTTTTTTCTTAACTCATCAGTGCCATACTCATGCCGCACATAGATGTTTTGGCAACATGGGCACCATACGCCTTCTTTTTGTCTTGGCCTAAGGAATAGACAGTAATTTTGACGAGAAACAAGTGTTCTACGATGCACTTCATGTCACAAATTGCCTTTGATCACTGTGGGCCTGGGGACGCACCAAGTTTATTGGTCATGTTGTTCTCAGTTTGTTAGACAAGGCCCGGGCGCTTTCATCGCCACCTCTTTTGTTGCGGCGGCAACTTTTTGGGCCCCTAAATCGCAAGCCGCACAAGAACCTTTTCTTGGCCTCGCCTTTGTGCAAGGTTTCTTCATTCGTTTTGACCATGGCTTTTTCAACACTTTGTGCACTCTAGTTGCCGTGTTCAATGGCTTCAAGCACCACTTCCTGCGTTCTTCTTTCTTTCCTCTTCAAACATGTTGTGGAAACGATTCTTTGGGCAACCTTCAATCAGAGAAAAAATACAAGATACCGTGGCAGCACAGAGGACACTAACGCTCATCGTGTTCCTACAGCGGTTCCGTCCTATCTTTCCGTACATGACCCCATGGCCATGTTGCCCATATCATCGACCAATAGCTACATAGCAAGATCCGGAATAACTAATGCATGCCCTCAAACTGTTATGTGTTACCGCTACGCAATGCAATTTTCTTTCCGGCCGGCGCCCGCTTTCGGAATACGGCAATACGGCATTACCCCTCAGCCTTTTTGACTCGTCGCTCGGCGTCACAAAGCAAGTGACTATCTTCACAGAGAGGTTGCCCTCATCAATCCAATGGATCTCTTCCCCCTTTTGCGCCGTGGCGGCAACCGGCTATAGACTCATTTTTGTGGCTAAGAATCCACCAAAAGTGCAATAGTTTTGAAGAACAAATTGTTCTGTACTTTGGATGGGAGATCCATGTTAGCACACTTGCACAGATTCTACAAAAGCGAATGACACGGTACATTCGCGTTAAGGTAAATGGAGCAATTTTTGGGCCCATAATGCCCGATTTGTACATGCTGCTGATTTAAACATTCGAAACATCGAAGTTTTGAGATCTGTATCTAGAGTTCCAAAAATTTCAGTGTTGCAGATACTGGATGAGAACAACGGCATCGAGCACAGCTGTAGAACTAGGCCGCGACCCACTTCCAATGGAAATATTTTGCACCAAGGCCTTTACAGCTTTTTACTTCATCAAAAGATACAGGCAAATCGGCATAACATCTTGGAAGTGGTGACCCATGCAGGAATTTTTCTCTACTTTCGGATGACGGTCTTGGGTTATTTGAGTTCTAGGGCTACCTTTGGTCTTCTAAAAACAGATGCAAAATTTTGTGCTACCCAGCTAATGAACTAGTACCAAACATGCTATTTTTTTTCAAAAAAACTTGTTGAAAAACGGCCCATTCATGACTAGTCATTTTTCTACCTTGGAAACGCCAAATGGTTGGAGACTATTGGCAGGCAGGTAGCGAGTGGTACACTCGGTATCCATTGCTGTCAAAGAAGGTGGAGCGGTGTTGCATCAGGGCAGGTAGGGCTTCTAGTGTCCAGCTATGTCTTCTGCAGGACATGCTTTTGTTCGTCGAGCTGGGGTGGGGTGGGGTGGGGTGGGGTGGGGTGGGGTGGGATTGGGGCTGGGCTGAGGGCAGCTGGGGGGCCAGACTCATGGTACTCAAGAACCAGGTAAATTATATTTTTTGGGTTCCTTTTGGAATCTAATCAGCGACTTCAGAACCATTGACACTAGCAATATAGTTGAAGATACACCAACCATTTTTCGTACCCCAAAAATATTGGGTGCCCCAGTTAATGTTGGATGATAAATGGCCTAGTCTTGCCCGGTCAATCACTCCCCGGGCACCGACTCTACAGCAGCAGCAAAGGACAGTAAGATCAGCACTGGTAAGATCGGTACCAGGGGCTTGAACCCGTGAAATTTGCCGTATGAGGCCAACAATGCTAGATCTAGTCCCAGCTGGCTCACGTACCATAGGCACTGAAAAAAAGTCACACAGAAGGCGCTCAGAAATCTTATTCCCGGGCCCCTTTGCCTGCGGACCCCACATCCCTTGCATGTACTCCCCATTTTGAAAAAATTTTCACAAACTATAGCCCTTACACTTTTCTGTCAGTGCAGCCAAATCCACGAATTGCTGTGAGTGATTGCCATGATGTTTGCATTTTATAGGTAAGGTAGCTTTATTGTGTGCTACTAGTCAGTGCATAGAATGAGCCCGTGTCACAGATGCAGGGCGCTCCTAACAAAGCTTGTAGTGGACCCCACGCCACAGGCGACCCAGGCTTGAATGACATCATTTTTTTGGCACAGTTGTTGCCCCGCAACCCCCCACACACACCTCTTGGAATCCCACCACCACCATTCAAATGACTCAAGCCTAATGGGGCTTTGAATGTGCCCAACGAACAAAAAGGAATCCTGCAGCCCCCACAACCGGCGCCCCAAAAACCAGTGGCATGCCTGACCCATGCCTGACCCAATGTACCCCTTGGTGGCTTCTGTTAACATGTAGCGATGGGGTATTTGAAATCTCATACAACCGAAAAACTCGTTGTTGTTTGTTCGTTTTGCACTGTGCCACCCATCATTTATCCAGGTGTGGTTGCCAGCCAAAAGCTTGTTCTTTGTAATCGGTCAACTCTTTGAGGGTTCGTTTGCCCGGCGCACCCAGTGCGCGCCCGGCATCCAAATCAATATTCTGGCCATCTATCCCAATGCTTTACCCCCAAACATCACTCCCTCCTCCAGCCCAGGCTACCTAACCCCTGCCGTCTCAGGGGGCCGCTTGTGGGCGGAATGGCTACATCACCCCCTGCCTTCATGGGGCCCCCAACACGTGGACAAAAAATGGGGGGGGGGGGTGACAACGGGGAAAATAGGGGGGAAACTTTGCCTGGCACACTCCGGCGTGCTAATGTCCTCTCTTTGTCGCTCCCAACAACACGAATGCACGGTGCAACGAGCAAGATCAATTTCCAACGCTGCAACCAGTAAGATGGCATGCATGTACAGCGATAACATTGACCAGTGTATGTATGTGGCACTCACCTGCTTTGGGAGCACCTGGGTCACAATGACACCACAGGTCTCATTTCATGTCCATATTCAATTCAGGTTTCATGTTATTTCCATATTCAATTCGAACCTTCGGTACCACTCCTGACATGATGCTGCTTTGTGCACCACTTATGCTGCACTAGCTTGCATGGGAGGCATGCTCCTGAAAGTGGTTTGTTTGTGTGTGCACGTGTTTGTGCACGTATGATGCCCAAGCATCATAAAGACTCAAGTGTGTGTGTGTGTGTGTGTGTGTGTGTGTGTGTGTGTGTGGGCACATGTGTGATGCCCAGGCATCATGGAGACTCAATAGTTGTCGCTATTGTACACCTCCTCTCTACAGCTGTGTGTGTGTGTGTGTGTGTGTGTGTGTGTGCTTCTGTGTGCTTGCGTGTGCATGAGAGAACATTGAGGGGAACCAGCCTTTTGATAAGGTGGTGAAATGGAAGCATTGAATTCGGTACGATGCAGATGTGCATGTGCGCGCATGGGCCCGTGTGCAATGGCGCCTGTGTGCATGTACACAGTTTGCCAATTGTACATAAGGGATGTGTGGTGGGTCACAGAAACACATGCACACACACACACAGACACAGACACAACACAGTCTCATACAGCACTTGAATTACAAAGCACACATACAGCTTTGTTTCTCCACAGCGGGCTGCAAATGCAGGCTGCGCAACCCCAGCACATCTTGTGCACTTGCTTTGGCACAGTGTGAACAATGAAGGGGTGGGATTGTATGCCTTGGACCAGTACTTGAGCACGTCAAAGCATGCTGTGGGGTGGTCTTTGGGCACCGGGTACCCATCTAAACCAAACAGGGTTTTCCTGGAAAAGTTCACAAGAGGGAAGGGAGGAGGAGGCAAGTGATGCAGAAGAAGAGGGTATGGCAAACAGGAGGCAGAGCAATGTCACCATGGGGGTGGGGTATCTGCACCGCGCGCACCTCTTGGGAGTATGGGCGAGAAAATTTGCAGGTGTGGCCTAACTTTGGGTGAAGTTACATCAACCCCCCCCCCCCCCCGCAAGTGTTCGTTGGACACAGGTTTCGTTGCGTGTGTGAGCGTGTTGCCAAATCCCATAATACCCATTGCGTCATTGTTCCACCGGATCTGTTTAACGAGGCATGCGGGGGGTTTGGCGCACACGAGGCAGACGCCGGTTTGGTGCGCACAAGATGCCGGGGGCTTGACGTGGCTGTGCGCGGGGCGTTGGTTGACGGGTGTTCAGACTGTTTTCTTGTTTTTTTTTTTGAAGGACTTGGGTGTTCGCTGGACACGTAAATCTTGTACCCTACAACCCAGGACGTAATCAATGTGAGGAGCAACAAAAAATACGGTCATAACATCAAGTGTTTGTAAGACACCTTTTTGGGGGGGGGTTGGGGGTAAAGAACATGGTACTGGGGGTCCACCAAGCTGTAATCCCCACACCGCACGCGCACCTCGTCAAATGCTCCCGCCCTGTGGGGGACACAGGAGACAGTAAGACTGAGAGGCAGCAAATAGACAGGCAAAGAGAGCAAGCATGACAATAAGACAGCTAGAGCGAGGTTTGCGAAGAAGCACGTTTCTCAAAACATGTCGAGCAGTTTTTCCACGCCAAAAGACATGTCTGGAATCGATCCCTGTCCAACCACTCTGTTGCAGGTTGCCCTGGTCACCTTATGGGGTGGGGGGGAAGGCATTACAGGATTTTGAGGTGGAAAATTTCAATGCGTCGCCATCCGACTGTGCGCATGAATCCACGTCCGGTGTCCGTGAACGCAGAGCGCAGTCCCAAACAACGGTGGGATGTTGTAGACGCAGGGAAGAAAAAGTGTGGCTGGCAGGGCATCAACAGCAGGTGCAAGCAGGGCAAGACAAAGGAGCAGGGGAAGGGAAGGGGAAGGGGGCTGCACTCCTGTATCTGGTGGACCATATTTGAAATAAGACCTCGGGTCTTCGACGATTCAAATCTGAGAGATCTATACAAAACCGCACAAGCCAGTTGGTCAGGGCCAATTAGGGTGGGGTGGGCATGCACCAGCACCCCACGGGCAGACGGCGGTCGATCCTTTGGCACACTTGAAGCCAACAACGGGATGGGGACAGCTTCTGATGCTGCTGGAAACAGCCCTCTGAGGTGGACTGTCGGCTGCGGGGCAAGGCTCCTGGCAGAGATCAAACTACAGGCAAGAAGAAAAGGAGGGGGTGGGCGCATCTAAATGACCCTTGCCCAGCGCGCACCAACACCACAGACTTGCGGTGCGCTATGCCAGCAACACCAGAACAACACTGCACATGGGGCTATAGCACGGGCCACCATCTGCAATGCCCAGTGGAACCTGTCCCCAGCCGTTGTAAGGCACAGACACACCATCCCCGGCCTGCGTACTCTCATTCATGACAGTTGCAGGACATCTTAACGCTGAAAGCGCACAGTCTTACAATCGCCCCCGTGCAATTCTGCATGCAGAAAACACAGAGGCAAGAAATGTATGCCTACCAACAGGAACGACTGGATTTTGATAAAAGCCGCCAGCAGGGGCGGCAGGCAGTGCCCCAAGTACAATAGCCAGCAGGCAAGAAGCAGATGCAACTTGTCAAGGAATGGCCACGAGGTGCTGACGGAAATGCACGGCAACCAGGTGGCAGTTTTGGCTTCAGCGCATCTGTTCACAAGAAAAGGGGGGGACACAAAGGGATGTCGCGATCCCATTCCGTTGTGTCTAATCTAATCTACGGCCTCCATGCCCGGCATCCGGATGGTTCCCTGCTTTTTAAAGGTCCTGGTGACATCTGAGGTGCCTACTGTGCAGTTGCAGACCACCTCTTCTAAGTTTTTTTTGATTGCCGGGCGCCAATGGTAAGTCTGTTTTCTAATCTTCTAGTCATCAGGCTGCTACCTTTGAATGCTTCCGGTGCCTGCGATGACGGCCGCGGTGCGGCTCCGGCTGGATCCAATCCAACCGGGTTGGTCACCACGGCGCCACGCTGTCACGCTGTCACGCTGTATAGACCTCCAACCTACGCAACAGAAGCCAGAGGGGCTGTGCTCACTCCAAAGGCAGCAGTGAGAGGGGACAGAGACATGGGGGAGGGAGTGGCAGATAAGAAAAGCAGGATGCGTCCTGCATTAAACTTCGTGGCACTTGCTGACACCAAGAATAAACTCGGGTGCCCAGAATTTCTAATCTATATGGGCCAAGCATTGAGTCAATCAACTTGTGGGCAAACAAAAAGAGAGCGCATGGGGGGCGGCGATCCATGGGAGTGCCACGGCAGCACATCGTCCCGCGTTGGTCGGATGAAGGGGGTTTTACGCGTTTTGATCATTTGTCGGAGGGAAAGACAACAGAGCAGGGTAGAAAGGCGGGGGACAACATGCTGCACTGCACTTGACTCTCGGTGCTCTCCCCATGGGGTGACAACGGCTGCCCCACACCCCCCTGCCAGTGGAAAATGCAATTGGTGGCAGCGCTGGTTGGCATCGTGCAGGTGACACTTCCGTGATACTTGGACGGGAAGGCTGGTACAGATGGCAAGGTAATGGGGAGGAGGGACATGGTCCCAACAAGGGTGGATCGCATGTGTAGGCTATGCCCCTTCATCCGCCACCCACTGAAAGGCAAAGGGGAGGTCAGTGTCCTGCGACGCTCGTGCGGGACAGTACACCAACACGAGAGACCAATTTCACGGACAGGGCAGTGGAATCGGTCAATCAAACGTCAAAGAGCTGTTCGCCTTGCAAATCAACTTGGCTTTGTCCAAGATCATGAACTGTGTTGCGATGCGAAGGATTTTTTTGTAGAAATTCAGGTTGTGTGATGCCATTTGAATGAACTCGGGCTCAGCAATAAAGTCGGGGTGCCGGTCTAGGAGAATCTCCAAGGCCTGGAAACGAATGCAAGCGCAACAGAGGGCGACGAGGAAGGGAAAGCCCGCAGAAAGAAAAACTGACAGGGCTGTTTTGGATGTGAAAATCTGCCGAAAAAATCCTTCAAATTGACGGAATAACTCGGAATGCATGCCACGAATCCAACTTCCCTTCAAGCCATGTGCAGTCACATAAGTATTTCCCGTATTTATGACATGGTTACCATGGGGCTACCGGCAGGAGTAGTTTTGGCTGAAGGAAAATAGGCTGCCCACCACGTTCCTGCTGGGTAGACTGTACCCCATAATACGTGCAAGGAGGATGCTGAAGAAGCTGCTAGGAGAAAACGGTTGAACTTGTCCACTTGCATAAGTTGCGGGCGCTTCTGTAATTCGTGGGTATTTGAATTCGATGCAAATTTGCTCGAATTGGTGGGAACCCCTTGAATTCGAATTCAACACTCCTTCTGTAACTTTCCCCAAAGTGTCCAAAACTCAATGAATGCACTGTGGCTTGAGTGACATTCGCGCCTTGCGGAGCCGATTTATCAAAACCGCCAGGAAGCCAACACTCTGTGGACTGGTTGAACATCATCTTTTCGAACTGTCTATCCCCTCAATTCTCGTGCCAAAGCATTTTTTCCATGCAGAATCCCACCTTGAAGACCGCTGCTGGCTGCAATCAGAGCAGTCAGCGACGTACGAAATCGGCTTCGCAGAGTTGCTGGGGTGACAGCAATCTGTGCACAACGACACGTCGTGCTAGTCACTCATTCTACTCCTCTTGGGCCTGGCAACATGCGAATTTGGCGTAAATTTGCAAATCAAACAAATTTGCATCGAATTCGGCGAATGCAAATTAGATTCACGAATCTGGACCCTTACGTTCATGTCAAAAAGAGGAGTGGCTGTGGCCTATCTTTTGTCTCCGCGGTTAAGCTGTGGTGTGTGTAAGAGAAAAAGGTGAAGGGGTTTCTGTTTGAGTCCTGCGCGCGCTCTGATACTTCAGTATGGACATCCGCTACTGCAGCTGGCTGTGGCCCAGTAATATCCCCCCCCCACACACACGCGCGCACTTGGTCCTGATCTCCTCAACCATGAGGGCCCGCTCTCACCTGTTTGCTCAGCAGGGGATGTTGAGACCAAAGGTGTGTCTATTGCCCCAGTATTGATTAGAGACTTGGACTGTAATGGGCCTGACTTATCGGGGTGCACTGCCACTGCTGCGGGCAATGAGCCTCCTCACAGACATAATGCCGGTCCCTCAGGGGATCAGGTCCTCAGGACCTGAGCTGGCATTGGCCAGGCAAAGCAAAGGCGGTGCGGTTGCACGGCCATTCCTCCAAAGTAGAAGAACAACCGGGTTGTGTTCCAGCAGCGCAATGCCTTCCGCCCGCCCGCCCGTAGGTCCCGCACCTCAGCAGAGTTGAGGGGCGCCCCATCCCGTTGACCGCCCATGCAGTGGACCGCGTGGGCCGCCCATGCACTGGACCAAACCCCGCCCCTGTGGGCCGCCTGCGCTCGACCGCGTGGGCCGCCCATGCACTAGACTGCGCCCCACCCCGGTGGGCCGCGCATGCATTGGACCACACCCCGCCCCGGTGGGCGGCCCATGCACTGGACCGTGCCCCGCCCCGGTGGGCAGCCCATGCATTGGACCACGCCCCGCCCCAATGGGCCAGCCATGCAATGGACCGCGCCCCGCCCTAGTGGGCCGCCCATGCCATGGGACGCGCCCCGACCCGGTGGGCGGCCCATGCAGTGGACTGCGCCCCGCCTCCGCCCATTCAGTGGACCGCGCCCCGTCCCCGCCCATGTGGTGAACCGCGCCCCGCCCTGGTGGGTCGCCCATAGAACAAGGAAAAAATCCATGGTACAGAGGAATGCCTCCACTATGTGCCTAGCGGAGACACCGTTGGCACAAGTTACCTGACAAACTTGCATCTTCAGCCCGAAGGTACTGCGGAATTCCTTTTGAAGCTCAGGACACTCTCCTTTCAGGGGTCACCTGCACCGCGCGCACACCGCCATTTAGACTATTTCACCACGCTACATAACCTCTGCTGCATCCGGGTCTCTAAAACAGAGAGAAGGAATGTAGCTACCAAAATGTTCTCTTGGTTAGACACATGAAACTACGTTTAGCATACCCTACTGGCTGAAGTAGTTTCAAATATTGTTGAAAAAAACTTGAAATCAGGGAGCACTGCCCAAAACCCAGCACCAAAACTGCCACCTAGGTTCACATCGCATGCACGCACCGTGTCCAGTGTTCTCCGTTTTGGGCTTCTGAAAGGTACTTCGTTTCGGGATGACCAAACAGGGAAACTGCTTCGGAAGGGGTGTTGGGTCACCAAATGGCTGGCCCACTGCCCGCAGTGCCCTCGATCGCAACCCAAGGAGGGTTCCAACGTTGCATCTCAAGAAGTGACACAAGGCCATTGTTCTCAGGGATCCAAGGTTCCCGTACCCAATCGGCGTTTGATTCCCGGTAGCAGGGAAAAACGGGGGGAAACGGAGAAAAACGGGGGGAAACGGGGAAAAAGGGAGGGGAAATGGGGGGAAAACGGGGGAAAAAGGGGGAAATCTGTGCAGAGAATTGTAATGGCTGGAGAACAGCAGTGGTCCAAGGTTCCCAGGATCCGGGAACAGTAGGCGACTAAACGCCGTTTGGGTGCGGGATACAGGAGAGGGTTTTTACTAAAGGACCAAAGAGAGGAAAGTCTGTGACATAGGTTAAGGGATACAGATGGAGGAAAAACGGGGGGAAACGGGGGGAAAACGGGGGGAAAACGGGGGGAAAACGGGGGGGAAACGGGGGAGGATGGGGATCTGTGATGAATGGGTCAAGGTCCTTAGGTCTCTTGCACTGCCACTGTTTTTTATATGCATACCCCTGCTTATGTTGCTCTCATCTCCACACAGATATGTCCAATTTTCATCCTCATGAAGGGAAGTTGTATGTGCGCATACAACATTTGGTGTCACAAAAATGGGCTTTATCGTCGGACATCTCCAAGGCCCTCACACGTCTTGGCGCATCATCCAAATCGTCCGCTGCCATTGGTCTTGCGGGCAATGCACGAGATGGAAAATGGGTGCCTGCCCAGGTTGCTCCCCAAAAAACGGGAGCAGCGAGGTCAGGCCAGGACAAGGGAAGGGACAGGGCAACCCCGGGGCCCGCCTAAAAGATTTCCCCGGGGCAGACCGGAGACCGGTCAACATTTAACAAAACGACACGAAGCTACCGGCGGGGCCGTACATTTGTTGGCATGTACGGTAGCATCAATGGGTGACACGCATATGGATGATTTCTTTTTGCTATGTGTGTCACCCTTTGGGGCTGGGATGCCTAACCCGGGAGAGCGCCTTGGCTTCAATTTGGTTTGCAAAAAATGCTCCCCGCAGAATTATAAAAGGGGGGGGGGGGTCTGGGTGGGTCAAAAGTCGGGTGGGTGGGTCTTGGGTGGGTCAGCACAGGAGATTCAAAAAACATGATCCACGACGAGGGGACTGAACCCACAAGCTACATGACCAATTGGAAGATGCATGAGAACCAATGCACACACTGCAATTTGCCACACCTTCTTGAACAGAGGCCCGGTCTCATCAATATTGTATGCAGCTTCAAGGACGGTGATGATGTCACAGAGATCCAAAAACTCCAACTCAGTAACTAAGAGCTCCGAACACTAAAACCAAATGCAGATGAGACAAACAAACAGATACAAATGCCAGAGATGCCGGGGGGGGGGCTTTGCCACGGGAGGTGGGGTGGGGGGGTGGGGCGTATTTGATGCAATTTTCGGACCCTGGACCTTCTGTGCATCTAGAACATCTGCCATTCAAATGGCGTTGCACTATTTTATTCAAACAAAATATTTGAACCAAAACTGCCAACAGTCGGACCTCAGTCACTGGCAACAACAACAACAACAACAACAACAACAACAACAACAACAAGAACAATTCGGCAACGGGCATATCGGTTGAAGGGGACCAACGAGGATTGTTGTTGCTGTGGATGCGCTTTGAGAATTGCTGATTGCTGATGTGAGGGCCGATGAGGGCCCATAAGGATCGATGAGGGTTGCTCGGAGTTGCCAACATTGTTGGGAAAATGAGGTCCACTGAGGGCTGTTGAAAGATCATGAGGATTGGTGGTGTCATAAGGTTTCTTGGTGGTTGATGTGGATGGATGGAGGTTGCTGGAATTGTTGAGGGGTCGTGATGTCATTGCATGTAATGAGGGACATCCAATCCTGGAGGAATGATGAGGGCTGATGGAAATTGCTGTTTGTCAAGGGGTGTCAAGATTGTTGAGGACTGTGGAGGGTTGTTGCGGGTTCAGAGAGTGGCTGAGGGTTGCCCGGGCTGTGAAGGGGGACAAAAGCAAGAGCTGTTGCAGTTTGCTGGAGGGATCATAAAGGTTATGTAACGGGAATAGGCGTTGCCCAGAGTTGAGGGCTATTGAGGGTTGCTGAGTAGCGGTTGATGAGGGGGCTCTCGCCCCCTGTTGAGGCAACCACCCTCATTTCCCTTCAACAACCCTCAGCAACCCTCACTGACCTGACATAACACTTATGATCCCTCAACAGCACCTAGCAATCCTTGTTGCAACATCCTGCCACCCAGAAAACAGCACTCCCTTGCACGCCCACACACATCAAATGCCCCCATGAGCCATGAGCCATGTACTGCTGGCCTTCCGATTCCCTTGCCACCTCGGCAGACAACAATACCACACCTTGTAGGCCAAGGATGGCAGAAGGTACTTGTTGCCCGCAAACAGAAGTTCTATTGTGGTAGCAGTGGTCAACGTCAACGCATGCAACTGCCCACAGTACAAGTAGTGCAGCAGCTGATAGAATGCATCCGCAGAGATGTCATTGATGGTGATCACCTCCGGGTGTCCTGGTGGGTACTCTGCACAGCTCTGCAGAGAAAAAAATTGCAGCCTGGGAATCATTTCTTAGTGTCAATTTTGCAGAGTAAATTTATCTGGGAAGGGGGGAATCGCGGACATCACTGAAAAAGTTGTGGTAGCAGAAAGCCCAAAATGTAATATTTGTACAGCACCCCCCACCCTGCTGTCCACGCTTGCTGTCCAAAAAGCGTCCGGGTCCCCCATTAATACGGTACACACAAACTGTATCTTGCACAAAGCAGTTGAACCATGAACAATGCAATTGACTGTGAGCCACAGCATATATGGTGTTCTTTCTCCCGACTCAATGCACACTACAGAATTGCCCATTCAGAGTAAACAACCCTCCACCTAACTTTTCTTGACCCGAAAAATCATTGGCTCAGCCACTGTACTCGCAAGCCAATGCAAGCCAGAGGTCACAGGGCACTCGCAAGGGGCCAAGCCGCTGATCCATGGGCGTGAGGGGTGAAGGCGGGGGGGCATGGGGGCAGGTGGTTTCAGTATTGAATTACCAGGTACTTAGCTGACAGTTGATGCTGTTGTTGGACTCAGATGTTGAGAGGAAGGGAGTCAAATAAAAACCCAAACCTGTTCCCCCCTCCCTGCTGGACAAACCCCTTCCCCGCCTCTCTGACCACATGAGGAGTTCTGGTGGAGCTCTGACTTGTGGTAGAGCGCCCATTTCTGGAGGATCCCAAATTGTGGGACCAGGGCTGGCTGATTTGGAATTTTGCGTTTCATTTTTCTGTTTCTGGTTTTGTTTTGTTTGTTGCATGTGCTTCCCCAACACACCGCACACCCTCCCAACGCCCTGCAACACGTCCTGCACCTGATGTGGAAACTCGATCAGCTTGGAGAAATACTCATAGCACGACAGCAAAACTTTGTGTCCATGAAAGGTCTTCCCGCTCACACTGAATGCGCGAAAGATGCAGCCACTCTCACGGTTGCACAGCACAACAGCAACACGTCATCAAGGAACGCTTCGCAACTGTTTCCAACTTTCACTTGAAATCCACTGTGTCGAAAACCATTTTGGAACATGGATCGTTCCTCTACGACTGCATCATTGTTGTCCACAACACCAGCACCAGCAGAATCAACGAAACATCTCCAGACAACAGCATTGATTGCCAGGCCCCCAAAACATGGCACACAGTCGCCCCCTCGTTATCCACCTCCCTCCTCCCTCCTCCCCCTTACTCACCGACTCACCGCTGGGATGGCCAGGGGTTCCTGAGGTGTGAGGAGCTCGCCCTCCAGCCCTTGGGCTGCGGAATGGGCCGGTAAGCTGAGTGCATGGTGCCTGGCTGTGTTCCTGGGGGTACCATGGGCACGTGTGTGCTGCGCGGCTGCTGGCCGCCCCTTGGCTTCCTTGGGGGCAGATGGCACTTACACGGCCAACGGGTGGATGGTGCCTGACTCACCTTCGCTGAGGGCCTGGGGTGTGGCCCAACCTGCCACCGGGCGGGGCAGCACGATGTCAGAGCTGCAAGCGGCGGCACACGGTGTCTGGGCGGGGATGCCTGCGCAGCAGCCTGCCCGCCACCCATTCCCCTACCTCCTGGGCGGGATGGTTGAGTGGTGACTGAGGTGTCTTCAGCGCTGGACGCAGCCCATGTGCAAGTGATGCAAGAGGGGTCGGTTCCCCTGAGCCGCCCTTGCCCCATCCATGGGTGGGTGTCCATGGTGTCCACGGATAGGGACAAGCACTCATCTACTGCATCCATGTCCACACAGTCACAGCCAACCGTGGACATGTACCCTCAGACATGTCCACGGATAGCCAACCCCCACCCCCCGCCTGGCGTGATTCTTATTGGCATCCCTGCTATGTGCAAGTGGCGGCGCCAGGGGCGCTGCTGCGCCCGGGTCTGCCCAATGGGACCATGGCCCTCAAGCCCTGGTCCCACAGTATGACGGAAAGGACCTCCGCCATGGCTTCTGCTTCGCTGCGTGGCGATGCACACCTCCCAGGTCCAGGAGTTCCACTGCATGTACTGCTCAGCATTGCGCCGGTGAGGGGAGCTCACATGGTGGGTATGTGCGCTGTGGTGCTGGCGGGGATGGGCATATCACCACTTCAGGCAAGAACCGGGGATGGAATTCTGGGAGCAGGGATGGCTAAATTCCCAATTCATGCAAGAACCGCTGGAGCAGGGTTGGAGTTTGCGGAGTGGGGATTGGTTAATCCCCAATTTAGGCAAGAATGGCTGTAGCGAGGATGGAATCTACGGTGCGGGGTTGTGGACGAGGGCTGCAGTGTCCAGCGGACCGGCACACTGGGCTGTCCAAGACTACTCGGTCCAGGCCACCACCTGGTGTATCGTTCGGACACACCGTGGCCAGTCCAAGAGAAGAGCACGCCGTAGGACGTGGGAATGACCGTGTCAGGCCTGAGCACCATGAGCTACTGGCCATGAGGGTCCGGTCCGCTTCCCCTCCTACCATAAGAGGCCGAATGCCGCCCCCCCAACACACACACACACACACACACACACACACACACACACACACACACACACACACACACACACACACTGCCACGCGGGGTACGCCTGCGGCGTCGGATGGGAAGAAGGCCTCCATTGCATCCAACAAGCACACCGGTGCACGGCCCTCTGGGTACACCAGCTCAGGGCCGTCTCCCATGTGCTGGAGGGTGTGACTGGGGAACAAGGGACTGGGGGACAGGGAACAGGAAGTAGTTGCTGGCATCACGGTACCCGCCGACGACGAGTGGCCTTGACCCCTCACTGGTGAAGGCTCAGCACGAGCACTGTGCACAAGAGCGCCTGGCCCGGCGAGCTCCAGTCACTGGCCCACTGGCTCTCTGGTACCTCACCGAGAACAGGGAGATTGTGTCACTGCCCAGCACAGAGTGCACCATTGCCGAAAGCTGTGCTGTGCTTCTTTGCCGCCCCCCACGGCCCAACAAAGCCCAAAGGTCTTGTGGAAGATTGCACCCACACGCAGGGCAGCGCGCAGTTCCCTGCAGCAACACTGCTTGGGTTCACCACGAGACAAATGCTGTGATTCCCCTTTGCTGGCAGCCATGCTCCGCACAGCGTCCGGTGGAAAGGCAAGTTCAGAAAGGGGGGGGAAACGTATGACATCCAAGGAACCATGCGCTGAACTGGGAGCACACCTAAATACAATGTCTGAGAATTTCGGAGAGTTAACAAACTGCTGCCACTGCCTCTGCACGGGCTGGTATGGGCAGAATGTGAAGACGTCAAGGGCATAGATGGATTTCAGATCTTCGGTGAAGAAGTAGAAGTAGGGACCATGGGAAATGATCGGGGAAGGGATCTCGTATGGAAAGGGGGTCTCCCCAGGAATAATGTATTGGCAATCCAACAACGTCGTGACTGACGTCTCGGTGTTGTACAGAAGGCCAACCTGAAAAAAAAAAAGAGAAACACAGCCTCACCACCGCCTTGATCACCTGCATGTGTATGCTGTCACTGCACATTCCCCATAATTATATCTACAGCATTCTCCATCTGTACATACTGCACGCAATGCACCTCCTTGGTCCCATTTCATGCAAACTGTCCAAAGTCAGAATCAACGGTCAACAATGTGCATCTGTGACACCCTCCTACCCTTGTGAGCAGCCCAACAGATTGTGTCAAGTCAGAAGGGCCCATGGGGGTTGTGAACGGCCTCACCACTAGTGTGTTTTGGGGTCCAAGCCAAAATGCTACAGCCCTCCTTTTCTGCTTAGCAACCCAATTTCTTCTTTTCTCATGACACACAATTGGGTGATATGCAAAGCACTTGGGTGATCCAAATGCCACCCAATTCGCCCAATATGCCACCAAGACCTCAGGGCTAAGACCCGAGGTGCTAGATGATAAGCTAGGCCCTTTGGCGGACCATTTGTCCGTGCATTTATCCTTGAGCACATCAAAAGCCGTCATCAAACCTTGCCGATGGCTAAGCCTTCACAGCAACGTAATGGGTGTAGACAAAACTAAGGGCTTCCTAATGCCCACTGTCATTGTTTGCTAAGTTTAACCCTACTGCATGCACGAAATAACAACAACTCAATACCACAAATTGCTTGCCTCAAGCACCCTCCTTTAAAACCTGTGTTTCCTGCCATCCTTTCTAACTTGCGTTTCGCACCCAAATGTCATACTTAAATCAAACTCAAAGTTTTGCCTCCAACAAGATTTCATGTATCTACCGCACAAAGGTGCAAATAGCAACGCGTCAACATAGCAAGGAGACAATCCCGAACATGAAGTCAAATGCCTAGCTTGTCATGCCAAAAGAATCCAATTCTAGTGTAGCTCTGCATTGTGTGCCTTCCGTGGCACACTCGTGCCTGAGGAGGGGTAGGGAGTATCTTAGCGGAGGGATTGGAAATCTCCTCCTTGACAAACAACGTATTCAAATACAAGCCTCTTGGTAGAAATTGAGGTAGGTGCTCAGCAAGCCGAAGCACCCTGGGTTTTACAAGGATCTCGCAACTCTATGTCTAACCAAGGGGACTCCTATTGATCTCTAACCCCAACATTGCCCCAAGGTAAACCAAGGAATATTTCATAATTGACCCCCCACCCACCCAAACTGTAGACCCAGGTTTGTTTACTTTGTCAACCGGAGCTGAAGCCTTGGGTTTCTCAAAATGCACTTGGCCTCTTGTATTTCAATCCTAGAACATATTATGACCTATTTACAAACCTATTGAAACAAGCCGCATGCAAAAAATCCACTTTCTTTTTTCTTTTGAACCGAAAGATCCGTTTTATTAGTGATGGGATTGTCATGGTGACAACGTGACACCATCGCATGACCTCATCCATGGACGAAACACTGAATGATTGACAACATGACACCATCACATGACCTCATCCATGGATGAAACATTGAATGATAAGTTTATTCAAAAAAACTTTATCGCTCATGGGAGGGAATGTTGCTCACAATATGGATCTTGCCAAGGAGCCACAAGATGCGAATATGGGACGAAAACCTTGTGATGAAGAAAGTGTTGGATCTTGCCAAGGAGCCACAAGATGCGAATATTGGAGAAAAACCTCGTGATGAAGAATGTGTTAAGGAAGAAGGAACACCCCCACTTGAGGTGTTGAAGCCGGAGGTGGTGGATGAATTGTTTGCCAGAGGTGTTCTTCCACGCTCTGTTGTGGAAGGGAATTCCATGAGAAGGAAACTCGGCGGGAAGCTCCATGCCCAATTGGGCTTTCAAGCAGCAAAAGAGAAGCTGTCTTGAAGCCGCACGTGGAAACCAGAAAATATTGCCATTATTCATACCAAATCCCGAAATCTTAGGTTTAGGTCAAACGGGCATGACTCATCTTGGGGTTCACGTTGTTGAAGCAACTTTGTTCTTCATGCACCCAAAAACACTGCCTAGGTGGGTCTCTAGAGTGTACTTTTCCAAAATTGGTCTATTATCGTTTTGGTCAGGGACGGGCTCCGAAATTGGGGTGGGTCTCTTAAAGTGCGTTTTGCTCATGGGGTCTGTTGGCGGGGGGGGGGAGTACCGTTGGAACCCGCTTCGGTTGGGGTACCTTGTTTGTTCTTTGTATGTGTACATGGAGAAGCGGTTCTTTCCCTCCCGCAACATTCTCGAGCAAGGTCATGACGCCAACCATAGTAGTGATCTTGGCCACGTGTCATTCCTCGTGGGAAAGTTGTAGCGTTGGTGCTCATAAAAATGCAAAGGTACTTCAGAGCTTCCTCCTTGTGTCCTTGTGGCACGAAACGAAGACCCCATAGACAACGGGTTGGCCAACCAGATTCTCATGGGCACGCGGCCGTACAACACAGAACACAACACAAATTTGGCACACACGAAAACAATGCAAATAATGTTTAATGGAGGTCAGCATGAGGAAGGGCAACCACCTGCAAGGGCTTTCCATGCTGCTTGGCCTTGATGAAGCAGTACACAATGGGACCCTTGCATGCCCAAAAGGTGGCCTTGGGGGCCTCCAAAACCTTATGCCACATACCTTGCTCGAAAAGATACAAATTGCCGTTGTCACCTCCATACACCTAGACGCAACGGTGGTGTGATTGATTGAGGCTCAACGTGGTCGAACATGGAAAGTGGACGAGCAATGAGCACCTCGTATGCATGGTGCACTCGTGACATCAAAATGCAAGAATGTGCGGATCTTTGCTTCAAAACGTCGACAAATGCGAAAAACGCAGGAAACCCGAGGAAACACAAACAACCTTATCCCCAATGACAAAAACGTCGTCCATTTGTGCAACCGGGGGGTGCTCAAAGGCGGTAATGCTACCAAGGTCCGGATCCAATATCCCATGGGCATGTTCATTGGCGACGTAGATTCCACTGCGGTCCGGGCCGAAGGACGCCGCCCGTGAGATCTTTCCCAAGGAGAAACCGGACAAATTGTACCGGTTCCATTGTCCGACGCATGCTTGCTTGTCGCACGACTACAAAATGATTGCGTGAGGGTTTGGCACAAATCATCACACACCGAAATGCGTTCGTCATCGGTGAAAATTGCATAACAACCTCTCCCCAAAACGCGCACAAATGCGACTTCGTTCCGTTGTCGTTTGATAACGACCCACACCACAAAGGGCACACCTTGCCAAGGCAATAACTGAAGACCACCTTGGGTTGATTTACCGGTAGGAGCCATATAGCCGCGTTGTGCAAAACACACAAGAAGTCGACTTCAAGTCGGGGAGTTCTCCGATTCTCAGCATCAGCATTCTCCGAAATCGGCAATACTGTCCATGCAAGGTTTTCGCTCCCGAGAGGTAATTGCGCTTGCCAAAGAACAACAGCCGACGTCTTCTTTGTAACGACCACCGCATATAAGACGTTCTATGAGATGCACGACAGCACACAAAATGTTTCATGTGAGAAGTGTGGTTGATGACCACGTATCTTCGCCTTTGGAGTATGCAAGTGGGCGAGGTCGGAAATGATATTCGGTCAAAGATGTGTTTCAAATTTGCACGATTGGGTTGTTTCGAATTCGCTCCATTAGTTGCAATTGAGTTGAGGTAGGAGGTTTCGCTTTGGATCATTGGGTCCACGTCACTATTACCTATTGGGTTCACTTTAATTCGGACGCGATTCAAATGTGCATCATATAAGGCAACAAGTGCGTCCACGTAGGACATGTGACATGCGACTTGCGTTCCGTTGAATGTGGAATGCGTATTATCGTAGTGCGTGAGATGTCATTCCAACTTGTGTGCACGTGAGTGGCAACAATGGCACGCCTCAACAAGATGATAGAAAATCCATAAGGCGGTCTATACATGGAATATGGAGTGCCTTGCAACATACCATAACATACAATGATCTTTGACCCTTGTATGTGGATTGAAAACCTCGACGACGGCGAAGCTACAAAAACACACCTCATGTTGCAAAATGGCTTTGATCTCACTAATATCCTTGCCAACTTCACCAGGGACACTCAAGCGGTGGCAAGGTGCATAGCTCGGATGGGAAACAATTTCGTCGGCGTGCACCACAGTGAGACTTGCTGCCGGCGACATGTCACGTGAATTCGAAACGTAGCTAAGAAGAGGCACATGATAGTTGGTCCTTTGATGTCCCAAAAAGCATTTCTGTTCTGTTTTGGGATTTCAGTGTTATATCATGAATGGCATGATTGGACGCAAGCACCACTACCCACATGCGTACCCGACACTTTCAACACGTGGTGTGACCAGCGCAGCATACGAGAGTCGCGCTGGTCAGCCATTTCATTGAGCCCACGGCGCGGCATTACCTCCACCTGGGGGGGGGCGTCGCCTTAAGGCGACTTAAGAAATCATTGCGTCGCCTTAAGGCGCCTTATGGCGACTTAAGGCGCCGCGGCGCCGGAATAAGGGCGCTGACAGCGCGCGCGCCGCCGCCGCAAAACAATCAGCCGCCAGCAGGGTTCGAACCAACGCTCTCTCCCATCGCCGGCGACGCCGTAAATGAGAAGGCCGCCGACAGGTTCGAAGTAGCACGCTGTCCAGTCGCAGGCGACTGTGCTGACCACTCGACCAGTCATGCTGCCGACAGGTGTACATCTGAATTCAATAGGGGTTGGACCTCACAGAGAAAAAATTTTAAAAAAAAGCGAGCGAGGCGAATGCACAGATTCGCCCCTGTCCAACGTACAAAGACCAAATCACCTTGGTTTTCATTGCAAGACATGCATGCAGAGGTACAGAGTGACAGATGAGTAGATGTAACCATGTAGCCACCCCAAAACACCAAGAATGCACCCGACCCAATGAAAAATGGCGAAAAATGGTTTGACAACCCTAACCCTAGCCCTAACCCTAGCCCTAACCCTACCCTAACCTGGAGGGGACACCTCCAAGTTTATTGCAAGACTTGTATGAAGAGGTACAGAGTGACAAATGAATAGATGTAACCATGTAGCCACCCCAAAACACCAAGAATGAACCCGCCCCAATGACAAATGCCAAAAAATAGTACGACAACCCTAACCTTAGCCCTAACCCTAGCCCTAACCCTAGCCCACACCCTACCCTAACGTGGAGGGGACACCTGCAAGTTGATTGGAAGACTTGAATCTATGCATAAGGTGAATAAGGCACCTATGAAGAGACATGGAAAACAACCAAACTCGCACCAATTGGAATAAGGAAATGCGCACCCATTCAACCGGAGCCCATGTTTTGGAGTTGCGCATGCATCAACAAGTTACATGAAGTTTTACACTTAAATTTTTGCACATAGCTACTGTAACAAGCAAAGTCAACAGGTGGTTGACAGTTTTGCTGTAGTTTTGATGGTGGTATTGAGCCTGGCGTAGGTTCGATTCCTGATTCTGGCATCAGTGCTGGATCGCTCGCCGATCGCTGCCTGGACCATCAGTGGAGCGATCGCTGCCATCAGCAGAGCGATCTGACAATTGTTCCCAGAGGGATTCGAACCTTAAGTTATAAAATCGCAGCGCCGACTGTGACGCCCTTCAGCGCCGGCGCCTCATCGACTGTCCAGTCATCCCAAAAATTTCCCCACCCAGCTGTTCCGCCGGGAGCCCCACCCAGCGCTTCATCATCATTCACCCCCTCCAGGTGGAGGCCTTGCCCACGGCGCGCTCCAGTTTCCCGAGCAGATCCGATGTGCGATGCGTCGATTCATCAGACTCAAGTCGAAATCATAAAATTGGAGCAGCTACTGTCAGATTACCCGGATATTACCGACCATCTAATGATCTAGATAGATTGGCTGAAATTTAGATACTTATACTCATGTGTTCACATCTGTCATTGGGATGCCAATGCCAATGGCAAATAGAGTTTGGCACATATGTCACACAAAAGTGTTGCGTGACAGGTTCCTTGGTTTGCGTGACATATGTCACTTGTGCGTGACATATGTCACACGTTTACGTTTACGTGACATATGTCACGCAAACATGCATGGTAATATTATTTGTGAGTCTATTTTTTTTCGCCTTTGATGCATCATTGACGAGTCGTTGCCTTGCCGCCTTACATTGCTTATTAAAAAGAATGTCACACAAACATGCATGGTACTTTTAATTTTGATCTCATGCCATGGGGTAGACGTTGCACACATGGTTGACTGAGGAAGTGCGACTTGGCTCATTTAAAAGCCCAAGAACTCTTGCAAAAGAAAACGCAAGGAGTAATTGGGTGTTTTCAAGCGTGCGTCATTGACAAAAAAGAATGGAATGTGTCCATTTCTATTCGGCTTCAAAAGTGCAAAGGATAAATAATGGAAAATTAGCTTTTTGTGCCTCCAAATGCTTCAGAGCAAACCTACTTTTGCAAACACAAAGAGCAAAGATGCAAACATGGCACATGCATGCCACTATCTTGCACACCTCGAGAGATTAGAGGAGCTCAGTTTGCTGTTGCAGCTGAACGATATGTCAACACAATGCTTTGGATGCAAGACTGTAGGAAAGCAAGACTGCAATTTTTAAGCAAACTGCAACTCACTTGCTCTTCGCGTCACAAAACCACGGTCGGATTGGGGTATATGGCCTCCATAAACGGCCTTGTCTTCCTTATCTACCTGAATATGCTTGCTTGCTGGTACAACAATAGCATAAAGCAAAAGCAGCTAGCCCACGAAGGGTTTTAGCCATCAACATACTACCCAGGTGAAAACCTGCGTTTGTGCTATTCTGGTTACCAAAGAAAACGGTTCTCATTGTCGCCAAAAAACGTAGTGAAGATCTACCTTTTGCCAAGGGACCAAATGATGAAACATATGTTAGGCTTGGGGAGGGGGTGCGTAGTGCCCCCGTACCCAAGCCTAACCATGTCACATACATCAAACTTGGGCCTTTTCGTAGGATTGCTTGAAATTTTTGGAAAAACAGTGCTTTTACACGAGTAACACCATATCTTTTCATTTGAAAGGGGCCCCCGTCTTCAATGCTGCCTTTTCCTTGCCTCATGTCCGGTTACAGCCGGTTACATTCCTTCATCCTTAGGGGGTCACTTTTATGCTTTAAACAATCCTGACAGCGGACTTGAGCAACATACTTGCCTCTCCTACTCAGTGGAGGTTGCAATCCGCTATTTAGGGCTGTTTTTGTAAGCTACGCCTCCTTGATAGGACTCAACTTTGATGTATTTGCATGATTGCCCCACCCTACCTTGGGTGCAATCTTGCTATATGCCTTGCCATCATCGGCTCTGTCTGCATAACCGTACCCCGACACTTTCCAACAATACCAAAGCCCTTTGGTTTGCCTTCGTTGTCTTGTCCCACAGGTTTCGCCTCTCCTCCTCCATCCGCCCTCCATTGTTTTGCCGGGCCCGTGGTGAGGAGACTCACCATAAGAAAGGAAATAAATAAACAAATGAATAAATAGATAAATAAATTGTGTGAGTCAGATGAGCCGTGTGATTCGTAACTTGGAGGTTTGAATGGAAATAGCCCTTGTCACAGTTCACCCTACATTTGGGCGCAATACCACGGTTGTTGCAATATTTTGAGACGGCATGGTTGAGAGGCAATTGTGCAAAGCCGAAATTTAGACTCGCATTGGTTACATTGAGCTCACGTGGTTGCAATGCTCTCTTCGTGATGTTGCCCCGGTTGCATGTGTTGGGACCATCCGGTATGAAGTTGAACTTTTTACCTTCGGTTGAAGGAGGATTCCCTTGCCTAAAGAGTGTCCCGAGCGGATCCTCTACGAGTAGTTGGAATTTTGATGGCTCGCTTTACTTGTGAAGGAGATTGTTGAACTGTCCAACCGTATTGTCCAAACCCACACCGTTCGAGATGAAGGGACAACACGGTGTCTTTAAGTAAATGACAAAGGGGTGGGCGTGTTTATAGTTGTGATGATCCGACATTGCTTTTGATGCACAAAACAAGGTATCACACATGAATGTACATGTGTGCCAAGCAAAAACCATGTGCCCACCCTTTCCGCACGCTTTTTGTCACTAGCTTCAAATGCACTTGTGAGTTTTGCGGTGATCGTGTTGTTGTACGTTCAAGCCTTTTCGATTTGTTTTGTGTCTCGCTGGGCTTTGGGTTCACTGAGTTCTATTCTTCGAAGATGACGGCACCAGACGAGGCAAGAGATAAGTACACCGACCATTAATCCGGAGGGGCACACCTTTGTAAGATGTTGCTTGCCATTCAAGTACACATTGTTCTACATTGAATGGCCACTCCATTTTCCGACAAAACCAATTTCGTGCATCTTAACCATACATGGTTGCTTGCCATTCACGTACACATTGTTCTACAATTGAATGGCCAGTCCATTTTCCGACAAAACCAATTTCGGAGTTGCATTTTCGCAATTCCATCGTCTGCACTATACCCGATTATGTTTCGTCTCTTGAACAATTGCAATACGTACGAACGTGAGACGTTATGACTGCATGACATGCTCGGTGTCTAGATACCTTGAGGTGCGATGTGCCGCATTCGGGTGCCTCCGCCGCCGAATACGCATGAGAAGGAAGCCAAGTGCAGCTGTTGTCCCTGTTGAACCTCCTAGCGATCCGCTTGTGCAAATTGCACGTTGGTGCAATCGGGCCAAACTCTAACAAAAGTGCGTCCTTTGGTCTCTTGGGCGTGGGGGGGAGCACCATTGAGTCATGACTCGGAAGTTGGTTTTATGCGGAGTGGTCCTCATATGAACTAGATTGGCAACCACTTTGGCCTCTTCTGCTTGCATGCACCAATTGATGAGCTACGGATACGTTACGGGTGTGTGGCTAATTCACTTGTTGTGCACGTTAGTAGAAGCGCTCTTTTCTGTGAGACTTGGTGCTACATGAATCGATGACAAGACGACCGACGCTCTGACAGCCATATTTGTGCCCGATATGAAGGGTCTATTTTCTTGGTTCCTGGAGCACAATATTGTAGCGCAACGAAAGAAACATCTTTTCGCCAGCAATCATAAGGTTCGGATCCATTTTTTTGAGTGTAATTTTTTTTCGGTTTATATGTGACAACCCTTTTGCGAGCTCTACCCTTTGCAACTGAAGTGCCGACGTTGCCCGCTCTACTTGATTGATTTTGTACCGTATCCATAATGCACTACAATAGTTCACGAAGCTCCATGCATTTCTTAAGCAACGGATTAGGAAACTCAAAAAAAAAAAGTGGGTCACCGCGATCGTAAGGTTGTGGAAGTGGATGAACCCGACATTCGTGGGTTTGACGGACATCGAAAAGTTGTTATGGCTTAGATGCACGTTCGAGCCATTTTTGGAGGCTTTTCGCCGCGGCGACGCGACGCTACGATGATTTGATGCATTTTGACCAAACCATTTTGATGGCGAACAATGATGCTCAGATTGTATTTCTTGTGGACCCATTTGAAGTTCTTCATCCTACTATTGCACGGTGTCCTCACGCCCTTCGCATTTGATCCACAAATAGCCGAGTAGGAAGATAGGAGAGAAGTCATCCTTGCGACACTTGGACCCCAAGCCACCAAGTATCACAAATGAATAAACCCCGATAAGTTGAAGAAGTGTGCCTCCACCACATAGCACGCAACGAAGGTATGAAGGGTGAAAGAGTGTGAAAGTCGATGTCCCGTTGATGGCAACGAGAGCCATCTCCGCCTCTTCGTCACCAACCTCTCCTATCTCAACTACCTCTCCCACTTCACTGCGTCTATGGGGTCCAATCTTCCACATAGGGGGCCCCATTAGCGTGGAACCCATCAGAAAGTCAAGCCAAGGTCGAGGGTGCGCAACAATTCAAAGGCACTACATGAAGCCCAAGTGAGCGCCTAATCAAACCGCTCAAGCTCACGTGAGCCCAACATCAAGGCAAATGAGAGATTGGCAAAGCCAAGATCCAAGACCCGCAACGGTTTCTTCGAAGCTGGGATATTGTGCCCACAAAAGACGTGGATGCGTCCAATTGAAGGGCTACCCAACGTAGCCCTTCGCTACACGTTGCCCTTCGCTTGCACATCCACCAGGTCGCGCATTGCTATGTAAGAGGGCATTGTAAACTTTTTAATTCTAATCCAGCCTCGGACACAAAAATGAAGACTCTTTGTGCTTTCGTGGCATCCATACTGCCTATGCACGACAAGTGTTCCACGAATTGGCGCAAGGGATGCCGAGCATGACCCTTTGCACACCCTCCTTTCAAAATGCCGCCGACACTGCAAAGTGGGCAAACAAATAGTGAGCCACCCCCTTCATGCATGAAGCCCGAATGAGGCGAGCAAAGTTTGCGTTCTGAACGCCCTGCATACCCTCCCCCTCCCCTCCTTTTAGCGTTGTGTGAGCTGGAAGATGATGGCTATTGTAGGAAACCCATTGGAGGCTCTTTGTGGGTGTAGGTTGTAATCCCCACCCCAAGAGATTGTTGTTGTTCTCGGACCCTTTGAACGCGACGTGAGAAGGAGAAGGAGGAGTACCGCAAATCTCCAACTGTCCCTCCCTCCCGTGACGAGCGATGGCTCACCCTTAGGGCAACTGCCCAGGGAAGGCGATCAAGGGAGGAGAAGCATGCCTCTCCTAAAGCGGGAGCACTCAGATTCATTTAGCGCTACTAAGGCTTTGGGAGCGGGAGACGAGCCCAACGGAGAAGGGTGCATACCGGGCACCTTTATGCACCCGCCACCCGCGGATACTACACTCACCAGATGTTCATGGTGGTCGAACTGCTGCTTGAAAGGGTGGGACTTTCTCGGGTGTGCTTTGGGGTTTTCTATGTGGTGACGAAAGTCTAGGGCACTTGCCCAAAAGTCGCGCGATGGGTGCACTTTGGGCAACACTTACCCAATATTCAGCGCATGTGTCACAGAATCTGGGTACCTTGTGGCAAGGGTGGCTCGTCATAACTTATACGTATTTGTTTCCTGTTTTTAGCCATGTCCCTTGAGAATGATTATGATCCGTCGAAGCCCGCCACCTTCAAAGCTTTGACAGAGAGAATTGAGGCTTTCGCAAACGACATATGCAGCTTCCCCTCGTTTGACGTCAACCTGCTTCAATCCCTTGCTCGTTCACATCCAGATCTGGAATCGAATTTGGTGGAAGATGCGAATAAGGCTCATCCATTCATGCACGCGCGACTCCGTCCGTTAGTGAAGGACTTTCTTTGGGTCAAGTTGCGGTTTGGGACGAAAGTCGAAAGAAACGTGTACAAAAAGTTGTTTGACCGCCAAGTGGTTGCTACGGACCGTGTGGAGCGAGCCTTCTATCATAGGCTACTCTTGAAGCGCCCTGTCTCTTTTTGGCCTGGGCTTGATTCGTATCTGCTACAATCAGCGACCAGCGAAGGGTCTGGGATGCATCAGTACACGAAATTGGGCTCTTTAGAGGAGAAATATCCTCTCAACCTAGAGAGACTGATGTCCTTTGATGAGATGCAGGTGTCTGCGTTCATTGGGTTGGCCTCGGCCACGCATTTTGTAAACACTGGAGATCATTTCAAATGCGCTTATCGAATGAAGGAAGGCACCTTCCAGCGCTCGGGAGTCCTGATCGGCATCTGCCCTCCGCAACTGGAGCCCTCTTCGCACAGCGAGTGGCGGCAGCTCGTGATCACGCCGCAGCAGAACACGCAGGCGAACGGCTACGGCAGTGCGGCGCAGATGCTCCCCAACCCCCCCATGGCACACCATCTGCTGAGTGTGTGGGCGAAGTTCTACCGCGAGGGAGACGCGAAACGCCAGCGCTTCTACTTCCCGACCTACGACGACGCTGTGGCGGCGCGCAACCCCAAGCAGTACGCGCCGCTGCTGGACATGGAGGGCTTCCTGAACGTTGAGGTCTGCAAGCAACGTCTGCAGTTTGTCCTGGAGCCGCTCTTCTTGGAGGCAAATTCACGAGGCAAGCACGCCAAAGCCAAGGCGTACGTCCATCTGACTCCCTTTGAGTTCACATATCGGGATAAGAATCTGATCGACGAGCCTTTGCAGGGGCAGATATTTGCGGACGTCTGCATGGCCATCATTCGCTCCATTCCGTTGCCACATGTCTCCGACGTGCATTTCTCTGAGTTCGTGGGGCTGCATGTTCCACAGACGGCGAAATGCAGGGAGAAGGACGTTGACAGCGCCATCCATATCCACACGGAGGCCCGCAGTCTTGCGGACCCACTTCCGGACCCAAACAAATTGCTCGTGGCGATGTACACATTGGACTGCAATGCGCTGGTGGGCAGTGAGTACTGGCTGGGGCTTTACTCCTTCTCCTCCAATTCGCTGGCCGCGTGCTGCTCCACAATCTGTCAAATCCACAATCCCTTCATCAACCACAAGATTAGCGGCTGGAACTTGCGATTTCACGGCCAGCCGCCCCCGAAGCACCGACGCGGGGAAATATCTGAGGCCTTCGGGAGGTACGCCCCGGACCGATTCGCGACGCTGGACGAGTTGGCACAGGCCCTGGAGGAGTACGGCGTGGAGAACTGCAACCTGATCATTGGGGTGGATTTCACTGCATCCAACCTGGAGCAAGGCGCTCGGACCTTTGGAGGCAAACCGTTGCACTATCTATTTGATGATGGCCAACTGAACCCATACCAACAAGTGATTTCCATCATCTGCAAGACCCTGCGGAAGTTCGATGCCGACTCGATGATCCCGGCGTTCGGATTCGGAGACGTAGAGACGACGGACGAGGCGGTGTTCCCGTTTTGGCCGGACGGTCGCGAATGCAACGGCCTTGAGGAGGTGCTGGGGCGGTACAACGCCATTGTGCCCGAGCGCATCCCGTCGGGGCCCACGAACTTCGCGCCTCTCATCAACAGCGCCATTGACATTGTGAACAAGACCCAGCAGTACCACATTCTGGTCATCGTTGCCGACGGGCGCGTGACCGCCGAGGACGCGACCATTGCCGCCATCCAGCGCGCCTCGAATCACGCGCTCAGCATCGTCTGCGTGGGAGTGGGGGATGGCCCATGGGATGTGATGGAGCAGTTCGATGACCGCATTCGTGACCGCTGGTTCTACAATTTTCATTTTGTAGATTTCTTCAAAACTGTCAGCCAAGCGAAGAACGTGGAGACGTCGTTTGCCCATTGCACGTTGGCGGAGATCCCGCAGCAGTACCACTGCATCAAGCGATTGGGGTTGTTAGGCAGTCCGGACAGCCCCCTCAAGGCCTATGAAGCCTCGCCGGAGTATGGCCTTATCTCACGGACGTTCAAAGGGACAAGCCCCGATCCCAAGAAGAGGCTCGGCCGCAGTTTCAGCACATCGCAGTACAGTCGCACAGGAAGTAGACTTGGTCCCTGATCAAATGCGAAAATGATCGGCTTTTTCAAGTACACCACTAGTGATTGCCTTCTGGTTACCCGGTAGCTGTTCTCCATTACTGGTACCCAGTAGCCCACAGGAGGGCAGAGACCCCGGGACTCGGAAACCCGGTGACTCGTGAGCCTGGGAGTAGATCTGCCGCGTCCTGATTTAGGTCGCCGACGCAATCTACCATGTGCGGCGGCAATGCAGACCAGACGACATGGGCAAGGGGGGAGGGGAGGGGTGGGGGGTGGGGGTGTTCTAAGGCCACCCAAAAGTTTGTGTACCCGAACTCGTCGGCTTCATTTTCTGGTCTTTCGTTTTCTCTCAGAAGCGTGTTTTTCTGTGGTTGGTGGGAGTCAGGGTGGGAGTGTGGAAACGTGGGAGGGCCGGTGGATGGGTTGACTCAACCTGGCAGAAGCTCCACAACAACCCAGGGAATGCTGTTTACACAGTGCAAATTTTTACAAATGGGCAATTACCTGAGCCCCGGTTTTGGGCCTTTTCAACAAGGTACCAGGTTTTTTGGGTTGAATTCGCTTCAATTCTACGAATGGCATCTATGTGATAAGAGTTTGTGGGGGATTCCACAAGGTTGTGAGGGCTTTGGCTGACGTAGGTGACCCATAGTGTAGAAAGACTCAGTTCCTATAATTTTGTATACATCAACCCTTAGACCCTTTCCCTCCAGAATCTCGGATTCCACCAATGTCACCAAATGTCACGCCTACCACTGCAAGGGCACAAGGGAGCGAGTGACTCAGTTGCTCAGTCCTCAGCTCATCAACCCCCACCAGGTGGGCTTTACGAAATATGCATGCACTGGCCAGGGCAGGTGACAGAGTGCAACGACATTCCCCCACCCACTTCCACAATGCAAGGCTAATTCCCAGAATGGGGAGAATTGTATCAATGTACAGGTGGTGCTGGTGGTGAAATGTGTATCTGACACAGATTTCCCCATTCTGAGCACCCGGCATTTTCGAGGTAGTGGGTTGGATTTCAGGGGGCATGGTGTTGGGCACGATTTTTTTTGCAGAGGATTGAACGTCATTGAATTCAATTGAAATTGGGATGGAACGTCATTTTGCCGGAAATTTTGCCTGCAAAGTGTGCTGCATTTGCAGGCTCCCTCTTCTTTGCGTCAAGTGCGTACATGAAAAATCATTGGTTCCTCCTGGTGCGGGTGTTTGGCCAGGCTTGTGTCTGTTGCCTTTATGCCCCCCCCCCCCCAGCCTTGCGAGCACAGCACAGAGGCCTGCATCTGCCTACCTCCTTCTGTCCTGTGGCATGATTCGTAAGGGCTGCTGATGATCAAATCCCATGTGGGTGGGTGGGTTGGCCAGGATCGGCGGGTGGCCAAACTTGACACCCTGCCCTGAGGGTCGATATTCTGTGCCCTGGCCTGCATTGCAGTCGTGCGATTGTACACTGATGACTCCTGACTCCATTCCTTCCGCCTCACAGTGCGACACAACCCATGATCACGGGAATTTTTTTGATCATGAACCCCGATGGGCCTTGTGGGTATGTGGGTGTTGTGCAGCATTATCAGCCACAGAGAGGAATGTAAAGGCAGGCATTCAGCGGATCTCCGCACCAAAATCTCAACAGTCTACGACCAACCCATCGTTTCGACGTCCAAACCAAATCCTATTGCCCTCTCCCCCTCCCTCTTGAGCACGGCCCAAAGCAGAGCACTCGCCGATTGACCCTCTGAGGAACGTGATTATTTGTTATGGGATAATGCTGATGTGTACATTTGATGAGCTTTGGTGGGGTTCCTTAGACGCGTCAGGGGGCACCATTGCATTGTTGAGGCGGAAAGTTGTAGGGTCTTAGGCATGCATCATGTGGTTTTCTGCGTGACTGTTTTCATTATTTGTGGTGCTGTTGCTTTCTTTACTCATTGGTAATGAGGGTCACACTTGTGTGGTTGTAGGCGCTACCGTTGGTGTGACCAAGAGAACCCAAGAACTGGATTCGCACAAAAAAGAATGGGGATATTGCGGTTGGCCCATTAAAATGGAATCAAATGGTGCATGAAGCAGTGAGGACACCAGTATCTATTAAATGGTTGTCAGCGTTGGTTGTGCTGCCATCCCCTGTTGCTTTGTGGGGTGGGATGAGTGTCAAGGTGAGTGTAGGTACGGTTGTCTGTCGGTCCGCAGGGCAACCGTCATAATTTGATCACATTTGCAGCTTGATTGGGTTCCGATGTCCAGCAGGTGTAGATTTGTGCTTGTGCTTTTCAGTGCACACGGGCCACACCTGATTGTCGAACATCTTTTCTGTGCTGCAGTTATATGTGTGGCCATTGGCTGTGTGAACAAAGGGCACATGTGACTGTTGGACGTACAGCTCTCCAAAGTAGAATTCCGTTGGGGGCAGGTTCTGTGCTGTGCAGGCAGTGAAGTCTGTAGGCCACCTTCCTTCTCCTGAATTGGAGCAGGATGGGATGGCAGAAGATGTGTTTTTGTGCAGCCAGGGTACGATCTCTGCGGGCTCGGGAAGGGTTCCCTCTAATTTCCTGGCAGTGCAGTGCGCAGGGATTGGAGGCCAGTGTAGTGCACGTGCATGGGAGGCTAGTGTAGTGCGCAGGGATGGGAGGCCAGCGAAAGTGCACAGGGATGGGAGGCCCATGGAATGCACACAGATGTTGGCAAGATAGGCTTTGCACATTTGCAGGAGGGACATATTTCGGTGTTCCTGCTTTGCGAGGTTGCAGTTTTTCAAAGCCTGTGGAATGAAGGAGATGAGTTTGTGCCGGTTGCTTTGCAAACCGGTGCCAATGTACAATTGATTGTGTGTAGGGAGGCCATGAAGACGACAATTCCTTACTCACTGACACTCACTAAACACAAAAAAGCTGGTTTTCTAATTTTTTGTCTTTAGTGATTATGTCGTCCATGATTTGCATGACTTGAAGTGCAACAGCAAGACGATTGGTGATCATTGGGGGCGCCTTGCATGCTCTGCACATGCTGTGCGCACCCAATTTTAGCATCATTTGGGTTTGCTGTTGTGAAATGTGCTTGATGTAGTGTGGCATCAAGAACTCATGGCGGAAACGAGGTGACATCTCATACCATTGAGTGTCATGGGTGTCTCTTCTGTGTGCATGCCGTGTGCACCACCGATGGTATTTGTATTCGTTGTATTGAGAGGGAGCTTCCATCTCGGGCTAGG
Source organism: Eutreptiella sp. 'Long Island Sound 2002' (assembly GCA_964036045.1). Lineage (NCBI taxonomy): Eukaryota > Euglenozoa > Euglenophyceae > Eutreptiales > Eutreptiaceae > Eutreptiella > Eutreptiella sp. 'Long Island Sound 2002'. The sequence goes on along the minus strand of OZ038388.1, from coordinate 67,883,689 downwards.
GTTGTGCCAAAGTCACACAAGTTCAACCATGCATGGCAGCTCACTCGGCCATGGCTGCAGTACAATGCCCCCAATCCTGCGTGTGGACCGAACACAGCCTCCCTAATGTACAGCGCAACTTAGGCTTAGGCGGCCCAATCACTGTTGGACCCCATGTACCATCCGAAAATGCTGCCCTTTGCACATGTGCAAAGTGGGCAACCCGCATGATTGTGCACTCTCCCCAGCATGCATTGCACTTGAGGGGCTCAAGTCGTGCAGAGGTGTTCCACCACGTTCGAAGAGGCCCAGATGTGTTGTTTTGCAATAGAGAAGTATGACTGCCTGCTTTGCAAACATGCCAATGTAGCATATTTGTGAGTGAGCTGAAAATGACAATGGCACAGCATCTTGCACCTTGCACCTGTGAAAGAACAACGGCACAATGCCGCGAGTGCACTGTAGGCATGCTGCAGGTGTCAGAGGGTGCAGGTGTCAGAGGGCGGGAGTAATCTATTGAATTGTGAATTTTATGGGCACCTTTGCACACCCTTTTCCAAAAACCCTTTGTTCATCATTCTTAAAGGGAAAAGGCCCAATAGGTTTGCATCTTTGTGAAGTGGTCTTCAGACTACAATGGCCTGGGCAGAGATGGGATTGTGGGTGTGGGTGTATGAGTTTTTGGTTTTCAACTGCATTTTCTAAATTAGGACTTTAGCCACTGTGTTTTGTTGTGGCAAGAATGGAATATGACGAGCATGGCTGTAACCACTGTAGGACCGTAGGACCAGGTACGTCTACTTGCACGACGGCTTGCAAAAACGACTTTAGGAAATCCCTTGGTACCCCAACGTTGTTGCGGCATTCTATCCATTTCAAGCTTGAGGGCCAGAACAAAAAAAGTTCAAAGTTTCCTTCCTGGTCCCGCCACCCGCCTACAGGAAAATAGGTTGGTTGCATGCCTAAGGGTCTACTGTACAATGCCAAACTGCTGGCTATGCTATTGGCAAGCAGTGCCATGCACTGTACTCACATTGTGTGCACCTGCACCCTCCTTTCCTTGGCTACCCTGGACTCCAAAAGGAACGGGTTAGCGCTTGGCTGCTCATCCCCCACTGACACATCAGAGGATCTCGGGCTGGCTGGGCGAGAGCAGCCTGTGCTGCAGCCACACCACTCACCCTTAGCAAAGCTCTTTGCTGAACCCACGGGGGAACATAGCCAAATTGACGCCCCCGAGGGAACACAACAGACCCGTGACATGAAGCAAGACATACAAACACGAGGGCATATGATCCACAAAAGGACCTGAAAACTGCCTGTTGGAATGCGCTGAGAGACAGGCTCTGTGTGCCACTTTTTCTGGCATGAGTATTTGACTTTTCAAGAGCTGCACATGCTCAACAGAGGCCACTGGAATGGGCTCTCCAGCTGCAGGCTTGGCTGCCACCTGGGCAGCAGGTTTGGCTGCACTCTTGGTTGAGGGTATGGCATGAGGTTTAACAGCTTTGGGAGCAGACTGGGCAGCAGGTTTGGCATGGGGCTCCAGCCCCTGTGGCAAGCACTGCACGGTGAGTGCATCGTCGGCCACAGTGGGAGACCGCGTCCCTTAGGGGGGCTAGATTCACCAGTTAGCTACACAGCCTCTGGCTCATGGTGGGAGGGGCTGATGGGGGGTGCAGAAAAGCATCAAATTCAAATGCACCTGCTTCTTGGAATCTCCCGGAATCTTGGCAAGCACACCACTGCCTCCTGAACGTCGGAAATCAACAACAGGACTACCCAACTCCCCCCCTAATCTCAGAAAAATGGGAAGGGGCTGGCTGAAGCATAAAGATGAAAAGATTGCCACTGCAACATCCACATTGGTCCATTTGTGTCCTCTTGCCATGAAAGAACCCTTCAAAAACTTGAGACAGCATCTTGGGCTGTCTACTTGCAGGTATCCCCCCCCGCCCTTGCAAGAACAACACTGAAAATGCTGGAAACAACATCTCCTATTCTTCTGAGGGTTGTGTGTGTGGGGAGGGTGTGGGGATACCGTCATGCACAGGCGGGTACTGATCAAGGCGGGGTTGGGGTATCAATACTGATAGCGTGATTCCTGTGAATCTCCCCTTGGCAGAAACCCTTGCAACAACCTAAGGTACCAGGGGAGGGACAATTTGGAACAGGCAAACTTTGGAACAGCAAAATTTGGCACCACAAAAGTGTGCCCCATTATGCAGTGGTATTTGAAGGTGCGGAGCCATTTTGCGAGGTGTCGTTGTTAGCGCTCTTGGGATGCACATTCCCCGTGTGTCCGCGCAGTTTGCTCTACAAGGACAATGATTGCAAACATCCAGAAGCCTCCAAGAATAACGACAAACCTCCAGGAAATAACAGCAACCACCCAAAAGCCTCCAGGAAATGACAACCAATGCTTGTTGTGCCACAATCTGGGAATCTTGTACCAAATTCTATTGCCTTCGGCAGTGCACCTCGAAGAGAGGTTGATAGTCAGCCAAGTCAGTTAGACAGGCCAGCAGTCAGTTAGACAGAAACATACACTTTGGGTTTTTTGTCAGTAGCAGACACGGGTCCAAGCAGTCGGAAGAACAACAGGTGTCAGGAGTAGCAGTGGCCGAATGGTAATGCAGGCGGCCGCAGACTTTTGGGTCGGCGGTTCGAACCCCGGTGTGGCCAATACGACAGCCCCGCCGCCGCCGGCGTCTACCGACCAGGATTCGAACCGCCGACCTAAAATGCTGCGGCCGAGTGCATTACCATTCGACCGGCGATGGTGTGATAGCGATATGTCTCCCCACTGCTTGGAGCCTTCTGAGCGAAAACTTTTGACCCCCCCCCACCCCCCCAAAAAATCAAAAATCAAAAAATCAAAAATCAAAAAATCCATTGGGGGATTGTCTTATTGGGCAAAATAATGATTTTACAAGGGGTTGGACATCCAATATCATGCCTTCACATATGCTACACGAATGACCCCCAAAAAGGGGGGTATACGACGCCCGCGCCTGCGCTTGATCTAACAACCTCTCTTCGAGGTGATTTTTCTCTGGTATTTAAGAATTGGTGCCAAATCACCTCGAAGAGAGGTTGTTAGATCAAGCGCAGGTGCGGGCGTCGTGTGCCCCCCTTTTTTGGGGTCATTCGCGTAGCATACCCCAAGGCATGACATTTGATGTCCAACCCCATGTAAAATCATTATTTTGCCCAATAAGACCATCCCCCAATGGATTTTTTGATTCTGAGGCCTCTTTCCCCTAAAACTGGATAACACTTTTTTGAGGGGGGGGGTGGGGGGGTGGGGGGGGGGTCAAAAGTTTGCGCTCAGAAGGCTCCAAGCGATGGGCGACACATTTGTGTCACATCCACCCTCGGTCGAGTGGCCACGCACCCGGCCGCAGACTTTTCGGTCGGCGGTTCGAATCCTGGTGGGTGGATGATGGCGGCGGCGCCGCTGCCGTATTGTCCGCACCAGGGTTCAAACCGCCGACCAAAATGTCTGCGGCCGCCTGCATTACCATTTGGCCACTGCCAATTCTGAGACCTGTTGTTCTCCCCACTGCTTGGACCCGTGTCTGCCACTGACAAAAAACCCAAAGTGTGTGTTTCTGTCTGACTGACTGCTGGCCTGTCTAACTGACTGACAGCCTCTCTTCGAGGTGCACTGCCGAAGGCAATAGAATTTTTCTCCACACCAAATTTCGCCATTCCAAATTTCGCACGTACCAAAATTTCCTCCCCCCGGTAGCATCAGTACATGTAGGGTCCAATGTTGTCAGCTTTTGGTTGCTGGTCAATTACTTGATTTTGCCCACTGAAACGACATGTCATGTTTGTCTTCATCACCAGACAGCACTCTTGAATTGCCTTTATAAGGGATTTTCACAATGATGTAAGAGTATTTACTATTGGAATGGATTTGGGATGGACGGCCCTCTTGCAGAAGCAGACTTGTGGAACAGTTTGGTTCAAGAAGCTGCTGATTTCCATCGCAGATCAGTCCAAGGTGTGCCCTGCTTCTCCAAAGGCTCTCCTTCACAACATTGCACTGGTGGATCCCCAATAAAAGACCCTCTCCAGTCAGAATTCGGGCAGTTGTTCGGGAGGGAACAAAAAAAGAGATGACCCTCCACAGGAAGGGATACCCTGGCTCTGGATTTGCATTCCAATCTGCAACAGTGCTCGTTGGATGGGGAGCTTCATTGGCCAAAACTTCCAAGAGATTAATCCCAATTTCCCCGTATTGTTCACTCTTGGTGGATGGGCGACTGTCACTGTGCGAGGCCACACATTTTCTGGGCAGGGGTGCCTGGAGGTTATTGTATTCTACCAGTGCCCACCCCTTGTGCATACCCTGGCAGGGCACTTTAGAATTTCAGAATTGGTGAATGTGGCAGATTCTGGGGCAAATGCCCCTGAACAACATTCTTCCTCCTCCCATGCTGAACTGGACCCACAGCCTGACAGCCCTGACTTGGATGTGGCATCAAGTTCCGCCCATGGAGGCAATAACAGTGATGTGACAGTGACAGTTCTGCCCCCATTGAGAATGGCTCTGACCTCTCTTTTGGTGGTGATTCCAAAGGCCCAAGGGGTGCACCGGATCCCGAGAGTGGGCAGAAAGCAATGTATGCAGCCTGACCTCTGCAGAAGAATTGCCTAATGCTCCCACAACGGAAGACGCCAGTAGTTTGAATTCTGACACAGAGATTGTTTAGGCAAAGACTGCCCATGGTGTGGGGTTTGGGGCACAATTTTGGGGATAAATTGTATCTCACGAGGGACATTCCTGAACACAAGTGGGTGCTCAAAGGCTTGCTGGCCCCTGTTTTTGCCAGGCCTCCTGCCAAACGGGCTAACCCACCACCCAGGGGTGCTGCCCAGGATTCCTGTGTACAATTGTGACCATGTTCAGGAGTTCAAGGCGAAGTAGACCAGGACCAAGAAATGGCACACTGAGCGCGGCACAGAGTGAGTTACTTCACATCCAGCTGGTAGAACATGTGGATGGATGCCTTTCTGATTCTTTGCACATTTGCCCTCATTTGCCATTATATTTCAGTGCAATTGTGTGCGCACCAGTGTTCCGGTATTGTGATGGTGCAATTCCCAGGGGTTGCGGCGGACCGTCATTTGGTAGCCATCCCCCGGGGGTTCCTAGGACGTCATATGCCAGGTAATTGTACACCAGGTGGGGAATGACACGGTGGTGGTAGGGGGGCTATACTCTGCATCTTCAAATGATAGATTTACTGCCCAGCCGCTGGTGCCAGGAGAGATTGATCAAGGGGATTGGTTGCACGGTGTGGGGGGCTGGGGTTAAGCTGTATGCATACCCAGTTTGGTATCAGAGTGGTCACCTTTGGAGTCAGGCACCACCCGTATTCTGCCCCGCCCCCTTGTGAGAACAATGCCCGTGTCAGAACATCATGAGGTGCAGTTTTTGCAATTTTGGGAACCATGGAATTTGTTCATTGTGTGATTTGGTGCTGGAGATGGTATTTTGGGAGTGCTAATTACTGTCCAAGGCTGCCCCCAAGCTTGCCCCCCAGCTTGCCCCAAGGCTGCCCCCAAGCATGCGCAAAGGTTTTGCATGCGGTACACATGGAAAAGGCTTTACGATTCAGCATTTCTGTTGTCTGTATTCTTTTTTGCAGGAGGCACTGTTTCTGTCATTTTCAGTGCTTTTGTCCTCGCAAGGGGTACCATGTTCCCTCACTCTAGTGCAAGGTGTAGGGATGCTGTGCTGCGGCGCCATGCTCGCTGTGTGGCATTAGGAGTTTCCCATTTTACCCACTCTGAACGCCATGGAAGTTCCCTGCCTTTGGACAGGGAGGCTGTTCTCGTCAGTACCCCAAAGGCCCCACTCCCCTGAGCAGTGTAGTGTGCCAGATAAATATTTTTTGTTGAGGGGCTTGCTAGTTGATGTTTATCCCTTGGCCCTGTGTTCCTCAACCGAACCTTGCCGTCCTGATTTGTGTTGTACGCGAAGCCTGCTGGTGCCAGCAGAAGGGAGTGATGCTACAGAAGAACACAACCCGCAAAGAACGAGCTGGAACCAGACCGAAGTGGATCCGAGCCGCTGAATTGCGGTCGAGGAAGCACAGCTGAATGTCTTGGGCTCCTGCTGATATGGCTGATGAGACTTTGTTTGTGTCACAGAGGGGGCCGCCAGTTGACATGAACGTTTTGTTTTGGTACCATGTATTGATCCAGTGTGCACACACTTGGGCAATTGGACACAATCGCTTGAGGCATATTGGATTCTGGGTTTTGCATCTGTTTTGTCACAGAAATCCGCGACTCGTTGTTGATGGAGTCTTGGGGCATGAAACACGATGAATCAGTATGGCAAATCGAACAAAGCCACCTCCTCAAGGAATATCAAAGGTGTGGTTCACAGGAGTTGACCCGTGTGCCTCGCATACAGGCATGGGACGGATTGAATGTTTTCCTTGTTCTCCTACTCAGGCTGAGGAATTGCTATGGATGACACGGTTTTTAACTTCGAGCTCAGGATTTTGCGGGGGTGGGTGGCAGGAGAAATGAGCCCATTGGTCTCATGTTTCAGCACTCGAATGATCCAAAATGACTCATCATCATACCCGCGACAAGAGGAGACAGTTTGGCCCATGCTTTGCTTAAACTTCAACATGTAGGAATTGTAGGATAAAATCCACAGACGCATGGCCCTAAGGCATACCCGGATGGTTGTTTATACCTCTACCAGGAATTCGGGTATGTTTTGTGAAACACCCCGGACAGACCAGCACGTAAGACCATCATGGACTGTGGCGTTGCCACGATTCCGCTCCCGACACAGGGCTGAACTCAGGTTTGGCGGATGCGCAAATCAAAAAGCTTTAGTTCACGGGGGGCGTTCATACTCAGATCTTGATCCCCCCCCCCCTTGGGAGGTGGTCCAGACCACGTTTGGCCCAAACCTGGCGTCGAAGGCGCCGGAATTTTTTTTTTTTGGTATATGGTGAGGCTTACCAGTTTACTTCACGTTCTGTGTGTATGCTCAAAATGCTAAGAATTTTGTGGGGAATTCAAATGTGCATGCAGAACGGGGAAATCACCTCGGCAGGAGGTTGTTAGATCAAGCGCAGGCGCGCGTTGTATACTCCCCCTTTTTGGTCGTTTGGGTCGTTCACGTAGCATACCCCAAGGTACGGTTTCTGACGTCTAACCCCTTGTAAAATCATCATTTTAGGATCAAAAATGATCCCCCAATGATTTTTTGGATTTTGACCCCCGTACCCCCCCCGCACCTGGGGTGTGTGTGGGGGGGGGGGGTTAGGGGGTCAAAACTTCTTTGCGTACTGTGGCCGCTGTTTGTATATTTGGACCTGGGTCCCGAAGAAGTTTTTTTGTTTCATATGGACCCCCTAACCCATGGTGGGGGTCCCGGGTCCCAACTCCCGGTACCCCCAGTCGCCCCCCCCCCCCCCCCATATGGCCCCTTGCTAGTGAGGACTTTGCCGTTGTCACGGTGGGTAGGCTGTTTAGTGACACCTGAAAATGTTTCAGAATTCGATTTTTTATGAAACCCTTCTGTGGCCCCTAGGATGGGTTTGGGTGATCATTTGGTGACAATACGGGTACTTGAGCACCCATGGGGACCCACGTAGTGGTTGCTAGGCCTATGTAGCCTGTGCCATGGGCCCTCCAAAAGCCTCAAATTTGCCGTTTGTCGATGGGTCAGTGGCATTGGGTGTGCGCGCAAACAAGCAGTTTTCCACCCTCTACAGCTCAAAAATGGAAAATTTTTTCAAAATTTTTTTTGATGTTCTGACCATTCACAATGATGAAATATCCTATGTGAAGCATGATTTAGACCCTTTTTGTGTGTTTTTCACCCCATTTGGGTGTTTTGGGGGGGGGGTCCAAAGGGGGCTAGGGCACAACCTGCTTATGCAGTTTTCCAGCCTGGGCAGCTCAAAAATGCTGACCATCCAAAATGATCAAATATCCCATGTAAAGCATATTTTAGACCCTCTTTATGTGATCAAATATCCTATGTAAAGCATGTTTTAGACCCTATTCATGTGCTTTTCACCCTATTTGGGTGTTTGGACGGGGGCAAGGGGCTGCAATTTTCCACTCTTGGCAGCTCAAAGATGGAATTTTTCGAAACTGATTTTTTTTTATGTTCTGACCATTCATAATGATCAAATATCCTACATAAACCATGTTTTAGACCCCCTATATGTGTTTTTCACCCTATTTAGCTGTTGGAGGGGAGATGGGGGTTTTCTGAATGACTTTGTGACTAGCTAACTGATTGATTGACTGTGCTCCCTCCCTCTTCGAGGTGTCTTGCCGATAGGCAATAGAATTTTTTTCACCCCTGACCTTCCCTCCCCCCCCCCCCCCAGCCCCCCCCCCAAAAAAACAATCTGGCCACTGGGACTGGACCCCCAGTGGGCTGAATCTTTTTTCAAAAACCCCACACATGTGTGTTCAAAATGATGAGCGCAGAAACGGTATCATTTTGAGGTATGTATGTTGGGGCACCCGGGACCCCCCAACCCCCCCTAGGACACCTCCCCCACCCACCCACCCCCCTCCCAAGGGGCCCAAAAAGTTTGGGGGGGCTTGGGGTCAGGATTTGAGTCTGAATGCCCCCTGTGCTTCGCTTTCACTTCAACATGTAGGATATCTCAGGGACGCCCGGAATTGCGCCAACTTGGTGGGTTTTCGGGGGTCGGCGCCACTGTTCCCTCATTTGTGCCCACTGAGTGTCCCGTAGGTAGGGGTATGTGGGGTATATTCGGAAAGCCCATGAGAAGGGCTAATTGGATCACCCGGTTCTGCATGTTGTACTGACGGTATGTTCGAGATTTTCGTCCGTTTTGGAACGTGCCTGTGTTGCTTGCTGCCTCTGTTTGTCAACAGGCAGCTACCATGTCTGCATACAAATTCACACCACGTGCTGTTGCTTCCCCTGATGCACCACAGAAACCTTTGGTGCGCAAAAGAGCCCGCTCTGGTGGTGCAGACTGGGTGAAGATTGCTCGAGAGACGACCCCTAGCAAAGCAAAAAGGCCTCGTACAGCCGGTTCGCAGCAACTTGCATGCACCCACAAGGAACACCAGATTTTGGATGATGGCCTGTGGGCCATGCCTCTCAACACAGTGTGGGTGCCTGTGAAGGCACGGAGGCTGCAGGACTGGGGAAAATTGAAGAAATATGTTCCCATTCACAAGCAGGGCAATGTGTGCCCCAATGGAGTCCCAGCCCTTGTGGAAGGGAACAACAATGCCGACGATTCAGGTTCGGAATAATCGGTAGTCCCCTGTGCATTGCTCCGTCCGTGTATTGTCCAGTTTCCAGCTGTTTGCTCAAAATTACAGTCACCTACCCCCCCCCTCCAACCCATGCATTTCTGAAATGGTCTTTTCACACTGATTTCAAAAAGTATACATATACCCCCACCAAGGGAACGATATTTTGGCGCATCGGATGAAAAGTTCACAAACCCCGGGAAAAAGGTCAAAACCCACCGTGTTGGCGCACAATGAATGTCCCCGAGAGATATGTAGGATATGATAAAACACCGTCTGTTCACAGACACGTCGCCCTAAGGCATACCCGGATGGTTGTTTGTACCTCTACCAGGAATTCGGGTATGTTTTGTGAAACATCTCGGACAGACCAGCACGTAAGACCATCATGGACCGTGGCGTTGCCACGATTCCGCTCCCGACACAGGGCCGAACTCAGGTTTGGTGGATGCACAAATCAGAAAGCTTTGCTTGAACTTCAGCATGTAATCATCATCACAGAGTCAACTCGTTCCCTTCATCGTGTGTCCTATTTGCATTTGCTTACAGAATTGTAGTTCTTCTTGACTGTGCCACAACGTATGTGTGAACCTGGCGCCCAGCCAGAGCCCCAAATGCCCGTGCAACGACTGTGGTTCGTCTTTGTATGTACCAGCTTCTGTGCTTTTGCAATGCAGGTTGGGCAGTCAGACGCAAGCGTTGATGCAACAGCATGACAACGAAGTTCAGAGATTGCAATCCCTGCAAGAAAGGTGTGCATGTTAAGTGCCCTGGGAGTGCAAAGCCCCACGTCATGTATGGAAATTCCAGTGACAATGCGTGGGCCCACCCATGGGCCCACAACATCACAAAATCACAGCATCACACAGCAGCGTCCAAAACTCGGATTTGAAATGCCGCCCCATTTCCCAGGAAGAAGCATGCGCCCCGGCGAACGCATTTTTGCGCCTCACTTTTTGCGCCCGGACCTGCCGGAAGTGGCCGCGGGGATGGGTCTGACTACGAATCCGCCATCCAGGTCACAGGGCTGCCATTGAGCGCCCCCTTTTGAGACCAACACAACGGGATCATCGCCGTTCATTGCGGCTCCTGTATCGTACTCGCCGGCTGAGCTGATGGCCCTTGCTGCTGGGCCAGATCCTCGCACTGACACTGTTGCTCCAGCATCGCAGTATCGGACGTCTGCAGTTGACCGATGGCCGTGGTCTCCAAAGCGCATCTCTTGTCTGTGGCCTCATGGAAGGCTGGCATACCAAACGTCCCAGGGGACCGTGGGTGAGGCGGGGGTTATCATCAGAGGGACCCTTAGGACCACTTGCGGTCGCCATCCGTCCCGCACTCTTGTGGTCCCATACAGGGGGGGGCGGGGGCGAGGTCCGCAATTTTTGCAATTTTTCGCACATTTCCGCAATTTCCCGCAACTTTCCTGCAATTGCTTTTTGTTTGTCCACGCCGCGTGCTTGTTGGTGCCCTGTGTGCCTGCTGTGTGGAAGTGTTGCTTCCCGAGGCTTCGGGAGGTTTGGTTACGGCACCACAATTTTCCTGCAATTGTCCTGCAATTTTCCCGCAATTTTCGCAATTGGATTTGACGCTCCCTGACCGCGAATCCCCCCCCCCCCCTGCCCCATATCTGGCCACTGCCTTCAGCTGGGCTAGGTATCGGAGGGACAAAGTGACTGGAGATTGCCCATGCGTCGGCGGCGGCAATTTGGCACACTTTTGCTCCTCAAAACCAACCCGCTAATCCTTCTCAAAAAAGGGGGGGGCGCATCAGTTTGACACACGGCACAAGCGTTGTTGCGTACGTTACCAATACCCACCTCTGCAAGGGCCCCCGAAAAGTTGTTGGTTCTGATTTGGCTCCCCAGGGCTGTGATAACGCCCCGCATCCTTTGTGTGCGGGGCCTCTTTGCCTCCCATGTCTTTCCACAGGTACGATGCCCTGCAGCAATGCCTTCGCACGCATGGCGTCCCGATTGCAGAAGGGGCACTCTCCGGTGTGCCTTGAATCCTCTTGCCGTGCTCCAGAGAAGTTCTGCTTCTTGGTCATTTCTGTCGTTGTAACTGACATCGGTTTTGCCGCGCAATTTTTGTTTTGGGGAAACAAACGCATCGGCTCTTTGCACGGCAGTGACCACCCAACCGCTGTCCGGGACCACTCAATTGTATTTGGTTTCTGCCCGATCTGCTGTCTGAATACTGCACGTGTTCGGTAGGCTCTCTGTTTCTTGCAAAATATTCTGCGCTGATTAGGCCCGCCTTTGGCCAATCTTGGGGAAGTGGCATTGTGGGGGCTCAGTAGAGCACCCCCACACTGGTGGAAGGTCCGGGCGGGGTTTTCATTGCCCAGGCGCATTGCGAGACATGGGGGGCTGGCAATGGAAAACGGGATGCTCATTTCAATTTTCATTATCTCTGTCCCCTTCGCCCGTCTCTCCCTCCGTGCCCCCGACGTTTTACATTTTATAATCTCTCTCCCCTTTGCCCGTCTCTCCCTCCGTGCCTCCGATATTCCCTCCCCTTCCCGCCTGCCTCCCTCCCTCCCTCCCTCCCTCCCTATCGAGCTGTTCTGCATTAAAGACTCCCACAAAGGCAAATGCAAGGGTGAAGGCTGTTAACAAGAGAGACACAACACTCCCACCCTCTTACCCATCTCACAGATGACCAAGGGTCATGTACCCTGAAACACAAACCCGAAAACACAAATATCTGCGCTGGGGCGATGGAAGCTCTGGCCCAGGGGGCTCCACCCTCCGGCCCCCACATTGCAGGTACGGGCACCCCTCTTGCTTCTCGCACCGCGCGTCTGCCTGTGGCTCCCAACCGGTGCTCACTGCCCTGTGCTTCTCCAGGGGATGTGATACCCTCGCAATGCTCCGTGACGTCATCTCCGATCCTGGCGGCCCCCGCATCGCCACAGTCGTCTCAGGATACGGCACCGGATCCCGGGCAGGGCCCCAGAGACACAGGTCTGGCTGGCGAGCTCAGATAGGGCCAGAACTGTGGAGGGCAGTGGGGATGCAGGGCGGAGGCAGATTCCCGGATGCGGGTTGGGCGTAGGGGTACCCGGACTTAGGCCCCGACCCCCCCCCCCCCTTCCCGGCCCGAGTGGCCAAAATGTTGAGGAGGCCTGGACCGCATTTGGCCCCAACTTAGCGCCAAAGGTGCCGAAATTTTTTTTCTTTTTTAGCATGCAGTGGGGGTTAGGATTTTGTCTTCACCCTACATGTGTTTTCTCAAAATGCCCTGAATTTTATGGGGAATTCAAGTATGCACGCAAAACATGAAAAACTTTTTTTTTGACCCCTGACCTCCCCCACCCAGCCCCGTAAACCCGGTTGCTGGCACCGGACCCCCTCAAACATTTTTTTGAACACACATGTGTGTGTTCAAAATGATCAGTGCGAGACGGGATCATTTTGAGGTATGTATGTTGAGGTACCCGGGATCCCCTCCCGGCTGCTGACCCCAACCCTCCCCAGGAGCCCCCCCCCACTTGGTGATCTGGCACCAGTATAAAAACCCTCAGGATGGTAGCGTGTGGGCAAGAGACCCTTCGCTTGATTATCTGGCACACAAGTTGCGTAACGTTGTGTCATGCACAATATTGTATGGTGCATGCACCATGCACCACACAATCCATCTATCCATCTATCAGCCCGTCGCCCATGGACAGACAACACCGGAGTCACGTTGAGGGCACCAAGGGACAGGGCGTCTCTAGAATAATTCACAACCAAGGGAGGGGCTCCCCCCAAAACCCCCTCCCCCCCTCCCCAGACCAAAGTGACCACAGTGGGGAAAAACGAAATTTACAATTGGGAACATCTGGTCGGGCCATTTTTGGTACACAAACTTCCCCCCCCCCCCCACTTAAAGACGCCCTGCCAAGAGGCGAAAGGGGTTCTTCGGTGTCTCGGGGCGGACCATGAGTATCCATCATGCCTGATGTGTTGACATGGGTGCCTGTCTGTCTGCATTCGGTCTGGTTTTCGGGGGTGTCCGCTGGAGCCTGGTGTAAACTTTTGTTTTGACAGTTGGTCTATCTGTGCCAGTTTGTGTTGGTAAGAGCGCCGGCACCGAAGAGTGTACTGGACTGGTATGAGACCGCCGGCGCTTGGGCAGAGAATCGAGGGCGTAATGTGAATCATTGGGGGCCTGTGTCGTGTGCGTGTCTGTTTAGTGTGGGGGTGCAGTCTGCGTTCATTGTCAATTTGGGTGGCATCTGTACCCTCCGCGTCCCCAAGGGCCCCTGTCGTTGGTTGACTGCGGATGGGCCTGTGGGATGCCCCTTGGGGCTGGTATTTGGCCGCCGACCGCCGGCAGATGGTGCCAACTGCCCGCAAATAATGGCCTGAGTTGAGCACCGCTGCTTCCTGGTGTGGCGGGGGTGGCCTCAGCAGACCCCTGTCCTGAAATGTCTCCAGTGCCCCTTGGAAGGGGGAAGGGGGGCATGTTGCAGTCCGCATTGTTCCGCAGTAGTGCACTTCATTGTTCCGCTTGCGGGAGTTGCTCGAGAATTCAAAAAGGGGGGGAAGGAGTGTTCGAATCACGACCACCTGGGGAAGTGCTGTCTGGGCGACGCACCGGTGCACAAGAGCCAGAAAACTGTGGCAAACGGGGGACCCTGCGATCCTTACATTTGTCGACTGCATCTCCCCCCCACCCACACCCACACGCACGCATGCAACGGACAAGTTTTTTTTGAAGCTTGGTGGTCACGCCCAAGTAGCACAAAACATTGCTTCATTTGCGAGGTTCATTGAAGGACGCATATTTACAGAACTAAAATGTTTCTGCCCGACGTGCCCAGCACTTTCTCAAAGAAACGAAAGGCAATAGGCAGAGCTTTTATACTATGAAACTGGGACACCTTATTGTAGCAAACTGGGGCATCTTGATGCATCAAACTGGGGCAACAGGGCAACCTTGATGCGATGGACATGATTTGTGTCATTGACGCACATGGCATTTTGGGATGAAAGTCCAGACCCCAGATCAGCGTTGGGAGGTCAACCACGTGCTGTTAGGCGAGTGTGTCAGCTGAATGCTAGTATTAGGCCCGGATGTTGTTTGGTAGTGGTCATTTGTCGTTGTTGATTGGTGCGGCGCTTTCGGTTGACTGCTGCACCGTTTGCGGACGTTGCCATCCGTATGAACTGACACCTGCGTCACGTGTGCTTCGATGCTGTGCTGTTTCAGTGTTTGGGGGCCAATTAGTGTGGTTCAGGTGCGCGTGTCACCTACTTGTGGGAGGGTGCTGAGTAGCCATGTGGTGCCCGGGTCCTGAGTATTAACGTGCTGTGAGGAGGTGCCGAGGATATAGGCTGAAGCGCAAATCCCGGTATTTCAGGAGATCCCAAGGCTGGATCGTCGGCAGAGGTACCGCAGGGGCTGCTTGCTGCCGGAGGGTCGGAGACCTGCTGCACGATGTTGGAAGCCGAGCCGCAACCCCCTGCCAAGACCCCTGGGACTCCTCCAGGTGTGTCCACACAAGGTTGTGTTGGCGCAGGCAACTGGGGCTGCAGCTGGACCCAGCCACTCAGGCAACTGGGACTATATGACGGTCGAAGGTCTCAGGTAATGTTCAAGGTAAGGGTCAAGTGCCAATGCCTGGGTCGCCTACTGCCAATATTAGGGCTGCTGTAAAGTCGGGCGTGGGGTCGGTAATACGGCCAGTTTGAGGGGCAACTCTCAGTCGAACTGCCTGGATTTTTTTGGTGCTCAGTAGCAGAGGCCATACAGGGCGAGGGGGGGGGGCTCTGTGAGTGAGCACGGTGTCAAACGACACTGCGCCCTTAGCAGGCCACCGGTCCCCGTCCAGTACCCGGGACAGGACGTCAACCCTGCGTTGCACATCTTTTTCCAGACCGAAAGGCGCCTCTGGTACGACTGATGAGGATTTTGTTTTGCTGAGCTTGCGTGCTTGCTTGTCACTGCGCGCAATCCACAAGACTCCATGGGACGCGGTGCGCGCACGGTGCACACTTGGTGCGTATACTGGGGTTCTTGTGTGGACTGTTTCAGCTGATTTTGAGGCTACGTGCTGTTGGCACCAGTGCTTTTGCCCAAAACTGTACCTGGCACTGCAGAAGGAACTTGGGTCAGTGTAACCTCATGCCAAATTGGGATTGGTGTGCAATAACTTGTCATCTTTCGGCCTGTTGCTACACTGGCTGCATGTGAGGGGCATGTGGCCCAAGGGGGCCCTCACACCCTGCCATAGCTCTTCCCCCAGCCACTTCCACCAAGGGACAGTGTTTGCAAGGGCTTTAAAGGTAGACCATTCTCTGGAGAAGTTGTTGACACGGTGCACGTGCGGTGCGTGAACTCCCTCCATACGGCATACCGGGGGGATTTCGTCTGTGGAAAGTGTCGTGAGGGCAAAAGTTCGGCGCACTTCCAATTTTGGTGCGGGGCCGTCAGATGTGGGAAACTTCGAAACCCTCAACCGTAAAAAAAATGCGGCCTTTTTTCTTTTCTTTTTTGCACCCAAAGGAAGCCCGCGAACATTCTTGACGACGACCATATTCTCACTCCCAAGCGAGCACGATGAACGGACGTGACAAACAGACGGACTGCCAACAACAGTGCAACAATACCTGGCTACCACTACCAGAGAGGCTGCACAAGGAGCAGGGAGTACCTCAAATTGCGCAAAAAAAAAACTCGTGGGCAAAATTTCGGCACCACGGGGGGGCAGCCGGGCCCGGTCCTTGTATGCGACACCCCCCAGCCCCCCCCCCCCCCCTCCCCCCCCCCCCGGGTTTTGAAAGATAGTGGTGCCGGGTCGGCCACCAACAAGTGTCCCTAGAGAAAACTGTCCGGCGCCGAAGGCGCCAATTTTTTTTTTCATACTATGTGTTTATACTCAAAATGCTCAAAATTTTGTAGAGGATTCATATTTGTGTTAAAACAACAAGAACTAATTTTGACCTGAAGGAGGGCTACAGGAGGGCTGCAGGCCCTAACAGCGACCGTAGCCCTAGCCCTAGCCCTAACCCTAATCAAGACTGAATATTGGGACCGAGCTGGTGGGGGAGGGAACATTAGATATGAATGGTGAGGGACACCAATGAGTTACACATTGAAGGCCGTTGACAGGGTGGAATCAGCTTGCAAGTGATCCCCTTCACCACAAGGCCCACTTTCAAGGCTTTTGTGGACTTGTGAGGGGCCAAAATGCCCCAAAATGGGCTCAAAATAGGCTCATTTCACCCGTTTGTGCACCCCAAATGGTCTAGGATGAGTTTTGGAAAAATGCGTTTTTGACCCATTTTTGACCGATTTTTGGTCCCAAAACAGCGCATCTTCAAGGCATTTTGGGATTTTCGGAGGACCAAAATGGGCCACCCCAAGCTCAAAACAGTCCAAAAACACTTGTTTTAGCATCACACATGGTCTAGGATCATTTTTGAGAAAAGTCATTTTTCTGCCCCTATTGGACCCTATTGACCCATTTGGGCACCCACCTGTTTGGGCTTGAGCTTGCAGCTTGCCGCAGCCTACTGGGCTTGGGTACGGGGGTCTAGGCGTCCATTTGGGCAATTTTGAGGGGTGGAAACCACAAAACGAGGGGGGTTGCGGGTGGATTAGGTGCCCTCGGAATCGCGTTTTGAGCCATGTAGCCAAAGATATGGCGTGTTCTTGGTTTGTGGCTGTCGCCAGCCAATCTGCACAAAATTTGGGGCTTGTGGGGGCCTTTTTGGGCCGTTTCCGGGACATATGGTGGAGTCAGAGGGCCGCAAATGGCTCGTTGACACAAGAAAGTCAAGCCGCACATGGAGTGCACCCACCCTTTCCCTTTCCTTGGCCGTTTTGAATGGGTTCTAGGGCTCTTTTGGCCCAAAAATGGCTGTTTTTGGCCCTAAATTGCAGTTTTTGAAACTGAGGTCCGCCACTTGCGAATCCTGTTCCCGGCCGCCACCGTTGAGTTTCTGGCTCAAACTTTGTGTGGTTGTCCCTCACACCCATAGGTATCATCCACCAAAATTTCAGCCGAATGTGAAGCACCACGACGGATGTCTGATTTTTTCCCCATTTCGCGCGTGCTGCTTGCTGCTTGTTGCTGCTTGTTGCTTGTTGCTGCTGCTGCTGCTAAACCTGGTAGGTCCACCCTAGACCCTAAAAAGGGTTATAAAACCAAGACTGGTTCCACCAGCTCGGTGACCCTAACCCTAATCAAGTCTGAATATTGGGACCGAGCTGGTGGGGGAGGGAACATCAGCTATGATTGGTGAGGGACATCAAGAATGATTCACACATTGATGGCTCTTGACAAAGTGAAATCAGCTTGCAAGTGAACCCCATCACCACGAGGCCCACTTTCAAGGCTTTTTGGACTTCTGAGGGGCCAAAATGCCCCAAAATGGGCTTAAAATGGGCTCATTTCACCCGTTTTTGCACCCCAAATGGTCTAGGATGATTTTTGGAAAAATGCGTTTTTGACCCATTTTTGACCCATTTTTGGTCCCAAAAGAGCCCATTGTCAAGGCATTTTGGGATTTTCGGAGGACCAAAATGGGCCACCACAAGCTCAAAACGGTCCAAAAACACTTGTTTTAGCGTCACACATGGTCTAGGATCATTTTTGAGAAAAGTCATCTTTTTGCCCCTACTGGACCCTGTTGACCCATTTGGGCACCCACCTGTTCGGGCTTGAGCTTGCAGCTTGCCGCAGCCTAGTGGGCCTAGGTATTGGGGTCTAGGCGTCCGTTTGGGCAATTCTGAGGGGTGGAAACCACAAAAAGTGGGGGCTTGCGGGAGTAGGTGCCCTCGGAATCGCATTTTGAGCCATGTAGCCAAAGATATGGCCTATTCTTGGTTTGTGGCTGTCGGCATTTGGAGCATTGGGGGCCTTTTTGGGCCGTTTCCGGGACATATCATGGAGTTAGAGGGCCGCAAAGAGCTCGTTGACACAGGGAAGTCAAGCCGCACGTGCAGTGTATCCACCGTTTCCCTTCGTTTGGCCGTTTTGAATGTGTTCCGGGGCTTTTTTGGCCCAAAAATGGCTGTTTTTGGCCCTAAACTGCAGTTTTTGAAACTGAGGTCCGCCACTTGCGAATCCCGTTCCCGGCCGCCACCGTTGAGTTTCTTGCTCAAACTTTGTGTGATTGTGCTTCACACCCATAGGTATCATCCACCAAAATTTCAGCCGAATCTGAAGCACCACGACGGAGTTCTGATTTTTAGCCATTTCGCGCGTGCTGCTTGCTGCTTGCTTGCTTGCTAAACCTGGTAGGTCCACCCTAGACCCTAAAAAGGGTTATAAAACCAAGACCGGTTCCACCAGCTCTGACCCTAACCCTAACTCTAACCCTAGGGCTAATCAAGACTGAATATTGGGACCGAGCTGGTGGGGGAGGGAACATCAGCTATGACTGGTGAGGGACATCAAGAATGATTCACACATTGATGGCCATTGAGAAAGTGAAATCAGCGTGCAAGTGAACCCCATCACCACAAGGCCCACTTTCAAGGCTTTTTGGACATCTGAGGGGCCAAAATGCCCCAAAATGGGCTCAAAATGGGCTCATAATGGGCTCATTTCACCCGTTTGTGCACCCCAAATGGTCTAGGATGATTTTTGGAAAAATGCGTTTTTGACCCATTTTTGACCCATTTTAGGTCCCAAAACAGCCCATTGTCAAGGCATTTTGGGATTTTCGGAGGACCAAAATGGGCCACCACAAGCTCAAAACGGTCCAAAAACACTCGTTTTACCTTGGCACATGGTATAGGATCATTTTTGAGAAAAGTCATCTTTTTGCCCCTACTGGACCCTGTTGACCCATTTGGGCACCCACCTGTTTGGGCTTGAGCTTGTAGCTTGCCGCAGCCTAGTGGGCCTAGGTATGGGGGTCTAGGCGTCCGTTTGGGCAATTTTGAGGGGTGGAAACCACAAAAAGTGGGGGGTTGCGGGTGGAGTAGGTGCCCTCGGAATGTTATTTTGAGCCATGTAGCCAAAGATATGGCGTGTTCTTGGTTTGTGGCTGTCGGCATTTGGAGCTTCTGGGGGCCTTTTTGGGCCGTTTCCGGGATGTATCATGGAGTTAGAGGGCCGCAAAGAGCTCGTTGACACGGGGAAGTCAAGCCGCACATAGAGTGTACCCACCGTTTCCCTTCGTTTGGCCGTTTTGAATGTGTTCCAGGGCTGTTTGGGCCCAAAAATGACTGTTTTTGGCCCTAAACTGCAGTTTTTGAAACTGAGGTCCGCCACTTGCGAATCCCGTTCCCGGCCGCCACCGTTGAGTTTCTTGCTCAAACTTTGTGTGATTGTACTTCACACCCATAGGTATCATCCATCAAAATTTCATCCGAATGTGAAGCACCACGACGGAGTTCTGATTTTGGCCCATTTCGCGCGTGCTGCTTGCTTGCTGCTTGCTGCTTGCTTGCTGCTTGCTTGCTAAACCTGGTAGGTCCACCCTAGACCCTAAAAAGGGTTATAAAACCAAGACTGGTTCCACCAGCTTTGGGCTTCAGCTTGCAGCTTGCCGCAGCCTAGTGGGCCTAGGCATTGGGGTCTAGGCGTCCCTTTGGGCAATTCTGAGGGGTGGAAACCACAAAAAGTGGGGGGTTGCGGGTGGAATAGGTGCCCTCGGAATCGCATTTTGAGCGATGTAGCCAAAGATATGGCCTATTCTTGGTTTGTGGCTGTCGGCATTTGGAGCTTCTGGGGGCCTTTTTGGGCCGTTTCCTGGACATATCATGGAGTTAGAGGGCGGCAAAGAGCTCGTTGACACGGGGAAGTCAAGCCGCACATGGAGTGTAGCCACCGTTTCCCTTCGTTTGGCCGTTTTGAATGTGTTTTAGGGCTTTTTTGGCCGAAAAATGGTTGTTTTGGCCCTAAACTGCAGTTTTTGAAACTGAGGTCCACCACTTGCGAATCCCGTTCCCAGCCACCACTGTCAAGTTTCCTGCTCAAACTTTGTGTATTTGTACTTCACACCCATAGGTATCATCCACCAAAATTTCACTCAAATCTGAAGCACCACGACGGAGTTCTGATTTTGGCCCATTTCGCGCGTGCTGCTTGCTTGCTGCTTGCTTGCTGCTTGCTTGCTAAACCTGGTAGGTCCACCCTAGACACTAAAAAGGGTTATAAAACCAAGACTGGTTCCACCAGCTCGGTGACCCTAACCCTAATCAAGACTGAATATTGGGACCGAGCTGGTGGGGGAGGGAACATCAGCTATGACTGGTGAGGGACATCAAGAATGATTCACACATTGATGGCTCTTGACAAAGTGAAATCAGCTTGCAAGTGAACCCCTCACCACGAGGCCCACTTTCAAGGCTTTTTGGACTTCTGAGGGGCCAAAATGCCCCAAAATGGGCTCAAAATGGGCTCATTTTACCCGTTTTTGCACCCCAAATGGTCTAGGATGAGGTTTGGAAAAATGCGTTTTTGACCCATTTTTGACCCATTTTTGGTCCCAAAACAGCCCATTGTCAAGGCATTTTGGGATTTTCGGAGGACCAAAATGGGCCACCACTAGTTCAAAAGGGTCCAAAAACAGTTGTTTTAGCGTCGCACATGGTCTAGGATCATTTTTGAGAAAAGTCATCTTTTTGCCCCTACTGGACCCTGTTGACCCATTTGGGCACCCACCTGTTTGGGCTTGAGCTTGCAGCTTGCCGCAGCCTAGTGGGCCTAGGTATTGGGGTCTAGGCGTCCTTTGAGGCAATTCTGAGGGGTGGAAACCACAAAAAGTGGGGGGTTGTGGGTGGAGTAGGTGCCCTCGGAATTGCATTTTGAGCCATGTAGCCAAAGATATGGCCTATTCTTGGTTTGTGGCTGTCGGCATTTGGAGCTTCCAGGGGCCTTTTTGGGCCGTTTCCGGGACATATCATGGAGTTAGAGGGCCGCAAAGAGCTCGTTGACACGGGGAAGTCAAGCCGCACGTGCAGTGTGCCCACCGTTTTTCTTCGTTTGGCCGTTTTGCAATGTGTTCCAGGGCTTTTTTGGCCCGAAAATGGCTGTTTTTGGCCCTAAATTGCAGTTTTTGAAACTGAGGTCCGCCACTTGCGAATCCCGTTCCTGGCCGCCACCGTTGAGTTTCTTGCTCAAACTTTGTGTGATTGTACTTCACACCCATAGGTATCATCCACCAAAATTTTAGCCGAATCCGAAGCACCACGACGGAGTTGTGATTTTTAGCCATTTCGCGCGTGCTGCTTGCTGCTTGCTTGCTGCTAAACCTAGTAGGTCCACCCTAGACCCTAAAAAGGGTTATAAAACCAAGACTGGTTCCACCAGCTCGGTGACCTTAACCCTAACCCTAACCTTCAGCCTAATCAAGACTGAATATTGGGACCGAGCTGGTGGGGGAGGGAACATCAGCTATGACTGGTGAGGGACATCAAGAATGATTCACACATTGATGGCTCTTGACAAAGTGAAATCAGCTTGCAAGTGAACCCCATCACCACGAGGCCCACTTTCAAGGCATTTTGGACTTCTGAGGGGCCAAAATGCCCCAAAATGGGCTCAAAATGGGCTCATTTCACCCGTTTGTGCACCCCATATGGTCTAGGATGAGGTTTGGAAAAATGTGTTTTTGACCCATTTTTGACCCATTTTTGGTCCCAAAACAGCCCATTTTCAAGGCATTTTGGGATGTTCGGAGGACCAAAATGGGCCACCACAAGCTCAAAACGGTCCAAAAACACTTGTTTTAGCATCGCACATGGTCTAGGATCATTTTTGAGAAAAGTCATCTTTTTGCCCCTACTGGACCCTGTTGACCCATTTGGGCACCCACATGTTTGGGCTTGAGCTTGCAGCTTGCCGCAGCCTAGTGGGCCTAGGTATGGGGGTCTAGGCGTCCTTTGAGGCAATTCTGAGGGGTGGAAACCACAAAAAGTGGGGGGTTGTGGGTGGAGTAGGTGCCCTCGGAATCGCATTTTGAGCCATGTAGCCAAAGATATGGCCTATTCTTGGTTTGTGGCTGTCGGCATTTGGAGCTTCTGGGGGCCTTTTTGGGCCGTTTCCGGGACATATCATGGAGTCAGAGGGCGGCAAAGAGCTCGTTGACACGGGGAAGTCAAGCCACATGTGCAGTGTACCCACCGTTTCCCTTCGTTTGGCCGTTTTGAATGTGTTCGAGGGCTTTTTTGGCCCGAAAATGGCTGTTTTTGGCCCTAAATTGCAGTTTTTGAAACTGAGGTCCGCCACTTGCGAATCCCGTTCCCGGCCGCCACCGTTGAGTTTCTTGCTCAAACTTTGTGTGATTGTACTTCACACCCATAGGTATCATCCACCAAAATTTCAGCTGAATCTGAAGCACCACAACGGAGTTCTGATTTTTCCCCATTTCGCGCGTGCTGCTGCTTGCTTGCTGCTTGCTGCTGCTTGCTGCTGCTTGCTGCTGCTGCTAAACCTGGTAGGTCCACCCTAGACACTAAAAAGGGTTATAAAACCAAGACTGGTTCCACCAGCTCGGTGACCCTAACCCTAACCCCCCCCCCCCCTCACCCCATCCGATGCCCCCTGACCCCCGGCTGGACCCCCCCCCCCCAACTGCCCCCCCCCCAGTTTTTACAGATAGCGGGGGGGTATGTCGCATCAGGACCGGTTGTAGTCGCCCCCCCGTGTTCGGCACCAAACTGAAAAACGGATCCTTCTCCACGAAATTGTCCCCTTACAACATCCCCCCCCCCCCTTTGCATTACCCCCCCCCCCCCTTGTCCTTCCCCAGGGGGGGGTGGGGGACCGTCACTTGCTCAACCCAAAATTTTTCGTTGCAGCTCACTGTGTTGTTGTGGCAAAACCATCACCCAAGAGTGCTGCCCAAAGCATTCCAGTGGAAAGTGGTGAGCATGTGCAAGAGTTCATGGTCAAGTGGAGCAGGACCAAGAAAATGTACACCGAGCTGGTCAAGGAGTAGGTCTCCGTACATTGGCAGCCCTTTGAATGTATCCTATGCTGAATTCTTTCGCTTTATGCTGCAATTTCTGTGCCTGCAAATGTGCGTGTGCGGTGGTGGTGCGGTTCCCCAGGGGGGGCCGGGGGACCGTCACTTGGTGACTGTCCCCCAGGGGGTGGTGGGGGACCGTCTTCCCTGGGGTGGGGAAGGACAGGGGGGGGGGGGGGTACGCAATTGTGTGACGCACCTGAGTTGCTGCATGCCATGGAGCTTGTTCCTGATCCGGAGGGACTGGCGCTCTGTCAGGCCTCAGGAGAGACGTGTGCGAACGTGTCTCGCAGGCCCCCCAGACGACGCAACGCAGCCCTCGCCAGGTGCCGCCTGCGGCGCTGCGGCAGACTCGGAGACGTGCTGCACGATGCTGGAGGCCCCGCAGCAGATGCCGCCCGTTCCGAGCCCCAGGGGCCCTTCACAGGACACGGCAGCGCAGCTGTTCGATTCGTACAAGTGTGCCCCGAGTGCGCAGGTCTGGGCGGTGGTCTGGCACCGGCGCAGCGTCTGATGAAGCCGCCTGACCCACAATGGACCAAAGGGGGGGGGGTCTCCGACATTGTTTATGTGAGTTGAGGCCAGATTTCGAATGCTAGGCTTGCCCCTGCAAGCCACACGCTGCAAAGCAACAAATCCAGAAGACAAAGCTCTTCAGTGACATTGCCATGGACGCTTTCGCTGAGACAGATGAAGTACCCTGTGAAACAGTCCGGAGGGCTCGTTCCATAGTCTCGGCATCCCACAGCGGGGGGGGGGGGAGGGGCAGGGAAGTATTAGAATGGCCGTACGGTGTAGGAGGAGGGGGGGTTACCCCCCTGGACACCCACCCCCTCCACACCAAAGTGACCATCGTGGGAAAAAAGGAGATTTACCGTTGGGAAAATGTGGTCGGGCCATTTTTGGTACACAAAAATTTTGGGTCCCAGACCCCCGCCTTGCCATGGGGAGGGAGGGGAACACGGAAGTGGTGCGGCCCGGGGCGGCCTCAGCAGGCCCCTGACATGTCTGCAGTGCCCTCCGGGAGGGGGGCATGATGCAGTCCAAGGCTTTCCGCTTTGTGCACTTCTTTGTTCCGCTCGCGGGAGTCGCTCGAGAAGCCCGAAGGAATGTTCGGACGTCGACCGCACGGCGAAGTGCTGTTTGGGCGGCGAACCTGTTGTCAAAATGCACAAAAGTGCGGCAAATGGGAGCCACTGCGAGTCTTGCGTTTGTCGACCACATAGCCCCCCCCCCCCCCCCCGCGTGCCCTTGGTGGACAAGGGAAGGGCAGCAAGTGGCGATTGGCCAATTGTCGCCGCCAGCAGCGGACAGAGAAAACAACCATGGCGTCATGCCAGCCCCCCCCCCCCCCCCCTAGGGCTTTGCTTGAAGGGAGGGGGGGTGCCCCCCCCCCCCCCCCAAAGCTCTGCCTTCAACTCGACCCGAAGGCACGTCCGCAACCCCAATACCACCCACCCGCGTTTCCAACCGCCAGTGACTGCCCCCGCAACCGATTTTACAGCGCGCCCCAACCGCTTCGTAACCGCTCTGAGTTTGCCCCCAGACCGCCCTCCCCTTCAAGCAAACCCCTGCCCCCCCCCCCAGTGCCGCGCATGCAACGGACACGAGCTGTGTCGTTGACGCACGAGACCTTTCGGCCCAGAATTGCGGTCGGAGGTCGACCAAACGCTGTTAACCGTCAAGCGGTTAACCGACGAAGGTCATCAGGTCATTGTCATTGCCCTGAACTGGGCGCTGAGCCATCGGCTCATTTGCTATGATGAGCCCAGTGGCCCAGACGCGTAGCGATGCAGAGCTGTTTGGTCCGCAAGTGATTGGAAAGGCCGTACACAGCAGGAGGAGTGGGGGGTACCCCCCCTGGACCCCCCCCATCCTCCCCTTCCAATGTTTGAGGCTGACAGCCAAAATTTTGCTTCGGTGCCTTCGGTGCCAAGAGGATTTAAGCTTAAAAATTTTCGGCCCGCCTTCGACAGGGACGGTAGGGGGACCCTGGGAGGAGGGGTGTGCCAGCCAATCCCCCCCCCCCCCTTCAGACCCCCCCCCCCCCCTCCCCCCTTTCTAATACATCCCTGCACACGGGGTCTTCGTCGAGGCGCCCCGGATGGTGGACTGCCCTGTTCTTGATTCTCCAGGTCGCCCCCATGCGCTTATAAGCACCGCCAAGTGGTCCGAGGCAAAGCCGCTCGTCAGCAGCTGAAGGGGCACGAGAGCAAGTGTATGGCAAAGGTGTGGCACTGGGGGCTGCGGTTGTGCTGTTCCACCGGGGCACCCAGGCAAGACCATCTGGTGGACATTGTGTGGGCCAACACGGACAGGGGCGTCTGGGGTTTGGTGCGTGGTTTGACTGACTGACTGATTGACTGACTGACTGACTGACTGCCGAAGCAGTGCGCGAGGTTGGGAGGGGAGGGGAGGGGAGGGAGCAGAGGGTGAGAGGAAGAGTAGGGAGGGGCTGCTGTTGCCTTGGTGCCCCCTGTCGGCCCCGGTCTTTGTGCCGTTTCAGTTTTTCGATGCCGTGGGCGTCCATGGCTCATCGCGAGAGGCCTTGGTCCAGGCCACGTCCCGCCACCGCTTTGCTCGTGGACACACACCGCCACCGACGCCGGAAGGTTTGTGTTGACGCAGGTTGGGATCTGCGCTGGGGCTGCAGGCTGAGGGTGAGGGTTCACACAGGGTTCTTGGCAGGACTGGGGGTTTTGAGTAGTGGAACCACGGCACATGACGACTCAAACTTGAAGTCATCCTGGAACGGCTTGTGAGCAGGCGATTGCTGGGTGGCAGACACACGGGGGGGGGGGGGGGGTCAGAGGGCAAAAAAAGGTTTGTGTGCCTAAATCGGTCTCCATTTTTGGGCCCGTCCCCCCCCCCCCCGTCCAAGCAACACTCGGCGTTGATTCCGTCAATTTTCGTGATTTTGCCAATGTATTTTTCAATTGGTCCTAATGTGTGCACTGTGTGCTGTCTGATACCTGGGCTTTGAGATGCATGATGTTCACATTTTCTGTCAAGGAAGCTGATTTCGGCATGATGGCTTTTGTAGCATGTTTTGCCGCTTGGTTTTCAGAATAGTACACCATGTCTTTCCACATGCCATGCACAGTGTACTGCCTAAGCAACACCCTTGTCCAAGCAACCCTAGGCGTTGGGTCCACCAATTTCTGGTATTTTCCTGTTGCTTGGACAGGGGGCGGGGGGGCGGGGGGAGTAAATTACATACAGGGGAAAATCGCCTCGAAAGGAGGTTGTCAGATCAAGCGCAGGCGCGGACGCCATACACCCCCCCACCCTTTTTCGGGGTCACTCGCGTAGCATACCCCAAGGCATGATATTGGATGTCTAACCCCCTGTAAAAGCATCATTTTGGGAGGCAAAATGATCCCCCAATTAATTTTTCGATTTTGAGCCCTCTACCCAAACGTACCCAGGTATCGCCGACTGACTAACTCTAGTGCTCTAGCACTCTTCGAGGTGCCTTGCCAAAGGCAATAGTATTTTCTGATGTGGATGGATGGGTGGGTGGGTGGGAGGTCTGGGGTTGGCCAGGGCCCCAAATGACCCCCCTTGCCCCCCGGGGTCCTCAAGCAAATGGCCTGCTCCATGTAGCGAGCCATATGGCCCATGACGCCTGCGTACTCCCCCGCCGCCACGTCTGCGCTTTTGTACTCAGGCTTCTGGAATCTGGATCTGTTTGAGAGCCCGACGCAGTCTGCCAAGCGACCCAAAGTTGTGCCACGTGCAGGTGCTGTCGTCCGCTGCTCTTGAGACTGAGACGAGGATTGGGTCAGTGAGTTCGTCGTTTTTCGGTGGACACGCCCCCCACCCTCTTTTTTAGGAAGAAACGTTGACCTCCAACCGCCGTCGTTTGCCCTCCAACCGCCGTTGGGCGAAAACGGAAACGTGTTTGCACGTCGCGCCGCGCGCACGTGTTGCCAAAATCAGTTTCAGCTAGTTAGCCAGCCAAGGGCCATTTTGGCACCTTTTGGGTATACTGCGGGAAACACCAAGGCTCCGTTTAACCACTCGGCACCACTGGGGTGGGGGGTTTGGCACGAGGCCTTGGTGTTGCTTCGTTTGCCTTTGGCGGCGCCTATTGGCCTCTCGCAACTGCCCATCCCGACCCACTGTGGGTCCGAACGTGTTCTGGTTGTGTCAACGGAGCCCCTGGGTGACTTGTCCTGTTTGACTACTCTGGGGTGGGTGGTGGGGTGGGACCCCTGGACCCCCCACCCCTTTAAAGGAATGGGCCAAATTACCTTCCGGACCTTTGGCCAATCAAAAATTTTCTCTGGTGCCTTCGGTGCCAATTAGTTAAGACCGAAAAATTTTTTCCGTGCCTTCGGTGCCTCCCAAAACTCAGCACCACCGGCGGCGGGGGGGGGAGTTGGGGGGATGGACCCCCCCCCTCTTCAAAGGAGGGGTTCTTAAACCTAAGGTCCAACAACCGTCCAACGTGGTGCGGGCCGAACGGGGCCAGCAATCAGCACGCACAGCGTGGGACTGACCGCTGACCGGTATGCACGCCTACCCCAGTAGAGTCCACGAGCCCAAGGGCCCAGATCAGACCGTAAAGGGCGAGATGACCAGGGAGAGGGCAGGGAGCGAGCACACAAGACATTGGCTGTGCGGACGATCGGCGGACATTGGCTCGAACAATGGACTGTAGGCGGTGAAGGCCGTGGGGAGCAGGCGCGGCTGGAGCCTAATGCGGACATTGCAACCTGACCCATTGCAGCCTCTTCAAGGGAGCCCTGGGGAACACCGCAGCTTGACCCTAATTTCAAACCTACTTTTTCCCCGTTCCAAAGCAAGCCGAATCCACCCAATTCCGTTCCCGGCGAAACGGAAACATTTTTGCGCGTGGTCAAACTGAGCTGGCTACTGGACAACCCGAGTTTTTTCTGTTTGAATAACAAAAACCGTCCTGCATTGGGCTGGTCGTTCCGTTCACAGGACGCCACAGGGTCCCAATTCCCCTCCCGGCACTCACGCTTCGCCGACACCACCGCCAAATCCTGCAAGCGGGGGCAGGGGCGAGGACGCAGGCCGCAAGCTGCAGTCGTAAGCAGTGGGACTATCGGCCCAACCTCCGCCGTACGACTGCACAGTACACATTTTGTTGTACCGCTGCAGTCTGCGTCCCCGCCAACACCTGGTCTCAGGGTGGATCATGTGCAGTTGGGTGGGTAGGGGTCCGATGAGGTGGATGCCCCCATGTCACAGGCACTGAGGTGGGGTGCCTCCGTGGGAGGGTTCCGATAACGATGAGGTGGACGCTGCCATGGTGCATGCGTTGGGAAACGGTAATCCTGTGGCGCGCCCTGCGGCGCACAATTTGGGCAATTATCATGGCATAGGGCAAATGGTACCCTTTGTGAACCGTACTTTTGAATGGGCAGTGGTTATCGCAGCATTCTTGTCCTTTTGGAGCATTGCGCCTCGCCATTGTGCCTGTTTGACCTTCTTGTCTCACCCAAAATTGAGGAAAATTAATGCAGTGCTAATCACTCCACAGCTAATTGCCCTTACCCTGTGGCGCCTGCGGTGCGCGGAAGCATTCCCTTTGGGCAGGGGGGGGGGGGGTCCAGTGAGGCGCAGGGCCCCACGTCACACGCTTTGCTGGCCGCATGAGTGGGCTGCCTTGCGCTGCCCCAGTGCCTCTTCCTTCTCGGCCCACAGCCCCAGACATTCCCCCGTATGCCTGCATTCCCTCGTGTAGAACGAGATGGCGACGATGGGACTGCGCAGCGGCTGGACTTCGGGGGCTTTGGCCGCAACATGTTCTTCCTGGAGCGCCGGTCCGTCCCGTTGAGCGCCCTGGAAGGTTCCCCTTGGGCCGGCCCTCGGTCCACGGCACAAGCACTTGATCACGGGGCCACCGCCAGCACCTCCAAACCCTGACCCTGAGAACAACGGTTCCCTCGGAACCCCTGTGTTTCGTCTTGTTTTTCATCCCCCCTGGTCTGGTTCCTGGGCCTCTTTGGTGGACGGCTTCTGTCAAAGAGGGGTAAGTCTTCCCAGGGTCCCGTTCACGCCGTTTGTCTGCCGGGTGGACCTGACCTGATTTGAAAAAGGTGCTGGTGGCTGTGCGGCCTGTACACAGGACTGTTTTCGCCTACAGTTCGGGTGGAGTGGGGGATGCTGCTCACGGATGGTTGGTGGGTCCGACCTCCGCGAGTCATGGGCTGGCGAACCAGCAGACCCCGCCCCCTTTGTGTTGCTGTGGAATCCAGTGTTCAAGGTTTCGGTCGCATCGTGGCCACATTTTGCTTGCATTTTGAGAGCAAGGGGCAGAAATGGGCTGACTCTGACCCGGGCTGCTGTGCAGATGGACGGGGTCAGATGTGCCAGAGCTGGCCCTCAACAAGGTGGCCGGGGCCCGGACCATGACGGGACGAGAACGTGGACATATTGTTGAGTTGGAGCCCCATTTGAAAAGCTTTCTAACGCCCTTTTCACACTGATTTCAGCCACCCCCCCAAGACGACATTTTTGTTACCTCTGCAGCCTAGAAATGGCACGACTTGTGCAGGGCACCCCCTCCGGGGACGCAGATGTCGGTTTCTGCTTATGCCCTTGTAGATTGCTCCTCGTCCCCCGTCATTGGCAAGGTTGTGTGCTTTACCCACGGGCTCTCACCGGGAAACGACGTGTCGGCACACAAGCCACACAAAACAACCTGGGCTCAGTGTACATGGCGTGCAGTGTAGTTGTGTTTCTCAGCCTCAGTCGTCCGTACCACTTCCGAAGGGAGGGCAATGTGGACGGGTGGTGGGCGTCATGCGATTGGGGTCCCCCCTTTATTGGGGGGATCCACTTTGTTATTTCATCAGTCAGCAACATCATGAAGTGGGGTCCCCCCTTCAGTGTGGGGGACCCAATTTTTCCGTTGTCTACCGCCTACTATCTACCCCTGTGAGGTCAGCTAGCAACTGGGAGGGGGGGGGGGGGGGGGGGGCTGGAAAGGGGGCTCCACCAACAACCCCAAGCCAATTTGGGGTCTCAATAGGAGAGGCTGGGGTGTTGAGGGTTTGGAAAAAGGGGGCTCTGATCCCCCGCTGGGGCACTTTTCTTCAGGCCCTGCTGGTTACTATGGATTTGGCCCCCTACATGGTATCCCCTGCCCCCAGCAGGGGGGGGGGGTTGAGGGTGCAGACAGGAGGCTCCCCCGGGTTCGAGCGTGCTGCCCTTGGCAAGCCCACAACCTGGCACAGCATTGGATGAAGCTGCCTGACTCACGATGGGGAGGTTCTGGTCAAGGTGATGGGGGTGAACAGGGAAGTGGCATGGCATTCTGGCTGCAGCAGGCCTTGGGATGGCTAAGGGGTGCCCTTTTTTGGGAGCGGGGTAATCAAGTCCCGTGTTTGTGTATTTCCTGTCCCTGTTCTTTGTCGCTAGGGTTTGTCAATGAGCCAAAAGAGGGGCAGGAATGTTCGGACACCACCCGCATGGCAAAGCGCTGGTTGGGTGATGAACCGGTTGACAATAGCCAGAGGGGGTGCTAATCCTGCGGCGCGCAATTTGGGTAATTGTCATGGAACACGGGAAATTGTACCCTTTGTGAACCATATTTTTGAATGGTGAGCGATCGAAACATTTTTGTACATTTTGAGTATTGTGCCTCACCATTGTGCCCCTTTGACCTACTTCTTTCGCCCAAAATTGAGGAAAATTAATGCGGTGCCAATTACCCCTGCCATGCAATTACCCTTACCATGCGGCGCCTGTGGCGCGCAGGAAGCGCTCCCAGAGGAAATGCAGAAAGTGCCAGAAATGTGAAATCCTACAATTCTTCCACTTGTGGACCGTATACCCCCCCCCCCGCCCGCCTGCCCCCGCCCCAACCCCCCTTCTCAGTCCCTGGACGATTGCCGCCGTGGTGACCCAGACTTCCTTCCCTCCACGTGCTGTGGTGTGCACCTCGACACCCCGCTCCCCATTTGCACCTGTGCATCACAACAGCAACAGTCCCCTTTTTGGGCTTGGGTCGTCTCAAGTGATTCCACCCCTGTGCCCTTTGTGCCACGTTGCATCCTGTGGACTGACTGGGCCCTGTGCCTGTCCTGGGATGAGGACGGTTTGGTGGGGGCCGATGCCAGCTGAGGAGGATGATGCCTTCATGGGGGCATGGGGGTGGGTAGCTGTCACCAACACCTCTGCATGCAACCCTACTTCGCCACCAGGGCAGTCCTTTAGAAATGACACATTTCTTGCTTCTCGTTTTGATGAGGACAGTTTGAGGCCCTGGGTGGCAAGATTGCGGTCAAGCGACGGCGGTTGGAGCGTGACGGATGGCGGTTGAGGGTCAACCGACGCCGGTTCGCCGGTAACCGACAGCAGCTCCTGACCAGCCTCTGCACCGTTGAGGCCCAGGCGTATCGGAGTCCGCCAGTTTTTTTTGGGGGGGGAAGGCACTAAGGACTGCCCTGAATGTCCATGAACATCATACAGCACCACGAAGCAATCCTGCGTGACCAGCCGTGCTGCCTCGCCACCCCTCCCACAACCGGGCTTCTCACCAAGAGGAGGGCACAGGTCTGGATCTGCCAGGAGCCCATTGGGTGCCTGGCCTGGAGAAGAGCGGTGGGCCTGGCTATGCGCCTGACTGGTTGACCCATTGTGGTTTCCCTCCATCATCATACAACAACCTGCTTCTACAACGCCGTTGGCGCTGTAGAGCATTGGACGTTGAAAGGCATAAAATGACAAAATGCCACGGTACCTCTCGCGCCGTGTCGCGATGGGAGGGGAGCAGGAAGGAGACGGCTGGGGTCCAAAGTGACACCCCCCACTCTGTCCTGTCCCTGTTGACATCAGAGTGTGCTTGGCTTGTGCCCTCCATAATCTTGTTGCCCTCATCACCACAAACCACACACATACACACGCAGGCACAAGCGCGCCCACATAAAGAATGTGTGCATGGGCAGATTGGCTGTCCACGCTGCGTTCTAGCATGGCTTTGCACACATTTTTGGCGGTGGTGAAGACTGCTGCTCCACGCCATTCAACTGCACTCCACTCCATGTCCATCCTTCTTCTTGAGACTGCAAAAATGCAGGGCTGGTTTCTCTGAAGTTTCAGTTTCCTCACAATTTCTTCCCTTTTGAGGCATGCCCACACAGGGCAGAACAGACAATGGCATTAACCCCCCCGCGCAATTTTTGCATGTCTCTTTCTGTTTCACTTGGGGCCACAAGAGTGCACGGTGATTGGCAAGCTGAAGTTCACTTCAATGAAGCCAAAATACAAGTACACTATTCCACAACTGAGTCCATATGCAATGCACCCACTTCATGGAACCCATGGGCAACTTGAAAACTTGGGGTGGTATGGGGGGAACGTTAGCGCGCCGGGCGCGCGCAGGGCATCTTTTGTGACCCGTGCCCTACCGGTGGACTGTTGCCGTTGATATGTTGGGCAACATTATATGGATTTGCCCCTTGGCGCCCGGGACATCAGCAGATGTTTTGACTTGAGATGGGTATGGACCTTCTCGTACCCGAGGTGATTTCTTTGATTTCGAAGTTGGGGGCCATGATGGTGCTTATAAGGGCCGGATTCATGTCATTGTGCCATTCATTGGAAGAAAGAATGGCACTTTGACAGCCCGCCAACAATGTTACAATGACGTGCACGGGTGGTATAGGGCACACATTGAGCAGCTGTTTGCTCGGTTGTGGCACGCAAGATGAGGCAGAGGATGAGGCAAAAGTGTGTGTGTTGTGTTGCCAGAACGCTCCACCGTCGCAGTTTGTGATGAGTGTAAGGAGCACTATTGTACTGAATGTATTGACACCCACACTTGTGGGACCAATGTTATGATGCAGCTCTACTGTTCGCGATACCTCAATAACGCCTATCGCTTCTACTGGAGATCGATGCGGTTGTGCTATCCTAACCCCCCATTCTCCCAACTTGCTAAGCTGTTGACCAAGATCGCCCTTAAAGGAGCGAGAGTGGTACTGCGTACCCCAGTTTGCAACTTTCTTGAGCTGGGGCAGTTTGGGTCACCTAATTCTAAGGGCGTTTCCAAGGGGTGTGCTTGGGGGCTCTTCGGGGGGAACATAGTCTAAAAGTAGCGCGCCGGGCACGCGCCGGGCAAACATTCCCCCATGGGCACAGGGGCAGGGGGGCAGGGGGGGGGGGCGCACGTGCGGAGAACAGCATGGGGGGTTTTACACAACCCCCCTGTTTTTCCGTTGGCCAAAATTTTAGGTAAAAGTAAGGTTTTCATATAACCAACGCCCCCCCCCCTTTTGGGTGAAGGGTTTGCTTAGTCCACCTCACACTACCACTCCATTTGGACTAACATTGCTCGTTGTGTTCATGATATGGACTTATGTAGCCCATTTGCCACTTTTGGGCCACTTCTGATCAGGGCGGTCCTTAAGGAAACAAAAGTTTTTCTTTTCACGACTACCCTTGAGGACCGCCCCTCAGGGCATCTTACCACTGGGCCGACGCACGCCATTCTTGTCCCCTTTGATGGGGACCCCGAGAACGCACGGGTTACGCAACATTTCCGCCCACTTGTGGGCCCCCGAGAAGGTAGAGGTGAGGTAGCCACTTTTTGTTTTGTCCCCTTTGATCGGGAGCCCCGAGAATGCTGGGGTTGCGTAGCACTTCCGCCCACTCGTGGGCCCCCGAGAACACACGGGTTGTGTAACCACTTCTTGTTTTGTCCCCTTTGATGGGGACCACCGACAACACAGGGGTTACGTAGCAGGGTTGAGGGAGCTAGTTCTGATTTTCTCAGGGGTTATGTAGCAATTCCGTTGGGGACCGCCTGGACGGCAGAGGACAAGGAAGCAAAGGAAGGCATGGGACAGGCCACAACCACGGGTGATGAAGGAGGGGACAAATGTGGCACACAACGACGTTGTTATGCCAGTATGCTACATGGGCCTCTGGTCCGCTCATTTACTGAGTGTGCTTGTGCTATACATAAATGGACCTTCAGCTTTCCGGGGTTCTCCTGAGTACATACACTCAATGACGCCTTGAGCGTTAGGAACTCAAAAAAAAACAACACATGTGGCACACAACGATGTGCTGCAAGTGAGGCCCATGAAGATTGGCGTCCAGAGCATCGCAAGTTTGATGAGTCAGACGGGTCTGACACAGATAGTTTGTCAACGACCAATTCTAGTAGTGGTGGCACGTCCACTACTTCGTCGGAGTCTAGTTCCAAAAGCAGCAGTTCAGATAGCAGTACCAAAGTGGTCGTCGCAACGGGACACAAGAAAGTGTACAAAAAAAGACCGCCAAGCAACCCCGTGGGCAAGCAACAAGTGGGAAGACGGCGTTTGTAGCAGCTGTGGCAGCTTCATCGGCACAGAAGCGACAAGCACCATAACGGAAGTGGAGTAGCGACTCCAAGGCAGCGGAAGTAGACGATTACTTGAGGTGCACAGGCAGGTGCATACGACGTTACGGTATGGTGGGGGGCTTGGGACAAAGGCAGTGCAAGCGTTGCCTTGAGGAAATGGATATTGAACTGAAAGTGGTCGATGGTTCCATCCTAGGGAGTTTTTTTTTCGGGTGCGAAGTGCATGCGTCAAGCAGTTCCGTGCATTGCCGCGAGACACACAATAACACACAACCATAGCGTGACAGATGATGTACCTGTTGTTGGCACAACTGAAGTTCTAGGATTGGGCACCTGGTGAAACACAAAATGATTTGAAATGACCGCATTGTGGGATTGGGCACCCCATGAAGCGGTGCTCCGAAACGCGAACCGTACTAGAAACCCACACTTTGTGATACTAGGGGCATCATTGTCGTTTGATGACACGTATTTTGGTGCTTCTTTTGCAACGAATATGGCATTTTGGGTTTTCACCCATTCCCCCACCCCATTTTCACCTATTTTACCTTGCCGCATATTCAGCTTTCTAGGTTGATTTCTCCCCACCATGGAAGCCCTCAATGTGGGCACTTTGCGTCAACCTCTGTTAATTTATGTTGATTTATGTCCTGCGTCGGATGCAATTAATTGTCAAGGTAAAGATCAACACGCAGATGACAAGCATACAAATGAAGATCAACCATTAGACAAAGAGCAGCTCGATGATCTCAAGATGCATGGTGGGCAAATGTGCATCGTGTGTAGTCTCACTTCAATCGTGTTGTTGCCGAGATTCGATGGGTAGAAGGACTTTCCTTGGGCCCTCGTGATATTGGCAGGTGTTCTTCTTTGGCATCCTAAAGGCTTCAAAGATTCAAGGGACATTATTTCATGGCATCTGATGGGAAGGGAAAGTAGTACGCAACCATTTGGAGCTAGGTCAGCTGGGGTGGCCTAATTGTGAGGGTGTTTGGAAGGGGTCGGTATGGGGGTTCTTCACAAGGAAATCTAGTCTAAAAGTAGCGCGCAACGTGCGTGCGCAATGCGCTCGCAGTGCTAAGATTCCCCCTGAGATCAGTAACTGCATGTTGTAGGCAATCCATGACTGACAACATGCAAACTAGTGGCAGTGGCGCGGAGCAGATCACCCCAGCGGTAGCCAGCCTGGCGGCAGCAAGTGCCACACAAAGCAGGTTACCACCAGTGGCGGCTGGCAAAAGCATAGACCGAGGTTACAAAAAGCAGATCGTAAAGGGGGGAGCGTTCGCGCGCCGGGCGCGCATTGGGCACGCGCCGGGCATCTTTTTTTTTAACCATTCCCGACTTGTGCCTGTTTTTGCCCCCACTTCACCAAACAATCTGGAGTACCTTCTCGCCGTGTCTAAGAATTTGGCCCATCCTTTGCACCCAGTTTATGACGATGGCAAGGATGATGATTGGAAGTGGTGGGAGTGACATTTTGTGTTGTTGAATTCTCATGTTTCGGCTTATACAAGGTGCGTTGCAGAGAAGGTTTGCGGTCTAGTGCGGTCTACTTGGGGGACTTCCCAAGGTGAGGATGAACTTGGGGCCAGATATAAGATACTTAATACAAAGGTAGCGCGGTGGGCATGCGCCGGGCAAACATTCCCTCAAGAGGCCGAAAGAAGGAGACATGATAATGCCTTGGTATAACGCCACAGATGTGTTGAGTTACGGGAGCACAGTATGAACAACTATGCAACGTGGATAGTGTCTAGTGTTGGCAACCTCCAAGAGGTTTCTGCTGTGTATGACGCTGCTCTGAAGATTTGGAGAACAGTGGGAAGAAGTAGCAGGGCGTCGGTTCAGAGGCAAAGAGGTTGAGGGGCATTCGATGCACAAGGTCATACCAGAGTAGAAGCCCAGGAGGGCTTTGATGTGGTGCCAACAACAAATAAAATTGTGGGGGTTCCAAAGGCACCCTCCGCTTGGGGTGCGGAGACCGGCTGGCGATGGTGCATCTGTTTGTCTAGATGATGGACAACCTCAAATTAACCCGCCTGTGCATAGCCGAAAAAGGCATAGGGACAAGGAGGGCGGTGCAATGCTACATTGTGTGTACATCAAGAGCAGCACATTGCATTTCAAGAACTGCCAATGGCAGGAACTAGCACATTGCATTTCAAGAACCATCAATGGCAGCAAACAAGAGCATGTTAATCAACCCCGTGCTGGGGCAATTGGCAATTGGCAATTGGCGCGCGTGCACATACATACATATGCGAAGGTTGGGGAGAAACCAACTGGGAAATTGTTTCGTTTCGTTTTGTTTCGTTTCGTTTTGTGGATGCGTGCGTGCAGTGTTTGTCCAGTAGATCCGGGTAAATTTTAGGTCCCTGGGGTTTCCCAATCTCAACTCTGGGGAAAGTTGGGCGGAGGTGGGTGAACAAGCTAAGTCGAGGTGTGGGGTCGGACCCTACGTAGGCCACAAGTGCTCACCAGCGCGGGAATGAATCCAAAGGTTCTGAACACCGCTTGAAAGCCGACTGAGGTCGTCTTGAACAGCAGGTTTGACACCGATTGTTGGAAATGCGCACCTCATTGTACGCTGGCATGCTGGCGATAGGTTCTCATACACAAAACTCATGCCCCGAAAACCCCTCCAACTTCCGAGCTCCAAGTAGCAAGATGGGCCTGCTCTAACAGGCCTGAGAAGCGGCAGTCCCGTGCTTTTGTGTGCCAAACCCGCTTTGCGGCCTCACTTCTGTCGGCATATTCGCCCCATGACATCGCTCGTGCGCAGGCCAACGCCCGTGTTTCTCACCACAGCGTCATCTAATCCTTAGGCTCCCCTCGTCATGTCCCCGGAGCCATTGCTGCCCCTCAATCCCTTGCGGGATCACCCGGGGTGCGGCCCATCCATCGCTGTTGCGGCTGTTGTGCTTGTGGCGGCCTCATTGTGGCTTGGCACTGCCCACATGCCGCCCGTTGCCTACACTGTGCACTACACTGCACAGCCTGCGACACAGGGCGGGGTGCGTCCACACCGTGCAGCTGCTGCCCGCAACATGCAGTGGAATCCGCTCCAATCCTCTCGTGCCGCCCTGAGCTCAGAGACTGTGTCGGAAACTGACGCCGATCCAGGCAACAGCCTCCATAGGCCGGCTCAGACTACCCGTCGGCATATCATTGGGTTTCTGAGTGCTTTGCCACTGCTCCCGGGTCGCGAAGCGAGCGCTGCTGATGCTGCGGACCCTGAAGAGGCTGCGCAGCTGGCGGCCGTGCGGGCGAAGGCCCGCCAGCGGCGGGAGGCAGTGGCCCCCGGGTACGACGTCAAGGCGTCGGCCATGGCCGGGCGTTCTCCGCTGGAGGTGGGCACGCAGATGGTGGGGGTGGCGTGGGTGTTCGCGTTCGGCGTTGCGGGGGCGTTTTTGGCGCCGAGGGTGCGGGGGCAGGGCGGCGAAGGGGATGCCGAATCTAAAGACGCCAAGGGGCGCAGTGGCGGCGAAGGGGACGTGTAGGGTCGATTGCCGTTGTCAGCGGGCGGACCCAGAGTGGATATGCCAAGAGAAGGGGCGGCAGGGACGGGCTGAGGTGAGGTGAGGTGAGGTGAGGTGAGGTGAGGTGAGGTGAGGTAAGGTGAGGTGAGGGATCTCCGAGCGCTAGCAGTATCTTTGACAGGCCCCATGTCCAACACATCGACAGCTGGCCCGATGGACCAACCGCTGCGACGTCCGCGCATTGATCAATGGATTTTGAACCCACTTCTGCCAAAGGAGCAGCCGCTACTCATACCACTCACCCAGGCAGCTGGCTCCGAGGGGCAGAGTGGGGCAAAGTGGAGTGACAACATGTGTGCTCAACCAACAACGGTGGGCGAAAAAAACATCATTCCCCAAAAAGATGTTTGGAGATGTTGTCGTGACTTGATGCTGAAAAGTCATGTATATGCTTGTCCGAGTCCGCATGGCATGCGAAGGTGCAGTTTCAGATTTGCTGGGCTACGCCCTTGCCCAAGCTGCGCTTGGGGACAGCAACGATTTGAATGTGGCTCTGATTTTATTTGCTCGGACTGAAAACAGAGAATTTGCAGGGACTCTGTCATGTTTCAATGGACAGCTGCAATGATTCCCTTGATTTATTGGGACAGGCCCTTTTCTCAGACATCGGCTGCTGGGGTGCAGGATGTGATCAAAATTTGGTCAAAATTGATGGCGCTGAGTATTCACAACAGGTGGCGTGCGGATGACGTGTGGCAGCAGGCTGAAGATGTAAATGGCCCACAGTTTAGCAGGGATCAATGCAAGGCCTTGATGTGCAGAGTACGAAAGGAAACTTGAGGTGGATGGTGTTTGGCTGACTGCTGGGCACATGCCCAAATTTTCTCTTTCTCTTCCCTGCCTGCTCCTGACTGCAATCCATTTGAAGTGCAGACAGCGAGTACACCACTCCAAATGGACACGTGCAGAGCACTAATGCTGACCTGGCACAGGGCCCCCGCCCCAGTGATGTCTCTGGTGACGTGCATTGATTGGATGGACTCCTATTCCACCAAAGGAAAAACTTCTACTCATTCCAGCAAAGTTGAGTAAGAGGGAGTAAAACAGTAAAACAGTAAAACAGCAGCACTGTTGCTCAAAAATGCTCGAAAGTCACTTATGAGCCCCCTTGGCGTACCTCCCATGACCTCTGTGGTCGCTTGTCCGGGTCCTGGTGACATTCTTACCGTTCCAGACGACGCCCCTTCATTGTCTGAGCCATCCTTATCCAATGACACACTGTCCAATGATGAGAACCCCACCAAACATGTATTTCGGTCCATGGGCTTTTGTTGCTGGTTCAACTGAAGTACACGCGTTAACTATGTGATTAAGAGGGAAAGTTTTGCACAGAGTCAGCTTGCAGATTTTTGCTACTGCAGTGTCTACTAGGACCCCACTGGGGATGCGTTTATTTCGCACAGCCGTTGCACTGCGTGCACCTTGCACGCGCACTGCGCGCTACTTTAGACTAGATCCCCCCCGGCCTGAAAATTAGGCGACCCCTACTACCCTGGCCTTTGGGGGTGCAAAGTAGCTGAGGGGTGTAACAATTGCAATCTGACATAGATTTTGTACATTTTGGGGACTTTGGTGGCCATTATTGAAACCCTTGTTTGGTGTTCTCAATGCGTGTTCAAGTTGTCATAGCAAGACACAACACCCATGTTAATTCAACGGTGTGGACAGGTGGCAAATAGGGGGAGCCGAGGTGGAAACGTTGACGCAGCTGGCAAAGCTATAGAACATGGTCCTGCAGGTGAAGAACAATTTGAAGGGATGAAACAAAAAGCAGTGAAGAGGGCAAACAGCTATAACATGCAGTGCAACGGCATTGCCTATATTTCCCTTCTCCCTGGAAGATAACTTTTTTGCTGTGGGTGGGCGAGTGTCTGGGTGTGTGGGTCAACTTGGGTCAGCCCAAGGGTGAATTAAACACTGGCCACTGGCCAAATGGGAAATATGCACGTATGTGCGTATATTTTTTGAAAACGTCCGTTTTTTGGGCCGCGGCTGTGTTTCCCGGTGTATATTGGGTGTATACTGGTGTGCACTCTTGGATGATGGATTTGGTAAGCAAACCATTTTTTTCAATTTTTCTACAAAAAAACACGAAGTAGAAAAATGCACACCCAAAAATACAATGTACTGGCCACTGGCCAAAACCTTTCTGGTCAGTGTTTATTTCACCCTTGGGTCAACCAGGACCCCATTGCATGGTTTATTGCCCTCCATTTTGTTGCAGGCTTTCTTTGAATCCCCGCATTGCGATGTCTTCTCCACTGGCCTCATGGTCTGTGCAGCAAGTGCTCGACTGGTTGAATTCGCAGGGGCTGGGTGAGTTTACCCCCACTTTTGCCAACAACAGCGTGGATGGCCTATCGCTGCTGCAGGTGTGCAGCGCCCGGTGCCTCCAAGCCAAGCCTCCTAGGTACACGCATTTTCAGATACCCATGGATACTTTCAATTTCCCCTATTTTTCCATCCGGATACCGGATACTTAGTCTTGTGAAGGGAATTAATTGGAAGGTCTGCGGCCTCCGAAAAATTGGGGGAAACGGGATTGGGGAACATGGGTGTCTCGTCGCATTTTTCTCCCGTTCTTCTCCCATTACGACCCCCCCGACCCCCCCCGTTTTTCGCCCCTTTTCTGCCACTTGTAGAGGTTGTTCATACACTTTCTATCGTGATCTTATGATGAATGCCCACTTCCCCCCCATTTCCCCCCAATTCCCCCCATTTTCCCCATCTTTCCCCATTTTCCCATCTTTCCCTTTTTTCCAAGGCGTCTTCAGGGACTTGGGGACCTCGGATTTGGATACCTAGGAGCCTTGAAGGTCTCGTGCACAACCACCGCCTAGGGCATGGCAACCAACGGTCACGCGGAGATTCCCTGTGCGTGACAAGAGCGCGTTGCGCTGCATCGGCATCGGCAGTATCCCGCCGAGATCGCAGCGATGGAGTCGCACCGCATTACCCCCGCTCGCGGCGTCCGTCCCTCTGTCACGCCTGCAATCACAGTCTGCCCCTTGCGTCACTCCGCAAGTCACCTCCACACCCCAGCTCGTGCTGATGATCGCACATCGATCCCTCTGCACACAACAACCCTGGCGGTTAGTCTCTGGGTGCACTGCTCCGCTGCAGGGCAGGCCATTACTGAGTGGCAACCTCACTAGTGGGTCTGACGGCAAACAACAATTTGTGTACTTAAAATCGGCCTCCAATTTTGGGCCCCTTTACCAAATGTTGGTGCTCCCTGTGAGGAAAATTTTCTGATGTGGGCCGGGTGGGTCGGCCCCCCCCCCCCCGGGCATCCCCCGTTTGCGATGCAGTGCGGCAAGTCAAAACAATGCACTGAGATTCATAGTATGACATATGCCTGTGTCACGGGGGTATATGCGAGCTCAGTATCCGTTGCTCGTGGCCCCGGGCATCCCCCCCCCCCTGGGGTCCGTCGGCAATGGCCTGCTGCAGAGATGTATCAGAAGCGAGGAGGGGGAGCAGGATATCGCCTAATTGCGGTCAGCAAAGCGAACGTGTAGGTGGGACTTTTTGCAGATCTGCAGCTTTTACAGAAGTGCCGTGCGCTCCAAGGGAACTGATGTGAAGTGCAGCACCAACCCTCGCAGGCCCGGCCAGGCCCCTCTACCCCACCACTATGCGCCCAGTGCCATCGCCCCGGGACATTTTGCACCGCCACCACCGCTGCGGTCC
Source organism: Eutreptiella sp. 'Long Island Sound 2002' (assembly GCA_964036045.1). NCBI lineage: Eukaryota > Euglenozoa > Euglenophyceae > Eutreptiales > Eutreptiaceae > Eutreptiella > Eutreptiella sp. 'Long Island Sound 2002'. Next base: position 67,841,930 of record OZ038388.1, on the reverse strand, counting down.
AAAACCCGGCGGTCAGACGGGGGGTAGCCATATGCTGACGGTGGTCCTCACCCCATGGCATGTGGCCCTCAGACACATCTGCATCAGTGCAGCATATGTCCGCGACATATACCGCCCAGAAAAAAAATTTGTGTCACGGATTTGCACACGCAATTTACACAAGTGCACACGACTTATGCCAAAAAACAAGTACGTGACTTACGCTTTTTTTTTCCCGCACTCGACCTACTCTTTCGTCATTGGGTCAGACCTTTCGGCAACTCAGGCCGAAACTTGACAGAGGACAAACCCAAGAAAGGACACAAACGGCGCTGCGGGCGTTCCCCGACGAACACAATGATGTGATGCTGAGACAAGGCCGTGCTTCCACAGACGTGGGACCACTCATTGGTTCTGATTGCCTGAAAGACCTCGCTAGACACGTTCAGCCCTTCGGCCACGAGAGTGATGGCTGCAGCACAATGTGCTCCTCTTGGGTTGAGGGTTCCGCTCAGCGGGTGAGAGCCTACATTTTACCATCAGGAGCATCAGGGTGGGTGTCCTGCTCTGTACTGGCGTGGATTGTGCTGGGCATGCCCCCATAATGCACCACCCCAGACCCAGACTGGTATTGGCACGGGTGTGCTCCTCCAGCCCATGGGGGAGCGTTAGCGCGCCGGGCACCTTTTTTGACCCGTGTCCCACCGGTGACCTTTTAGGGGGTGCACTAAGGGGGCGTACTTAGCGCAGTGCAGCTATTTGGGCGTCTGCCCGTACTAGAGACCCATACTTTGAGATACTAGGGGCATCATTGTTACCCCTCGCGTAGGTTTTGAGATCTTGTGGGAGTAATGTCGTTTGTTAAGTACAATACAAATGACATTTGGAGTGGTTGAATTCACAGCTACTGCTTTATTATGCAACGTGCTTTGTAGGGAAGGTGTGCAGTGCAACATGGTCTACTCGGGGGGCTTATCCATGAGAGGGTAAATCTGGGGCTGAAGTCGGGATAGTTAATAGAAAAGTCGCGGGCCGGGCGCGCGCCGGGCAAACATTCCCCCTGGTTTCTTTCTGGTGCTGCAGTTTCGGGTGGTGTCCAGCAGACGGTTGCGCGGGATTGCCTAAATCTCCCCTCCCCCCCTCTTTGCCTTTGCACAGGGCAACCAAGAGGGCAAGGATGAGTGGGCATCCTGTGTCGGCGGCTTTTTATTTTGAAGGGACGTGTTTGATTGGGGGAGAGGCTCACTGCCGGTGATGCCCCACCGTCCAACAGGGCTCCGTCTGGGCCCCGCAAGTCACGGCGCCTCCCTCCCTCGTGCCAAGAAGAGGCTGCGTAGCCCAGCCGTCATGCACCTGATGCCTGAACCAGAGGTACCCAATCTCGTACAGGGGGGGGGGGGGATATTTTCTGGGGGCAATATTTCGTTGTGGGAAATTTCGTATGTCAAATGAGTGCGAAATTTCCCGCTCAATTTTCAGGCCACTGTGTGACATAAACCCGGTGCAGATATAGCCACTGGGGCGCATTTTCACTACCTCTCTGTTCTCTCACTTTTGAGCTTCTCAGTGTGGGAAGAGGATGGAGGCGGCCCCGGAATCCGGACTCCCTCCCCGGCTGGAGGGTGTCTATACGCCCACAGTCCACGCGGACGTCCCGGGGAGGGGGAAAGGCTCCAGGGACTCAAGGATCAGGGTCAGGGATCAAGGAATCCCAGATAATAAGGGAATTGGTGTTTGTTGTGCCCCGAAGCAGATAAAGGGGCTGGATTGCCTTGGACCTTGGGGCATGGGATTGAGAACCAGGTCATGCAGGAACCCCCTGAAAGTAAAGAATGCAATCCTGGATGCCCCTGGAAATTTGCAAAACAATCCTGGAACCCACTGGAATTTGGCAGTGCAATGCAGGAACTGCCCAGCAGAAAACAGTACAATGCTGGAAGGGTGCGAAATTTCCCGCGGGATTTTCAGGCCACTGTGCGAAATAAACTGGGTGCGAAATTTTGTCGTGCGAAAAATTCCCGGTGCGAAACCCCCCCCCCCCCCCTGTAAGTAGGACTGTACGGCTGTCCTAGCCGCTAGGGTGCTGATGAGCCGCAAGCCGGGAGGGACCCTGCGACGGATAAAGGGTACTCTAGTGTGCCAAATTGGAAACCAGTCCCCAATTTGCCACCAGGGCGACCCCGAGGAATTTCAGTTTGAATGCCGGGGAGGGAAAATCCCCTGAAAAAAAATGCTCCAATCTACTCCAGATTTCATTCCCGGGCTTTTCCGAACCAGCAGCAGACCGGTTGTGACCGTAGGGTCCGGGAAATCAGCAACCAGTCACGGCGCGAAATCCCGAAAATTAATGACAGACCCCGGACTTCTATTTGGCACACTTGAGTACTGCTACGCTGGCGTCTGGAGATCGCCGGGCAGCCTCCCCTCCCCTCACCCTCCCACACGCCGCGGTGTGCCTGCCCCGCTCTTCCCGCAGGTCACAAAGCAGGACCTGAAGGATGAGCTCGACATCCCCAAATTACCGGACCGCAAACGGATCTGGGCCGCCATCGAGAAGCTGCTGAGCGAACAGGGCCACGGGGACGACCGCCACGGCATGTCCGCCATGTCCTCGTCGGCCTCCATCGGGTACTCCTCCGTCGCCACGTACGACTCTGTGGCCCAGGGCAAGGCCCTGGCGCAGGCACAGGCCTCCGCCAAGACCGCCACCGCGGCGGAGGAGGCAACCAGCAGCAGCCAGACGGCGTCCTCCAGCAGTGCGCCCCCGGGGCCCGCGGCACAGTCAGCCCCTGTGACGGCAGAGCCTGCCCCTGCCCCACAGCCCAGCCCACAGCCCGCGGTAACATCACCGCAGGTCTGTGTGCTTGTAAAAGCGTCCGGCGCAAGTCTGATCAAATGTTGGGACTCCCCGCCCTGCCCACCCACACACAAAAATGTCCCCAGATGAACGGGAGATAGTGGTCCCGGTGGTGTGACGGGTTGGACCATGTGGGGCTTTGTGTTTTGCCCTGACTGCCATGCCTCTTGCCCAATTCTGCACCTTGCTTCACATCCAGAGAATGCTATGTTGGTTTGACCCCCATACACAAATACCCCATGGAGGTATATATGTAGTAGTGGTTTGCGCGCAAGCCCCCCTCCCCCCCAGCAGCCCCCCCCCCCCCCCCAACACCCCCCCCCCCGCCCTCCCACCAATACACCCCCCCGAGTTTTCGACAGATAGCTGGGGGGGGGTGGGTCGCATCGGGACCGGTTACAGTCACCCCCCGTGGCTGTGGGTGCCTGCCAAAAGTGGGTGCCTCCCTTTGTCATTCTGCGCCCCCCCCCCCCCCCCCGCACGTTGCTAAAAATAGCCTTGTTCGGGTTAGGCCAAAGGTGAAATCCTATCTCGACTGAGGATCGGGAATCAGCCGGAGGGGAGGAGAGCATTGCACACCATACAACACGCGCCGTACGCTCCGCTGCACACTTTGCATGCCCCTCACTGTGCACCTTGCACCGTGCACCGTGCGCTTTTGCCACGCTGCACACGCATACTATGCACCCTGTTGACCACACATTGCGCGCACCGCACACCGCACACTCACACACGCGGACTGTGCCCTCTGCACGGCATACACCGTACACCGTACCTTCCATCATCTAAACCACATGCGAACAGCCTGTGGCGGTGCCTTCAGCGCCGTATCCTTGACAAGGGACTGTGAGTGACTCCGGAGGGTGACGACCGTCGTCGCTTAACGGCCAAACACCATGTGATGCACCTGCATACCTCATGGGCATTGTTTTGGTTATCTTTCCCTTCCGGGGCCTTGGGCATCAATGGTTGTGTCGCGCAGAGGTGCGCTTCCCCGCAGAACGCACCACCGAGCAGGAAGGCGCCACGCTCTGGCGCGCCTCTGCAGGATCCTGCCGGTCCAGCCAAGCAGCATGGCGTCCACATTGCGGACCAGGACCAACAGAATGGAAAGGGGGGAGCGGCGCTTCATGTCAATGTTTCTCACAGCGAGTCTGCAAAAGCGGAACCGGTGATTCCCCTCCCCCCCCGACGCCCCTCCAGGGCGCCACGCCCATGCCCAGCCACTGTTCTCCCTGACGCCAAGTGCCAGCTTCAATGGCATTTGTAACCGACAGTAACCGCCCCCAACCGCTTTGGCAACCTCCCCCGACCGCCTGTCTAATCGCTTCTGGGGCCGCCTCTGAGGTCCCTTCCCTTCTATTGCAGCCCTGCCCACAGGCCGTCCCCCGTCCGCTGCAGGTCCACGCCCCGCAGCCCATGCCGGCGCCAGAGCCTGTGCCGCAGCCTGTGCCTGCCCCCCGGACCGCACCGGTGGCGCCCATGCCCATGCCCCAGCCCCCGGCCCCGGGGCAGGCGGGGCCCCCCGGGGCTGCGCTGCCGTACCCGGACATCCCGGTGCACCAGGTTGTCTCCCTGTCGCACAACCCCAACGACCCCACGACGGAGGACCTCATCACGCAGATCCGGCGCGAGACGGAGGCCATGACGTCGCTGATGCACGAGATCGAGGGGGTGCACGTCGGGCCCATCAACTACTCGCCGGTGACCTCGGACCCCCGTGAGCACCCGCAGGGTGCGCCGGCGGTCCGGGGGCACGTGCCGTCGTACCAGCCCAGCCCGCACCGGCCGCAGTCGCCGGCGCTGGACCAGGCGCTGGGGTCGTACAACCCGACCACCCGCGTCCTGGACGACCAGGTGAACTACTCCGCGATCCTGCGGCAGCAGCAGGAGGAGCAGGACCGGGTGGACGTGATGGCGGAGAAGCACGAGGAGGTGATGCGGCGGGCGGGCTTCCGGTGAGCAAGCTCATCCTGCCCCCGGAGTGGGTCGGGGTTTGCGGTGGCCCCCTCGCCCGATGTGGCAACACTGACTACAAGACAATACATTGCAAAGAGGTTGGTGTATCCCATGAAGACAGTCCACACAGTCCAATCATTTCTTGACACATTTTGCCAAGATGGCTTGCAAATCTGAATCATCTGTGCCTGAACTGCCTGAGCTGGAGCTGTCTGAGCTGCACAACATTGGACTAAAGGCTGAAAGTGTCTATGGCGGGGGCATTCAGTCAATGAGAACTGACCATTGCTCTCTCTCTCTCTCTCTCTCTCTCTCTCTCTCTGACCTCATGAGATATTCGATAGCTGTGTAACAGCGGTGAGCTCAAGGCAACATTCGGTGCAGGCCCAGCAAGGCAAAGGACATCGCGATTGCGTCACGTTGCACATCACTGAATTGAGTGGGTCTGGGGTGAGGTCAGGATCCTGCTGGTCATTTCAAAACCTGATGTCATGGCCCGGTCACCTGGCGCATGGTGTCTTTTTACCTTATGAAGGACATTGAGTGGCTTGCTCACCCGCAACACTCTCCTGATGCCGTGCGGGATGCAGCCAATGCTCCGAAAAAAGCATGATTGCAGTCGGTCCCCGCTCTGGCAGTGCGGTTCGTCTCCCACGCCAATTTGCATCGTCATTCCTTCCCACTCCTCTTTGAAGTCATGTGCCTTTGGGTGCTTGCCATCCAGTAGCTCTTGGGAAGTGGCGGTGTCAAACAAGGCTAGTCCACCAAAGGTTCCGCCTACACCTTCGCTGAGCTCACCTTAATTAGGTCTCGCCCCCCCCCCCCCCCTGTCACCTTGTGCCCGGCTCCCATTGGCCGCTGGTGGCAGCTAATGGCCAATTTGGCGGTGATGGGTGGTCAACCGGCGACGGTTGGCGGTTGCACAGTACCGAACGTTGTTGGTGGTTGTCCGACGGCAGTCAATGGTCGGCCGACGATTTGTTGACCCTGAGGCATAGCACTGCTTGGCATCCGCAAGCGTATGCAAGCGCAGACACGGCTTGTGCAACGGTGGACGAGGCAGGGGGCCCTGTGAATAAGTTAATCCCCCGCCTCTCACCGAACGACTGCACTGTAGTGGCTGGGACGCCCTGACCCTCCTAACCACTACCCCACGCCATTGGGGGCTCACTGTTTTGGCTGGTAGAGCGCTGGAAGCCCTTGTCAAGCCACGACAGTGCCCCTGCCGAACCTTGCCACCCAGTCCAGCAGGCACTCCCATGTAACCTCACGCACGATGACCCGGTTCCTACACAAGTCGTGTCCTGCTGCCGCCCCCTGTCCCAGGGTGAGTATTGTGGTCAAGTATTCAAAACAGCTGACATATGTGGGTCCCCGCATTCTCCAATCAGGTTTGGCATTGGGCATATGACTTGGGTTCTTGGGTTTGCGCTCGAGAGCCGGCCCGTCGAGAGGTGGCCGAAGTATCTGGGGTTACTGGACGCCGTCCTGCCGTAGGAATCTTAGGGATCGAAGTGGAAACTGGGGCTCTCAGTGTCGTGCAAGGGCCTTCGGACATCCTCCCCACCTCCAGCACGCGGACCGCTGGACTCGGCAGGTATGCCAATCCCAACCAGCACCAGAGCGCTCAGGAAGGTCCAGCTGGTGGGTCCCGCGAAAGATAGGGGGGCCTTTATGTAAATTGGAGACGTTTCAAGCCGGCACAATCATCAGGAAGTTTGCAGGTCCCCGAGCCGGGCTCTGTCTCTGGTGGAGGGTTGGAATGAGGGGCACCAGCCATCATCCCTGCCCACAAGTGTTGCTGGACGCTCTGGGACGTCACCTTCCTGCCCACAAGCACTCAGCCAGGGCCTTGTGACATCAAAACCCGGTGCATGTGTCCTAGTAGCTTCCTTCCTTTTTTCTTTGACTATTCAAATTGTTCAGTTTGAGTACTCAAGAATGGTTCCTGGAATTTGGACATCCCATAACCCCACCCCCCCACCCCCCGCTTGTCTGAACACGAGCCAGGTTCTGGTTCAAGGGGCAAAAGTGCGGAAACACGGGGTCGCCGTGTTTGGACAAGCCCATGCTACTGTTGGGCAACTGTGAGGGCAAAACGAATGCTGGTGGCTTCCGACGAGCTCGTGAACACAGACTTTGCACCGGTGACGGTATGCGCGGCGTATCGGCCAGACATCTGCCCATACCGTGATGGCTGCTAATGATTTTTTCGTCGTATCGAGACCTGGGACACCTTTTTGACCCCGATTTCCCAGGTCCCCCGACCCCGATTTCCGGTGCAGCCGACGGTGGCTGCAGAGCAACCGACCAAAGGTTGGGCTGTGCAAAACGACCGTTGGTGGGTGCCTGCTGTCGGTTGGAGATGGACAAGCGTCGGTTGAAAGATCATCGACGGTGGTTGGACGGTTCGTCGTGTTTGGTGTACGGCTTTACTTGAACAGTCTTTTCCTAGGGATGTTGTGTGTTAACCTGTTGCGATGATTTCCCCGTGCCCTATCCGTAATACGTGCTGGTGCAAGATGCGCAGGAGCCCTGGTGCAGATAGCACCCCGATCGCAGTTGTACGGTCTACAACTGCTCGTTTTTGAGTGGCTTGAAGGCGCTGCACATGCAGCACAACACAATCCGCTGCCTTTGCCCACTCGCCTCTGTTCTTGTTTGGAGTGTGCAATACTTCAGTTTGCACCGGAGGTACACGCGAGACCTTTTGACGGTTCATTGAATCCTTGGGGAGGATCCAACCCGCCGTGTAGTCCGGTCCCTGTTTGCCTTTGGCAGCACGGTGGGCTCGTAGGCAGTTGTGTGCGACCTCCGCCCCGTTGGTCCCTTGCCCCTTGCCCTTGAAAGTGTGGGGCTCACCTTCGTGGAGACGTGTACGCCAGTTGAACCCCCCGCCCTACCGTTCGTCGTAAGCGTGTCATGCGAATGGTCCCTTCTGTGCCTCTGCTGGATCCATCGCGTCTTGACCTGCATACGCCCCAGGCCAGTGCACCGTTGCAGTTGCTTTCTTGCTGCGTTCTTGCTGCGCCGCCGCCGCCGCTGCTGTTGCTGCTGCTGTTGCTGCTGCTGCTGCTGCTGCTGTTGCTGTTGCTGTTGCTGCTGCTGTTCCTGCTGCTGTTGCTGTTGCTGCTACTGTTGCTGTTGCTGTTGCTGTTCCTGCTGCTGTTGCTGTTGTGCTGTTGCTGTTGTGCTGTTACTGTTGCTGTTGCTGTTGCTGTTCCTGCTGCTGTTGCTGTTGCTGCTAGTGCTGTTGTTGTGATTGCATTTTCCTGACGGAGCCCTGCGTTTTGATCATGCTCATACTGTTTCGTTCAGTGGAGCATGTGATTCAGTTATCGCTGCATGTTTCCACTTTGTCGCTGTATACAGGGGTTGATTCTCATGCCTGACCACCACAATCAGCTGTGCATTTCCAGCCTGCTGAACCTCCATGCGACTGTCTAAATATTACCCTCGCATCCCCAGATCACTTCCACTTAACGTTCTGTCATTGACCCATGAAGCCTGCATCTGCTGTGTTTTGCCATGCAACAACGGTGCAAACCATAAGTCCCCACAGCGTCTTTAGTTGTCAGTGTTCCACCCTGTCAGGCTTTTCGTCGGCACGTCGACGAGGCAGCAATTTGAATCTGCCCTGTGCAACGCTGATATTCTTCCAGGACAGGGGGATGGACCACTTGACGGGGTGCACGGGTGGTGTGGGCATTAGAGACCCCCAGGCTGAATCAAAGTGGGGTGGGGTCACATCAACCCATGAACACAAGGGTATCGGTTGAAAAGTGTAGCAGTGGCGTGGCACGGGGCAGCAGCAGTTTTGTGGAAGAGCTGAATGGAAGTGGGGTGGCACCACATCAAACCATGGACCACGGGGGCTTGGGGTTGACATGTGTAGCAGCAACATTTCATGGGGCAAGGACATTTTTTGGGCAGGGTTTCCTTCGCAGGGGCTCTTTTTATGAACCGGGACAATGGAGCTGTTTCCCAGTAAAGTAAAGTGGTCAACAAGGTGCCTGCATGCCTGTGCAATGCAAATTACCCCCAGTTAGGGGTAATTTGCATTCCACGCATGGGTCAGCCAAGTGGGAGCCCATGTTGGGGTGGATCGGGGGTTATGGGTGTCAAGAGCCGGCGGGATGGGAGTCCTCTTCCTACCTCCCACCACAATCCAGGCAACCTATTAACAGAGCTGAATTACAGGCAGTAATAGACACAGTTCGTCACTATTATCGAGGGCAGCGACGAGCTGCTGTAGCAATTGATTCCTCCTATGTTCAGAATGGCCTGCAAGGCAACGCTATAAAATGGCGAGCACAACACTGGGTCTTATCCCAGGGCCCAATGATCAACGTCGATCTTTGGGTCGAGCTGCTCGGGCTCCCGGAGGAGCCCCGAGCCACTTGCATTGGGGTCAAGGTGCCCAGTCATGTAGATTTGGAGGGCAATGATAAGGCAGACCACTTGGCTGAACTTGGGAGGCGGTCCTCCCCTCTGTTCCTCACGGTGCAACACCCAATGCCAGCACCCCGTATCCCACTCCAGTTTCCATGGGGCCTGGGGGGTAGGGGGGACAGTGTTGAACCGAAAACACTGGCCGAGCCCACACCGCTGATGGCTTTTGAGGAGTTCACTCCCCTGATTCTTAGACCGTCAGAATTGCACTATTGCCAAATTGATCTGAACAAGATGGCTTAGACTGTCAGAATCGCACTGTTCCCAAATTGATCTGACCCAATGACTTAGACTGTTTCACATGCTGGATTTCCTTGGTCTAGAAGTCCGTGATCTAGAAGAGGCAGAGGGGGAAGATGCCCGGGGCTCTTCAGGGGGGGTTGGGGGGGTTAGTCTTGAAGTAGGGTGCAATGCGCGCACACAATGCAAGGATTCCCCCAATAATTATTGTCTGCTCAGTCCACAGTGCGCCTAGTGGAGACATCAAGCAAATCTGCGTATATGCGCCGCATGGAGTCGTGATCTGAAGAGTGAAGGCAAGAAGGACCTTAAGGAGAGGTGGCACTACCTTGCGGAGGGCAATGGCAAGCTAAGAAACTCTTTTCTACTAGGGTTCCAGAATGCGAGAGGTGACACAAAGCATGGCATGGGGGGAGTATTAGGGAATGCCTTGCGCGCAACGCAAACTTTTGTACGCCAGCACCTACTTGAACCCTAGTTATGGCCCTTTTTCACAAGTTTGTTGTCCCATAATAGGTTTTTTTTTACGCTTCTTGTGCATTGGGGATGTGGCACATTTGAATTGCCACCCATTTTCACCCATTTTCTAGCCATTTTAGCCCATTTTTACCCGGTTTTGCTCACGTTTTTTGTTATATGGTTCAACCAGTTCTTGGGGGTCAGCCTCACTGACCCACTGACTCCGGCATAACCAGCCATAAGAAGCCCATATGTGCATATGAAGGAGGGATGGAGTATTGTTCCTACGGTTAGGAAGCTGTGAATCAGTGTGCTAGGGGCTACTGCAAGGCCCACACATGAACTACGAACTCATGGTTATTGCAGCGATGTAGGAGTGTAGGAATGTTGAACCTCGCAGTTTGAGCATGATTCGAATGGAAGCCTTGGTATATATATATATATATATAAATATATATAAGGGGAGAGGGGTGTAGTAATATATAAATGGCCAATACGCCCTCCCCCCCCCCCCCCCGTCCCCCCACTACTGGGTGCGACTTCAATGGGAAGTAAGGATACCCCGCCCTATTTTGAGGTTGGGGAACTCAAAAAAACATGTTTTGGAAGGTATTTAGATGGGTAGGGGTGGATTTGGTGCCTACTTAGGGGTTGAAAGAGCTAAAAATAGGGTATGGCATCACTTATGGCAATCTCCTACCCAAACTGCTAAAAATAGGCAACCTAGGGACAAAATTGGTAATGTGAGCCACAATTCTCCCCTAAAAGTGATTGTGAATGATGAAAATCAACAAAAGGAAAGCAAATGTTTCGAACTTTTATGGTATGGGGGGGGGCTAAAAGGTGGGGATGGGCTATTTGTAGGGGTAAAGTGGCTAATTTTAGCAGTTTGGGTAGGATGATGTCATCCGTAATGTCATACCCCTTTTTAAGCCATTTTGAGCGCTTTGTAGGGGCAAATACCCACTAAAAACCATTCAATTCACTTGTAAAACATGTTTTTTTGTGTTTCCCGGCCCCAAAATTAGGGGGGGGGGGGTTCCTAACCTTGCCCCAAAGTTCACCGGTTGGCCCAGGGTGGGGGGGGGGGGAAGGCGTATTGGCCATATATATTATACTACACCCCTCTCCCCTTAAATTTAGCTAACAACAACAACAAGCACGTCACCATTCCGTTTTGGCCATTGTCCCTTCCCATCGCCTCGGGCTTGACCCTACTTTAGCCATCCTAGAGCCTAGGTGGTGCCCTTGCCAAATCCAAGTTTTGAGCCAGAAACTCACCGGTGGCGGCCCGGGGCGTGGGCGCCAAGTCGGGAGGTGCCCTCCCAAATCTGCGCCGTTTTGGGCCAAAAACAGCCATTTTTCGCCCAAAATAGCCCCCAAACCCGCACGAAACGCCCAAACGAAGGAAAACGGTGGCTACACTCTACGTGCGCCTTGACTTTGCCGTGTCAAACAGCTCTGAATGTCTGCGACAGTCTACAATGGACCGATTGTGATGTTGGTTTGACGTGAAAATGAGTGTTGCCTTGAGAATCTAAAAATCATGACCCTGATTGGGGTGGCATGATGGATGATGATATGGAGGATCCCCAAGTTGAGGATGGTGAATCTAAAGCATTTCCAAAAATTGTCTCCACCAACATGTCTGCAATAGTCTAGAACCAACATGTACTGTGATTCTATACCACAAACTCTACATTGCGACTCCATACCACAACTCTAAACTCCAAACTCTATACTGCGACTCTATATCACCACTTCGTACTGCGACTCCATACCACAACTCGAAGCCACGACTCTACACCACAACTTTGTACTGCTCTAACTCTGTGGCACACAAAGGAGGAAAAAGTACAAAAGACAAACAGTCGGCGGCCCCTTTCCCGTGGGTCAGTGCGCCACGTGACAACCCCGATTGTCCCTCTGGCCTTTGTGGCTGTTGACGGGGCATGACGGGTGCCACAGTGGAGGACGCCTCCGCTTCCCCCGCCTGGGGGGGGGGGGGGTTGCCAGAGCCATGTCCGTATTCGAATTGGTTTTTTGGTTTTCTGCCGGGGGGGTGGGGGGGCTAATGATCTGGCGCTTTCGCTTGACACACGTGCCAGTCATGCTAACCCCTGTCCGCCTATAAGTAGTGCAGGCGCTAGGAGATTACCTGGCCCAGTTTTCAACTGGGTGCACGTGCAAAACGTCAGTCTCGAGTCGACGACATGTTCCGTCTATATTTTCTGCCGTTGGGCAATGAGGAAAATCCTTTCCTCTCGCAATAGGGCCCCGAGTGGACCGGCATCTGTTTTGTCTTGTATGCATTGCATAGAGGAAGGGAGTGTAAGTTGTAGTTTCCGTTGAAACTGAAGTTTAATGCATTCCTTGGATGTGCCGTTGACTGTGCATTTGTGCAGCATGCATATGACCCCCTTTCACGCTTAGTCAATTTTCATAATCGAAATGGAGGGTCCCACCCACCCTCCCTTTGGACAGTGTCTATCCCTTGAGACGAGGGACTGTGAACTCAACCAGCGGCGCTACGAAAAGTGCTGCGGGGCATGTGGACCGGCATCTGTTTTGTCTTGCATGCATTGCACAGAGGAAGGGAGCGCTAGTGGCCGCCCAGCTATGGACCATAGCTACGACGTCATTGAGTCGTCAAACAACCTCGTCGTCCACGGCCAACTACTGCCATTTGAGCATTGCCCGGGCCCCGATTTGCATGTTTGGAATGGCATGCTGAATCTCCGAATTGTGCAAGTGCGCGGCGAGCATTGCCAATTTGTGACCCTTGAGAGCAACGTGGGGAATAGGTGGTACCAGCAAACCAGCATTTTGAAGGCATTGGCTGAGTGGTGCATTCATTGTGCTCCCTCTGTAGTGCCCACTGTTCCACGGGATCCCTATCCATGCATGCCCACTGCCACTACTGATGATAAGGTGGCAACAGAAAGTGGCCCAAACAGTGTGAATTGCTGGATTTGCCAAGCGAACGTGCCACATCGAGTGCTGTGCATGCACATTGGGCAACACATTCTACGTGGTCACCACATTGAAGGACAGGCGGCCCGGTCATGCGCCAATATTTGCGGTTTTTGTGGAGCACGGGATGAGTGCACAATCCGCTTGCCGTTGCAATCCCGGTCTACACACGAATCGCCTGGTGGTGGCGGTCAGCTCTTGCCCATCGCACCCATCGGCAATCTCTTGGGGCCGAAGGTCAACGGCAACCAAGGCCAACCCTTGCACCAACCGACCGGTAAATGGCCCCCAATGCACAACCACGGTTTGGTTGTACAGTATGGCTGCCCATTTTGCTGCCCTCCATCCCCATGATTCCATTCCACATGGCCTTCGTGTCACTGAGGAGGAGGAAGCATCCGTCTGCGGATGGAACGTTGGTGCCCTCAAGAGCGGGTCAAAGAGGCAAAAAGTGGCTGGTGTTACGCCCACTCCTTCCATCACACCTTTCACCAACACCTCTGCCAACAACAACTGCTCCTCCTCGTCCTCGTCCTCGTCCTCGTACTCGTCCTCCTCCTCCTCCTCCTCTACAACTCCCCTGATGCCACCAACAACATCTCATACTCCACCCATGCCACCCTCTGAATCGGAGGCCACTACGTAGAGGGATTGTCGGACATGGCCATTGAAGTCCACCGGGAAGCGGGCAAGAGACAAGAAGCGTCTGGGCGCACTTCTTGAGGCCAAAAAGAAGAGAACCCGTCAAGCAAGCGATTCGTCTAGTGACGACGAGGACTACTTTGATCGTCCGGTGGACAAGCGCTCTTAGCGCCCCTTTCATTACCTTCCTCAACTCCACCACTCCAATCACCCATGTTTTGAGGCCCCAAGGAGGAGAACCCCATGAAGGGCATACGGCACGTTGGTGCACACGATGTACAACCATTGTGCGGGCATAGTGTGTGCGCACGTTGTGGGCACGTAGTGCGCGGAGAGACCTTTATTTTTTTTTAAAAAAAACGTATTGTGCACGTCGCAAACCCTTCCCCCCTCCTCTCCTCCAAAGGGTTTCGAAACATACATGAACTCCTTCTTCACAACATGCATGGTTCGGCCTGGGTGTGGGGGGCGCCACTGGCAACAGTGGCCAGGAATTGACTCGGGGGTGCTATGCCCTTAAACACAAGTACCACCCCACCTACCATGCCCCCCCACCCCCTGTTGCAATTTTTTTTTGCCAACATACATACTGCAAAACTGTCCAGCGCGATGAGGGGTCATTTTAAGCCATATATGTTGGGGTCCGGGTGCCCCCCTCCCCTTCAGCCGGCCCCAGCCCCCCCCCCCCCCCCACCCTGAAATTGGTTGGAAAGTGGGAGGGAGTCGGCGTATGGCCTGATGGTACGCCCCCCCGTGGTTGCACCAGTCTGTCCGTACATTATTGCATTGTTCTCAATTTGGCATTTGGAGGCGGGCCACCACCCTCCTTGTGGACCATGGGACCATGTTCCGCCTCATGTTTGGAATGACGAGAGCAACTCGGCCACCACAGAAGATGACAAGAGGCACGGGATGCTGATGAAGACAAACATGAAACTCTTGAGGAGGAGACCTGGGCCCCCGAAATGCGTCAGAGCATTCGTGAAGTTGATTGCTGAGATGGGCAGCGACGGGACTGGAGGAGACGGCTTTGGTGAGGTGGAAGTCATAACCTAGGAGACATTGCTATAATGTGATGACCGGGGGAGGCAGTATTTGAAGGAGGCAGAAAAGGCGAAGGGCAAAAGGAGAAGGCGAAGAGGAAAAAAGAGAAGAAGAACGCTAAGCGTCGTGCATGTTCTTCTTCTCAAACTGCCCGATTCAGTTGTCTACCACTCCATCTTTGTCTCTCTTCAGCAGCGGTCTGTGAACTTTTAACACTAGCCCAGCGAGCCTTCTTCTTGTTCTTCCTCTCCTTCTCCTTGGGAGGGAATCTGGGGCTCCTCCAAGCACTCCAATATTTTCTTGATTTTTCATCTTGATGTTTTGTGCCTTTTGTTTTGCTCTGCCGTGCATGGGCCTCTTTGGCACAATAATTGCTGGTTTGCAACATTGCAAAGAATCGAATGGTAATTGGTAATTGGTCAATGGTAATTGCCTTCCTGCCTACACTTGTTGCTGTTTGTCACATAGGTTCCATGAGACGTTGTGGCAGTTCGATTACTTGGTTCCGATTTTCAATTCTATTTGGTGCCCTATTCCATGTCCCGGTGTGCGTTCTTTGGCCACCCGTTGTGAGTGTGGTCCCTGGGCGAGTTCCAGTCCCGCTCCTCGGGTGTTTGTCTGGGGCATGTGTCCTATTAGTGGCCCCATTTGTGGGTGGGTTGCTACACCGTCATTCCGACTTTTGGTGGAAGCTGTCCGCTTGTGTTGCCATGGCCTCCATTGACGTCGTATGGGCACTTTGCGGTGTTCCTTCCATGTGGTTCCTCATAACATTGGTGCCCATCACCGGCGCCATGCGCTGCTGCATGCTCTTATCGGCACTGGCCTCTGCTGCTACGTATAGCCTGGTACAAGTTTGGCACGGGGAGCAACATCTCAGCAACATCGTCATGATGCCATTCTTCTTGCACAATATTGTGTTGCCTGTGGTGATGCTTCTACTACAATTCATGAGGCCTATGAGGCCTGAGGTACATGAAACTTGCTGGGTTGGTTTGAGGGGAGGCATTGCGGTGAGGGACAGCACAGGAGATGGGATGGCATCACCTTACACCCCACAACGAACAGGATCTCAACCCCATCTATTCAAGCAGACATTTGCATACAAGGCCAAGGAATTTCCCAAAAGGCATTTTGAGCCGACCGACGGGTTTGAAATTCATGATCCAAAATACATTGCCGCTATGTTGCTATGTTGTGTTTGGAATACTAGCTTTCTTGCCATGATGAGAAGGCAAACGGCTCGTCTAACATGCATTTAATGTGGGTGGAAACTGGCCTCAACTCAGCTGCACACGAGGCGGACAACACACCTCAACTCGGCGATTGAAAGGCCTACAACACTTTCTCTGATTCAGCCCAACCTTGCAAGATTGGGCTTTTTGGCAACACCCAAAGTTCAATGTGGAAGCATCATCAGTTGCATGTAGCATGCAAGTATGGTATAGTTATAGTAGTATGCCGGCCATTACTGTCCACTGCCGGTAGTATATTGCTTTACAATGCTGGGGTTGGTGCAACACATATGCTGCAAAGGAAAAGGTGATGGAAGGACCCGGAGTGGGGTCAAGTGAGGGCAGATGAGTTGCCTAGGCCACAAAATCTGATCAAAGCAAAAGCAATTTGCCTTCTGATCTCACGAAACGAAGTTCTGTCATCAACGCCCACAGGCACATTGGTTGGGCATTTGAGAAACAAACCCAACAATTGGCACACCTTTTCCTCACTGCTGCAGTATGATTCCCAACAGAGTGAAGAGGTTATTCCTGCAAATGGCCACCGGTGCTTCTCTTTTCCTTTTGTCTCGTTGTGCACGTAAGTCTCCCCTCCATTTTGGCTTCTTTTTGTGCCAGCTAAGCAAGTGTGCCTGCATGCCCCCCCCCGTGCCTATCTGTACTATACCATACAGGCAATCTCTGCCGACAAAACAGGCCAATGAGCTAGGACGATAATGAAGCCGAAGTGTCCATATTGGAATGTGATCGAACTGCCGAACATTGCTGCATATGCATACCAGGACGTGCATGTGTGGAGCGCTTTGTGACCTGCTTGCCCCCCCCCCCCCCGTGCATACAACCACAGGCATAGGAGTGGTCAAGGGGAGCAATGGTGAAGGGTCGCAAGACTTGTCAGTCCCCCAGCACATGTGGTCCTCCCTTCCCGAGGCACACACAGGCACGGCGGTGTCTCCCTCATGCGAGTTCCACCATGGGGTTTGGGGGCTGTCAGCAATCAACCACGCCTTGTGACCGGACAACCGGGTTTGCCCTCTTTTCCCTGACACACTGTCCAGCCAAAGTCTTGTCAGCGGCAGCTGATATGGGCGGGCCACCACAATGCAGCAGATCTTTTGTGTTTTGTAGGAGGGCAGCGGAGTCCGCAAGGCCTGCAAGCAGGTGCAGAGGGGATGTGCTGGGACTCCGTGCCAACACCTGTGCCTGCCCCTCTTGAGGATTGCCTGCCGTGCCTCTCCCACAGGAAGGCGTGTGTCTTTTTTGTACCACTCAATACCACACCTTCACTGTAGGCAAAGGGATCCCAGATGTGCCTCATAAGTAACCTTTGGAGTAACCTCTGCTACTGTGGCCCCATGAGTAGCGCATGGCACTGGAGGCGCCATGATGAATACCCCCAGGGCATTTGAGGTGCCCATGTGAATGCTTTTTGCTCACATTGCTGCACCGTGCGTTGGCGCGCATGTGCTTTATGTGGATTCGTGCGCGTTTGTTCATGCAAAGTGTGTGAGTGCTCTCCTCTGTGCGAACGCATGTGCAGAGCGATTGCCAAGTTGTGGGGGCCCGCTTTTCGGGTGTCGACCCTGTTCCGGAGCTGGAGGACATCTCAAAGGCCTCTAATGAGCGCGCTTCATGGAACTCCTGTCAAGTGAATGACGCCTCCGTAAGACCGGAGAAGGTCATGTACTACTGCAGCACACGCGCACTGAAGTACACTCGCTCGAGCCAAGTGGCATCTGGTGGATTTTCGGACGTGTTTCTGGGCCTTGTGCACAGCACTGGCTCCTTGGTATGCCTGAAGCAGCCGGCACTCGGGTACAGTGAATCAGACATCAAGGCAATGGAGGTCTTTACCCCCTGCATCATTCTGTGCCTCGTTTCCTCGCTGGCCGTGACTTGCGGCCCAGCTACGGCCCATCCTGTCGCGCATTCGCACTTGTATTGTCTGGCGTTAAGTGAAGCATCATGCACCAAAACTCTGGCTAACAATTGTTCAGATTTGTTCTTGTGAGAATGCTACCATAGGATGGCATCAGGCCCTGCATCAGAATTTGCTGCTGCATCACTGTGGAACTCCGTACGGTGACTTTAGGCGGTGACTCCAGGTCATTAGTCATATTGCGGTATATACTGGTACTCCAAACCACGAACCTACCCGATATTGCAAGTCCTTACCACCACTCAAAACTGCGACTCTGTACTGCTACTCCATACCAAGGCTGCATACCCTAACTCCATGGAATTGCAGTATGGAGTCGCACTCTTGAGTTGTGGTATAGAGTCTCAGTATCGGGTCGTGGTGTAGGGTGACGCATAAGGGCACTAGACAGCCGCAATATAGAGTTGCATGCAGTATAGAGTCTCGGTATTGCATCACAGTGCAGAGTTGTGGGAAAGAGTCACGGAATCACGTCACAGAAGAGTCGCGATATCGAATCGTGGTAAAGGTACCAGTGTGGCGTTGTAGTGTAGTGTGACAGTATACAGTCGCGGTCTAGAGTCGCAGTTGGGGTGTTGGCAGAAAATCGCTGCACACAGTTGCAGTATGGAGTCGCGGTATATGGCCACTCTTTCCTATGTGCGATCCCTGCCCCCCCCCCCCCCCATCCCTAGCCCCCCCACCCGGGGTCCGAAGGACCCCCGTGGGGCCAAGGGCCTCCAATATGCAAGAATAGGATGTTTTACCAACGTATGCCTCCCCGTTTACCCTGGTACCCCGCCTATTTAACTGCGGATCAAAGGAATTGTGGCCTGTAGTTTGCAGACACTGTCTGCCCCATGTAGACACTGTCTGCTCGACCCGTCTGCTACGGGGGAAGGGCACCGAAGGCCCCCTTCCCCAAAACGGGTCTGCTAACATCGTTTACCCGTGTATAGGGGCCAAGTGGTCTGTAGTGTGTAGACACTCTCTGCCCCTAGTAGACACTGCCTGCCCCTTGTGGACACCTCCTACCTGTTGTAGACGCAAAGTGCCAATGGTTGTGACAGGTGCTGAAGGCCCCCGTCCGGAAAACGGGATGCTAAGGGCAGTTACCCGTGCTAAAACAAGGGACTTGGGGGTGCAAAGCGCCCCCAGACTGGGTTCCGGACCCCTCGGGGCGGGGGGAGGGGTGCACTGAATGTAGGATAGTGACGTCTTTGCTTTCCAGGTGATCATAAGATACCCTGTTGTGATGACATGTATGTAGATGATGATGTTGCCACCTATCCCAGGCATTAAAGGTCACTCTTTGAACTGTTCCCACAGACCTTTTTTGCAAATGGTGCCTAGGGCTGTTTTCTGCTCTTGACAAGGTTTTCTTCCACTCTTGTGAACTGCACATGCTGCATGTTGTGCTAACTTTGACTCAACCAACACCACACACGTGATAGCTTACTCGTCACCAACGGTTGGGGGGGGGGGGGCAGGGAAGGGGGGGGGGAAGGATTGCATAACTCATATATATATATATATATATATATATATACAGTACAGTACAGTGGACGGGCAGTGTGTGAGAGTGGCACCGTGCCCAGCCGTTGTATCTTGTCGTAGTACAGTGGGCAGCATGCCCCTCTTCAGTCCCGCAGAGGAGGGTTCGAACCCCAAGGAGGGTAGAGTGGCACTGAACGTCTCGAATCCCCCCCACTCTTCTATTTGGTGGTGGCTTTGGTTTTAGCGGTAGATAAGCATAGGGCGAGCATACCTGAAAGTGCACGGGGGCCCGGCCCCGCGTCGCGTTTCGACGCGCTGTCGTCCGTGGAGGCGACGGCGCCGGCGCGGCATGCAGCATAAATAGCTGCTGTTCTTCGTTAGTGGTAGCGGCGGTGATGGGCACACTTCTGCCGGCCATGTGTACCGGGCGGGGTGTAGTGGTGGGTAGAGTGGCGGTTACATAGCATATCGTCAGCGTAGCATACTGGAAGTGCACGGGTGCCTCGTCCCGGGGAGCGTAGAGTTTTGGGGGTCAGCCTCACTGACCCACTGACTCCGGCATAACCATCCATATGAAGCCCATATGTCCATATGCAGGAGGGATGGAGTATTGTTCCTACGGTTAGGAAGCTGTGAATCAGTGTGCTAGGGGCTTCTGCAAGGCCCACACATGAACTACGAACTCATGGTTATTGCGGCGATGTAGGAGTGTAGGAATGTTGAACCTCACAGTTTGAGCATGATTCGAATGGAAGCCTTGGTATATATATATACCGGGCATATATATATATATACCGGGCAGAGTGTAGTGGTGGGTTTGGTGGCGGTTATACTACCACATCGGCAGCGTAGTATACTGGAAGTGCACGGGTGCTTCGTCCAGGGGAGCGTAGGTTCGATGCCCGCCGCCAAGCGTGTAGACGACGGCGCCGGCGGCAGGCTTCTTGGCGCCCTCTTTTGGCACATCGTCGTGGCGCTATAGTGGACAGCCACCCGGCCTGGAGTTCCCTGGGGGTAGGTTCGAATCCTGGGGGCTCGTAGCTGGCGGGTATGGCGACATAGTCCATAGAAATCCCCCTCCCGTCGGCCACTTTGTTACTATTTTTCTATTCCTGGGTCCTGCTGCACGAGAGTGACTGGTTTGTTCGTTGCGGCGTTTCCGCGAACACCCACGTTGGCACTCGTTTTGGCACGGGGAATGACAGCTGCACATGCACGGCTTGGGGCTCCTCTGAGGCGTTTGTATGTTTGTTCGTTGCAGTGTTTCTGCTCTGCCTCTGGTTCAACCAGTTCTTGGGGGTCAGCCTCACTGACCCACTGACTCCGGCATAACCATCCATATGAAGCCCATATGTCCATATGCAGGAGGGATGGAGTATTGTTCCTACGGTTAGGAAGCTGTGAATCAGTGTGCTAGGGGCTTCTGCAAGGCCCACACATGAACTACGAACTCATGGTTATTGCGGCGATGTAGGAGTGTAGGAATGTTGAACCTCACAGTTTGAGCATGATTCGAATGGAAGCCTTGGTATATATATATATATATATATATATATATATATATATATATATATATATATATATATATATATATATATATTACTACACCCCTCTCCCCTTAAATTTAGCTAACAACAAGCAACAACAAGCAACAACAAGCAACAAGCACGTCACCATGCCGTTTTGGCCGTTGCACCGTCCCAACGCCTCGGGCCTGACTCTACTTTGGCCATCCTAGACCCTAGGTGGTGCCCTTGCCAAATCCAAGTTTTGAGCCAAAAACTCCCCGGTGGCGGCCCGGGGCGGTGGCGCCAAGTCGGGAGGTGCCCTCCCAAATCTGCGCAGTTTTGGGCCAAAAACAGCCATTTTTCGCCCAAAACAGCCCTAGTAAGGGTTCAAAACAGCCAACCGAAGGCAAACGGCTGCTACACTACACGTGCGGCTTGACTTTCTCGTGACCAAGGGAACTTTGGTGCCCTCTAACTCCACGATATGTCCGAGAAACGGCCCAAAAAGGCGCCAAAAAGCCCCAAAAACTGCGCAACGTGCACCAGCACCCCGAAACCAAGAACGGGCCTTATCTTGGGCTACGTGGCTCAAAAACGAATTCCGAGGGCACCTAGTCCACCCGCAACCCCCCACTTTTTATGGTTTCCAAGCCTCAAAATGGCCCAACGAGACACGTAGACCCCCGTACTAGTGGTCACTTGGTGCAGCCGGAGGGCCGGCTAGCCCACGCACAGTGGGGGCCAACGGTGGGTCCACTAGGGTCCACGGGGCGAAAAAAAGATTTTTTCCAAAGTTGTTCCTAGACCACTTGGGATGCTCAAACAAGTGTTTTTAGGCCGTTTTGAGCCCGTGGTGGCACGTTTTGGGCCATGGAAAATCCCAAAATGCCTTGAAAATGGGCTGTTTTGGGACCAACAATGGGTCAAAAATGGGTCAAAAACGTGTTTTTCCAAAAATGATCCTGGACCATTTATGATGCTCAAACAAGTGGTTTTAGCCCATTTTGAGCCCGTGGCGACGGGTTTTGACTCATGGAAAATCCCAAAATGCCTTGAAAGTGGGCCGTTTTGGGCCCAAAAATGGGTCAAAAATGGGTCAAAAACGCGTTTTTCTAAAAGTGATCCCGGACCATTTGGGATGCTCAAACAAGTGTTTTTGGCCGGTTTTGAGCCCGTTTTGATTGAGTTTAGCCCCTTCCACCACATGTATGCACCACTTTGTGCCCTTCGCACGTACCTTAGAACCGTGTGGTGGAGCCACCTAGAGTTGGGAGAGGGGTGTAGATTAGAGGATATATATATATATATATATATATATGTATATATATATATATATATATGTATATATATATATATATATATATATATATATATATATTTATATATATATATAAGGGGAGAGGGGTGTAGTAATATATAAATGGCCAATACGCCCTTCCCCCCCCCCCCCGTCCCCCCACTACTGGGTGCGACTTCAATGGGAAGTAAGGATACCCCGCCCTATTTTGAGGTTGGGGAACTCAAAAAAACATGTTTTGGAAGGTATTTAGATGGGTAGGGGTGGATTTGGTGCCTACTTAGGGGTTGAAAGAGCTAAAAATAGGGTATGGCATCACTTATGGCAATCTCCTACCCAAACTGCTAAAAATAGGCAACCTAGGGACAAAATTGGTAATGTGAGCCACAATTCTCCCCTAAAAGTGATTGTGAATGATGAAAATCAACAAAAGGAAAGCAAATGTTTCGAACTTTTATGGTATGGGGGGGGGCTAAAAGGTGGGGATGGGCTATTTGTAGGGGTAAAGTGGCTAATTTAGCAGTTTGGGTAGGATGATGTCATCCGTAATGTCATACCCCTTTTTAAGCCATTTTGAGCGCTTTG
This sequence comes from Eutreptiella sp. 'Long Island Sound 2002', assembly GCA_964036045.1. Classification (NCBI taxonomy): domain Eukaryota; phylum Euglenozoa; class Euglenophyceae; order Eutreptiales; family Eutreptiaceae; genus Eutreptiella; species Eutreptiella sp. 'Long Island Sound 2002'. The sequence continues at coordinate 67,819,285 of OZ038388.1, read as the reverse complement.
TAGGGGCAAATACCCACTAAAAACCATTCAATTCACTTGTAAAACATGTTTTTTTGTGTTTCCCGGCCCCAAAATTAGGGGGGGGGGGTTCCTAACCTTGCCCCAAAGTTCACCGGTTGGCCCAGGGTGGGGGGGGGGGGAAGGCGTATTGGCCATATATATTATACTACACCCCTCTCCCCTTAAATTTAGCTAACAACAACAACAAGCACGTCACCATTCCGTTTTGGCCATTGTCCCTTCCCATCGCCTCGGGCTTGACCCTACTTTAGCCATCCTAGAGCCTAGGTGGTGCCCTTGCCAAATCCAAGTTTTGAGCCAGAAACTCACCGGTGGCGGCCCGGGGCGTGGGCGCCAAGTCGGGAGGTGCCCTCCCAAATCTGCGCCGTTTTGGGCCAAAAACAGCCATTTTTCGCCCAAAATAGCCCCCAAACCCGCACGAAACGCCCAAACGAAGGAAAACGGTGGCTACACTCTACGTGCGCCTTGACTTTGCCGTGTCAAACAGCCCTCTAGTGCCCTTCAACTCCACGATACGTCCGAGAAACGGCCCAAAAAGGCGCCAAAAAGCCCCAAAAACTGCGCAATATGCACCAACACCCCGAAACCAAGCACGGGCCGTATCTTGGACTACGTGGCCCAAATCCCAATTCCGAGCGCACCTAGTCCACCCGCAAACCCCCACTTTTTGTGGGTTCCAAGCCTCAGAATCGCCCAACGAGACGCCTAGACCCCCGTACCTGTGGTCACTTGGTGCAGCTGGAGGGCAGCCCGGCCCGCGCCCGGCGAGGGCCAACGGTGGGTCCACCAGGGTCCCCGGGGCGAAAAAAATCATTTTTTCCAAAGTTGTTCCTAGACCACTTGGGATGCTCAAACAGGTGTTTTTAGCTAATTTTGAGCCCGTGGTGGCGTGTTTTGGGCCACGGAAAATCCCAAAATGCCTTGAAAATGGGTCGTTTTGGGACCAAAAAATGGGTCAAAAATGGGTCAAAAACGCATTTTTCCAAAAGTGATCCCAGACCATTTGGGATGCTCAAACAAGTGTTTTGAGCCCATTTTGAGCCCGTTTTGATTGAGTTTAGCCCCTTCCACCACGTGTATGCACCACGTTGTGCCTTTCGCACGTACCTTACAGCCGTATGGTGGAGCCACCTAGATTTGGGGAGAGGGGTGTAGATTGGAGGATATATATATATATATATATATATATATATATATATATATGGTAGACAATAGACAGTAGACAGTAGACAGGGTAGGCCAGAAGAGGGCCCGGGCCGTGGCCGAGGAGCTAGAGGGCCTGGAGGGTCTGCACGTCCCAGAGGTATATACAGATGGCTCGTTTGGCTTAGAAACGCCACGAACGGGACTCGCTGGGTACGTGGTCTGGTTTGGGCGGCTGGACCCTCGTAATATGGCGTAGCCCCTTGAAGGGGGGGTACAGACGGTGAACAGGGCGGAGCTCTCAGCGTGCATTGCAGCACTCAGGGTTGTTCCGAGGGGACAGGCACTTCGGGTCGTGACGGACAGCAAGTATGTGTATGATGGTATCTTGAAGCACCTCCGGCGTTGGAGGTTGCAGGGTAGGCCTTTCCTAAATTCTGACCTTTGGCTGCAGCTTCAGGCAGAAGTAGATGCAAGGGTGGCCCCCACTCTGTGGCGCCACGTGTATAGTCATATCGGAGTAGTATAGTGGCTAGCGCACACCTCTTCCATTCTGCGGAGGTGGGTTCGAACCCCGGGGGGGATAGAGACCCACCGAACATCCCGAAACCCCCTCTTTGCCTTTTGGTGGTGTTTAGTATAGGGCGAGCATACCTGAAAGTGCACAGGGGCCCGGCCCCCCCAGTGCGCTCCGTCCTCGCGGGCCGTCACGAACCGTGGAGGCGACGGTGCCGGCCAGCAGCTCATAAACAGCTGCTGTTCTTGGTTGGCGTCGGCGGTGGGCCTTTTCTACCGGCCTTGCATACCGGGTAGAGTGAGGTGGTGGGTTTGGCGGCAGAAGTGACCCTGGACCATTTGGGATGCTCAATCAAACAAGTGTTTTTAGCCCGTTTTGAGCCCGTGGTGACGTGTTTTGGCCCATGGAAAATCCCAAAATGCCTTGAAAATGGACCGTTGTAGGACCGACCATGGGAATTGTGGTCTGTAGTCTTTAGACACTGGGAGATTTCAAAAAGGTATAACATGCCCATCCCTATGAAAGGACATTTTCCCGAAATTCAGCCCGCACCGGAAAATTCCTGCTAGTTTAACGAATAGACCCCCCCCCCCCTGTCCAACACCCATATATATCCATATCTATACCATATAGCCACACTATACCGCAACTCACCCGCACCACACCATTTCTGCAATGTCATGTGTGTGCCGACTGAATTCAGGGGTGTTCGGGGGAGAGGGCATGGGGCTTTTCCCATGTCCATCCACGGGAAATATATAATGGGTGGGGGGTCCAGAAAGTCCACCACGTTCGCCCAGAGCCCCTGCCCTTTGCAAAATGCCTCCTGTTGGGAGTGAGTCAGACTCTGAAGAAGCCAGTTATTTGGGCTGGTCTGTACCTCAGGTGCAGGCACAAGCAAGGAGCACGTCACGGTGTGGAGTCGCGGTGGAGAGTTGCGGTAGAGCCGCAGTATGTAGCCGTAGTTTTGAGTCGATGTATTAGAGGTGCAGTACGCAGCCACTACTCACACGGTGGTATCTTCTGTGTCACCGGCCCTCGATCGGGAGACACATCGCCACCCACACATCCTTACTGGGCAACCTCTGTGCTTCTAACACTCCTGTCTCCTCCTGAGGCAACCTCGCCTGTCCGCCTGTAGGCTGAGGTTGAGACCCTGCGCTCGTTGGACCATCCCAACGTCGTCAAGTATTTGGGCACAGACCGCAAGGAAGGGTTCTGCATCATCCTGGAGTATCTCCCTGGGGGCTCCATCGCATGCATCCTGGACCGCTTCGGCGCCCTTGAGGAGGATCTGCTCCGCATATACCTGTACCAGGTGCTGCAGGGGCTGCAGTACCTCCACGGCAAAGGCATCATCCACCGGGACATCAAAGGCGCCAACATCCTCCTGTCCGACAAGGGCGTGGTCAAGCTCACTGACTTCGGCAGCTCCGTCTCTGCCATCCGGACCAGCACCGTGCGGGCTGCTCTGGGGACTGTGCTGTGGATGGCCCCAGAGGTTTGTTCTGCACGATGCCGGCCGCTTGGGGGGGGGGGGGGGGCGCTGGTTGATGGGATTGGGATCCGCGCTCAGCATTCGAAATTAGCGATCTCCCGGATTCGCCCCCCCCCCCCCCCGCCCCCAGACGCCAAGGGGCAGAAGCGGCATGTGTGAGCAGAGGGACATTTTTTTGGGGAATTTATGTGTGTTTTTTTTTTAGCTGGTGGCTGCCGACTGTTTGTCTTTTGTACTTTTTCCTCCTTTGTGTGCCACAGAGTTAGAGCAGTACAAAGTTGTGGTGTAGAGTCGTGGCTTCGAGTTGTGGTATGGAGTCGCAGTACGAAGTTGTGATATAGAGTCGCAGTATAGAGTTTGGAGTTTAGAGTTGTGGTATGGAGTCGCAATGTAGAGTTTGTGGTATAGAATCACAGTACATGTTGGTTCTAGACTATTGCAGACATGTTGGTGGAGACAATTTTTGGAAATGCTTTAGATTCACCATCCTCAACTTGGGGATCCTCCATATCATCATCCATCATGCCACCCCAATCAGGGTCATGATTTTTAGATTCTCAAGGCAACACTCATTTTCACGTCAAACCAACATCAGAATCGGTCCATTGTAGACTGTCGCAGACATTCAGAGTTGTGGTATACAGTTGCATTGTAGAGTTGTAGTATGGAGTCGCAGTATAGAGTTGTGGTGTAGAGCCGCAGTATAGAGTTGTGGTATAGACTCACACTACAGAGTTGTGGTATAGAGCTGCAGGATAGAGTTGTGGTGTAGAGTCGCAATAGAGTCGCAGTATAGAGTTGTGGTATAGAGTTGCAGTATAGAGTTGTGGTATGGAGTTGCAGCACAGAGTCGTGGTATGGACTTGCAGTATAGAGTTGTGGCGTAGATTCACAGTAAAGACTTGCAGTTTTATAGACTTGTGCTTGGAGTTGCAGTATAAAGTTGTGGTGTAGAGCTGCAGGATAGAGTTGTGGTATAGAGTCGCAGTATAGAGTCGTGGTGTAGAGCCGCAGTATAGAGTTGTGGTATGGAATCGCAGTATAGAGTTGTGGTGTAGAGCCGCAGTATAGAGCTGTGGCATAGAGTTGGAGTATTTAGTTACCACAACTCTGTAGTGCCAGCCCATACCACACTGCAACTCTATACCACAACTCTGTGGCTCTACACCACAACGCTATGCTGTGACTCTACACCACAACTCTATACTGCTACTCCATACCACAAGTCTACACTGCGGCTCTATACCACAACTCTACAGTGCAACTCCATACCACAACTCTGTAGTGCCAGTCCATACCACACCACAAATGTACACTACGGCTCTACACCACAACTCTATGCCGCGAGGCTATACCAGAATCCTTTCCTGTAACTGCAACTCTATTCCACAACTTTCTCCTCCGACTCTATACCAGAACTCTACACTGCGGCTCTATACCACAACTCTATAGTGCAACTCCATACCACAACTCTGTGGTACCAGTCCATACCACAACTGTATACTGCAACTCTGTACCACAACTCTGCACTGAGGCTCTACACCACAACTCTATGCCACGAGGCTATACCAGAATTCTATACTGCAACTCTATACTGCAACTCTATGCCACAACTCCATACTGTGATTCTATACCACAACTTTCTCCTCCGACTCTATACCTCAACTCTATACTGCGGCTCTATACCACAACTCTATAGTGCAACTCCATACCACAACTCTGTAGTGCCAGTCCATACCACAACTGTATGCTTCAACTCTGTACCACAAATGTACACTGCGGCTCTGCATCACAACTCTATGCCGCGAGGCTATACTGCAACTCTATACTGCCACTCTATGCCACAACTCTATACTGTGATTCTATAGCACATTTGTCTCCTCCGACTCTATACCAGAACTCTATACTGCGGCTCTATACCACAACGCCATAGTGCAACTCTATACCACAACTCTACACTGCGGCTCTGCATCACAACTCTATGCTGCGAGGCTATACCAGAACTCTATACTGCCACTCTATGCCACAACTCTATACTGTGATTCTATACCACAACTTTATCATCCGACTCTATACCACAACTCCATCCTTGCGGCTCTATACCACGACTCTATACTGCGGCTCTATACCACAACTCTATAATGCAACTCCATACCACAGCTCTATACTGCAACTCTACCACAACTCTACCACAACTCTGTACTCTGCACCACAACTCTATGCCGCGCTTCTATACCACAACTATATAGTGCGACCCCATACCACAACTCTGTACTGCCAGTACCTACCACAACTCTGCACTGCGACTCTTTACCACAACTCTGTACTGCGGCTCTACACCACAACTCTGCAGGCTGCATGCTGCAATGTTCATGCCCCCGCCTAATAGGGGCCATGGGATTTTGTCCTCGAGCTGGTGAGAATGTCTGCTATGCTTCCGAGTTGTTTTGCATTGTTTTGCTATGTCTGAATGCAACTTGTGTGTGCACATGCTAAGCTGCACCTCTTGACTTGCCACAGCCACACAAATTTCACAGAATGGCTATGCGAGGTGGCAAAGAGAAACACTCCACAGAAACGATACAAAAACACCGAAGAATACGACAGACGAATGCAATCGGATGGGACTCTCCAGTTTGAGCCTCAGAGTGCAGCTGCCCCCCCAGCACAGACGGTGTACACGACACTGTCTCTAGTGTTGGAGAACCAGAAGAACTGGGAAAACCAGCCGAAATTTGCTATTGTTGTTGTTCTGCACTGTATTTTATGGCGCTGGAGCTGTAAAGTGGAGGGTCTAAACTGCTTTTTGTTTACGGCGCTTGAACTGTACTTTTTTTGGGACAACACATCCTCCTCACCTTGGGGTTAAACAAGATGCATAGTGGTGTGAAGTGAGTTTCTGTCCATGTACGGGAACAGATTTCTGTTGTCTTGTTTGGTAATTTCCTGGTGTTTCCAACTGCAAAAACCCTGAAGTAGGCTTAGTAGCAATTTTTCAAAATTCTTGTCGAAGGTATTTTCATTATCGTTTGGGGTGTCTTTTGGACAGTCAAGGGTCCAGCTTCATTCTGAGTTGCGGTTTCAGCCCTCAAACTGGGCTTTAGTATCCTCCAACCATCTGTTTTTCAGCAGAAAACCCAATAGAAAGTTGTTCTACCTTAGACCATTTTTGGATATTTTTGGATTTTCAGCCAAAATTTTACGGCTGAAGTGCCACACAAATTAAGTGTTTGTGCAGAAATGGGCTGTCCCCCTTCAAACATGTGGTGTGCGTGTGATTTTGTGTATTTTTCGCCGGCCTACGGCGCCCCACTGTTTGGCCCTTACTCGGGCATTCTCGTTGACAGTGCACCTGAAGTATAGAGTCACAGTACAGAGTTTGGTACTGAGCTGTGGTATGCAGTTACAGCATAGAGTTGTGGTATGGATTCCCAGTGTAGTGTTGTGTTATGAAGTCGCAGTATAGAGTTGTGGGATAGTGTCGCACTGTAGAGGTGTGGTGTAGAAACACAGTATAGAGGTGTGGAATGAAGTTTCGGTATCTGGTCGCGGTATAGAGTGGCACATGCATGCGTTATACAGCCGCCGTATAGAGTTGCAGTATGGAGTTGCGGTATGGAGTCGCAGTTGTGGCATGGGGCACACAAATAAATGATAGCCCCTCCTGGCAACCCAAAGCAGTGCGAACACCCGGAAGTACCAACCAGCACATATACTTAGGCTTCAGCCCCCCCCCCCCCCTCTACCGCTCCCACCACAGTGCCACTGTGGTGTTTCTCTCTCGTCATTTCGTTATTGGGTTGCAGCCCCCATGCCCCCATATACCCACGAAAATGATTTTGCCGATTTTTATGTCCATCCCTGGACCCCTGGCTGCCGTGATGCATGCATTGCATTTTGGATGGGCATTCGATGGAGGGGCAATGAGATAGAGGTGCTGTGTGGTGAAGGCCATGGAGGTGCAGGGGGACCTCAATAGCAACAGCAAAAACAACAAGCTGCCTTCGGTTTGGTCTCTAAACGGCACGAGCGACAGCGTTCATTACGGGCAACCGATGCGACAGGTGACTGTCCAGGGCCCCGGTGATCGACGGGCACGCGACCGGCCATGCAGGGGGCGGTGCGGCTACCGGCTAGGGTATCGTCGGCCTGTACGGCGGGCGTGGGGCTTGGTGCCTCCGGAGTCTCACTGTCTTCCAGGTCTGCCGAGAAGAACCCCTGGCTCAGTCGTCGGACATCTGGAGCCTGGGCTGCACTATCCTGCAGATGGCCACCAACCGTTTGCCTTGGAGTGAGTGTAAGTTTCAGCACTCGATCCCCGCATTCTACCACATTGCAACCTGCACAGAGCCTCCAAAGGTGTGGCACTCGCTCGTGCACTGCTTTATCCCAGGCTACCCAGGCATTGCCGGTGCTGCGAGGTTGATGTTGATGGAAGCAGGCGGTTTTCGCAACCACTGTCTCCAGTACCAGCAATTTGTTGCATCAGCAAAAGGACGCACCGTTTTCTCAGCATTCAGCTCCGCCAAATTGTTGACCTCAAACCTGGTGCCCTATGAAATTCGGTGCCCGATTAACACGGTGCTATTGGCGCCTTTGTCGGTCGTGCGTACATGAAATTGATTGAGTGATTCACATTCCATGTCATGCAAAAGGTCACACGCACTCAAAGATTGGGCCGTCGTTGGCGTATGTCGCACCGTGCATTCAAAGTTCCGCAAAATGCAAGGCAAAAAACACATTGCCGTGGAACTTCGCCATTCAGCTGATCGTGAAAAACATGTGTGGATACCATGGGTGGGATCAGAGGTAGGCTCTGGGGCCCGGCTCAGGTACGGGTGATCTGTTAAGTTTGGGAAATGAAGGGAAGATTATGCTTTTTTGGAATAATCAGTGTGTCAACGGCAGTATGTGGATGTGGCGCACCAGGAACCTCTCATTTAAGGCCCTCCTGCGGAACATGAATACTTCTTTGGCCAGAACACGAATGGGAGTATGTGGGGTTTTGATGTTTGTTGGACAAGAGGTGCCTCCAGCCTGTTGCCAGGCGCAGGAAGAGCAGTACTCCTTGGTATCCCCCCTCTTGAACCCCCCATGCAATCCCTCCCCGCTCAGTGGGCTGCTTGCCCTGTCCTTGTCATGGTTTCATCTCCGTTTGTGGTCACCTGTGTGTTGTGAGACTATTTGTCTATGTCTGGGTGCCTTTTTGTTTGCTGTGTCAATCCTCTCTGTACCATGCTTACCACCTGGCGAGACAACAACACCCAGACAAGCACTCTTTTGCTCCAGTTGTCCGCTCCACGTGTGCCTTGTGTGTGCACAGGTTGTTGGCAAACAAAACGTAACACCCCTGGTTCAACTGGTTTTTGTAAATTCCTGAAACCCCCTCAAAAACAATGTGTAAAGGATGAGCGATCCAAAGGAGAAACTTGCTGCCCTGGACTAAGTGAAATCTGACGATCAAGCCGCACAGGTACAGGCCCCCAAGACCGTCAGGAACAGTGGGCAGATCACCCCAGATGGGAAACCAAATGCAACCAAAAGTTTTACACTGGGAAATAACACAATATAACACGACTGAAGTATGATCGCAGTGGCTGTTCTGTGAATCTGCATTTGTTCAATGCAACACATGTGCGTTCCCTGCATGCATTGTGTGATCGACAATTGTTGACATCACGTATACCAATTGTCGGAGGATGGCAAAGGTGGTTCCACAAAAGCACCACTGGAGCTCTTAGGACTCTGATTACTCTCAGAAACACTCTCAACGGAAAAGGTGGCACCTTGGCGTGGGAATACAGTCGCATATTTTGAATTTAGTCTGGGGACTGAGAGGCACATGCAACACCCAAGTATTTTTAGTGGTTAATGCCAACTGAAAAGCCATGGGCAGCAAAAAGATCACAGCCCCGAATTAGAAAAGCCAGGAAAACCCTGCAGGGAGTTGCTTTTCCCGTTGCTCGGGGTGCAAGTCAAACGCTATTCTCAAAGTTTAAACACATGTCAGGACCTGAGGCCAATTTTTTTTGACCCTAAGGTGACAAAAATTGACCCTAAGGTGGAGTGTGGCACTTGAAGACGAATCCTTTGCAATTTGGGAAATGTTTTGACCCTCAAATTATGTGTCAAACCCCACATACCCTACATTTTGAGGATGGCCCATAAATTTCCCACAGCTTTCTGGAAATCTATACAAAGTTTCCACGTCGAAATTTTTCATTGTGGAATAGATGCCACCTCAACACAACGTGGCACTGAATGGCTCAATGAGGCCATACATGGCTGCATTTCGCCCAAGAACGTACATGTTTTATCCTCGTTTATGGTACAGATGGGTTGTTTCCTCAGCAGAGCATTAAGTATGCATGGGCACGTAACAACAAGCAACAAGCAAGCCCGTCTGTTGAGCGGTTTCGCTCATAATTTTTACCCACCACCTTGGTTTAATTCTACTCCAGCTTTTGCATATCTTTTGCAAAACATGTAGCCTTTGCAACTCCAAAGTTTGTGGCAAATCCTGTCTGGGCCGTGCCCTCCAAGGAAACCCTTTCATTGCCTGAAAAAGTGGTTGAAATTTTGGGCAAATTTCATGGGCACCCTTTATTGCTGGCACGGTTTGGCCCCCTTGTAGTTGTGTGCTGTGCCCTGAAAAATGGGGTTCTGATTTCTCTACCAATGACTCCCATCGCAAACTGACAGGCATCCTGTGGCTTTGCTTGGCATACAAGGCAAATTTGAACAATGTTTGGTCCACTAAGAGCTATTTTCTGAAACATGCACTGTGAAGTGGTGCACCCTCATTGTATATCTGGCTACATTTGTATTGTGGTGCAAATGGGGGAGCAGCATTTACTGGTGTGGTTTCGTTATCTGCTCCATATCCGCCCCCTCAGGTAAGCAAACGGCTTTCCGAGCCCGTGAGAGACATCTTGTACAACTGTCTTCGGTTGGAGCCAGAGTCACGACCCACGTGCACTATGTTGATACAGCATCAGTGGTTCGCAGTGATGACCTCGGCGGACCCCAGCTTCCTTGATGCAGCAGCCGCAAGTGCCCAGAGGAGTTCGGGTCTTCAGGCGGGACTACGCTCCCCGCGCTGGTGCCTCCAGGCAGCGGCGACCTTCACCACGATCGGCAGCCACGACGAGATCCCCCACGAAGACAGCCACTCCACGGCCAGGCCCCCCAGGCCCCAGTCCTGCCTGGGCCCGAACGCCCGCTACCCCCGGCGGCCGGAGTCCCGGCGCTGCCTGCGGCAGTCCAAGTCCACCTCCGAGGCCCTGCACAGTCAATCCTTGGGCACCGCCGGTTCGGCGCTGGAGAGCCCGCGTGCCGCGCCGCCGCAAGACCTCATGAAGAGCCGCAGCATGCCCAACTGCACGCAGGAGGACCCGCCGTCGGCCGTGCCCGACGCGCCCGACGCGCCTGCGCTTGCGTCCCATACCCTGCCCGTGCTGACCATCTCCGACCTGCCGACGGCCATGACCGCGTCGCCGCGCCCCGACCTGCCGTCGTACCGCAGCGTGCCGTCGTTCCGGCGCGCCTTCGGGCCGGGCATCGATCGGGTGTTGTGCGGGGGCGCCCTGGAGACCAGTACGCCCGATGCCAACCTCCCGCAGGGGGCCCAGTCGGGCAGTGCGGAAACCCCCGGCCTGTCCTCCGGGGACGCCTCCACCGCGCTCTACACCATTCCTGAGTCCGGGAGTATCATTGGAGTGCATGGGTGCAGCTCCTCACCGCAGTGTGCCCTTCCGGGAATGCTCACCTTCGCGAGCACCGACCCTTCAGGGCCGGATGACGTGCGCGGTGCGATGACCGCCCCAGTCTCCGCGAAGTATATGCCGACCAGCGATTCCTGGAATAGCTTCCGGGACAGTCTCTCCCAAGAGCCCTCAAATTGATCACTGTTGTGCACCCCCTCACGGAGGCTGGCTGGGTGGTCGTGGCCGAACCACGTTGGCCAGGCGCATGGAGGAGTACTGCCAGGCTCCAGTGGAGGGAAAATTATGCACGTGCATAATTGTGCATAGTTGTGCATAATGCACAATTTGGCTGATTTGCATCCCAATCGTGCATAATGTTCTGCTTGACTCTTGTCCAATGCAGTTCATTGTTGTGTGTAACATGGACAATTTTGTCCACCAAAATGCACCTGCACATGTTTCCACTGCTGAAGATGCTTTGCAAGACGATGAAATTCTTCCATCGTCTGAAAATGAGGAAGAATGTGGTGTCCCTCCTGCTGCCAAATGACAGAAGGTTAGCAGTCCCAGGATCCCTCTTGTTTGCAATCCCCTTGTGTCTCCGTCGAAATGCATTGTGCAAAATTGTGCATAATTGTGCCTATTTGTGCATAATTGTACATTGCATAATCCAAGGCCTGTGTGTCAATAATACCCCCCGCCCCCCGCAGGCTCCTCCTTTTTCCTTTTTTTTATCATTGCTTCTTAAAATTTCCGAGAATTTCCGTATCCAAAATTTTTTCTCTAATTTCGTTTTGTGGCTGCAGCAAGCAAAAAGCCTTGTGTTCTTTGGATTGCACGAGTTAGGTTGAATACTGAGCAACGGACTCTTGCACACTCCTTCTTGCCATCAGCCATCAACATTCTCGCTCTTTGGGATGCGCATCACAAACTTCGGCGTTATGGCACGGAACTATCTGCATGTTATTGCGTTGCATTGCCTCTTACCCCCTGCCCCTGCCTGTCTTTGTGTTCTGTCGTGGTCAATGTATATCTCGCGCCCCTGCGTGATCAACAACGCCTAGCCTGGCGGCAAATTGTATGGAACCATCAGACGTTGCTATGGCGATGGGGTGGTCGACAGCCACCCCATCACCCCTCTGGCAGGGGGCGGCACGGGGCATGGTGATGATAATAGAGAGAGAGAGAGAGCGAGAAGGATCTTCTCCTTACATGGTACAATCAGAAGCACGTTCAGGAGTTCCCTCCACTGTGTACCTCTTTTTCCTGGGCTATGTGAGAAATGTGCAGAGGTGACGCAAACCTGCTGTCCCTCCGAGTTGAGGACTATGCAGACCAAGATGTGTGGTCCCTGCGCCCAAGAAATTGGATAGTAATTCATACCCTACATTGGAAAGGAATGTCTATACTTCCTGATACTCGTACCGTTTGCTGAGTTGCACACTGAAGTGTGGCTCTTGGATGCCCACAATATCCAGGTTTTTCGCCACGACATGGCGACCAATTACCGATACTTTAGTACCATCTTACTCCCTTTTTTTAATTTTTGTCCGCATCCCATTGATGTTCAGGGTCATCAGTGATAATGACCCGAATAATGGGAGTGCCTCCGGCTCTTCATTTACCCTTGACATTGCCCTGGGCTGTGTAGGTGGATTTCCCCTTGTTCCCTATAGCGACCTGTGGGGAGTCTCTGCTCCGCTTATCTCGCAACTTGGGGCGTTGCTCTGGTCTTTCTGAGTTGTACTGTTGCAATGACATAATGAAAATCGGAGATTTGCGCTTGGGGTCACGCAGCAGTGTCCCATTGAGGTCCTTCAGCCCGGATCCAGTCAGCGTCCAAGCAGAAAGACTATTGTCCCTTGGCGTCCACGAGAGGCTGCATGCAGGGTGTACTTTTCTGCCTTTGGCAGACAGCATTGAAATTATATCCGGGTCCTCGAGCCACCCTCGAACCATGGGATTCCATAGATGCTGTGAACCTCGATGAGGATGACCCATCTGAGTCTGACCCATCCAGAAAATCAGACATTGGTTCCCCTGTTCTTTCATTTTGAATGTTAAAGCCCAATGTTTCGAGCTCATACTTTACTTTGGTGAGCCAAGCGTGTGCGAAAGAGGTATCTTTGATACCTACTCTGATCTTTGTGCTTCCTGCCAGCTGAACCGAGAAAAAACACTTCCCCTGCTGGTGTAGAGAGCTATAGATAGTGTGCCACATGTATGGACCCAGTGCTTGCCTAACTGTTTGTTTGGGCACTCACTCATCGCCTCCCCGAGGATTTCCTCCTCTCCCAATACCGCAAAGAAGCAGCCTTTGTAGGCTTTTATTAATTTTTCAGTTTCACTGTCTGTGAGAGGGCGCCGTACAATTCTGGCCCCTTTCACTGTGCGATGCAGATTAGACGCACATTGGGCCCCCTTAGGACCCATTCCGGGAACAATGCCGGGAATCGCCCGGTCTTCAGCCACCACAGCAAATGTGGGGTGTTCAAAGTCTGGAACTGCAATCTCCATTTGCACAGCACCCACGCCAGGTCCTGGGAGCTTCCTGATCTGATAATCAAGAGCAAGGCAATTCTTTTCGCCCCGTCTTGACGACGTTACAACAAATCCATGCAAGGGAGGTCCCCCCATAGTTTGCAGGGGGCGATTAAGTTTATGCAGATTATTGATGTGCCAGGGCACTGCTGATTCAATTTGAGGCCCTGCACTACGAAACAGGGCTTTGTCCTCTTTTAGCAGAACCAGCAGATCCAACCTATCAACTCTAGTGACCTGTAACAGGTTTTTTGACACATCTTTCAAGTGTGCCAGGTCCGTAAAGTTGACCACAAGAATCGCACCCATGTTGTCATCTGGGAGAGCCTTGATGACTATACCTTCTGTCATATCCTTTAACCTAACCTGAAGGGTTTGTTGTCCCCAGGGGTGAGGTGTGTTTTTTCTTGGAGGATTATTGCCATATCCTCCCATTTGTAAAGAAAGCAAAGCATTTCCTGTTCGGTGTCTGTAAGTAAGTGTCTGTAAGTGCAGGCATAGTCGCCGGCTCCCTTGCCTTTTCTTCTTGTTTTCTTGATTGCATCACATCTAAAGTTTATGAAGTAAACTTGAGTTTAAATTGGGCTAGGGGGTGGCAGGAGGTGGCACCTTGTGCGCGCTCGCCTAGTGTTTGTTTGTTTTGTGGTGTGCCGTCGTTGCTGTCGTTGTGTCCTTTGGTGGTGGTGGTGCCGGGGTGTGGCCGGCACAGCAGCCGCGTGGTCACGCGACAAGACGTTTTCTGAATGGCAACAACGTCCGTGCCTGTGTCTTTGCCTATTTGTTGTTGCGCTGCCTACCATGAGTGTGGTGTCCAGGAGTGGGGGGTGGGAGTGGGCGGGGTACCAGGGCAAGGCAGCCTGTGCCAAGCCCATGGGGGGGGGGGGGACAATTAAACCACAAACATAAACAACAGTGTAATTGATGCTACTGTGTTCTTGGTTCCTCAGGCTCACTGAGCTTTTCTTCTAATACCCACCAGGGTAGGTAGCTGAATGCCCGAGCCACAAAGTAACATGGAGCTAGACAATAGAAAGGCAGACGGCGGGCGTGAGAAAGCGCATCCGCAGGCGGTTATTCCCGGGCCCCCTGAAAAGACGGCGTGTGATGTATGATACCTTGGCATTGATTTGCATGATGCCCATGGTCTATGTCAGTGAAGCTTCTTTCGCCACAATGGCCTTTATGGTATTTTTTGCCCTTTGGTATTCAGAAGAGTGCACCATGTTGAGGATGAAGCCTGGTTTGCGGTAGTACTACAAATGGCCCACTCATGAGGAATGCCACGGTAGTGTTGTTGGGCCTTTCCCCAAATGTGATGAATACTTGGCATCCACCTGCACCCAAACCTCGAGTGAAGGGTACAACAAAGGGCAACATGTCCAGCAACATGTCCAAACAATCAAGATGCAATACAGTCCGACACACTAAGGTTTCATTTCAGACCCCGTGAACCCTAGATGTCTTTTTACGGGCCACGAGCCGTACGGCCTAACCCCACGGACTCTGTCCTCCGCAATCAAGTAGGGTATACAGGGCCCCGGGAGAGAACATCGCGGCGGGATGGCCGCGCCACTCAAGAAGCATCTGACCATAGAGTAGTGCGCACGTGGGATCGGCCGCAGCCGTAGCACACTAGGTCGTGGGTGGTGAAATATCTTGACTAGTGCCTCTGTCCCAATACCTCAGACCCGGAGGGGCAGCGGGTGGCCTCGGCGATGCGGTATCTGGCCCAGCCTTGGTTTTTACATCAGCGTGCCATCGGTAAGGCTCATGTCCGACCTAAGAGTAGTGAGAAGTGTGCGTTCATGTTGAATTGCGTCAAACAAAACACCTGTGATGGCCGTAAGCTGAGGGGCTTTCAGCTGCCCCAGATTTGCCCCATGTTTGAAGTCCAGCAATGCTGTGATCGGATTCCTGTGGGCATTTGTCTTCTTGAGGCAGGCGTTGTTTCTGCATTAAAAAACAAATTTTCCATCACTGTGTTTGGGGCCTGGGACCAAGATCCTGGTCACTGGGAAGCGGTGTTGCTGAAAAACCACATGCAATGCAACACGTAGTTCTGTTCGGGTCATCACTTTTTTTCGCCGCATTTTTCTGCATTTTTCCCGCATTTTTTCATTTTCCGTTTCACCCCCCCCCCCCCTGTTGAGCGCCTTCGGGACTCCGTTTTGTTTGGGGGGGGCAGAAGCTATATATGGCAAAATTGGACCCGTACAACTGTTTTTGGAGTCCGCGCCTACCGCGGTCGTGGGTTGGGGAGTTCAGTGTGTGCATGGGCGATGCCCAGTATGTTTGGAAGTCACTGCCATTCGGCTGGAAATACTCGCCCCTCCTATGTCAGAAGTTGGTGTACAGTGTGGTCCGGACATCGGTTTGGTGGTTGCCTGTGCTGTTTTTTGTTGACCTCGACGACATTTTAATTGTAGGAACCAAGCGCTTCGTGCGCAAAGCTGTACGCCGTGCCCGGCACAAGTTGCAACGCGTTGGTTTTGTAATTAGCCAGAAATCTGTCACCGACCCCTCATCTATCTGGACTTTGTAGGAAAGGTTTTTGACCTTAAGAGTGGCACGCTGGAGAACCGCCCAGGGATGCTGAGAGGCCTGGTGCGGCTGTGGTTGCCGTTGATGTTGGGTCTGCTGAATAGGAAAGGAATGGAGAGGTTGCTCGGACGACTGCAGTGGGCCTTAAGGCCGTCGGCAGGATTGAGTCCCTTTCCCGCTGGTGCATACTGTTGGAAGCACGCGGGGCTTAGTAGGGTCCCGCGTGCTCTGCTGTGTCCACTGCTAGCCGCCATTTGTTTTGGTTTTGTACCACAGAGGTATAGAGTGAAGGCCAGGGTGCAGGCGGAGCCCTTGACCTGCTGGGGCGCCTGTGTTTTATTTGCCAGAGGATTTCTCTGTTGGTTTGTACCTGCCGTCAGGGGGCATGCGTATGTTTTAGTGCCCCCGCTAGGTGACTACCTTGCAAGCAGCGGAGTTATGGGGCTGGGTGCAAGGAGTGCGCCTAGCGACTTATATGAAATGGCCCCGGGTTTGTGTTGGCAGTGACAGTACGGTGGCGCGATGCCAAGTCCAGGGGCAAAGAGGTGCTATTTTTTGTGCGGGCTAGTAGCGGATACTGCGGGCCCTGTTTTGGCTTCGTCATTGGTCTGGGATACCCATTGTGGGCTTTTATGTACCTTCTGGCTGTAACCCAGCGGATCCGCCGAGCAGGTTACACAAATTTGACTTGATGAGTTCTTGTTTGGGGTCAGCCCGTGACAGGTACTGGCAATGGCACTCGTCCCTCTTTCCCTATTAGGCCTTCGTTGCATTGGCCCCTTTCCCGTGGGTCAGTGCGCCACGTGACAACCCCGATTGTCCCTCTGGCCTTCGTGGCTGTTGACGGGGCATGACGGGTGCCACAGGGGAGGACGCCTCCGCTTCCCCCGCCTGGGGGGTGGGGGGTGCCAGAGCCATGTCCGTATTCGAATTGTTTCCTTGGGTTTCTGCCGGGGGGGGGGGGGCTAATGATCTGGCGCTTTCGCTTGACACACGTGCCAGTCATGCTAACCCCTGTCCGCCTATGAGTAGTGCAGACGGCAAGAGAATTTGAACTGGGTGCACGCGCAACACGTCAGTCTCGACTCGACCACATGTTCCGTCTATATTTTCTGCCGTTGGGCCATGAGGAAAATCCTTTCCTCTCGCAATAGGGCCCCGAGTGGACCGGCATCTGTTTTGTCTTGTATGCATTGCACAGAGGAAGGGAGTGTAAGTTGTAGTTTCCGTTGAAACTGAAGTTTAATGCATTCCCTGGATCTGCCGTTGACTGTGCATTTGTGCAGCATGCATATGACCCCCTTTCACGCTTAGTCGATTTTCATAATCGAAATGCAGGGTCCCAC
Organism: Eutreptiella sp. 'Long Island Sound 2002'; assembly: GCA_964036045.1. Classification (NCBI taxonomy): domain Eukaryota; phylum Euglenozoa; class Euglenophyceae; order Eutreptiales; family Eutreptiaceae; genus Eutreptiella; species Eutreptiella sp. 'Long Island Sound 2002'. Next base: position 67,801,972 of record OZ038388.1, on the reverse strand, counting down.
CCTCCCTCCCTTCGGACAGTGTCTATCCCTTGAGACGAGGGACTGTGAACTCGACCAATGGCGCTACGAAAAGTGCTGCGGGGCGTGTGGACCGGCATCTGTTTTGTCTTGCATGCATTGCACAGAGGAAGGGAGCGCTAGTGGCCGCCCAGCTATGGACCAGCTACGACGTCATTGAGTCGTCAAACAACATCATCGTCCACGGCCAACTACTGCCATTTGAGCATTGCCCGGGCCCCGATTTGCGTGTTTGGAATGGCATGCTGAATCCCCGGATTGTGCAAGTGCGCGGCGAGCATTGCCAATTTGTGGCCCTTGAGGCCAGGAAGTTCTTGCACACCAGGCACACCCCTAGCCCGTGATTGAAGATGACCGCCAGCTTTGACGTGTTGAGGCGCGCCGTCCAGACCCAGCTGTTGATCCCTAGGTCGAGCACGGTACCGCGGTGCTCCAGCGGGACCTCCGTCGCCCGCCAGTGTTGCTGCATTAGCTCAGCCCATGCCGCGTCAAGCACGGACTCGTCGTGAGCCAGCAGCCGCTCCCAGGACCAGGCACCGTCCCCATCGAATTCGTCCATATGGCTAAGCGGGGGGGCCTGACTGCCTTAATGAAAAAGAAGACTGTCGGAGAGATGGAGGGAGAGATGAGAGAGTGAAGGGGGGAGGGTGCAGGGGATGCTGTATGTGCTGAACCTGCTTTACTTCGAGGGCTACGTAACTATGGTCCCCTGGTCCACAAGGAGGGTGGTGGACCTGCCTCCAAATGCAAAATTGAGAACAATGCAATAATGTACAGACAGACTGGTGCAACCACGGGGGGGCGTACCATCGGGCCATACACCGACTCCCTCCCACTTTCCAACCAATTTCAGGGTGGGGGGGGGGGGGGGGGGGGCTGGGGCCGGCTGAAGGGGAGGGGGGCACCCGGACCCCAACATATATGGCTTAAAATGACCCCTCATCGCGCTGGACATTTTTGCGGTATGTATGTTGGCAAAAAAAAATTGCAACAGGGGGTGGGGGGGCATGGTAGGTGGGGTGGTACTTGTGTTTAAGGGCATAGCACCCCCGAGTCAATTCCTGGCCACTGTTGCCAGTGGCGCCCCCCACACCCACGCCGAACCATGCATGTTGTGAAGAAGGAGTTCATGTATGTTTCGAAACCCTTTGGAGGAGAGGGGGGGGGGAAGGGTTTGCGACGTGCACAATACGTTTTTTTTTGAAAAAAAAAGTCCTCTCCGCGCACTACGTGCCCACAACGTGCGCACGCACTATTCCCGCACAATGGTTGTACATCGTGTGCACCAACGCGCCGTATGCCCTTCATGGGGTTCTCCTCCTTGGGGCCTCAAAACATGGGTGATTGGAGTGGTGGAGTTGAGGAAGGTAATGAAAGGGGCGCTAAGAGCGCTTGTCCACCGGACGATCAAAGTAGTCCTCGTCGTCACGAGACGAATCGCTTGCTTGACGGGTTCTCTTCTTTTTGGCCTCAAGAAGTGCGCCCAGACGCTTCTTGTCTCTTGCCCGCTTCCCGGTGGACTTCAATGGCCATGTCCGACAATCCCTCTACTTAGTGGCCTCCGATTCAGAGGGTGGCATGGGTGGAGTATGAGATGTTGTTGGTGGCATCAGGGGAGTTGTAGAGGTGGAGGAGGAGAAGACGAGGACGAGTACGAGGACGAGGACGAGGACGAGGACGAGGACGAGGAGGAGCAGTTGTTGTTGGCAGAGGTGTTGGTGAAAGGTGTGATGGAAGGAGTGGGCGTACCACCAGCCACTTTTTGCCTCTTTGACCCGCTCTTGAGGGCACCAACATTCCATCCGCAGACGGATGCTTCCTCCTCCTCAGTGACACGAAGGCCATGTGGAATGGGATCATTGGGATGGAGGGCAGCAAAATGGGCAGCCATACAACCAAACCAAACCGTGGTTGTGCATTGGGGGCCATTTACCGGTCGGTTGGTGCAAGGGTTGGCCTTGGTTGCCGTTGACCTTCGGCCCCAAGAGATTGCCGATGGGTGCGATGGGCAAGAGGTGACCGCCACCACCAGGCGATTCGTGTGTAGACCGGGATTGCAACGGCAAGCGTATTGTGCACTCATCCCGTGCTCCACCAAAACCGCAAATATTGGCGCATGACCGGGACGTCTGTCCTTCAATGTGGTGACCACGTAGAATGTGTTGCCCAATGTGCATGCACAGCACTCGATGTGGCACGTTCGCTTGGCAAATCCAGCAATTCACACTGTTTGGGCCACTTTCTGTTGCCACCTTATCATCAGTAGTGGTAGTGGGCATGCATGGATAGGGATCCTGTGGAACAGTGGGCACTACAGAGGGAGCACAATGAATGCACCACTCCGCCAACGCCTTCAAAATGCTGGTTTGCTGGTACCACCTATTCCCCGTGTTGCTCGTTGGCCTACAGAGACGCCTTCCTGTACGGCATGGGACTCGCATGGGGCATCGAGGTCCCCAACGTCGAGCTTTTGCAGCCCCAGTCAGAGGCGGCCTTCGAGCTCTGCGCGTCCCTGCAGGAACTCGAACGCCGGACGGGACAAGGAGCGCACGGCGCTGGAGGCGACAACAGCGGCAGCGCGGCGGGGGCGTCGGGCACGCAGCCGGCGTACGGCCCAGGGGACAATGGAGGGCGCAGCGACAAGGCGAGCGACAAGGTCAAGTGGAACGTCCTGACGGCATCGGCGGCCCGCAGCATGAGACGATGGCCGGGGGCCACGAGGCGGACTATATAATTATGCAGGGCGCTGGAGCAGGAGCTAAAAAACCACACGGCGGAGAGCGAGGAGGATCCCAGCGCCTTGGCGCGCAAGGTGTGGAAAATCGTGCTGGACTGTGACGTGACCAGGGCTGACGAATTGAAAGACAAGGCCCGGGAGCGGCGGAGGAGGGAAAAGAAGCGGGAAAAACGCCGGAAGGAGCGCAAGCGGCGGGGTAAAGGCAAACGGCGAGATTCCAGCTCCGACGGCAACGACTCATCCAGCTCCAGCAGCAACAGTAGCAGCAGCTCGGGCTCGTCATCATCGTCATCGGGACGGTCCTCGCGAGCACGCAAGAAGCACACAAAGAACACCGCGCGCCGAGCGGGAAACGGCATCGCAGGGCGCAAAGAAGGGGAAATCCGGAGGGGCACAGGCTCAGCCGCCAACACCGAGTTCACCCTGCTGGGCAGCCGCCGCCACTTCAAAAGCAAGCGCTCAGGGGCTTGGGAAGACTGCACAGACCCGCCAAAAACTAAGTGCACAGACTGCAGCCAGGCACACTGGTACTTCAATGACAGCAGGAGCGCAAGCTGCCCGTGGCGGAGGCCGTTGAACGCCTTGGGCAGGCTATGCGGGCCGGCTGGGGCGCGGGATACGACACCAGTGTCGTGCGGGGCCTCTGCAAATCCACGCTGGACGGGTACCTGGGGGCACTCGCGAAGCTCCGGAGGCGTGAACGCATGCAGCCGGGGTGCGGAAGAAGGCGCGTGTTGGAGGACGAGCTCGGCGACATCGCTGCCCAGAACGTGGGAGAGGGCAACATCAAGAAACTACTCTCGGGGGTGCGGCTCCTCGAAAAACTGGGATGGATCAAAAGTATTGTACGGCCCGGGGACTGGTACCGCGTCCTAGGGGTGGAGAAGGAGCGTGAGCGGCAGGGGCGAGGCGCGGTCAAAGAGTGGGCCAGCATGGAAGCGCTGCGGTACATGGCGGGCGTCGCGCGCACCAGGGCAGAGTGGGAGATCCTGGCGCTGGCAGCGTGGTCGTGCGCCCACTGCCTCCCAGCGAGCGAAGCAGTCACGGCCCACGTCGAGGGTAGCGAGTTGGTGTTCCAGGGAACCAAGTCCCGCAGCGGCGAGCAACGGCAAGAGAATGGGCAGTGGACGGCAAAATGGGCCGCATTCCTGCTTAGGCGTCACAAGTTGCCCACCCTCTAGGACCCCGTATGCGCGCGATTTGACAATATTCTACATTTCTACTTTGAGTATGTTATTTGACGTATGTGACCAAAGTTGTTGGCAGAGCTGTGTGACACCCGTTGAAATACGTGTTGATGTGTTAGCCTTGTGTATCCCCGTCTTCTAGTGTGTTGTATTTTACGTTTTTCTGAAGCTGGCCGAAATTTCGGCCAGGTTTTGGGTAACATTGCAAACAACTATGTGTATATGCAGTTTTTGACCCTTCTGGCCGAAATTTCGGCCAGCTTTTTGGTTTCCTGGTGAATAGGCATGATTATTTTCATTTTTCTTAGGGCTGGCCGAAATTTCGGCCAGCTTTTTGGTCTGTTCACTACTCAAGCACTTATATTCTGGTTTTTGGGTGGGCTGGCCGAAATTTCGGCCAGCTTTTCTCATTTTTGAACATGTAAGGAATTATTTCCCCTTTGAACACACCTGGCCGAAATTTCGGCCAGCTTGCAATTGTCGTTGTTCATGAGTATTACACCATACACTCCTACATAACTGTCTTCTTGTCCCAGCATTAATGTCTTCTGCTATTACTGTCAATGTTGTACATGCTGCAGTTACTGGTGCTTTTGCTACTACAGCCAAAGGGTTGTTGCGAAATGCATTACGTGGTGGGACTCTGCAAAAGCTTTTGCAATTCTGCCTCTTGTTGCGGAAAAATTGCAGGAGCCGGCACTCCCTGACACAGTTGAAGGCCGCCGCCACCGAGAAGAAGCCCCCACGATGGTACATGACATTTTTGTCACAGTTCCATGCCCTATACTGCCTGCTGCGCCGTATGGCCCTCCCATACTCTAACTGTGGGTCTGGTTACAACTGGGGTATTATGTCCTGCCGCCAACGCCGTAAGGTAGGAGTCCTTGGTCAGTGTAACACTAAGCAGGAGTCCATTCACCATCGTGCTGGACTAGCAGCACACAACTTGTGGAACACCATGCACCGTAGGCAAGTTTGTATATGGTTTGATAACCTGAGGCGTTACAGGTCGGGAGTTGATCCCCATTCACCCGACTTAACCCTAAACTGTACAGCTGTTGCTGTTTTGCACACTACTGCCCTACCTGCATACCGGGGTCTGCCGGAGCTGGCCGAAATTGAGGCCAGGGTGCCAAAGGTTGCTGATGACATCTTTCGCTCACATAGAGCATTGTTTGATCGTATTGATGTTGCCAACCAAGGTATTCAGAGAGTTTGGGTTCGTGCTCCTTTGGATATTGCCAGAAAAGATGTTCGTTACCTCAACTGGAGACCCTTTTTCCTGTCTGAGCTCCGCTCCGGCACACACAAAGAGCTTTTGCAACTCGTGGTTGATTTGTCATGTGTGGAACACCGCACCAGACACTGTGTTCCGCTGCTTGTGGGCATGAAAATACACTTTGCCCTACTTAAGCTTTGTTATGGTGCTGCTTATGTTCCCTGGAATGTACCACAATTACTGTTGGGTTTTCCTTTGGTGTACGGAGTATGGCATAGCTATAAGTATTGCGTTGAATTGATCTACAGGGCGTTCCTGCCGTTCATTAAGTTTTTGGAGCAGGGGAACAGCCTTCAGGTTGGGTCTATCCTCCCTCGCAAGGTCAAGGTCATCCATATGGAGAAGACTTTGCTTGGACTCATGCTAGCCACATCGTCCAATAGAGGCAGACTAGATGAGCGCGTCACTTCCCTGCTCAATAGCCAGCGGGACTTGACACCCATTCAGCGCAAGGGTTTGCGTATGTTATTAGCCCTTAAGGCTTTGCTGTACACATACTGTCTAGCTGCTTTCAGCATTGGGACTTTGGTTCGTGAGTGCAACTGGGAGGGACGGGGGGCAGGTTCCGGTATTGTAGCTAAGCAGGCACTTGAGATGTCCCTACTGCTCATGCTGAACATCCTAAAGCCCGAGGAACAATTAACCACGGAGTATGTGAAAACCACCGCTGTTGCTCTTTTGTTTTGGAGTCAGTGGCATTCCGCCTCCCTAGGGTGTATCCACTCTGAGGAGATGGGTGAGGCACTTCTGAGTCGGTTCTCGGCCCACTGTCGCCGCAACACTGCCTGTACTAGTGTCCAACAGTCGTCTGATTTATTTCTGACACTTCCCCCTGTCCAACCCGGAGACAAAGTTTTGCGTGGTGTGCTGACTGAGAGATCCGTGGCAATGTTCTCTGGACCCTGGTATTTGGTGGTTATGAAGTCAAACAGGACTGCCCCCTGCGGACTAGGCGCCGGCTTGCAGGCTTACATCAAATCCAGACCACTGCTGGCTCAGCATCCACCACATCGGAGCGAATGTCCCTACTCCTGGATTGGCTTGAGGATGAGGATGCCAATGAGTACACCCTGTACCATCACATTACTGTTATGCTTGAAGAGTGTGGTGTTACTGCCGAGTAAGGCACTGTGGTGTGTTTCATTTATTAATTCGGTTTTGTCGATCGACCTGGCCGAAATTTCGGCCAGCTTCTGTGTTCCACATGTTCTCCTGTGCAGAGTGCTGTTGCCAAACGGTGGGGTGGCGTTGGGCGTTTGGTGAAATTTGTGGGTCTTCCTTCAGTAGACGCCATGGCAGCCATGGAAAAGCGTGGACTACATCCCACACTGGGTACGTTCAAGGAAGTGGAAGTCATCACGCCTGACCGACTTCGCGAGATCGTAGGTTACATGGATGGGACAAAAAGTACCCTACCTGGTCTGAAAAAAATTATAAAAGATGTTAAAAAGGCCCAGATGTGGTCCTGGCACATTCTTCATCCCGAGGCGGCTACCAATGGGCTTGTGAACAACACCAGAGGTATGTTTTGGTCAAATAGGGGTTTGTATTCGAATAAATCGACCGACCTGGCCGAAATTTCGGCCAGCTTGTGTGTCGTTCAATTAATGCACAATAGGAGCCCACCCTGTGCTACCACCTGTCTGCAGCTACACTTGGTACTATCGAGATGGCCAAAAGGCAGTGCGCTATTGCATCACACCTGAAGGTAGCCTATGGCAGTTGGACCTGGACTGAAGAAAACCCCTGGCCCCCGTGGTCAGCAGTAATTAAGGCCCCTCTTTGGAAGGAACCCAAATATGAGGGGTTGCGGGGATTGTTGCAGAAGCCTGTTGCTAAGCCTGTTTGTGAAAAATCTGATACTGGTCTGGTCAGTATCCAGTGTGCTAGGCAGTCCCTCGTTGAGTCAAGCACAGGCAAACTGATTGCAGAGTCAGGCCGTGTTGAACTGATGGCAATGCGTTGTGGAGTCCCTGTTCCCAGTATCATTAGTTCACTGCCCTTTGCTGCTTGTGTCATTGAGGTGCCCCGCCTCTATACAGCTGGTTTGCATAACCTGGTTGCGCAGCTGCTTTTGTCCGGTGTGCCTGTGTTCATTGCGGGTGAGTCTGCTGATGTGAAAGCCACTGTTGCTGCTTTGAAGGCCACTGTGGCTGAGGATATGTATCAGTGTGATGTTGCACTTTACAATTTGTCAAGCAAGACCCCGCTGTACACTTCTACGTCCCATCTGGTTTCCATTTGTTCTGCCACTGCCTTTGATAACAGGCTTCCCCGTTACGTGGCTTTTACTGAAGGACCCATGTCGTCTGTGATGCCTGTTGAAATATTCTCATTTCTTTTGAGCCTGGTTCCGGTCCCAGAACGGGCAGGCAACTGGTTTTTGCTGGGGACTCTGTCTGTGTATTTTGCAAGCATGATGTCTACCAGGTTTTCCAAGGACTGTAATGTTGTGTGTGCCCTTTTGGGTGAGGAGACTGTTGTGCCCGATGACTTTGTTTAGCTCATCAGAGCAGGTATCACCAACGCCGACACGTGCCCCCCCAAGTCATGGGAGGATGTGTACCACGACTTGGGGGCAGGTTTTCCTGTGGATTGTTCTGGGGTTAGGTATGTAGATGAGGATCCTGAGGAGCAAGATGGGGAGGCAGAGTCGCAACCAGAGACACAGACTCCAAAGAAGAAACCCAAAACTGCCCCTGCCCCCTCACCCAGTGGCACGCAGTGCGCTCAGGCCAGCCCAGCTTCCTCCTCAGGCACTGTTGCCCCTACTGGCAAAGGTATGAATACTTTTGTGAATCATTTTTCACCATCCCAGGGTGGAAACACACAGTCACAGAACTCTGCCACTGCCAAGTCTGGTGCTGCAGCCCCTGCCAAGCAGCCTGCTAACACAGGTGCTAAGAAGCCCCGTGCATCTGGTCTGCGCAAGCGCTAATGCCAGTCCTGCTGCTTATATTGCCTGTCAGCATGAAGTCTGGCCGAAATTTCGGCCAGCATGCAGTCCTCAGCCTCTTCAGCCTTTTATTATTGTGTTTCCCCATAGGCACTGCAAAAGTCTGCTTTGATTCGTCAGGTGGCAAGTATTTGCTTGTAATTGAGTATATTATGTTGCACACCCTGTTCAAATGTCACTGCTCCTGTGTTCCTTGCTCATGTCTACTGTCTTAGGTACCCATTTCAGTGATCATATTCGGAGTTTCGATGGACCTGGCCGAAATTTCGGCCAGCTTAGGCCTGTCTGTCAAATAGGACCATGTGTTTGGACTTTTTCGAAGAGCTGGCCGAAATTTCGGCCAGGTTGGTTAAAATAGGAAATACAAGTACATGCTTTGGGATAGTTTTTTGTGTGCTTCAATGAAAGGTATGTTTGGGGTTCCCTCATCTGTGGTGTATAGGGGGGTTCTGTGATCAACCTCGAACAAAGGGGAGAGAAAAATAGGCAGCCCCCCCCCCCCCCCACACACACTGGAATGCAGTGGTCTAAATGTAAAACAACACTATATTTTGGTGATTGAATGTCTTTATTTTGAAAATCTGTGTGTTTCTAGAAATGCAAATAATGGCATACATTTGAAATACACACCTTGTTTTTGCATGTTGCCACCAGGGGGGTTTGGGTACCCAAAAAATAACACCCCTTTTCACATACTTTCCCCCTCATTACAACATGGACTTCCGTGGGCCATAGCGCCAGGTGGGGGGTGGGCAACTTGTGACGCCTAAGTCCTGGCGCGCCTCAGGGCAAGCCACGGGTACCACCCCGACGTCCCTGCGTGGGTTCAGGGAACGGACGGGCTACACAGGGGACTGCACGGCATCCTGGACCGGCCGGGCGGATCCTTCAAGTACCTGCGCTGGCACTCGTTCCGGCGATTCGGGGCCGCCCAGCTCCATGGCCTCGGACTCCCAGTGCGGTTCATCATGCTCTGGGGGGGGCCGGAGGTCGGCGACAGTGGCGGAGATATACTACAAGGCGCCGCCGCGATGGCAGTTTGTGCGAGGGGGACCCATCCCCCTGCCACAGTGCGGGGCGAGCGAAACGACGGCGCGGATGCAGCCAGGGACAACGTTGGGAATGTGGCCAAGCTGGATCAGGAGCGAGCTCGGGGTCCCCCATGTGCGACTTGCTCGGGCAGAACGGAGTCCGGAGGGCGGTTCTGCCCAGGTGCAGAAAAGGTCCCGGACGGCGTCGCCCAAGCGCGACGTGGTCGAAATCGAAGACTCGCCAGAGCGACCGCCACCCAAGACCGTCAAACGCCAGAAGGGGGCGACGCCAGGGGCGCGGAGGAGACTGCCAGCAGACAGCGGAGGCGAAGGCAAACCGGAAGGAGAAGCGGCAGACGGTGCACAGGCCTCCGGGGGGCGCGCGGGGGGTGACGATCGAGGACGAGCGCCTGGCACGGGCGATCAGCGGGCTGCCGGGAGTGAAGCAGGGCCGCAGGGGCATGGTCCACAGGGGCATCCAGGAGCTGATCATGGCGGCGGCGCAGCTAAGGCTGGACTTCGGTGATGCGACTGAGAAGCTGCGGGTCGCACTGCAGGGGGTGCTGGACGACGGACTGGACGGCGAAGAGGACGGGTATTACTCGTCGGAGGACGAAGACGAAATCGACCCAGAGACGGCGGCAAAAGGGCTCGGGTCGGCGGGCCGTGTACACGTGCATGCGCCGCTCTGGAGGCGGCTGGTGCCACAGGACCTCCTGAAGGCTCATGAGAAGCACGGCAAAGCCAGGGGGGCCGACATGAAGTCGCACTACACTAAGCTTCCGCTCCTGATGCGGGCCCTGCGCGTGGACGCGCGAGGGGTGAAACGCACGCGCCTCAGGCCCACCTCACGAGCATTCCTGCGCCCCAAGAATAGACAGAAGTGTAGAATGATCTTAGATGCATCTCCTATAAACGAAGCAGACCCCAGACAGCCCCAAAAATTCACCCTCCCGGGCCTGGAACAGCTCCGAGACTGGATGCGGGGGGGGGGGGGGTGCGTGGATGGCCAAGCTCGACCTCCAGAATGCATTCTGGAGCGTCGTGCTCCCGAGGGGCTGGCGCAGGGTTTTTGTTCTGCAAACCGCCGACGGGCGGTCGTACCGCTACACGCGCCTCCCCTTCGGATGGCGCTACTCTCCCCTCATCTGCCAGTCCCTCGTCCTACTGTTTGCGGACGCGGCACCAGAAGGGGCACAGTTCAGGGTAGGGCTGGTGGGCGACAGGCGATTCCGCCGCTCCGTCCGCTGCCCGGCATGGGTTACGTCCCTCCAGCAGGCGGAGCTTTTCGGAATATACTATGCTTGTAAAGTAGCAATCTACCGCGGGCACAGATCGGTGGTTGTTGGCACAGACAGCGACGCCAGCAGATTCCAGGTGGCAGGGCAGAGGGCCACTGCTTGCTCACAGGCCCACCAGTGAATTCTTCGCCGTCTGTTCTGGCTCCGGCTTTGGAGTCACGTGAAACTCGGTGTGTTTCGGGTCGATACTACGGAGAACCCCGCAGACCCGCTCAGCCGCCTGCATACCTTTCCCAGCAGGCGGCACGCTGTCCAGGACGCCAATGACAGGCGACAGCTCTAGGAACGCAGCGCACACAAATTTATGCATCTCCATTATCTGCCTCAGGCCCCTGGGAGTTTAGCACAGGGGGGGGGGGGGTGACAACGGCCAGCACGGGACCAGCGTGAGTCCAGGGCTCGCATTCGCGAGCACTTTGTGCAGTCGGTCCATGGAGGAATCATGAGTTGTGCCTGTTCAGGGGGGCAGGGATGCGGGGGCTGAACCATAGTTACGTAGCCCTCGAAGTAAAGCAGGTTCAGCACATACAGCATCCCCTGCACCCTCCCCCCTTCACTCTCTCATCTCTCCCTCCATCTCTCCGACAGTCTCCTTTTTCATTAAGGCAGTCAGGCCCACCCACCCGCCCTTTCGTCTACGTCCCGCAGCCACGCGGGGTATCAGGGCCAGCACAGTATCAATGCGTGTGCAGTCCGTCCATGGAGGAATCATGAGTTGTGCCTGTTCAGGGTGGCAGGGATGCGGGGGCTGAACCATATGTTCCGCCTCCTGTTTGGAATGACGAGAGCAACTCGGCCACCACAGAAGATGACAAGAGGCACGGGATGCCGATGAAGACAAACATGAAACTCTTGAGGAAGAGACCTGGGCCCCCGAAATGCGTCAGAGCATTCGTGAAGTTGATTGCCGAGATGGGCAGCGACGGGACTGGAGGAGACGTCTTTGGTGAGGTGGAAGTCATAATCTAGGAGACATTGCTATAATGTGATGACCGGGGGAGGCAGTATTTGAAGGAGGCAGAAAAGGCGAAGGGCAAAAGGAGAAGCCCCCCACTCATCCAGCCCCCCCCCCCCCAACTGTTGTACCGCCTGCTCATGCTGCAGCAGCTCTCACGGAAACCAAAATCGCGGAGGGCACTGTGGCGCCATCTGCAACACCACCGCTTTATGATCCGCTGGCGTTGTAACGAGGTACACGTTGCAGACCTGGTGCAGCATATCCGGCGTCACGTGAATGCGATCTATGCGGATCTGCTAAACCCCAATGAGTCTGAGTCTAATTTAGTAATTCATGTAAAGCAGGCACCCAACAACCGGACTGAAGGTCAAGCACAAAGTTGCCCTGCTTCTTGCACATGGCCATGTTCAACACAGCTGTGCCGTGTGACCTGGTTTTCTGTGACTCAGTTTTGGCCGGTCTCGTAGAGTCGGGGTCTGCCTAGGCGACCACACAATCAACTGCCACCAATTCCAGCCCTTTGCGCATCAATTGAGTATGATACGCCGCAGCAATAACGTTGCGGTCTTCGGGGCTGAGGCAGGCGGTGGCCAACTGCGCTGAAGAGTCCCCCCAATGAGCCCATGCTCGGTATTCGGCATAGATTTGCAGCAATTCGGGAACACATTTGAGCATTTTGCATGTTGGAAAAGTTGTCCCTCGCCCCCCCCCCCCCCCTGCCATCTCCCCTACTTTAATTAAAGGAGCGGAGCCCCAAGGCACGGGTCCATGGGTTCAAAAAGAAATTGAAGACCTACAAAACCGCCTGGTTGATAGGCCCTCACCACCGATTGATGTGTACTGGTATAGTGTGATGTGTGCTGAGGCTGAGGTGCGGCAATTCATACCCACTAGCGTGAGCCCTCGCCGCCTCAATTTTCCTAGTGCACCAAAGCCGGTAAGTACTCCGTTGATCATTTCTACTTCTGGCTGGATATTTCACAGATATCAGGCGATGTGACATTTTGCACGGGTATCACCAACGTGCTGTAATTCAGATCCAGGTGCTTCATTGTCTGCAGAAATACATCCCTTCGCTTCCTCTTGTGGTCTGGTTTGCCCCCTATGGCACGCACACCACCACGCTTCCGTGGCTTCAGGTATCCTTTTACCATGAGCTTTTCCCGACAGCGCTCTGGGGGATAGGCTCCAACAGGCTTTTGTCGTAACCACGTGCTCATTAGACAAAACGATATGTCCTCTCCATTCATCAGCTCGTCCACCAGCTGAGCGACCGGTCTCATTGTTGGATGGCAAGAGTACGTGTACATGGCATCCCGGCTGACAAATGCAAAGCCTGTCAACATGATATTACTTGGCATCACAATCTTCCAATCGTATTGACCATCCGGGGAAAACTGCCGCAACACCGGGCCCACCATAGACCGGTGTGCTTGCCATATTGGGAACAACACCTCCAATGGCTTCACTCCCACGACAAGGTCATTGTCCAATTGAACCACGCAGGGGGTGCGGATGATGTGGTAGGGCAAGAAGCGGTTGGTGAGAAGGTTGTCAACGGACAAGACCACCCACACAGGCACTAGAAACTGCGACTGCAGGAAGTGATGGGGGAGATCCTGACCAACGTTGTTCCAGACAAGAAGGATTTGGTCCAAGGATGGAGCATAACAAAATTCCATAATTAGTTGCGCCAGATCGATAGTGCCATGCACCAACACCAGTAGTGTGTACTTGTTGTCTATGGTTGAGGCCCATGCTGGAGGTTCGGAGCAATTGTGTGAGGCTTGGTGTCCACCTAGAACTGATACTTGGTACAAGGGCGATCCTCTGTCTCGCATCGTCAAGTTTTTGGTTGCTCCACCTTGACCCACCATCAGCACTTCGCTGTGGCCACTCTTGCGTGTATCGTTGCGTACGCACTTGAGAGTGGGATGAAAATTTTCCAAAACGCTGGGACAGAACATCTGCATCAGACCTTCCAGATGGGTCTTGGGCGCGACACAAGGATGGTTTTCTTTGGACAATCTGTAGAACCACATGTGATACGCCCAGCTGCCTGAGATGACGTTTGCAAGTAAAACATTGCACCCCCCCTCCCCAGTTGCCCGGCTCGCTGTAATTGCTTGCAGTACAATTCACACTCCCCACGTGTGCTATTGTTGCTCTCATGTTCACACTCTCTGTGCATGCTCTCTGAATATCGGTTCAGAATCCATGTTGCTTTTTGCCACGAGACAGGATAAATCAGCTTTTGAGGCAGCAAGGTGACACAGCTGCAGTACCATGCCTGATGCTTCCCTGTGCAGTTGGAGCGAAAAAAGATTGTGAGAGTTCCCGGGCCATTGTGCCCCCACTTCCAACCGAACCGTGCCACAAAGGTTTGCATTATATGCAACAACATTTCATGCCTCCGAGTAGGAAAGCTCATGAATGCATTGTTGATGTTGCATTTTTTTGTTCCTGTAAATGTACCGCAGCCTTCAAGTGCAAATGTGGGGGTTTCCAGGTTGATGATCTTGCTGCCGTATACAATGAGGTCGGAATCCACATAAAGGCCCCCATACAAATACATAAGTGCCAGCCTTGCGGCGTTCCCAAGATTCTGCTGCGCAAGCCTTTGTCTCCACCCCCTCGTAGAATTCATTGCTGTCCCTAAGCCGTGGTACCAACTTTGAAGTGGGGTGTTGTTGAAAATTAGGTTGTATTCGAGGGATTCAACACGCACGTTTTGAGTTTGGCATGAGGAGAAATTCATGACTGTTTGCAAATGACGGCACACGTTACCAACATTGTCAGTCCATATAACAAGGGTAGCATCCTTGCGAAGGTGCTGCATGGCACTTATGGCTGCACAGGAATACATGCCATTTCTGAAGTTGTCGGTATGTGGGACTGTTTGCTTGTGCAAATGCACCATATGCACCAACGGCGCAGTGAGTTGTGGCAGCTCAAGAGTGAGTCCAAAGTATATGGAGCAGCAAATCAATGAGAGTTGCAACACAAATAATGCCATCCCGAGTAGGACTCAGCACAAAAAAACTGCCGACAGAGAGACAACATGGACGTGCCTCTGCCCCCATCCGTCAGCCATGGGTATAGTAACCCAATGGGCTATCAGACTTCAGACTTCAGACTTTTATGGACCATCCCCCCCAACCCCCAACACCCAAGCCCCCCATGATAGACCTCCCCCCCCCCCCCAATATCAGACTAGTGGACAAGTGGAAAATGGGAAAATATGGAACCTCGGAAAACGTTCAACATGGGGGAAAGCATAGTACCCCCCCCCCCCCCCGCCTGTTTCGAATCATAAAAGTGCCCCCCCCCCCCCACCAGACACATAGGAACTTCACTTCAGGAAAATGGGGATAAAAGGGCAGTACCCCCCCCCCCCACCCCCACAGAGACACGGGAACTTCACTTCAGGAAAATGGTGGGTTGGGGAAAATATGCCCGCATGTGTGCATGTCATTGTGTTTGCTCTCCTTTCGCTTGCAGCGGTAGGTAAGGTGAGTAAGCCCAGGAAGGGCCACTCCCATGTAGAGTCATCATGTTTGCGATTGACATTGTGGTAGGTAAGGTGAGTAAGCCCAGCAGGGGCCACCCCCTGGTAGAGTCATTGCGGCTATGTATCCTGTGCATTCACATGACGCATTAAAGGGTAGGCCACGCGTGGTGCGCTCGGTAAACCCTTGTTTAGGTTACCCAGGGGCTCC
This sequence comes from Eutreptiella sp. 'Long Island Sound 2002', assembly GCA_964036045.1. Classification (NCBI taxonomy): domain Eukaryota; phylum Euglenozoa; class Euglenophyceae; order Eutreptiales; family Eutreptiaceae; genus Eutreptiella; species Eutreptiella sp. 'Long Island Sound 2002'. The sequence continues at coordinate 67,786,786 of OZ038388.1, read as the reverse complement.
GCCCTACGTTCTATAAGAGAACGGGCGGAGTTCCTTAAGCTTGCTTTCTTGGAAGGACCTGTTTTGGGACAGCGTATCATTTTCCACTCGAGGACCCGTATAATACGGCGAGGGTGGTTAGGTTCCTCAGCCCAAAACAGTGCCTGCATGTGAACCTCTCAGGTGGTGTAGGTCAGGGTGATTGGTGCACTTTGCTGTCTTCGACAGCACAATTTTTTGTCCAGCAAAAAGGGCGCGGATCACACCAAAGAAATGGGGAACCACCGAAGAAGACGCTGAACGACTCCGCCATGAACGACACGTACTCACGCTGCGCCGTAGTGCACTCCTTCCCTCCAAGCCCTGGCAGGGGTACGCGTAATGGCGTCCCTGTCAGGCCACAGCAGCTTAGCAGCGCTGTGTGTTGCTTGCTTCTCTCACAGGAAGGCCAGTAGGGCCTACGACCTCGTTGACAGCAGCACCAAGTAGCGTGTGCGTGTAGGAGTGGAAGGCCTGGATGACGTCATCCTTCGAAGGCTGGGTCCAGAGTAGGGTGTGTAGGACCTACAGTGTGTGTGTCACTGTCCTGCCAGTTTCCTGGAATTTTAACAGGGTTTTCGGTGGGCAGTGGCAGTGGTAGCCTAGGTTTTGGCCACATAGCAAACAGGCGTTTTCATGCCTCATAGTTTTTGGCCACCCCTCCCCTGTAGTAGGCAGGCAGGTAGGGAAAACCAATACCTTGGCGTTATCGCTGGGTATTCCCCCAAGCATTTTTGGTGCCAGCACAGAAATTGGGCACCTAGGGGCGGAGAGACCCGGGGCGTACCCCGTGGCACCGGTAAGACATCCGCCGGGTTCAGCAAGGGTGCAGACTTGGGTATAATTAGGACACCATTTCTGCAGCTTGCTCCAGGACCTCAGGCTAGCACACTGACACAGACATTTTGCTGTTGTTTCAATGTGATTATGTAGAACACCCTGGAGGTGTTCACGTTGTGTGTGGTCTAGGCCTTGGCGCCTACGACCATATACCCCTTCAGTGATGATGCTGCCAACAGATGAGAAGGGGTTTTGACATGTTTGTTTCTGCATCCGATCAGAATGTGCTCATTATGCAGAACGCATTTCGGTTACTTTGCTAATACTGAGACGGGGGTCTGCTTTGCTGATGTTTGTGTTTTGGTTGGTTTTTTTTTTATTTGATGGTCTGCTTTGCTGATGCTTGGTGTTTTGCTTTGTTTTTATTTTATTTGATGGGAAATGCGTGTATTGCATTGGAGACGTGTGTGCACGGAGCCTCTTCTACACATAGGGCACTCTTTTGTTACCTACCTCCCCCTTGAGGCGAGGAAGTCTGTCTTGGGTCTAGACCACTGCGTCTCTGACCCAGACATTGGAGTTGGGCCTGCCCGACCACCCGCTGCGCGCCGCAGTTTGCCATGTCGTCTAGCCCCCTTAGCGTGGCCTCTTCCGTCCCCTCCAGCCCTTCGTTCCCGGAATGTGGTTGGGGGGATCTGCCGAAGCTATTGCGGTTTGGAGACCAACCCCCCTCGCCACCGTGGGACTCTGACGCTGAGAAGTTTCTCAGCGAACTGGCCTCGCCCCAGCCTCCATTGCCAACACCGCCCCCCTCTCCCCCTTCACCAGCAACCTCTCCAACGCCAGCAAGTCCTCCACCGAGACCCCACGTTACCTCAACCCCATACCTGCTAGCCCTGGAAGCCGTGGAGGAGGCCCTGATGTGCACTGCCGTTCCACCGCCATCCCCCCCACAACCCCCCAAGTACGTACCCAAGGACCCCCCCACCCCCCCCAAACCCACTGTTCACGGGCCCTACAGTGCCAAAACATTGCAGCTCATCCGGGAGAATCACGGGGGTGGGGTTCAGTATTTCGTGGACGGGGTGCTGAACCGCCGTGCGATGTACCGGTTTGCGGTTCAGCAGCCCAAGAAAAACCCCTTGCGGGTGTGGCAGGAGGGCATGCGAATTAGCCGTTCGCATTTCCTTTCCAGGGACGAGGAGCATGCAGCAGTGGTGCTTGAAATCCTGTGTGCTACCCCAAACCCCCCCCGTATCCCCAAGCCAGCCCCACAACCTGTGCCTCGTCGGCCACTGCCCCCTCCAGCAAGTGATCAGGTGACACTGACCCAGTATAGCAGGCACCGCCGCTCCTCCCTCCTCCCATTGGCTCCCGCCCCGAAGCGGCCGTGCCCCACCCCGCAGTACGGTTCATTGCTCCAGCGCCGTGCGTCTCAGTACGCCCCCCCGCCGGAGAGGCCGCAGTTTGGGTCATTGCTGCCTGCGCAGGCCCCCCCGCAACGTCCACAGACTTCGGCGAAACGTTCCAATTTCCAGCTCTTCGGCAAGTGTGCACCGGGCGTCTCTTACACATAGGGCACTCTTTTATTTCCAACCTCTCCCTTGAGGCGAGGAAGTGCGTCTTGGGTCTAGACCGTTGCGTCTCTGACCTAGACATCTGAGTTGGGCCTGCCCCAACACCCACGCGTTCATCTCTCACCCACTGCGGGCCGCTGAGCCGCAGGAGTTCGCCCTCGGTCCCCGGCCACAGCGCCCCGACCAGGGTCGTCGTTCCCCTCCGTACCCACCCACTGCGGGCCGCTGAGCCGCAGGAGTTCGCCATCGGTCCCCGGCCACAGCGCCCCGACCAGGGTCGTCGTTCCCCTCCGTACCCACCCACTGCGGGCCGCCGAGCCGCAGGAGTTCGCCCTCGGTCCCCGGCCACAGCGCTCCGACCAGGGTCGTCGTTCCTCTCCGTACCCACCCACAGCGGGCCGCCGAGCCGCAGGAGTTCGCCCTCGGTCCCCGGCCACAGCGCCCCGACCAGGGTCGTCTTTCAACCCCCAACTCACCTACTGCAGGCCTCTGAGCCGCAGGAGTTCGCTCTCGGTCCCCGGCCACAGCGCCCCGACCCAGACAACATGCCAAACGGAGGGCAAACACAGCCCCATGGCCATTGGCAAGGCAAAGGCCCTCAGCACGGCAAAGGCAAAGGCCCACAGCAAGGCAAAGGCCCACAGCATGGCAAAGGGTATGGCCTTGCCCAAGGCAAAGGCCCTCAGCAAGGCAAAGGCCATGGCCCTCAGCAAGGCAAAGGGCATGGCCCTGCACAAGGCAAAGGCACACAGCAAGGCAAAGGGCATGGCCCTGCGCAAGGCAAAGGCCCCCAGCAAGGCACAGGCAAAGGCCAAGCCCATCCACAAGGCAAAGGCCATGGCCCCCCACGAGGCAAAGGTCAGCCCCCCCCACAAGGCACAGGCCAAGGCCCGCCGCAAGACAAAGGTCAGGCCCCACCACAAGGCACAGGCCAAGGCCCGCCGCAAGCCAAAGACAAGGCCCGGACCTTTGCGGAAACCCTTGCCCACGTGGACTATGACATCGACACGAACCCAACCGAAGGATTCACCACCCGTTGGGCTGATCGCGATGCGTATGTCCACAAGGCATCCTTGGTGCACACCGTGCATGAGATCGCCGCTGCCCGGAGGTGGGCATGGGACCAAGGTGCCCAGAGGGAGCTGTGGTTTGAGAGGGTTGAGACGCTGAAGGAGGACAAGCATGGCAACATGGTCAAGGTAATAGAATGGGCTGCTGAGCTCGAAGTTTGGGGCAACTACGAGCTGACCGATGGGGATCTCATCCATGGATGGGACATGAAGCGGTCAGATGTCGCCACCCTTGACGTGGCACCAAACCCGGACTGGATTGGCAAGGTGATGGCACCTCTGGTGACATGGTGACCATTGTTTGTGCGAATCAACCGCCCATCTTGCACATCCGCAGGTGGTGGTGCTGTGTCCTGCCTGACGAGGCAGCGTTCCGGTCGTTGTGTGAGGAGATACGGACGGGGGTGGCCTGGAACGCGTTGCTCAATGCCACCCGGCAAGAACCACGGCTGTCTAACAGCCTCCCTGCCGAGGACCAGCAGATCCTGCGTCATCTTGTGGAGCATCATAACCTGAACCCCTCCCAAGCCTTGGCTGTCCGGCAATGTCTGGATGAGGGTGCTGTTGTCTCCTCCATGATTGGGGGGGCCGGCACGGGGAAGTCGGAGACCCTGGTGGCCTGCATCAAGGCAGTGATGTGGCAGCAGGGGCACTTCGACCCATGCATCCCGAATCCCAAGGCGCCAGATTCGATACACACTGGCAGGAAAGGGGGGGGGGGGCAACCGACAACCCCCCTCGGGCATGCATCTTGGTCACCGCCCCAACAAACGCACAGGTCGACAACCTGATGCTGCGGGTGATCCAATCGGCAAACCAGGATCTTGTCTTCTCAAAGGCGGTCCTGAAGGGCCACCCCGTGCCCTGGATGCGGTTCCGAGCTGCAAGGGGCCGGACCCCCCCAGGTTTGGAGCCGTACAACCAAGCAACAGTCCAAGAGACGTTGGCCGATCATCCGGACTGCAATGGCACATTGCAGTGTGCCCTCAACAGCTGCCGGGTTCTCTTTGCAACAGCTGGTATGGTCGCCACACGGCGGAAGTTGTTGCTTGCGGGTGACCCACCCCTCCGGTTCGCATTCAGCTTCGTGGATGAGTCCTCGAGGCATAGCATCCCAGTGGGTCTGGACTTGGCAGCTTTTGGGGCACAGTGCATGTTTTGTGGGGATGCCGGTCAACTGCGCCCATACAGTGCCATCACTCTTCTTGCAGCTGCAGCCGTAGCGAAAGCAGATGCAGCGGAAGGGGATAAAAAGGGGAAAGGGGGCAAGGTGACGGATAAACATATTGCATGGCCGCAGTCCGAGCATTTTGCTAACCTCAATGTGCACCTTGACCAGGGACCAGGGATGCAGTATGGTGACTCGCAGCGCTTCGCCACAAGTAGTGTGTTGCAGTTTGTCCTGTACCGTACAAGGTGTACTGCGTGTGTCCTAACCCAGCAATTCCGCATGGACGTGCCTTTGGCAACGGTGGTGCGTGGGCTGTTCACGGGGGGGTCCTTGGGCTGGTACCCCGCCTCGGCCCCACCATTACCCCCCGCGGTGTTGGCAGGGCAACGCATCCGCATAGTCAGCACAAACGATCCTGAGTGGAGATCGGAGCTGACACGGTACGGGATGTCGGACGCCCGGGTGCGGATACTGAGAAGGGAGGTTGGCAGAGCATGGGAGAGCCTCGTCATGGACGAGGCCATGCGCAATCAGGGGAACACGAGCAGGGACGAGGCCTTGCTCGTGTTGCACTTTCTGGAGCATGCACACAATGCAAATGTGTACCCCCCCAAGTCAGTGGCAATCGTCACCACACACTATGCGCAGATGCTATGGCTGCAGCACTGTGTGGGGGCGGCAGGGCGCCATATGCATGGGGACCAGGCATATGAGTGTGTGCAGATGATCGCCACCCTGGACCGGTACCAGGGTCTGCAGGCTGCGGTTGTCCTTGCCTCCCTGGTGTCCTCGGAGCCGGGGATCATGAAGGACGTGGTGCGGGCAAACACACTAACCAGCAGGGCCCAATCCGAGCTGCATCTTTTCGGGGCCTTTCTCGGTTGGGAGGAGTCCCCCCTCACTGCGGGTTGGTTGAGTGGGCTGAGGGTGATGGCTGCCGAACTGCAGAATTTCCCTTCCCCCGACGACGTACAGAAGGTGCACCTCCCGGGGGTTATGTACCAACAGCCCACCCTTGCCAAAAAAGAGGTGGGCGTCATCTACAAGTTCAAGGGGGGGGGGGTTGGGGGTGGTGGTGCAGTGGCTTTGGAAACCGTGGAGGAAGCATGCCAAAGCCTTTGACCCCTGGGGATTCTCCCCCCCCCCCCAGAGTGACCAATTGTTGGACTGGGAGCGGATCATGGCCAACAAGAGGGTTGGGACACTGGAGATGCGGGTGCGCCTGGAAGCGGGGGGCGTAGAACCAAAGCACCTCGGGGTGACCCTCCCCGATTTCACGGAGTGGGCATTGCCCTACATCCTCCTCAGGGATGAGGACACAGGTTGGGCAGGGTGGCATGACATTGAGGGGTTGGAGAGAGTGTGCCACACACAGGATTTGGCGGACCACGAGCAAAGGCCGGTGCAGTTTCTGCTGACCAAGCCCTTCCGCGAGGCCCAAACCTATTCCCAGCCCCCCCGGTCATCTGGCTACCGCACTGTGTCTCTGCCTGTGTGGCAGGATGCCTACAAGCATGTGGACATGGTAGGCTTCCTGGGCGATGACTTCTGCACACCCTTGGGGGTGTATGTGGCGTCTTTGCTCCATGGGGTGAGAGAGTGTGAGGGGGGGCGCGATGTGTGTGCCCCACATGCTGTTCACCATGGACATGCCCAGCACTGTGGTTGGAAGCCATTGCCGGATCGTGTGAAGCGGTATGTCCTTGGCATGGTCGCACCGGCAGAGAAGCCTACATTTTCACCTGGCATCCCTCTTTCGGTTCGGAAATCATGACATGACCCTGGCTCTGTGGAACATTGGACAGCCTAACCCTAACGCTAACCCTAATCAAGACTGAATATTGGGACCGAGCTGGTGGGGGAAGGAACATTGGATATGAATGGTGAGGGACACCAATGAGTCACACATTGAAGGCCGTTGACAAAGTGGACTCAGCTTGCAAGTGATCCCCTTCACCACAAGGCCCACTTTCAAGGCTTTTGCGGACTTATGAGGGGCCAAAATGCCCCAAAATGGCCTCAAAATGGGCTCATTTCACCCGCTTGTGCACCCCAAATGGTGTGGGATGAGTTTTGGAAAAATGCGTTTTTGACCCATTCGCGCCCCATTTTTGGTCCCAAAACAGCGCATCTTCAAGGCATTTTGGGATTTTCGGAGGACCAAAATGGGCCACCACAAGCTCAAAACAGTCCAAAAACACTTGCTTTAGCATCACACATGGTCTAGGATCACTTTTGAGAAAAGTCATTTTTCTGCCCCATTTGACCATATTGACCCATTTGGGCACCCACCTATTTGGGCTTGAGCTTGCAGCTTGCCGCAGCCTAGTGGGCCTGGGTACCGGGGTTCTAGGCGTCCATTTGGGCAATTCTGAGGCGTGGAAACCACAAAAAGTGGGGGGTTGCGGGTGGAGTAGGTGCCGTCGAACTCGCATTTTGAGCCATGTAGCCAAAGATATGGCCTGCTCTTGGTTTGTGGCTGTTGCCCGCCAATCTGCACAAAATTTGGGGCTTCTGGGGGCCTTTTTGGGCAGTTTCCGGGACATATGGTGGAGTTAGAGGGCCGCAAAGGGCTCGTTGACATGGGAAAGTCAAGCCGCACATGGAGTGTACCCACCGTTTCCCTTTGTTTGGCCGTTTTGAATGGGTTCTAGGGCTGTTTTGGCCCAAAAATGGCTGTTTTTGCCCCTAAATTGTAGTTTTTGAAACTGAGGTCCGCCACTTGCGACACCCGTTCCTGGCCGCCACCGTTGAGTTTCTTGCTCAAACTTTGTGTGATTGTACTTCACACCCATAGGTATCATCCACCAAAATTTCACCTGAATCCGAAGCTCCACGACGGAATTCTGATTTTTCCCCATTTCGCGCGTGCTGCTTGCTGCTTGCTGCTGCTTGCTGCTTGCTGCTGCTGCTGCTAAACCTGGTAGGTCCACCCTAGACCCTAAAAAGGGTTATAAAACCAAGACTGGTTCCACCGGCTCGGTGACCCTAATCAAGACTGAATATTGGGACCGAGTTGGTGGGGGAGGGAACATCAGCTATGACTGGTGAGGGACATCAAGAATGATTCACACATTGATGGCTCTTGACAAAGTGAAATTAGCTTGCAAGTGAACCCCATCACCACAAGGCCCACTTTCAAGGCTTTTTGGACTTCTGAGGGGCCAAAATGCCCCAAAATGGGCTCAAAATGGGCTCATTTCACCCGTTTGTGCACCCCAAATGGTCTAGGCTGAGGTTTGGAAAAATGTGTTTTTGACCCATTTTTGACCCATTTTTGGTCCCAAGACAGCCCATTTTCAAGGCATTTTGGGATTTTCGGAGGACCAAAATGGGCCACCACAAGCTCAAAACGGTCCAAAAGCACTTGTTTTAGCGTCACACATGGTCTAGGATCATTTTTGAGAAAAGTCATCTTTTTGCCCCTACTAGACCCTGTTGACCCATTTGGGCACCCACCTCTTTGGGCTTGAGCTTGCAGCTTGCCGCACCCTGGTGGGCCTAGGTATTGGGGTCTAGGCGTCCGTTTGGGCAATTCTGAGGGGTGGAAACCACAAAAAGTGGGGGGTTGCGGGTGGACTAGGTGCCCTCGGAATCGCATTTTGAGCCATGTAGCCAAAGATTTGGCCTATTCTTGGTTTGTGGCTGTCGGCATTTGGAGGTCTTGCGGGCTTTTTGGGCCGTTTCCGGGACATATCATGGAGTTAGAGGGCCGCAAAGAGCTCGTTGACACGGGGAAGTCAAGCCGCACGTGGAGTGTACCCACCGTTCCCCGTCATTTGGCCGTTTTGAATGTGTTCCAGGGCTTTTTTGGCCCAAAAATGGCTGTTTTTGGCCCTAAACTGCAGTTTTTGAAACTGAGGTCCGCCACTTGCGAATCCCGTTCCCGGCCGCCACCGTTGAGTTCTTTGCTCAAACTTTGTGTGATTGTACTTCACACCCATAGGTATCATCCACCAAAATTTCACCTGAATCTGAAGCACCACGATGGAGTTCTGATTTTTAGCCATTTCGCGCGTGCTGCTTGCTGCTTGCTTGCTGCTAAACCTGGTAGGTCCACCCTAGACACTAAAAAGGGTTATAAAACCAAGACTGGTTCCACCGGCTCGGTGACCCTAACCCTAATCAAGACTGAATATTGGGACCGAGCTGGTGGGGGAGGGAACATCAGCTATGACTGGTGAGGGACATCAAGAATGATTCACACATTGATGGCTCTTGACAAAGTGAAATCAGCTTGCAAGTGAACCCCATCACCACAAGGCCCACTTTCAAGGCTTTTGTTGGACTTCTGAGGGGCCAAAATGCCCCAAAATGGGCTCAAAATGGGCTCATTTCACCCGTTTGTGCACCCCATATGGTCTAGGATGAGGTTTGGAAAAATGCGTTTTTGACCCATTTTTGACCCATTTTTGGTCCCAAGACAGCCCAATTTCACGGCATTTTGGGATTTTCGGAGGACCAAAATGGGCCACCACAAGCTCAAAACGGTCCAAAAACACTTGTTTTAGCGTCGCACATGGTCTGGGATCACTTTTAAGAAAAGTCATCTTTTTGCCCCTACTGGACCCTGTTGACCCATTTGGGCACCCACCTGTTTGGGCTTGAGCTTGTAGCTTGTCGCGGCCTAGTGGGGCTAGGTATTGGGGTTTAGGCGTCCGTTTGGGCAATTCTGAGGGGTGGAAACCACAAAAGTGGGGGGTTGCGGGTGGAGTAGGTGCCCTCGGAATCACATTTTGAGCCATGTAGCCAAAGATATGGCCTATTCTTGGTTTGTGGCTGTCGGCATTTGGAGCTTCTGCGGGCTTTTTGGGCCGTTTCCGGGACATATCATGGAGCGAGAGCGCCGCAAAGGGCTCGTTGACACGGGGAAGTCAAGCCGCGCGTGGAGTGTACCCACCGTTCCCCTTCATTTGGCCGTTTTGAATGGGTTCCAGGGCTTTTTTGGCCCAAAAATGGCTATTTTTGGCCCTAAACTGCAGCTTTTGAAACCGAGGTCCGCCACTTGCGAATCCTGTTCCCGGCCGCCACCGTTGAGTTTCTTGCTCAAACTTTGTGTGATTGTACTTCACACCCATAGGTATCATCCACCAAAATTTCACCTGAATCCGAAGCACCACGACGGAATTCTGATTTTTAGCCATTTCGCGCGTGCTGCTTGCTGCTTGCTTGCTTGCTTGCTTGCTTGCTGCTGCTAAACCTGGTAGGTCCACCCTAGACACTAAAAAGGGTTATAAAACCAAGACTGCTTTTTTGGCCCAAAAATGGCTATTTTTGGCCCTAAAGTGCAGCTTTTGAAACCGAGGTCCGCCACTTGCGAATCCTGTTCCCGGCCGCCACCGTTGAGTTTCTTGCTCAAACTTTGTGTGATTGTACTTCACATCCATAGGTATCATCCACCAAAATTTCACCTGAATCCGAAGCACCACGACGGAATTCTGATTTTTAGCCATTTCGCGCGTGCTGCTTGCTGCTTGTTTGCTTGCTTGCTTGCTTGCTGCTGCTAAACCTGGTAGGTCCACCCTAGACACTAAAAAGGGTTATAAAACCAAGACTGGTTCCACCAGCTCGGTGACCCTAACCCTAATCAAGACTGAATATTGGGACCGAGCTGGTGGGGGAGGGAACATCAGCTATGATTGGTGAGGGACATCAAGAATGATTCACACATTGATGGCTCTTGACAAAGTGAAATCAGCTTGCAAGTGAACCCCATCACGAGGCCCACTTTCAAGGCATTTTGGACTTCTGAGGGGCCAAAATGCCCCAAAATGGGCTTAAAATGGGCTCATTTCACCCGTTTGTGCACCCCAAATGGTCTAGGATGAGGTTTGGAAAAATGCGTTTTTGACCCATTTTTGACCCATTTTTGTCCCAAAACAGCCCATTGTCAAGGCATTTTGGGATTTTCGGAGGACCAAAATGGGCCACCACAAGCTCAAAACGGTCCAAAAACACTTGTTTTAGCGTCACACATGGTCTAGGATCATTTTTGAGAAAACTCATCTTTTTGCCCCTACTGGACCCTGTTGACCCATTTGGGCACCCAGCTGTTTGGGCTTGAGCTTGCAGCTTGCCGGAGCCTAGTGGGCCTAGGTATTGGGGTCTAGGCGTCCGTTTGGGCAATTCTGAGGGGTGGAAACCACAAAAAGTGGGGGGTTGTTGGTGGAGTAGGTGCCCTCGGAATCGCATTTTGAGCCATGTAGCCAAAGATATGGCCTATTCTTGGTTTGTGGCTGTCGGCATTTGGAGCTTTGGGGGCCTTTTTGGGCCGTCTCCGGGACATATCATGGAGTTAGAGGGCCGCAAAGAGCTCGTTGACACAGGGAAGTCAAGCCGCACGTGGAGTGTACCCACCGTTTCCCTTCGTTTGGCCGTTTTGAATGTGTTCCGGGCCTTTTTTGGCCCAAAAATGGCTGTATCTCGCCTTAAACTGCACTTTTTGAAACTGAGGTCCGCCACTTGCGAATCCCGTTCCCGGCCGCCACCGTTGAGTTTCTTGCTCAAACTTTGTGTGATCGTGCTTCACACCCATAGGTATCATCCACCAAAATTTCAGCCGAATCCGAAGCACCTGAAGCACCACGACGGAGTTCTGATTTTTAGCCATTTCGCGCGTGCTGCTTGCTGCTTGCTTGCTTGCTTGCTGCTAAACCTGGTAGGTCCACCCTAGACACTAAAAAGGGTTATAAAACCAAGACTGGTTCCACCAGCTCGGTGACCCTAACCCTAACCAAGTGTGGCGCATGTGGAGGTGTGCGTGGGACATCGGACGTTAAGAATGGATGGTACATGGAACGTCATGGGTTGCCGGCCACAATCTGAGGGTCTCTATTGTCCACCTCTCGTCTATGTGCAGTGTTTGCTTCCATGCTTCAGGGTGTCATGAACCAAGTCGGGGGCTCTACAGAACCCCCCCCCCCCCTGCCCCGCTTCCTGACATACCCAGGGTCCCCATGAGGTGACCCAAGTTGGTGTGATGTCCTTGCCTTGGCGCAACGACTTGCACCCCTAGAACATAGACTTGGGATGGTACATGGAACGTCATGGGTTGCCGGCCACAATCTGAGGGTCTCTATTGTCCGCCCCTCGTCTAGGTGCAGTGTTTGCTTCCGTGCTTCAGGGTGTCATGAATTATTTCACCCCTCCGTGAATTATTTACGCCCCTCCGTGAATTATTTCACCCCTCCGTGAATTATTTATGCCCCTCCGTGAATTATTTCACCCCTCCGTGAATTATTTATGCCCCTCCGTGAATTATTTCACCCCTCCGTGAATTATTTACGCCCCTCCGTGAATTATTTCACCCCTCCGTGAATTGTTTTCGCCCCTCCGTGAATTATTTCACCCCTCCGTGAATTTTTTATGCCCCTCCGTGAATTATTTCACCCCTCCGTGAATTATTTATGCCTCTCCGTGAATTATTTCACCCCTCCGTGAATTATTTACGCCCCTCCGTGAATTATTTCACCCCTCCGTGAATTATTTACGCCCCTCCGTGAATTATTTCACCCCTCCGTGAATTATTTACCCCCCTCCGTGAATTATTTCACCCCTCCGTGAAATATTTATGCCCCTCCGTGAATTATTTCACCCCTCCGTGAATTATTTACGCCCCTCCGTGAATTATTTACCCCCCTCCGTGAATTATTTCACCCCTCCGTCAATTATTTATGCCTCTCCGTGAATTATTTCACCCCTCGGTGAATTATTTATGCCCCTCCGTGAATTATTTCACCCCTCCGTGAATTATTTATGCCTCTCCGTGAATTATTTCACCCCTCCGTGAATTATTTACGCCCCTCCGTGAATTATTTCACCCCTCCGTGAATTATTTACGCCCCTCCGTGAATTATTTCACCCCTCCGTGAATTATTTACCCCCCTCCGTGAATTATTTCACCCCTCCGTGAATTATTTACGCCCCTCCGTGAATTATTTCACCCCTCCGTGAATTATTTATGCCCCTCCGTGAATTATTTCACCCCTCCGTGAATTATTTACCCCCCTCCGTGAATCATTTCACCCCTCCGTGAATTATTTACGCCCCTCCGTGAATTATTTCACCCCTCCGTGAATTATTTACGCCCCTCCGTGAATTATTTCACCCCTCCGTGAATTATTTATGCCTCTCCGTGAATTATTTCACCCCTCCGTGAATTATTTACCCCCCTCCATGAATTATTTCACCCCTCCGTGAATTATTTACGCCCCTCCGTGAATTATTTCACCCCTCCGTGAATTATTTACCCCCCTCCGTGAATTATTTCACCCCTCCGTGAATTATTTATGCCTCTCCGTGAATTATTTCACCCCTCCGTGTATTATTTACCCCCTCCGTGAATTATTTCACCCCTCCGTAAATTTTTTACCCCCCTCCGTGAATTATTTCACCCCTCCGTGAATTATTTATGCCCCTCCGTGAATTATTTCACCCCTCCGTGAATTATTTACCCCCCTCCGTGAATTATTTCACCCCTCCGTGAATTATTTATGCCCCTCCGTGAATTATTTCACCCCTCCGTGAATTATTTACGCCCCTCCGTGAATTATTTCACCCCTCCGTGAATTATTTATGCCCCTCCGTGAATTATTTCACCCCTCCGTGAATTATTTACCCCCCTCCGTGAATTATTTCACCCCTCCGTGAATTATTTACGCCCCTCCGTGAATTATTTCACCCCTCCGTGAATTATTTACCCCCCTCCGTGAATTATTTCACCCCTCCGTGAATTATTTACGCCCCTCCGTGAATTATTTCACCCCTCCGTGAATTATTTACGCCCCTCCGTGAATTATTTCACCCCTCCGTGAATTATTTATGCCTCTCTGTGAATTATTTCACCCCTCCGTGAATTGTTTACCCCCCTCCGTGAATTATTTCACCCCTCCGTGAATTATTTACGCCCCTCCGTGAATTATTTCACCCCTCCGTGAATTATTTATGCCCCTCCGTGAATTATTTCACCCCTCCGTGAATTATTTACCCCCCTCCGTGAATTATTTCACCCCTCCGTGAATTATTTATGCCCCTCCGGGAATTATTTCACCCCTCCGTGAATTATTTACGCCCCTCCGTGAATTATTTCACCCCTCCGTGAATTATTTATGCCCCTCCGTGAATTATTTCACCCCTCCGTGAATTATTTACCCCCCTCCGTGAATTATTTCACCCCTCCGTGAATTATTTACGCCCCTCCGTGAATTATTTCACCCCTCCGTGAATTATTTACGCCCCTCCGTGAATTATTTCACCCCTCCGTGAATTATTTACCCCCCTCCGTGAATTATTTCACCCCTCCGTGAATTATTTACCCCCCTCCGTGAATTATTTCACCCCTCCGTGAAATATTTATGCCTCTCCGTGAATTATTTCACCCCTCCGTGAATTATTTACCCCCCTCCGTGAATTATTTCACCCCTCCGTGAATTATTTACCCCCCTCCGTGAATTATTTCACCCCTCCGTGAATTATTTATGCCCCTCCGTGTATTATTTCACCCCTCCGTGAATTATTTACCCCCCTCCGTGAATTATTTCACCCCTCCGTGAATTATTTATGCCCCTCCGTGAATTATGTCACCCCTCCGTGAATTATTTACGCCCCTCCGTGACTTATTTCACCCCTCCGTGAATTATTTATGCCCCTCCGTGAATTATTTCACCCCTCCGTGAATTATTTATGCCTCTCCGTGAATTATTTCACCCCTCCGTGAATTATTTACCCCCCTCCGTGAATTGTTTCACCCCTCCGTGAATTATTTACGCCCCTCCGTGAATTATTTCACCCCTCCGTGAATTGTTTACCCCCCTCCGTGAATTATTTCACCCCTCCGTGAATTATTTATGCCCCTCCGTGATTTATTTCACCCCTCCGTGAATTATTTACCCCCCTCAGTGAATTATTTCACCCCTCCGTGAATTATTTAAACCCCTCCCTCAATCATTTCACTCCTCCGTGAATCATTTATCCCTCTCCGTGAATTATTTCACCCCTCCGTGAATTATTTATGCTTCTCCGTGAATTATTTGACCCCTCCGTGAATTATTTACCCCCCTCCGTGAATTATTTCACCCCTCCGAGAATTATTTATGCCCCTCCGTGAATTATTTACGCCCCACCGTGAATTATTTCACCCCTCCGTGAATTATTTATGCCCCTCCGTGAATTATTTCACCCCTCCGTGAATTATTTACCCCCCTCCGTGAATTATTTCACCCCTCCGTGAATTATTTACGCCCCACCGTGAATTATTTCACCCCTCCGTGAATTATTTATGCCCCTCCGTGAATTATTTCACCCCTCCGTGAATTATTTACCCCCCTCCGTGAATTATTTCACCCCTCCGTGAATTATTTACGCCCCTCTGTGAATTATTTCACCCCTCCGTGAATTATTTACCCCCCTCCGTGAATTATTTCACCCCTCCGTGAATTATTTATGCCCCTCCGTGAATTATTTCACCCCTCCGTGAATTATTTACCCCCCTCCGTGAATTCTTTCACCCCTCCGTGAATTATTTATGCCCCTCCGTGAATTATTTCATCCCTCCGTGAATTATTTACCCCCCTCCGTGAATTATTTCACCCCTCCGTGAATTATTTATGCCCCTCCGTGAATTATTTGACCCCTCCGTGAATTATTTACCCCCCTCCGTGAATTATTTCACCCCTCCGTGAATTATTTACCCCCCTCCGTGAATTATTTCACCCCTCCGTGAATTATTCATTCCCCTCCGTGAATTATTTCACCCCTCCGTGAATTATTTACCCCCCTCCGTGAATTATTTCACCCCTCCGTGAATTATTTATGCCCCTCCGTGAATTATTTCACCCCTCCGTGAATTATTTACGCCCCTCCGTGAATTATTTCACCCCTCCGTGAATTATTTACCCCCCTCCGTGAATTATTTCACCCCTCCGTGAATTATTTATGCCTCTCCGTGAATTATTTCACCCCTCCGTGTATTATTTACCCCCTCCGTGAATTATTTCACCCCTCCGTAAATTTTTTACCCCCCTCCGTGAATTATTTCACCCCTCCGTGAATTATTTATGCCCCTCCGTGAATTATTTCACCCCTCCGTGAATTATTTACCCCCCTCCGTGAATTATTTCACCCCTCCGTGAATTATTTATGCCCCTCCGTGAATTATTTCACCCCTCCGTGAATTATTTACGCCCCTCCGTGAATTATTTACGCCCCTCCGTGAATTATTTATGCCCCTCCGTGAATTATTTCACCCCTCCGTGAATTATTTACCCCCCTCCGTGAATTATTTCACCCCTCCGTGAATTATTTACGCCCCTCCGTGAATTATTTCACCCCTCCGTGAATTATTTACCCCCCTCCGTGAATTATTTCACCCCTCCGTGAATTATTTACGCCCCTCCGTGAATTATTTCACCCCTCCGTGAATTATTTACGCCCCTCCGTGAATTATTTCACCCCTCCGTGAATTATTTATGCCTCTCTGTGAATTATTTCACCCCTCCGTGAATTGTTTACCCCCCTCCGTGAATTATTTCACCCCTCCGTGAATTATTTACGCCCCTCCGTGAATTATTTCACCCCTCCGTGAATTATTTATGCCCCTCCGTGAATTATTTCACCCCTCCGTGAATTATTTACCCCCCTCTGTGAATTATTTCACCCCTCCGTGAATTATTTATGCCCCTCCGGGAATTATTTCACCCCTCCGTGAATTATTTACGCCCCTCCGTGAATTATTTCACCCCTCCGTGAATTATTTATGCCCCTCCGTGAATTATTTCACCCCTCCGTGAATTATTTACCCCCCTCCGTGAATTATTTCACCCCTCCGTGAATTATTTACGCCCCTCCGTGAATTATTTCACCCCTCCGTGAATTATTTACGCCCCTCCGTGAATTATTTCACCCCTCCGTGAATTATTTACCCCCCTCCGTGAATTATTTCACCCCTCCGTGAATTATTTACCCCCCTCCGTGAATTATTTCACCCCTCCGTGAAATATTTATGCCTCTCCGTGAATTATTTCACCCCTCCGTGAATTATTTACCCCCCTCCGTGAATTATTTCACCCCTCCGTGAATTATTTACCCCCCTCCGTGAATTATTTCACCCCTCCGTGAATTATTTATGCCCCTCCGTGTATTATTTCACCCCTCCGTGAATTATTTACCCCCCTCCGTGAATTATTTCACCCCTCCGTGAATTATTTATGCCCCTCCGTGAATTATGTCACCCCTCCGTGAATTATTTACGCCCCTCCGTGACTTATTTCACCCCTCCGTGAATTATTTATGCCCCTCCGTGAATTATTTCACCCCTCCGTGAATTATTTATGCCTCTCCGTGAATTATTTCACCCCTCCGTGAATTATTTACCCCCCTCCGTGAATTGTTTCACCCCTCCGTGAATTATTTACGCCCCTCCGTGAATTATTTCACCCCTCCGTGAATTGTTTACCCCCCTCCGTGAATTATTTCACCCCTCCGTGAATTATTTATGCCCCTCCGTGATTTATTTCACCCCTCCGTGAATTATTTACCCCCCTCCGTGAATTATTTCACCCCTCCGTGAATTATTTAAACCCCTCCCTCAATCATTTCACTCCTCCGTGAATCATTTATCCCTCTCCGTGAATTATTTCACCCCTCCGTGAATTATTTATGCCTCTCCGTGAATTATTTGACCCCTCCGTGAATTATTTACCCCCCTCCGTGAATTATTTCACCCCTCCGAGAATTATTTATGCCCCTCCGTGAATTATTTACGCCCCACCGTGAATTATTTCACCCCTCCGTGAATTATTTATGCCCCTCCGTGAATTATTTCACCCCTCCGTGAATTATTTACCCCCCTCCGTGAATTATTTCACCCCTCCGTGAATTATTTACGCCCCACCGTGAATTATTTCACCCCTCCGTGAATTATTTATGCCCCTCCGTGAATTATTTCACCCCTCCGTGAATTATTTACCCCCCTCCGTGAATTATTTCACCCCTCCGTGAATTATTTACGCCCCTCTGTGAATTATTTCACCCCTCCGTGAATTATTTACCCCCCTCCGTGAATTCTTTCACCCCTCCGTGAATTATTTATGCCCCTCCGTGAATTATTTATGCCCCTCCGTGAATTATTTACCCCCCTCCGTGAATTATTTCACCCCTCCGTGAATTATTTATGCCCCTCCGTGAATTATTTCATCCCTCCGTGAATTATTTACCCCCCTCCGTGAATTATTTCACCCCTCCGTGAATTATTTATGCCTCTCCGTGAATTATTTGACCCCTCCGTGAATTATTTACCCCCCTCCGTGAATTATTTCACCCCTCCGTGAATTATTTACCCCCCTCCGTGAATTATTTCACCCCTCCGTGAATTATTCATTCCCCTCCGTGAATTATTTCACCCCTCCGTGAATTATTTACCCCCCTCCGTGAATTATTTCACCCCTCCGTGAATTATTTATGCCCCTCCGTGAATTATTTCACCCCTCCGTGAATTATTTACGCCCCTCCGTGAATTGTTTCACCCCTCCGTGAATTATTTACCCCCCTCCGTGAATTGTTTCACCCCTCCGTGAATTATTTACGCCCCTCCGTGAATTATTTCACCCCTCCGTGAAATATTTATGCCTCTCCGTGAATCATTCCACCCCTCCGTGAATTATTTACGCCCCTCCGTGAATTATTTCACCCCTCCGTGAATTATTTATGCCCCTCCGTGAATTATTTAACCCCTCCGTGAATTATTTACCCCCCTCCGTGAATTATTTCACCCCTCCGTGAATTATTTATGCCCTCCGTGATTTATTTCACCCCTCCGTGAATTATTTACCCCCCTCCGTGAATTATTTCACCCCTCCGAGAATTATTTATGCCCCTCCGTGAATTATTTCACCCATCCGTGAATTATTTACCCCCCTCCGTGAATTATTTCACCCCTCCGTGAATTATTTATGCCTCTCCTTGAATTATTTGACCCCTCCGTGAATTATTTACCCCCCTCCGTGAATTATTTCACCCCTCCGTGAATTAATTATGCCCCTCCGTGAATTGTTTCACCCCTCCGTGAATTATTTGTGCCCCTCCGTGAATTATTTCACCCCTCCGTGAATTATTTACCCCCCTCCGTGAATTATTTCACCCCTCCGTGAATTATTGATGCCCCTCCGTGAATTATTTCACCCCTCCGTGAATTATTTACGCCCCTCCGTGAATTATTTCACCCCTCCGTGAATTATTTACCCCCCTCCGTGAATTATTTCACCCCTCCTTGAATTATTTACGCCCCTCCGTGAATTATTTCACCCCTCCGTGAAATATTTATGCCTCTCCGTGAATTATTTCACGCCTCCGTGAATTATTTACGCCCCTCCGTGAATTATTTCACCCCTCCGTGAATTATTTACGCCCCTCCGTCAATTATTTGACCCCTCCGTGAATTATTTATGCCCCTCCGTGAATTATTCCACCCCTCCGTGAATTATTTACCCCCCTCCGTGAATTATTTCACCCCTCCGTGAATTATTTACCCCCCTCCGTGAATTATTTCACCCCTCCGTGAATTATTTACCCCCCTCCGTGAATTATTTCACCCCTCCGTGAATTATTTACGCCCCTCCGTGAATTATTTATGCCCCTCCGTGAATTATTTCACCCCTCCGTGAATTTTTTACCCCCCCTCCGTGAATTATTTCACCCCTCCGTGAATTATTTATGCCCCTCCGTGAATTATTTCACCCCTCCGTGAATTATTTACCCCCCTCCGAGAATTATTTCACCCCTCCGTGAATTATTTACGCCCCTCCGTGAATTATTTCACCCCTCCGTGAATTATTTACCCCCGTCCGTGAAGTATTTGACCCCTCCGTGAATTATTTATGCCCCTCCGTGAATTATTTCACCCCTCCGTGAATTATTTATGCCCCTCCTTGAATTATTTCACCCCTCCGTGAATTATTTACGCCCCTCCGTGAATTATTTCACCCCTCCGTGAATTATTTACCCCCCTCCGTGAATTATTTCAACCCTCCGTGAATTATTTATGCCCCTCCGTGAATTATTTCACCCCTCCGTGAATTATTTACGCCCCTCCGTGAATTATTTCACCCCTCCGTGAATTATTTATGCCCCTCCGTCAATTATTTGACCCCTCCGTGAATTATTTATGCCCCTCCGTGAATTATTTCACCCCTCCGTGAATTATTTACCCCCCTCCGTGAATTATTTCACCCCTCCGTGAATTATTTACCCCCCTCCGTGAATTATTTCACCCCTCCGTGAATTATTTACCCCCCTCCGTGAATTGTTTCACCCCTCCGTGAATTATTTATGCCCCTCCGTGAATTATTTATGCCCCTCCGTGAATTATTTCACCCCTCCGTGAATTATTTACCCCCCCTCCGTGAATTATTTCACCCCTCCGTGAATTATTTACGCCCCTCCGTGAATTATTTCACCCCTCCGTGAATTATTTACCCCCCTCCGTGAATTATTTCACCCCTCCGTGAATTATTTACGCCCCTCCGTGAATTATTTGACCCCTCCGTGAATTATTTACGCCCCTCCGTGAATTATTTCACCCCTCCGTGAATTATTTACGCCCCTCCGTGAATTATTTGACCCCTCCGTGAATTATTTATGCCCCTCCTTGAATTATTTCACCCCTCCGTGAATTATTTATGCCCCTCCGTGAATTATCTCACCCCTCCGTGAATTATTTACCCCCCTCCGTGAATTATTTCAACCCTCCGTGAATTATTTATGCCCCTCCGTGAATTATTTCACCCCTCCGTGAATTATTTACCCCCCTCCGTGAATTATTTCACCCCTCCGTGAATTATTTACGCCCCTCCGTGAATTATTTGACCCCTCCGTGAATTATTTATGCCCCTCCGTGAATTATTTCACCCCTCCGTGAATTATTTACCCCCCTCCGTGAATTATTTCACCCCTCCGTGAATTATTTATGCCCCTCCGTGAATTATTTCACCCCTCCGTGAATTATTTACCCCCCTCCGTGAATTATTTCACCCCTCCGTGAATTATTTATGCCCCTCCGTGAATTGTTTAACCCCTCCGTGAGTTATTTACGCCCCTCCGTGAATTACTTCACCCCTCCGTGAATTATTTACCCCCCTCTGTGAATTATTTCACCCCTCCGTGAATTATTTACGCCCCTCCGTGAATTATTTCACCCCTCGGTGAATTATTTATGCCCCTCCGTGAATTATTTCACCCCTCCGTGAATTATTTATGCCCCTCCTTGAATTATTTCACCCATCCGTGAATTATTTACGCCCCTCCGTGAATTATTTCACCCCTCCGTGAATTATTTACCCCCCTCCGTGAATTATTTCACCCCTCCGTGAATTATTTACGCCCCTCCCCGCATTATTTCACCCCTCCGTGAATTATTTACCCCCCTCCGTGAATTATTTCACCCCTCCGTGAATTATTTACGCCCCTCCGTGAATTATTTGACCCCTCCGTGAATTATTTATGCCCCTCCGTGAATTATTTCACCCCTCCGTGAATTATTTGCCCCCCTCCGTGAATTATTTCACTCCTCCGTGAATCATTTACGCCCCTCCGTGAATTATTTCACCCCTCCGTGAATTCTTTATGCCCCTCCGTGAATTATTTCACCCCTCCGTGAATTATTTATGCCCCTCCGTGAATTATTTCACCCCTCCGTGAATTATTTACCCCCCTCCGTGAATTATTTCAGCCCTCCGTGAATTATTTATGCCCCTCCGTGAATTATTTCACCCCTCCGTGAATTATTTATGCCCCTCCTTGAATTATTTCACCCATCCGTGAATTATTTACGCCCCTCCGTGAATTATTTCACCCCTCCGTGAATTTTTTACCCCCCTCCGTGAATTATTTCACCCCTCCGTGAATTATTTATGCCCCTCCCCGCATTATTTCACCCCTCCGTGAATTATTTACCCCCCTCCGTGAATTATTTCACCCCTCCGTGAATTATTTACCCCCCTCCGTGAATTATTTCACCCCTCCGTGAATTATTTATGCCCCTCCGTGAATTATTTCACCCCTCCGTGAATTATTTATGCCCCTCCTTGAATTATTTCACCCATCCGTGAATTATTTACGCCCCTCCGTGAATTATTTCACCCCTCCGTGAATTATTTACCCCCCTCCGTGAATTATTTCACCCCTCCGTGAATTATTTATGCCCCTCCGTGAATTATTTCACCCCTCCGTGAATTATTTACCCCCCTCCGTGAATTATTTCACCCTCCGTGAATTATTTACCCCCCTCCGTGAATTATTTCACCCCTCCGTGAATTATTTACGCCCCTCCGTGAATTGTTTCACCCCTCCGTGAATTGTTTACCCCCCTCCGTGAATTATTTCACCCCTCCGTGAATTATTTATGCCCCTCTGTGAATTATTTCACCCCTCCGTGAATTATTTACGCCCCTCCGTGAATTATTTCACCCCTCCGTGAATTATTTACCCCCCTCCGTGAATTATTTCACCCCTCCGTGAATTATTTACCCCCATCCGTGAATTATTTCAGCCCTCCGTGAATTATTTATGCCTCTCCGTGAATTATTTCACCCCTCCGTGAATTATTTATGCCTCTCCGTGAATTATTTGACCCCTCCGTGAATTATTTACCCCCCTCCGTGAATTATTTCACCCCTCCGTGAATTATTTACCCCCCTCTGTGAATTATTTCACCCCTCCGTGAATCCTTTACGCCCCTCCGTGAATTATTTCACCCCTCCGTGAATTATTTACCCCCCTCCGTGAATTATTTCACCCCTCCGTGAATTATCTACGCCCCTCCGTGAATTTTTTCACCCCTCCGTGAATTATTTACCCCCCTCCGTGAATTATTTCACTCCTCCGTGAATTGTTTTCGCCCCTCCGTGAATTATTTCACCCCTCCGTGAATTGTTTACCCCCCTCCGTGAATTTTTTCACCCCTCCCCGAATTATTTATGCCCCTCCGTGAATTATCTCACCCCTCCGTGAATTATTTACGCCCCTCCGTGAATTATTTGACCCCTCCGTGAATTATTTACCCCCCTCCGTGAATTATTTCACCCCTCCGTGAATTATTTACGCCCCTCCGTGAATTATTTCACCCCTCTGTGAAATGTTTATGCCTCTTCGTGAATTATTTCACCCCTCCGTGAATTATTTACGCCCCTCCATGAATTATTTCACCCCTCCGTGAATTATTTACGCCCCTCCGTGAATTATTTAACCCCTCCGTGAATTATTTACGCCCCTCCGTGAATTATTTCACCCCTGCGTGAAATATTTATGCCCCTCCGTGAATTATTTCACCCCTCCGTGAATTATTTACGCCCCTCCGTCAATTATTTCACCCCTCCGTGAATTATTTACGCCCCTCCGTGAATTATTTATGCCCCTCCGTGAATTATTTCACCCCTCCGTGAATTATTTACCCCCCTCCGTGAATTATTTCACCCCTCCGTGAATTATTTACGCCCCTCCGTGAATTATTTCACCCCTCCGTGAAATATTTATGCCTCTCCGTGAATTATTTCACCCCTCCGTGAATTATTTACGCCCCTCCGTGAATTATTTCACCCCTCCGTGAATTTTTTATGCCTCTCCGTGAATTATTTGACCCCTCCGTGAATTATTTATGCCCCTCCGTGAATTATTTCACCCCTCCGTGAATTATTTACCCCCCTCCGTGAATTATTTCACCCCTCCGTGAATTATTTATACCCCTCCGTGAATTATTTCACCCCTCCGTGAATTATCTACGCCCCTCCGTGAATCATTTCACCCCTCCGTGAATTATTTATCCCCCCTCCGTGAATTATTTCACCCCTCCGTGAATTATTTACGCCCCTCCGTGAATTATTTCACCCCTCCGTGAAATATTTATGCCTCTCCGTGAATTATTTCACCCCTCCGTGAATTATTTACGCTCCTCCGTGAATTATTTCACCCCTCCGTGAATTATTTGCGCCCCTCCGTGAATTATTTCACCCCTCCGTGAATTATATACGCCCCTCCGTGAATTATTTGACTCCTCCGTGAATTATTTATGCCTCTCGGTGAATTATTTCACCCCTCCGTGAATTATTTACCCCCCTCCGTGAATTATTTCACCCCTCCGTGAATTATTTACGCCCCTCCGTGAATTATTTCACCCCTCCGTGAATTGTTTACCCCCCTCCGTGAATTATTTCACCCCTCCGTGAATTATTTATGCCCCTCTGTGAATTATTTCACCCCTCCGTGAATTCTTTACGCCCCTCCGTGAATTATTTCACCCCTCCGTGAATTATTTACCCCCCTCCGTGAATTATTTCACCCCTCCGTGAATTATTTACCCCCCTCCGTGAATTATTTGACTCCTCCGTGAATTATTTATGCCTCTCGGTGAATTATTTCACCCCTCCGTGAATTATTTACCCCCCTCTGTGAATTATTTCACCCCTCCGTGAATTATTTACCCCCCTCCGTGAATTGTTTCACCCCTCCGTGAATTGTTTACGCCCCTCCGTGAATTATTCCACCCCTCCGTGAATTATTTATGCCCCTCCGTGAATTATTTCACCCCTCCGTGAATTATTTACCCCCCTCCGTGAATTATTTCACCCCTCCGTGAATTATTTACCCCCCTCCGAGAATTATTCCACCCCTCCGTGAATTATCTACGCCCCTCCGTGAATTATTTCACCCCTCCGTGAATTATTTACCCCCCTCCGTGAATTATTTCACCCCTCCGTGAATTATTTATGCCCCTCCGTGAATTATTTCACCCCTCCGTGAATTGTTTACCCCCCTCCGTGAATTATTTCACCCCTCCCCGAATTATTTATGCCCCTTCAGTGAATTATCTCACCCCTCCGTGAATTATTTACGCCCCTCCGTGAATTATTTCACCCCTCCGTGAATTATTTACCCCCCTCCGTGAATTATTTCACCCCTCCGTGAATTATTTACGCCCCTCCGTGAATTATTTCACCCCTCTGTGAAATGTTTATGCCTCTCCGTGAATTATTTCACCCCTCCGTGAATTATTTACGCCCCTCCATGAATTATTTCACCCCTCCGTGAATTATTTACGCCCCTCCGTGAATTATTTAACCCCTCCGTGAATTATTTACGCCCCCTCGTGAATTCTTTCACCCCTCCGTGAAATATTTATGCCTCTCCGTGAATTATTTCACCCCTCCGTGAATTATTTACGCCCCTCCGTGAATTATTTCACCCCTCCGTGAATTATTTACGCCCCTCCGTGAATTATTTATGCCCCTCCGTGAATTATTTCACCCCTCCGTGAATTATTTACCCCCCTCCGTGAATTATTTCACCCCTCCGTGAATTATTTACGCCCCTCCGTGAATTATTTCACCCCTCCGTGAATTATTTACCCCCCTCCGTGAATTATTTCACCCCTCCGTGAATTATTTACGCCCCTCCGTGAATTATTTCACCCCTCCGTGAAATATTTATGCCTCTCCGTGAATTATTTCACCCCTCCGTGAATTATTTACGCCCCTCCGTGAATTATTTCACCCCTCCGTGAATTTTTTATGCCTCTCCGTGAATTATTTGACCCCTCCGTGAATTATTTATGCCCCTCCGTGAATTATTTCACCCCTCCGTGAATTATTTACCCCCCTCCGTGAATTATTTCACCCCTCCGTGAATTATTTATGCCCCTCCGTGAATTATTTCACCCCTCCGTGAATTATTTATGCCCCTCCGTGAATCATTTCACCCCTCCGTGAATTATTTACCCCCCCTCCGTGAAGTATTTGACCCCTCCGTGAATTATTTACCCCCCTCCGTGAATTATTTCACCCCTCCGTGAAATATTTATGCCTCTCCGTGAATTATTTACGCTCCTCCGTGAATTATTTCACCCCTCCGTGAATTATTTGCGCCCCTCCGTGAATTATTTCACCCCTCCGTGAATTATATACGCCCCTCCGTGAATTATTTGACTCCTGCGTGAATTATTTATGCCTCTCGGTGAATTATTTCACCCCTCCGTGAATTATTTACCCCCCTCCGTGAATTATTTCACCCCTCCGTGAATTATTTACCCCACTCCGTGAATCATTTCACCCCTCCGTGAATTATTTATGCCCCTCCGTGAATTATTTCACCCCTCCGTGAATTATTTACCCCCCTCCGTGAATTATTCCACCCCTCCGTGAATTATTTCACCCCTCCGTGAATTATTTACGCCCCTCCGTGAATTATTTCACCCCTCCGTGAATTATTTATGCCTCTCCGTGAATTATTTCACCCCTCCGTGAATTATTTATGCCTCTGCGTGAATTATTTCACCCCTCTGTGAATTATTTACGCCCCTCCGTGAATTATTTCACCCCTCCGTGAATTTTTTATGCCCCTCCGTGAATTATTTCACCCCTCCGTGAATTATTTACCCCCCTCCGTGAATTATTTCACCCCTCCGTGAATTATCTACGCCCCTCCGTGAATTATTTCACCCCTCCGTGAATTATTTACCCCCCTCCGTGAATTATTTCACCCCTCCGTGAATTATTTATGCCCCTCCGTGAATTATTTCACCCCTCCGTGAATTATTTACCCCCCTCCGTGAATTATTTCACCCCTCCGTGAATTATCTACGCCCCTCCGTGAATTATTTCACCCCTCCGTGAATTGTTTACCCCCCTCCGTGAATTATTTCACCCCTCCGTGAATTATTTACGCCCCTCCGTGAATCATTTCACCCCTCTGTGAAATGTTTATGCCTCGCCGTGAATTATTTCACCCCTCCGTGAATTATTTATGCCCCTCCGTGAATTATTTCACCCCTCCGTGAATTATTTTACCCCTCCGTGAATTATTTATGCCCCTCCGTGAATTATGTCACCCCTCCGTGAATTGTTTACGCCCCTCCGTGACTTATTTCACCCCTCCGTGAATTATTTATGCCCCTCCGTGAATTATTTCACCCCTCCGTGAATTATTTATGCCTCTCCGTGAATTATTTCACCCCTCCGTGAATTATTTACCCCCCTCCGTGAATTGTTTCACCCCTCCGTGAATCATTTACGCCCCTCCGTGAATTATTTCACCCCTCCGTGAATTGTTTACCCCCCTCCGTGAATTATTTCACCCCTCCGTGAATTATTTATGCCCCTCCGTGATTTATTTCACCCCTCCGTGAATTATTTACCCCCCTCCGTGAATTATTTCACCCCTCCGTGAATTATTTAAACCCCTCCCTCAATTCTTTCACTCCTCCGTGAATCATTTATCCCTCTCCGTGAATTATTTCACCCCTCCGTGAATTATTTATGCCTCTCCGTGAATTATTTGACCCCTCCGTGAATTATTTACCCCCCTCCGTGAATTATTTCACCCCTCCGAGAATTATTTATGCCCCTCCGTGAATTATTTACGCCCCACCGTGAATTATTTCCCCCCTCCGTGAATTATTTATGCCCCTCCGTGAATTATTTCACCCCTCCGTGAATTATTTACCCCCCTCCGTGAATTATTTCACCCCTCCGTGAATTATTTACGCCCCACCGTGAATTATTTCACCCCTCCGTGAATTATTTATGCCCCTCCGTGAATTATTTCACCCCTCCGTGAATTATTTACCCCCCTCCGTGAATTATTTCACCCCTCCGTGAATTATTTACGCCCCTCTGTGAATTATTTCACCCCTCCGTGAATTATTTACCCCCCTCCGTGAATTATTTCACCCCTCCGTGAATTTTTTATGCCCCTCCGTGAATTATTTCACCCCTCCGTGAATTATTTACCCCCCTCCGTGAATTATTTCACCCCTCCGTGAATTATTTATGCCCCTCAGTGAATTATTTCATCCCTCCGTGACTTATTTACCCCCCTCCGTGAATTATTTCACCCCTCCGTGAATTATTTATGCCTCTCCGTGAATTATTTGACCCCTCCGTGAATTATTTACCCCCCTTCGTGAATTATTTCACCCCTCCGTGAATTATTTACCCCCCTCCGTGAATTATTTCACCCCTCCGTGAATTATTCATTCCCCTCCGTGAATTATTTCACCCCTCCGTGAATTATTTACCCCCCTCCGTGAATTATTTCACCCCTCCGTGAATTATTTATGCCCCTCCGTGAATTATTTCACCCCTCCGTGAATTATTTACGCCCCTCCGTGAATTATTTCACCCCTCCGTGAATTATTTACCCCCCTCCGTGAATTATTTCACCCCTCCGTGAATTATTTACGCCCCTCCGTGAATTATTTCACCCCTCCGTGAAATATTTATGCCTCTCCGTGAATCATTTCACCCCTCCGTGAATTATTTACGCCCCTCCGTGAATTATTTCACCCCTCCGTGAATTATTTACGCCCCTCCGTGAATTATTTAACCCCTCCGTGAATTATTTATGCCCCTCCGTGAATTATTTACCCCCCTCCGTGAATTATTTCACCCCTCCGTGAATTATTTATGCCCTCCGTGATTTATTTCACCCCTCCGTGAATTATTTACCCCCCTCCGTGAATTATTTCGCCCCTCCGAGAATTATTTATGCCCCTCCGTGAATTATTTCACCCCTCCGTGAATTATTTACCCCCCTCCGTGAATTATTTCACCCCTCCGTGAATTATTTATGCCTCTCCTTGGATTATTTGACCCCTCCGTGAATTATTTACCCCCCTCCGTGAATTATTTCACCCCTCCGTGAATTAATTATGCCCCTCCGTGAATTGTTTCACCCCTCCGTGAATTATTTGTGCCCCTCCGTGAATTATTTCACCCCTCCGTGAATTATTTACCCCCCTCCGTGAATTATTTCACCCCTCCGTGAATTATTGATGCCCCTCCGTGAATTATTTCACCCCTCCGTGAATTATTTACGCCCCTCCGTGAATTATTTCACCCCTCCGTGAATTATTTACCCCCCTCCGTGAATTATTTCACCCCTCCGTGAATTATTTACGCCCCTCCGTGAATTATTTCACCCCTCCGTGAAATATTTATGCCTCTCCGTGAATTATTTCACGCCTCCGTGAATTATTTACGCCCCTCCGTGAATTATTTCACCCCTCCGTGAATTATTTACGCCCCTCCGTCAATTTTTTGACCCCTCTGTGAATTATTTATGCCCCTCCGTGAATTATTTCACCCCTCCGTGAATTATTTACCCCCCTCCGTGAATTATTTCACCCCTCCGTGAATTATTTACCCCCCTCCGTGAATTATTTCACCCCTCCGTGAATTATTTACCCCCCTCCGTGAATTATTTCACCCCTCCGTGAATTATTTACGCCCCTCTGTGAATTATTTCACCCCTCCGTGAATTATTTACCCCCCTCCGTGAATTATTTCACCCCTCCGTGAATTTTTTATGCCCCTCCGTGAATTATTTCACCCCTCCGTGAATTATTTACCCCCCTCCGTGAATTATTTCACCCCTCCGTGAATTATTTATGCCCCTCAGTGAATTATTTCATCCCTCCGTGACTTATTTACCCCCCTCCGTGAATTATTTCACCCCTCCGTGAATTATTTATGCCTCTCCGTGAATTATTTGACCCCTCCGTGAATTATTTACCCCCCTTCGTGAATTATTTCACCCCTCCGTGAATTATTTACCCCCCTCCGTGAATTATTTCACCCCTCCGTGAATTATTCATTCCCCTCCGTGAATTATTTTACCCCTCCGTGAATTATTTACCCCCCTCCGTGAATTATTTCACCCCTCCGTGAATTATTTATGCCCCTCCGTGAATTATTTCACCCCTCCGTGAATTATTTACGCCCCTCCGTGAATTATTTCACCCCTCCGTGAATTATTTACCCCCCTCCGTGAATTATTTCACCCCTCCGTGAATTATTTACGCCCCTCCGTGAATTATTTCACCCCTCCGTGAAATATTTATGCCTCTCCGTGAATCATTTCACCCCTCCGTGAATTATTTACGCCCCTCCGTGAATTATTTCACCCCTCCGTGAATTATTTACGCCCCTCCGTGAATTATTTAACCCCTCCGTGAATTATTTATGCCCCTCCGTGAATTATTTACCCCCCTCCGTGAATTATTTCACCCCTCCGTGAATTATTTATGCCCTCCGTGATTTATTTCACCCCTCCGTGAATTATTTACCCCCCTCCGTGAATTATTTCGCCCCTCCGAGAATTATTTATGCCCCTCCGTGAATTATTTCACCCCTCCGTGAATTATTTACCCCCCTCCGTGAATTATTTCACCCCTCCGTGAATTATTTATGCCTCTCCTTGGATTATTTGACCCCTCCGTGAATTATTTACCCCCCTCCGTGAATTATTTCACCCCTCCGTGAATTAATTATGCCCCTCCGTGAATTGTTTCACCCCTCCGTGAATTATTTGTGCCCCTCCGTGAATTATTTCACCCCTCCGTGAATTATTTACCCCCCTCCGTGAATTATTTCACCCCTCCGTGAATTATTGATGCCCCTCCGTGAATTATTTCACCCCTCCGTGAATTATATACGCCCCTCCGTGAATTATTTCACCCCTCCGTGAATTATTTACCCCCCTCCGTGAATTATTTCACCCCTCCGTGAATTATTTACGCCCCTCCGTGAATTATTTCACCCCTCCGTGAAATATTTATGCCTCTCCGTGAATTATTTCACGCCTCCGTGAATTATTTACGCCCCTCCGTGAATTATTTCACCCCTCCGTGAATTATTTACGCCCCTCCGTCAATTTTTTGACCCCTCTGTGAATTATTTATGCCCCTCCGTGAATTATTTCACCCCTCCGTGAATTATTTACCCCCCTCCGTGAATTATTTCACCCCTCCGTGAATTATTTACCCCCCTCCGTGAATTATTTCACCCCTCCGTGAATTATTTACCCCCCTCCGTGAATTATTTCACCCCTCCGTGAATTATTTACGCCCCTCCGTGAATTATTTATGCCCCTCCGTGAATTATTTCACCCCTCCGTGAATTATTTACCCCCCTCCGTGAATTATTTCACCCCTCCGTGAATTATTTACGCCCCTCCGTGAATTATTTCACCCCTCCGTCAATTATTTACCCCCGTCCGTGAATTATTTGACCCCTCCGTGAATTATTTATGCCCCTCCGTGAATTATTTCACCCCTCCGTGAATTATTTATGCCCCTCCTTGAATTATTTCACCCCTCCGTGAATTATTTACGCCCCTCCGTGAATTATTTCACCCCTCCGTGAATTATTTACCCCCCTCCGTGAATTATTTCAACCCTCCGTGAATTATTTATGCCCCTCCGTGAATTATTTCACCCCTCCGTGAATTATTTACGCCCCTCCGTGAATTATTTCACCCCTCCGTGAAATATTTATGCCTCTCCGTGAATTATTTCACGCCTCCGTGAATTATTTACGCCCCTCCGTGAATTATTTCACCCCTCCGTGAATTATTTATGCCCCTCCGTCAATTATTTGACCCCTCCGTGAATTATTTATGCCCCTCCGTGAATTATTTCACCCCTCCGTGAATTATTTACCCCCCTCCGTGAATTATTTCACCCCTCCGTGAATTATTTACCCCCCTCCGTGAATTATTTCACCCCTCCGTGAATTATTTACCCCCCTCCGTGAATTGTTTCACCCCTCCGTGAATTATTTACGCCCCTCCGTGAATTATTTCACCCCTCCGTGAAATATTTATGCCTCTCCGTGAATTATTTCACGCCTCCGTGAATTATTTATGCCCCTCCGTGAATTATTTCACCCCTCCGTGAATTATTTACCCCCCCTCCGTGAATTATTTCACCCCTCCGTGAATTATTTACGCCCCTCCGTGAATTATTTCACCCCTCCGTGAATTATTTACCCCCCTCCGTGAATTATTTCACCCCTCCGTGAATTATTTACGCCCCTCCGTGAATTATTTGACCCCTCCGTGAATTATTTACGCCCCTCCGTGAATTATTTCACCCCTCCGTGAATTATTTACGCCCCTCCGTGAATTATTTGACCCCTCCGTGAATTATTTATGCCTCTCCGTGAATTATTTCACCCCGCCGTGAATTATTCACCCCCCTCCGTGAATTATTTGACCCCTCCGTGAATTATTTATGCCCCTCCGTGAATTCTTTCACCCCTCCGTGAATTATTTATGCCCCTCCTTGAATTATTTCACCCCTCCGTGAATTATTTACGCCCCTCCGTGAATTATTTCACCCCTCCGTGAATTATTTACCCCCCTCCGTGAATTATTTCAACCCTCCGTGAATTATTTATGCCCCTCCGTGAATTATTTCACCCCTCCGTGAATTATTTACCCCCCTCCGTGAATTATTTCACCCCTCCGTGAATTATTTACGCCCCTCCGTGAATTATTTGACCCCTCCGTGAATTATTTATGCCCCTCCGTGAATTATTTCACCCCTCCGTGAATTATTTACCCCCCTCCGTGAATTATTTCACCCCTCCGTGAATTATTTATGCCCCTCCGTGAATTATTTCACCCCTCCGTGAATTATTTACCCCCCTCCGTGAATTATTTCACCCCTCCGTGAATTATTTATGCCCCTCCGTGAATTATTTAACCCCTCCGTGAGTTATTTACGCCCCTCCGTGAATTATTTCACCCCTCCGTGAATTATTTACCCCCCTCTGTGAATTATTTCACCCCACCGTGAATTATTTACGCCCCTCCGTGAATTATTTCACCCCTCGGTGAATTATTTATGCCCTCCCGTGAATTATTTCACCCCTCCGTGAATTATTTATGCCCCTCCTTGAATTATTTCACCCATCCGTGAATTATTTACGCCCCTCCGTGAATTATTTCACCCCTCCGTGAATTATTTACCCCCCTCCGTGAATTATTTCACCCCTCCGTGAATTATTTACGCCCCTCCCCGCATTATTTCACCCCTCCGTGAATTATTTACCCCCCTCCGTGAATTATTTCACCCCTCCGTGAATTATTTACGCCCCTCCGTGAATTATTTGACCCCTCCGTGAATTATTTATGCCCCTCCGTGAATTATTTCACCCCTCCGTGAATTATTTGCCCCCCTCCGTGAATTATTTCACTCCTCCGTGAATCATTTACGCCCCTCCGTGAATTATTTCACCCCTCCGTGAATTATGTATGCCCCTCCGTGAATTATTTCACCCCTCCGTGAATTATTTATGCCCCTCCGTGAATTATTTCACCCCTCCGTGAATTATTTACCCCCCTCCGTGAATTATTTCAGCCCTCCGTGAATTATTTATGCCCCTCCGTGAATTATTTCACCCCTCCGTGAATTATTTATGCCCCTCCTTGAATTATTTCACCCATCCGTGAATTATTTACGCCCCTCCGTGAATTATTTCACCCCTCCGTGAATTATTTACCCCCCTCCGTGAATTATTTCACCCCTCCGTGAATTATTTACGCCCCTCCCCGCATTATTTCACCCCTCCGTGAATTATTTACCCCCCTCCGTGAATTATTTCACCCCTCCGTGAATTATTTACCCCCCTCCGTGAATTATTTCACCCCTCCGTGAATTATTTACCCCCCTCCGTGAATTATTTCACCCCTCCGTGAAATATTTATGCCCCTCCGTGAATTATTTCACCCCTCCGTGAATTATTTACCCCCCTCCGTGAATTATTTCACCCTCCGTGAATTATTTACCCCCCTCCGTGAATTATTTCACCCCTCCGTGAATTATTTACGCCCCTCCGTGAATTATTTCACCCCTCCGTGAATTGTTTACCCCCCTCCGTGAATTATTTCACCCCTCCGTGAATTATTTATGCCCCTCTGTGAATTATTTCACCCCTCCGTGAATTATTTACGCCCCTCCGTGAATTATTTCACCCCTCCGTGAATTATTTACCCCCCTCCGTGAATTGTTTCACCCCTCCGTGAATTATTTACCCCCCTCCGTGAATTATTTCAGCCCTCCGTGAATTATTTATGCCTCTCCGTGAATTATTTCACCCCTCCGTGAATTATTTATGCCTCTCCGTGAATTATTTGACCCCTCCGTGAATTATTTACCCCCCTCCGTGAATTATTTCACCCCTCCGTGAATTATTTACCCCCCTCTGTGAATTATTTCACCCCTCCGTGAATTATTTACGCCCCTCCGTGAATTATTTCACCCCTCCGTGAATTATTTACCCCCCTCCGTGAATTATTTCACCCCTCCGTGAATTGTTTACCCCCCTCCGTGAATTATTTCACCCCTCCGTGAATTATTTATGCCCCTCCGTGAATTATTTCACCCCTCCGTGAATTATTTACCCCCCTCCGTGAATTATTTCACCCCTCCGTGAATTATCTACGCCCCTCCGTGAATTATTTCACCCCTCCGTGAATTATTTACCCCCCTCCGTGAATTATTTCACCCCTCCGTGAATTGTTTTCGCCCCTCCGTGAATTATTTCACCCCTCCGTGAATTGTTTACCCGCCTCCGTGAATTATTTCACCCCTCCCCGAATTATTTATGCCCCTCCGTGAATTATCTCACCCCTCCGTGAATTATTTACGCCCCTCCGTGAATTATTTGACCCCTCCGTGAATTATTTACCCCCCTCCGTGAATTATTTCACCCCTCCGTGAATTATTTACGCCCCTCCGTGAATTATTTCACCCCTCTGTGAAATGTTTATGCCTCTCCGTGAATTATTTCACCCCTCCGTGAATTATTTACGCCCCTCCATGAATTATTTCACCCCTCCGTGAATTATGTACGCCCCTCCGTGAATTATTTAACCCCTCCGTGAATTATTTAAGCCCCTCCGTGAATTATTTCACCCCTCCGTGAAATATTTATGCCCCTCCGTGAATTATTTCACCCCTCCGTGAATTATTTACGCCCCTCCGTCAATTATTTCACCCCTCCGTGAATTATTTACGCCCCTCCGTGAATTATTTATGCCCCTCCGTGAATTATTTCACCCCTCCGTGAATTATTTACCCCCCTCCGTGAATTATTTCACCCCTCCGTGAATTATTTACGCCCCTCCGTGAATTATTTCACCCCTCCGTGAAATATTTATGCCTCTCCGTGAATTATTTCACCCCTCCGTGAATTATTTACGCCCCTCCGTGAATTTTTTATGCCTCTCCGTGAATTATTTGACCCCTCCGTGAATTATTTATGCCCCTCCGTGAATTATTTCACCCCTCCGTGAATTATTTACCCCCCTCCGTGAATTATTTCACCCCTCCGTGAATTATTTATACCCCTCCGTGAATTATTTCACCCCTCCGTGAATTATCTACGCCCCTCCGTGAATCATTTCACCCCTCCGTGAATTATTTATCCCCCCTCCGTGAATTATTTCACCCCTCCGTGAATTATTTACGCCCCTCCGTGAATTATTTCACCCCTCCGTGAAATATTTATGCCTCTCCGTGAATTATTTCACCCCTCCGTGAATTATTTACGCTCCTCCGTGAATTATTTCACCCCTCCGTGAATTATTTGCGCCCCTCCGTGAATTATTTCACCCCTCCGTGAATTATATACGCCCCTCCGTGAATTATTTGACTCCTCCGTGAATTTTTTATGCCTCTCGGTGAATTATTTCACCCCTCCGTGAATTATTTACCCCCCTCCGTGAATTATTTCACCCCTCCGCGAATTATTTACGCCCCTCCGTGAATTATTTCACCCCTCCGTGAATTGTTTACCCCCCTCCGTGAATTATTTCACCCCTCCGTGAATTATTTATGCCCCTCTGTGAATTATTTCACCCCTCCGTGAATTATTTACGCCCCTCCGTGAATTATTTCACCCCTCCGTGAATTATTTACCCCCCTCTGTGAATTATTTCACCCCTCCGTGAATTATTTACCCCCCTCCGTGAATTATTTCAGCCCCCCGTGAATTATTTATGCCTCTCCGTGAATTATTTCACCCCTCCGTGAATTATTTATGCCTCTCCGTGAATTATTTGACCCCTCCGTGAATTATTTACCCCCCTCCGTGAATTATTTCACCCCTCCGTGAATTATTTACCCCCCTCTGTGAATTATTTCACCCCTCCGTGAATTATTTACGCCCCTCCGTGAATTATTTCACCCCTCCGTGAATTATTTACCCCCCTCCGTGAATTATTTCACCCCTCCGTGAATTGTTTACGCCCCTCCGTGAATTATTTCACCCCTCCGTGAATTATTTATGCCCCTCCGTGAACTATTTCACCCCTCCGTGAATTATTTACCCCCCTCCGTGAATTATTCCACCCCTCCGTGAATTATCTACGCCCCTCCGTGAATTATTTCACCCCTCCGTGAATTATTTACCCCCCTCCGTGAATTATTTCACCCCTCCGTGAATTATTTATGCCCCTCCGTGAATTATTTCACCCCTCCGTGAATTGTTTACCCCCCTCCGTGAATTATTTCACCCCTCCCCAAATTATTTATGCCCCTCCGTGAATTATCTCACCCCTCCGTGAATTATTTACGCCCCTCCGTGAATTATTTCACCCCTCCGTGAATTATTTACCCCCCTCCGTGAATTATTTCACCCCTCCGTGAATTATTTACGCCCCTCCGTGAATTATTTCACCCCTCTGTGAAATGTTTATGCCTCTCCGTGAATTATTTCACCCCTCCGTGAATTATTTACGCCCCTCCATGAATTATTTGACCCCTCCGTGAATTATTTACCCCCCTCCGTGAATTATTTCACCCCTCCGTGAATTGTTTTCGCCCCTCCGTGAATTATTTCACCCCTCCGTGAATTGTTTACGCCCCTCCGTGAATTATTTCACCCCTCTGTGAAATGTTTATGCCTCTCCGTGAATTATTTCACCCCTCCGTGAATTATTTACGCCCCTCCATGAATTATTTCACCCCTCCGTGAATTATTTACGCCCCTCCGTGAATTATTTAACCCCTCCGTGAATTATTTAAGCCCCTCCGTGAATTATTTCACCCCTCCGTGAAATATTTATGCCCCTCCGTGAATTATTTCACCCCTCCGTGAATTATTTACGCCCCTCCGTCAATTATTTCACCCCTCCGTGAATTATTTACGCCCCTCCGTGAATTATTTATGCCCCTCCGTGAATTATTTCACCCCTCCGTGAATTATTTACCCCCCTCCGTGAATTATTTCACCCCTCCGTGAATTATTTACGCCCCTCCGTGAATTATTTCACCCCTCCCCGAATTATTTATGCCCCTCCGTGAATTATCTCACCCCTCCGTGAATTATTTACGCCCCTCCGTGAATTATTTGACCCCTCCGTGAATTATTTACCCCCCTCCGTGAATTATTTCACCCCTCCGTGAATTATTTACGCCCCTCCGTGAATTATTTCACCCCTCTGTGAAATGTTTATGCCTCTCCGTGAATTATTTCACCCCTCCGTGAATTATTTACGCCCCTCCATGAATTATTTCACCCCTCCGTGAATTATTTACGCCCCTCCGTGAATTATTTAACCCCTCCGTGAATTATTTAAGCCCCTCCGTGAATTATTTCACCCCTCCGTGAAATATTTATGCCCCTCCGTGAATTATTTCACCCCTCCGTGAATTATTTACGCCCCTCCGTCAATTATTTCACCCCTCCGTGAATTATTTACGCCCCTCCGTGAATTATTTATGCCCCTCCGTGAATTATTTCACCCCTCCGTGAATTATTTACCCCCCTCCGTGAATTATTTCACCCCTCCGTGAATTATTTACGCCCCTCCGTGAATTATTTCACCCCTCCGTGAATTATTTACGCCCCTCCGTGAATTATTTCACCCCTCCGTGAATTATTTACGCCCCTCCGTGAATTATTTCACCCCTCCGTGAATTTTTTATGCCTCTCCGTGAATTATTTGACCCCTCCGTGAATTATTTATGCCCCTCCGTGAATTATTTCACCCCTCCGTGAATTATTTACCCCCCTCCGTGAATTATTTCACCCCTCCGTGAATTATTTATACCCCTCCGTGAATTATTTCACCCCTCCGTGAATTATCTACGCCCCTCCGTGAATCATTTCACCCCTCCGTGAATTATTTATCCCCCCTCCGTGAATTATTTCACCCCTCCGTGAATTATTTACGCCCCTCCGTGAATTATTTCACCCCTCCGTGAAATATTTATGCCTCTCCGTGAATTATTTCACCCCTCCGTGAATTATTTACGCTCCTCCGTGAATTATTTCACCCCTCCGTGAATCATTTGCGCCCCTCCGTGAATTATTTCACCCCTCCGTGAATTATATACGCCCCTCCGTGAATTATTTGACTCCTCCGTGAATTTTTTATGCCTCTCGGTGAATTATTTCACCCCTCCGTGAATTATTTACCCCCCTCCGTGAATTATTTCACCCCTCCGCGAATTATTTACGCCCCTCCGTGAATTATTTCACCCCTCCGTGAATTGTTTACCCCCCTCCGTGAATTATTTCACCCCTCCGTGAATTATTTATGCCCCTCTGTGAATTATTTCACCCCTCCGTGAATTATTTACGCCCCTCCGTGAATTATTTCACCCCTCCGTGAATTATTTACCCCCCTCCGTGAATTATTTCACCCCTCCGTGAATTATTTACCCCCCTCCGTGAATTATTTCAGCCCCCCGTGAATTATTTATGCCTCTCCGTGAATTATTTCACCCCTCCGTGAATTATTTATGCCTCTCCGTGAATTATTTGACCCCTCCGTGAATTATTTACCCCCCTCCGTGAATTATTTCACCCCTCCGTGAATTATTTACCCCCCTCTGTGAATTATTTCACCCCTCCGTGAATTATTTACCCCCCTCCGTGAATTATTTCACCCCTCCGTGAATTGTTTACGCCCCTCCGTGAATTATTTCACCCCTCCGTGAATTATTTATGCCCCTCCGTGAATTATTTCACCCCTCCGTGAATTATTTACCCCCCTCCGTGAATTATTCCACCCCTCCGTGAATTATCTACGCCCCTCCGTGAATTATTTCACCCCTCCGTGAATTATTTACCCCCCTCCGTGAATTATTTCACCCCTCCGTGAATTATTTATGCCCCTCCGTGAATTATTTCACCCCTCCGTGAATTGTTTACCCCCCTCCGTGAATTATTTCACCCCTCCCCAAATTATTTATGCCCCTCCGTGAATTATCTCACCCCTCCGTGAATTATTTACGCCCCTCCGTGAATTATTTCACCCCTCCGTGAATTATTTACCCCCCTCCGTGAATTATTTCACCCCTCCGTGAATTATTTACGCCCCTCCCTGAATTATTTCACCCCTCTGTGAAATGTTTATGCCTCTCCGTGAATTATTTCACCCCTCCGTGAATTATTTACGCCCCTCCATGAATTATTTCACCCCTCCGTGAATTATTTACGCCCCTCCGTGAATTATTTAACCCCTCCGTGAATTATTTACGCCCCCTCGTGAATTATTTCACCCCTCCGTGAAATATTTATGCCTCTCCGTGAATTATTTCACCCCTCCGTGAATTATTTACGCCCCTCCGTGAATTATTTCACCCCTCCGTGAATTATTTACGCCCCTCCGTGAATTATTTATGCCCCTCCGTGAATTATTTCACCCCTCCGTGAATTATTTACCCCCCTCCGTGAATTATTTCACCCCTCCGTGAATTATTTACGCCCCTCCGTGAATTATTTCACCCCTCCGTGAATTATTTACCCCCCTCCGTGAATTATTTCACCCCTCCGTGAATTATTTACGCCCCTCCGTGAATTATTTCACCCCTCCGTGAAATATTTATGCCTCTCCGTGAATTATTTCACCCCTCCGTGAATTATTTACGCCCCTCCGTGAATTATTTCACCCCTCCGTGAATTTTTTATGCCTCTCCGTGAATTATTTGACCCCTCCGTGAATTATTTATGCCCCTCCGTGAATTATTTCACCCCTCCGTGAATTATTTACCCCCCTCCGTGAATTATTTCACCCCTCCGTGAATTATTTATGCCCCTCCGTGAATTATTTCACCCCTCCGTGAATTATTTATGCCCCTCCGTGAATCATTTCACCCCTCCGTGAATTATTTACCCCCCCTCCGTGAAGTATTTCACCCCGCCGTGAATTATTTACGCCCCTCCGTGAATTATTTCACCCCTCCGTGAAATATTTATGCCTCTCCGTGAATTATTTCACCCCTCCGTGAATTATTTACGCTCCTCCGTGAATTATTTCACCCCTCCGTGAATTATTTGCGCCCCTCCGTGAATTATTTCACCCCTCCGTGAATTATATACGCCCCTCCGTGAATTATTTGACTCCTCCGTGAATTATTTATGCCTCTCGGTGAATTATTTCACCCCTCCGTGAATTATTTACCCCCCTCCGTGAATTATTTCACCCCTCCGTGAATTATTTACCCCACTCCGTGAATCATTTCACCCCTCCGTGAATTATTTATGCCCCTCCGTGAATTATTTCACCCCTCCGTGAATTATTTACCCCCCTCCGTGAATTATTCCACCCCTCCGTGAATTATTTCACCCCTCCGTGAATTATTTACGCCCCTCCGTGAATTATTTCACCCCTCCGTGAATTATTTATGCCTCTCCGTGAATTATTTCACCCCTCCGTGAATTATTTATGCCTCTGCGTGAATTATTTCACCCCTCCGTGAATTATTTACGCCCCTCCGTGAATTATTTCACCCCTCCGTGAATTATTTATGCCCCTCCGTGAATTATTTCACCCCTCCGTGAATTATTTACCCCCCTCCGTGAATTATTTCACCACTCCGTGAATTATCTACGCCCCTCCGTGAATTATTTCACCCCTCCGTGAATTATTTACCCCCCTCCGTGAATTATTTCACCCCTCCGTGAATTATTTATGCCCCTCCGTGAATTATTTCACCCCTCCGTGAATTGTTTACCCCCCTCCGTGAATTATTTCACCCCTCCGTGAATTATTTACGCCCCTCCGTGAATCATTTCACCCCTCTGTGAAATGTTTATGCCTCGCCGTGAATTATTTCACCCCTCCGTGAATTATTTATGCCCCTCCGTGAATTATTTCACCCCTCCGTGAATTATATACCCCCCTCCGTGAATTATTTCACTCCTCCGTGAATTTTTTATGCCCCTCCGTGAATTATTTCACCCCTCCGTGAATTATTTATGCCCCTCCGTGAATTATTTCACCCCTCCGTGAATTATATACCCCCCTCCGTAAATTATTTCACCCCTCCGTGAATTATTCACGCCCCTCCGTGAATTATTTCACCCCTCCGTGAAATATTTATGCCTCTCCGTGAATTATTTCACCCCTCCGTGAATTATTTACGCTCCTCCGTGAATTATTTCACCCCTCCGTGAATTATTTGCGCCCCTCCGTGAATTATTTCACCCCTCCGTGAATTATATACGCCCCTCCGTGAATCATTTATGCCTCTCGGTGAATTATTTCACCCCTCCGTGAATTATTTATGCCTCTCGGTGAATTATTTCACCCCTCCGTGAATTATTTACCCCCCTCCGTGAATTATTTCACCCCTCCGTGAATTATTTACCCCACTCCGTGAATCATTTCACCCCTCCGTGAATTATTTATGCCCCTCCGTGAATTATTTCACCCCTCCCTGAATTATTTACCCCCCTCCGTGAATTATTCCACCCCTCCGTGAATTATTTCACCCCTCCGTGAATTATTTACGCCCCTCCGTGAATTATTTCACCCCTCCGTGAATTATTTATGCCTCTCCGTGAATTATTTCACCCCTCCGTGAAATATTTATGCCTCTGCGTGAATTATTTCACCCCTCCGTGAATTATTTACGCCCCTCCGTGAATTATTTCACCCCTCCGTGAATTATTTATGCCCCTCCGTGAATTATTTCACCCCTCCGTGAATTATTTACCCCCCTCCGTGAATTATTTCACCCCTCCGTGAATTATCTACGCCCCTCCGTGAATTATTTCACCCCTCCGTGAATTATTTACCCCCCTCCGTGAATTATTTCACCCCTCCGTGAATTATTTATGCCCCTCCGTGAATTATTTCACCCCTCCGTGAATTGTTTACCCCCCTCCGTGAATTATTTCACCCCTCCCCGAATTATTTATGCCCCTCCGTGAATTATCTCACCCCTCCGTGAATTATTTACGCCCCTCCGTGAATTATTTCACCCCTCCGTGAATTATTTACGCCCCTCCGTGAATTATTTCACCCCTCCGTGAATTATTTACGCCCCTCCGTGAATTATTTCACTCCTCCGTGAATTATTT
Source organism: Eutreptiella sp. 'Long Island Sound 2002' (assembly GCA_964036045.1). Lineage (NCBI taxonomy): Eukaryota > Euglenozoa > Euglenophyceae > Eutreptiales > Eutreptiaceae > Eutreptiella > Eutreptiella sp. 'Long Island Sound 2002'. Next base: position 67,745,028 of record OZ038388.1, on the reverse strand, counting down.
ACGCCCCTCCGTGAAATATTTAACCCCTCCGTGAATTATTTACGCCCCTCCGTGAATTATTTCACCCCTCCGTAAAATATTTATGCCTCTCCGTGAATTATTTCACCCCTCCGTGAATTATTTACGCCCCTCCGTGAATTATTTCACCCCTCCGTGAATTATTTATGCCCCTCCGTGAATTATTTATGCCCCTCCGTGAATTATTTCACCCCTCGGTGAATTATTTACCCCCCTCCGTGAATTATTTCACCCCTCCGTGAATTATTTACGCCCCTCCGTGAATTATTTCACCCCTCCGTGAATTATTTACCCCCCTCCGTGAATTATTTCACCCCTCCGTGAATTATTTACGCCCCTCCGTGAATTATTTCACCCCTCCGTGAAATATTTATGCCTATCCGTGAATTATTTCACCCCTCCGTGAATTATTTACGCCCTCCGTGAATTATTTCACCCCTCCGTGAATTTTTTATGCCTCTCCGTGAATTATTTGACCCCTCCGTGAATTATTTATACCCCTCCGTGAATTATTTCACCCCTCCGTGAATTATTTACCCCCCTCCGTGAATTATTTCACCCCTACGTGAATTATTTATGCCCCTCCGTGAATTATTTCACCCCTCCGTGAATTATTTATGCCCCTCCGTGAATCATTTCACCCCTCCGTGAATTATTTACCCCCCCTCCGTGAATTATTTCACCCCTCCGTGAATTATTTACGCCCCTCCGTGAATTATTTCACCCCTCCGTGAAATATTTATGCCTCTCCGTGAATTATTTCACCCCTCCGTGAATTATTTACGCCCCTCCGTGAATTATTTCACCCCTCCGTGAATTATTTGCGCCCCTCCGTGAATTATTTCACCCCTCCGTGAATTATATACGCCCCTCCGTGAATTATTTGACCCCTCCGTGAATTATTTATGCCTCTCCGTGAATCATTTCACCCCTCCGTGAATTATTTACCCCCCTCCGTGAATTCTTTCACCCCTCCGTGAATTATTTACCCCACTCCGTGAATGATTTCACCCCTCCGTGAATTATTTATGCCCCTCCGTGAATTATTTCACCCCTCCGTGAATTATTTACCCCCCTCCGTGAATTATTCCACCCCTCCGTGAATTATTTACGCCGCTCCGTGAATTATTTCACCCCTCCGTGAATTATTTACGCCCCTCCGTGAATTATTTCACCCCTCCATGAATTATTTACGCCCCTCCGTGAATTATTTATGCCTCTCCGTGAATTATTTCACCCCGCCGTGAATTATTTACGCCCCTCCGTGAATTTTTTGACCCCTCCGTGAATTATTTATGCCTCTCCGTGACCCATTTCACCCCTCCGTGAATTATTTACGCCCCTCCGTGAATTATTTCACCCCTCCCTGAATTATTTACCCCCCTCCGTGAATTATTTCACCCCTCTGTTAATTATTTATGCCCCTCCGTGAATTATTTCACCCCTCGGTGAATTATTTACCCCCCTCCGTGAATTATTTCACCCCTCCGTGAATTATTTACGCCCCTCCGTGAATTATTTCACCCCTCCGTGAATTATTTACCCCCCTCCGTGAATTATTGCACCCCGCCGTGAATTATTTCACCCCTCCGTGAATTATTTACGCCCCTCCGTGAATTATTTCACCCCTCCGTGAATTATTTACCCCCCTCCGTGAATTATTTCACCCCTCCGTGAATTATTTACGCCCCTCCGTGAATAATTTCACCCCGCCGTGAATTATTTACCCCCCTCCGTGAATTATTTCACCCCTCCGTGAATTATTTACCCCCCTCCGTGAATTCTTTCACCCCTCCGTGAATTATTTACCCCCCTCCGTGAATTATTTCACCCCTCCGTGAATTATTTATGCCTCTCCGTGAATTATTTCACCCCTCCGTGAATTATTTATGCCCCTCCGTGAATTATTTGACCCCTCCATGAATTATTTGCCCCCCTCCCTGAATTATTTGACCCCTCCGTGAATTATTGACCCCCCTCCGTGAATTATTTCACCCCTCCGTGAATTATTTACCCCCCTCCGTGAATTATTTCACCCCTCCGTGAATTATTTACCCCCCTCCGTGAATTATTTAACCCCTCCGTGAATTATTTATGCCTCTCCGTGAATCATTTGACCCCTCCGTGAATTATTTACCCCCCTCCGTGAATTATTTCACCCCTCCGTGAATTATTTACCCCCCTCCGTGAATTATTTCACTCCTCCGTGAATTGTTTATGCCCCTCCATGTATTATTTCACCCCTCCGTGAATTATTTACCCCCCTCCGTGAATTATTTCACCCCTCCGTGAATTATTTACGCCCCTCCGTGAATTATTTCACCCCTCCGTGAAATATTTACGCCCCTCCGTGAATTATTGCACCCCTCCGTGAATTATTTATGCCTCTCCATGAATTTTTTCACCCCTCCGTGAATTATTTACCCCCCTCCGTGAATTATTTCACCCCTCCGTGAATTATTTACCCCCCTCCGTGAATTATTTCACCCCTCCGTGAAATAATTATGCCCCTCTGTGAATTATTTCACCCCTCCGTGAATTATTTACCCCCCTCGGTGAATTATTTCACCCCTCCGTGAATTATTTACGCCCCTCCGTGAATTATTTCACCCCTCCGTGAATTATTTACGCCCCTCCGTGAATTATTTCACCCCTCCGTGAATTATTTCACCCCTCCGTGAATTATTTACGCCCCTCCGTGAATTATTTCACCCCTCCGTGAAATATTTATGCCCCTCCGTGAATTATTTCACCCCTCCGTGAATTATTTATGCCTCTCCGTGAATTATTTCACCCCTCCGTGAATTATTTACCCCCCTCCGTGAATTATTTCACCCCTCCGTGAATTATTTGCGCCCCTCCGTGAATTATTGCACCCCTCCGTGAATTTTTTATGCCCCTCCGTGAATTATTTCACCCCTCCGTGAATTATTTATGTTCCTCCGTGAATTATTTCACCCCTCCGTGAATTATTTACCCCCCTCCGTGAATTATTTCACCCCTCCGTGAATTGTTTACCCCCCTCCGTGAATTATTTCACCCCTCCGTGAATTATTTACCCCCCTCCGTGAATTATTTCACCCCTCCGTGAATTATTTACGCCCCTCCGTGAATTATTTCACCCCTCCGTGAATTATTTATGCCCCTCCGTGAATTATTTGATGCCTCCGTGAATTATTTATGCCCTTCCGTGAATTATTTGAGGCCTCCGTGAAATATTTCACCCCTCTTCGTGCAGACTTTGTTACGACCTTTCTGCCACTAACTTCACCAGTCAGGTGAAGAAGTTGTCTGTGGTCTTGACCATACCGTCTACGACCCAGATACCTGTACCTCACCTGTGCTAGCCTCTGCGCTTGAGGAGTTGCCCCTTGGTCTCTGGCCGCAGCGCCTCAACCAGGGGCATCCCGCATCCCCCAACCCACCTACTGCTTGCCCTTGAGGCACAGAAGTTGGCCCTTGGTCCCTGGCCACAGCGCCGCGACCACGGTCATTAGCCGTCCCCCCACCCACACACTGCAGGCCACCGAGCCGCAGGAGTTCGCCCTTGGTCCTTGGCCGCCGCGCCTCGACCTCGGTCGTCGTCCATACCCCACCACAACCACTGCAGGCCGCCGAGCCACAGGAGTTCGCCCTTGGTCCTTCGCCGCCGCGCCTCGACCTCGGTCGTCGTCCATACCCCACCACAACCACTGCAGGCCGTCGAGCCGCAGGAGTTCGCCCTTGGTCCTTGGCCGCCGCGCCTCGACCTCGGTCGTCGTCCATCCCTCACCCCTCTCCAGCTACTGCTAGCCCTTGAGGCGCAGAAGTCTGCCCTTGGTCCCCGGCCGTTGCGCCTCGACCAGGGTCTACGTTCATACCACGCGGTGGCATCAAGTGGGCCCGCGCAGGAACCCAAGGAGGAAGCAGCCTACCACTTCGAGTATCGGGGTCCGGGACCAGATTGTCCTCCTGAGTTGTGGTCACCAACAAGTGCCCATCGAACTGCACCTTGTGGACCACGCAAGAGGCCACAACCTTTAACCGTGCTGAGGCAGCCTCCTACAAATGGCCCAGCATCCTGAATGGCCCCCATGGGACACCATGGAAGCTGCCTAGATGAAAATGGGATTCCGTCTAGCCCTCGGCGAGGCAGGGTGGCATGCCCCACCAGAACAGGAGGCCATCTATTACAGGAAGTTGGCAATGTACATGGGGACATGTTCCCTTGATGTCGTCCATACCCATGGACTTGCAGCACTGTGCCGCCTGATGTACAGCCAAGAGGGCAGTCCAAAGTGCACGGATACCTGCATGCTGGTGTCCGTGTGGTGAATAATGCATGGACAGATGATGCAGGGGAGGAGGCCATGGAGCTTCTATTGGAAGCCATGGCAGACGCTGGGGTGCAACCCCCCCCCCCCCCCCCAGGACCCCCGACACCTGACCAAGATCCCCCCAGAGGCGATCCAAGCCAGTCCGACGTCCCAGCCTGTGCGCTGCGACTCGGATCCCAAGATGCATCTGTCGGTGTCCCTGATGACAACGGTACGCCCAACGATGCATGTGCTATGCACCTGGAAGGGGGCACAAAGGAGGCCATAGGCACAGCTGGCACCCTTGGTGAAGCACAGCAACCCCCCCCCCCACCCCCCCGTGCCTCCACTCCTATGACTGCTGACCAGGATCCCCGCAGAGGTGATCCAAGTGCGTCCAACGTCCCAGCCTGTGCGCTGCGATGTGGACCCCCAGGTGCACCCGAAGTTGAAGGTGGTGTGCATGCTGACGATGAGAACCAGGGCCGAGGGGTAATGGAGAACATAGGGCCAGGTGCTGCAGAAGAATGCCTCACCCCACACCCCGGTTGCGGTGCTGAGTCACTCTCTGATCAGGGATCCCCTGTGCCCCTAGCACAGCGCCCACCACAGGTTTCATTGAGTGGGCAAGATAGTGAAATGGCATCCCCAGATATGGATAGCAGTATGGGGACGGCATGCACTGTCGTGGCACCTAGTCAGTCCAGCACGGATGGCTCAGAGCCATGTAACAGCCCCCCCTCAGGCAAGAAAGCAATGCCTAGGGATCCCAACCCCATGCCTGCTGCAAAGCGTGTGCGGCTAGGGGCGGATGGGGCCGCAGCAATTGACTGTGACAATCCTAACCAGAAGGTTGAGGTGGATAAAATCAAGGCTCCTGCCAGTAGGAAGCTGCCTACCATCTGGCAACTGAAGTTACGGTTGGCACGTGATGAGTATGTCGCCGGTGCATGTTTTTTTTATGCAACTGCCCTCAACCTCCATGCGCTCCGCAGTGAGACCCCCTTAACTGGAGTGGACCTCCGAGTCCAGGCAACCACAATGTACAGGGAACGGTGTGGGATAGAGGTTAAGGAGAGTGCTCTAAGTGTTTGTAGGGCCCTGGAAGCGAATAATTGGGAAGGGAAGCCCTGGGGGGGAAAGCCTGACCATTTTCGACATCTCGCCCACCACATCGATGGGAAGGTTGTGTTGTTGCGTACAAACACACACAAAATAATGGATTCAAGGTTTGGCCCGGACACTGCTGTGACGTCTGCTGCAGTTTGGAGTCCGGGTATGGGAGAAGCCAAAGTGTACCATACGATCCAGCAGATGGAGGAAGCCTGTGAACAAGCATGCGTGATCGTCGTTGGTGAGGCCGAACGTGATGGGCTGCGGCCGGGAGGACATTACCGGGGCGCCAGCTACGACCGCTCATTGCAGGTAGCACCTTTGTGTGTCCGGCATGGCATAATGGGGACACTGCTGTACACTAGAGAGACGTTAGGGCAGTTCTCCTTGCGAAGGTTGCAGTTGGGTGTCGGTGGGAGCAAAGGACATACAGCGAAAGGGGATTGTCGCCGGTCGCGGCTTGTGCAAGGGACACAGGAGCATGGCCCCCTTGTGATGATGGTGAACCGCATTGCAAGGAAGTTGGTACCAAAGTGGTTCACATGGACTACAATACAGCTGTCATGCAATGAGACGACAGCTCCCCATCAACATCGTTTTGATAGTACCCCGTGGTCAGTAGTGTTCTCCACGGGGCGGCACGTGGGTGGTGAGATCTGGGTGGAAGAGGGAGGCGTTGGCAGTGGTCCACATGGCAGACCAGGGAGAAGGCAGTGCCCAGATGGCATTAGCCGTCCGGGGCATAGGTACCGTGTCGATAGGCAACCTGTAGTGGTCCGCACTGGGGCATGGCATGCTACTTGCCCATGGAAGGGGGATAGGCGATTGGTGGTGCTTTACGGCCGTGGAGAGTGGCAGAGTTTGCCTGCTTCGCACCGCAAGTTCTTGCAGCAACATGCCTTCCGCCTGCCTGCAGGTTAGTGGCGGTCCGCAAGGTGGAGCACGGCAACGGCCATGTGGCATGGCGAACCCCCCAAGTCACAATTGGTGTTGGCTTGGTACAACGTTGCAATGCCTCCTGCTAGCCTCTGGGGGACAGGAGGCCTTCCATGATGAGTGCCCAGATGATGTGGCGGTGTGGGCTACATGTTGGGGTGACATTGTGGCAGGTATGACAGGTGCTGTGTACCGTCCACATGCCGTTGCGCGCCTGCTGGCGGATGAGGGACAGCCAACTGTTACTCTGTGCCAGTGTAGTGGTCGGTGTCAATGTGTCAGGAGGGCTCCCAAGTTTGAGTGGATGCAGCAGTCCGAGATGGCTGAGTGTTGGAAGCACATGGTACCGAAACTGGTTCGTGCTGGTGTTCGTTCTCTGTCGGACTGCTTGTCTCATGAGCAATGGTGGCAGCGGTGCCCAGTGTGTGACGTGAAAGTCCACCAGGCTGGAGGTGAGTTGGGAATGCCCGCCCAAGTCCTGCATGTTACTAACCAGGGCCAGAGCGTGCGGGTGCGAATGAGGGAGGGAATGAGGGGCCGTTCGTTGGGCCGCCCTTCAAACGCCCCCCCATGTGGCTGTGGGGGGGATCTCCAGGAGGCCATTGTACTATCGTCACTAGTGTTCAACAAGTGGGCTCCACTCCATGTCCACAATCAACAGCTTCATAGCTTGACGGTGGATCATGAGTTTGTGGATATCAATGGGTACCATTGGTCCCTTCGGGCCATGGTGCTACATGTTGGACCAACTAGGGAGCAAGGGCACTTTATTGCTCACATTTTAGTTCGCGATGTGTGGTGGTTGTGTGATGATGCGTCCGTGAGCAGGGGACGGCCCCCAGCCACTTCACGAAAGGTGACATTCCTATTGTATGAGCGTACTCCCACGGAGATGGTGGGTCTGTCACAGGGCGGTTCACAAAGCAATCGTGGTGTACGTGATGGCCCCCCTCAGTCTGTAGCAACAACTGTCGACAGGCATGCCCGGAGCATGCCAAGTATCACCCCGTTGCGAGCCATGGCGCTGGCAACAGGTGACCCAGAGTCTACCAACCACATTGGGGACGCACAACCCTCCCCCTCACAGTTTGCAACACCAACTGTCAACATGCATGCCCCGAGCGTGCCAAGTAACACCCAGTTGCCAGCCATGGCGCTGCCAACGGGTGACCCCGGATATGCCACACATGTGGGGGATGTGCAGCCCACCCCCGAGTTTATTGAAGCTGTGGCAAAGCTTGTACAAAAGCAAAGGGTACGGGTGAAACAGCATCTGCAGGTCAGTGTGCAAGCCCACCGGGCTCATCTCCGGGCACGTCATGAGAAGGAGTGGGATGAGAGGCATGCAGGTCAGGGCATGTCACACCGGTCTGTTTCCGAGTCCATAGAACAGGATAGAGCCCGATCTGCTGCATTGGCAGCAACGGGGAGAAATGCTTTTTCTGTGATGATGGGGGCAGCCCCCAGGCAACAGACAGCAGGGCCAAAGACACTGCAAGCGTTTGTGGATGAGCATTGGCAGTTGCAGTTCACTGTTCAAGGGGGTGTAATGTGCATATGTTGTTCATGGGCTGCTGAAACGGATTGTCCTGGGGTGAAGCGGCCACCGAAGGCTGCTGCAGCCTTGGTGAATGGGACATATGGCATGGGCATGCGTATGATGATTGCTACACCAAAGGGATGGCGTAAAGATGTCCTGGAGGGTCACCTTGGTGTGTCACGTGGCACGACCAGCAGCCGCGAGAAAATTGATAATCCTGGCCGCCACCACTTGGCCGCTGAGGAGAGTTTCCGGGTGCATTGTGCAGAACGTTTTCGGGCACTGTGCCCCAGTGCATCTGCATCTGCATATGCAGTCAATGTGGCAGAGAGGAGCACTGTGTTCATTAGGGGTGAGGGCATGGACCTCGGTGTACCTATGAGCGATGCGGTGGCAGCCATTTTGTCGCGCTTGGTGGAGGTGTACATTGGCCTCCGCATGTGCACATCCATCCGTGCAATCAGTGAACGCATTCTTCTGCATTGTGCGTTTACCTCCGAACCGGGCCATCATGCCTCTCGGCGATGGATAGTTGAGAGGGCCATGGTCGCAATGCATGGCGCCATGCAAGATGGTGTGTCAGAGACCTTGCAAAGGGCATTGTTCATTGCCTTGTTGTTGGATGGATCTGACCGGCAACGGCATCGCATCAATGAGTATGCCATCCTGCTCCTCTTTCCAGGCACTGGGCCGGGGGGAATGTGTGAGGTGTTCCTTGGTGTGGTGGATGTGGCTTCAGGGGAGGCACAAGAGGTGACGGCACAGGTGGAGGCAGTGCTGCTGTCCTGGATGCCTGATCGTGCCTGGTGGGCTCAGAAGGTTGTGGCTTTTGCGGTGGATGGTGCCTCTAACCTTGGTGTGCGTGGTGCCACTGCAAGGCAAGCTGTTGATGTGTCGGCAATGGAGCATAATGTGTTTGCCATGCTTGTGAAGTGGCTGTCCTTGCTAACCCCCTTGGGTGAGCCATGCCATGTGGTCCAGCGCAAGCTAGGCCTTGCCTTGGAGGCTGCCGGCCAAGTGCATGCTGACTACCTGGCAGCTGTGGGTCGCCAACGTGCATTGTACAACGGTGCGCGCCAGTGGAAGGACCTCGAGAGGTGTGTCCAAGAGAACACCAGACCAGATACACGCAGCGGGTTGCGTTTGATCCCTGCTAGTCACCGTATCCGGTGGTCCGAGGCAAATGCCCGTCGCAACAAGGTGTTCTTGGCCAATGTGCCATGGGTGGCGAGGCATTTGGATTCCAAAACGCACCTCACCACCAAGGAGGAGGATGTGTGGGAGGATTGCCATGATGCAGGTTTGCTGTCATGGGCAGTGGTATATGGGGACATACTACATGGTACGCGCAGCTTCAACAACGTTGCACAGTTGCCTGCACCAACAGGTGCCCACTTGACCAAGGCAACCGAAATGTTACAGGCACGGGTGGAAAAGGTGGCGAGGGAGGAGGGGCCAGGGTGGACTCAATTCAAAGAGCAACCTGTGACAGGTGCATGGCATGGCGTTGAATTGGTCCGGTTTGATGCTGATGGCCAGAGGTGCACAACCAGCCCCCCTTTTCCAGCCACAGAGGCACGGGCAGTCACAGACACACTGCTTGCTGGCATCAGGGAGGGACAGGGTACCATTGACCCCCGGGGTGTTCTTGAGTGTGCTGTGTTGCTTGACCACGGCCGTTGGCTCGCTCTACCAGCGGCTGATCGAGCCACATTTGGAGTGGATCTGCTGAAGCAGTTCATGGGCACACACCATGCTGAACTGGCAGCTGCGCATGTTAATGCTGCTCGTGCATTGGAAGAGTGGGAATCCTTCAAGGAGCATGTCGTTCGGACCTTCGCCAAGACCCCCATGTCCCGGATGTGGGAGGCCTTGACGCCGGAGCGGGAGCATGTCCAATGGGTGAATGTTTGGCGTGTTTTGGCATTGCTGCGCACATATTGCCCTGCTGAGGCTGCTGTTGAGCGTGCCATTTCGTTGCGTGGGAGGTTCACCAACAATATGCATGATATGGAGGACACACATGTCCTTAGCATGTGCATGGCTTTGCATTGTAATCTGCCACCTTTGCGGCAGTGGGCGAAGGGGCAGGGTGTCGAGGTAGCCAGCAAGCTGGCAGCCAATGCACGCTTCGATGTGCGTCCCCGGCATAGGGTTTCGCATCGCATTGATCCACGTACATCAGTGGAAGCGGCCATGTTGCAGTGCCTGGAAGGGGAGGCTGCAGTGGCAGACGATGGTGACATTTTGCCATCTTTTGGGGGGTCGGAAGTGCCACTGGCTTGTCAAGGCGCAACACGCAGACGCGCTGACCGACAAGCCCCGTCTGAGCACACTGAGGGCACTTTGGTCGAACCAGATGGTAGTCCTGCTCAGCATGGTGGCAACCATGACTTCTTCACTTTCCGAAGGGGCATGGACTGTGCAATGTACAGGCAATCTGTGCGCATCTGGTGCAACACATGTCTGGTTTGCCATACATGCTTCGTCAAGGATCCAAGACCGTGTGGTGAGGCAGTGGTGCAGGTTGTGGATGATGCAGCTGAGGCTGCTGAAAACAATAGTGAAGAGGAGGCAGTGGCACCACGGAAGTCCGACCCAAAGCGTGCCTTGGCCCGTGCACAGGCCAAGTTGGTATGTGCTGCAAAATCAGGCACATTGCGTGACTGGACACGCGCTCGCATCTGTGATTGCTTGGCAAGCATGGGTGTGAAGGTGCCAAATAGCAAGACCCGGGGAGAAGCCCGAGAACTTGCTATGCAAGAGGTGTTGCCTTTGCTAGCCCAGATGGACTGTGACTGGGTCCCCCCAACGGATCGTGTTACCCGTTCTGCTGCACCTCTCAGCAGCTCACAACCATGTTCCCAAGTGCCGGTGGATGACATGAACGGACTCATTGATGAATGACAGTGTTGGGGTTGCAGTGGTGTTGTGCTTTTGCATGCCTGCTGTGCCAATCCCCATGTTCTCCTTCTCTGCAGGTCCATTGATACATTGGCAAGCATCAGTATGTAACGTTTTCCCAGTTCCCTTGGTTTTCCCTTTTCCCACATTTTCCCCAACGCCCCATTTTCCAAGAGGTATGGGTGTTTTTTTGGGGGGGGGGGGGGGGTACTTGTGCCACATCGTTCCCAGAATTGCCTTTTCCGCATTTTCAAACCCCGTTTTCCCACCAACCCAACCCATCATTTTCTTGAACTGAATGGTTGTGTGTTTTGGGGGCGGGGCCTTGTATCAGACTTTTCCTAGTGTTCCCTTCTCCACATTTTCCATTCCAACCTATTTTCCCTGACGCACAATTTTCCCGAGGTGAAGTTCCTGTGTGTCTATGGGGGGTGGGGTATTGCACTTTTATCCCCATTTTCCTGTGAAGTTGCTATGTGTCTTGGGGGGGGGTCTGCACTGTTATAACCATTTTCCTGAACTCAAGTTCCTGTGTGTGTGTGCGGGGGGGGGGGGGGGGGGCTGCACTTTTGCACTTTTATCAGACTTTTGCTTGGATGTGCTCTAATGTGGGTCCGCAACACGACATGCCAAATCAGACTTCAGACTTCAGACTTTATACCCATAGCTGCCATCCGTGCGGCGAAGGGGGAATGGGCACACCCTAACGAGCCCTCGCACCCGGTGGCTAGGCCTGTTGTGTTGACGTACGAGTGTTGTGTTCAAGTGTTGTACAATAGCACTCCCCTGACCCCCCCCCTCAAAACGAGGAAGACGGGGGGAGGTGACGTATTGGGACCGAAGGACGGACCCCACCGTGACCAGCACCATCCATAAAGACAGCCGCTCTCTAAGGACCCGCAGTCGCTGTTCTAGGTTGGGTCTCCTGCGCCCAGCTCGAGCCCCCCCCCCCCCCCCCCGTGCCTCCGGCACACGTCCTCAGCCGTTAGCCACGGGGCGCCGAGGATCTGCGGCAAGGCGCGTGATGCGGGTTTCGCATAGCCCCGCCCTTTTGTCGGTAACCGGTTTCAGTACGCCACTTTAAGGCCGGGGTTTAGCTGCACATCGTCGTCAGTTCACCTTCCCGGGAGTCATCCAACAGTCCAAAATCGATGGTGCGTGCCCACTTTAAAAATGACCGGATATTGGACCCTCTAGGACGACGGTCTAAAATCGATGGTGCGCGCATGCACAGAAGCAAAGGGATACAAGGCGGGAGACAGTAGAAAACAGCACAGAGAAAACACAAGCCAAGCCCAAACACACCTTTGTTTTACAAGCCCCCAGGCTATGCAGCTAAACCCAGCAACTCTGTTATTCAAGACTACGTCCTATGTTCGGCATCATTGGTTGGCCGGCACACATTTGCGCAATGACACACTCGCACATGTATAGCATGACCGTGAACTCACCGATGGTAAGGGCCATGGGGTAGAGCAGCCTAGGGGCCTACTGCCTCTTGCTAAAACATTGTTTTCTTCCTCTTTGAACATAGTAGAAAAGTGGTAGCCCCTAGCACACTTTGCATGTTGAATCTTTTGTCTGCTCTCTGTAGAAAGCAAGGCACCAATAGATAAACTTTTTTCCGTTGCTTATTGCTGATGGCTTAGCACAATCACAGCAAGGTGGCCTGGGAACGAAATAAACGTGGGCTACATATGCGCAAATTAGTTCCTTTGGTTGTGCCGTGCAACGATACAGGGACATATGTTTATCATCAACATGTCCAAAGAAATTGAGCAGCAACGGTGATATGTCAACAGCAAGTCGATATACATGTAGTAGTATCCTGGGCTTATCTCAGTTGGGCACAGCGGTGTCCCACCGAATCACAACACAAGCTGTGGCCAAGCCAAGGGCAATGGAGCGTCCATCGCAGGCCAGTGTTCAACAGTGGACTGCTGCTTCATGTGAAATGCACGAGGTGGACATGGGGAGGATACCTAACCTCACCTCACCTCACCTCACCTCACCTCATGGTACTTCACCAACACTGACAATACGAGCAATAACAAAAGACTTGATCACACGCATGACCCTGTAGCATAAGATTGGGAGCAAATAGCATGAGAGTGCACGTTGCCGTCCCGTTCTATTGTACACACATGTTCGGGGTTTCTGTCTCTTGCCTGCCTTAGGCGCTCGTTGCTACTGCATCCTATGTGTGTATGCACGTGTTACATTGTAGAGGGGGAGGACTGCGTCTCGTGCCCCATTGAGCTGCCCGTGTGCAGCCCAGGCCACGGCCGGGGGTGAACCAACTAACAAACGGCCTCACAGTCGCCTCAATTGGCAAAACCAACCTTTCATCACACACAACTGGTCTAACTATGTCCCCTATGTTTGAGTAAGGTTTGTGCCACTACAAGCATTGTGTTGGGAGTCGATTTGGGGCGGGCATCTCTCTATCTTAGCAGAATTGCCTCGAGTAGGCATCTAGTAGAAGGCATGACAATTGCCATACCCTTCACTCTCCTGTTATAAAGCATAGGAGCGATTCTAACCGCGGCTGGCCGCGGCTGGAGGTTCTGAGGTGACCGGTGACCCCCCCCGCCCCCCCCCCCCCCCCCTCTAGCCGCGGCTAGCCGCGGCTAGTAGAAATTTTTCAGGAACCCACAAGAAGGCACCATTTCTGCAACCCGTGGGCACACCCAAAGGGCAAGCACAACCCAATTCATCAACACTTCATGCAGGGGACATACAACAGATGCATGCACAGGCAATGGGTGAGCACAACGCAATACTCTTCACCTTATTTGCATGGAGACCGTACCCAAAGACAGCGGGATCAGCGTCCAGCTTTTGGCTGCAGTACTTGGTTGAGATTGTTTATACCGTTCGGTGCCGGGTGCTTGCTTTGGCAGGCCCCTGCTGTGGGCAGGGCGCCCGTTGCGTAATGGGGGGGGGGGGACCTCTTTTCAAACTGATGCTTAGGGTTGAAGGTTGAGGAAGGATGGACCATTGGATACACTGTTCCAACCAGTTTACACCACAGTGGCTCGACACACCCTGGTCTTGTTCTGGACCCCTGACTGCCAGGAAAATGAGGGACAGAATTGTTCCTATGCCGCAGGTGGACTGTATCGACCTCACGCATGACTGCACTAAGGTGCCGCAACCCTCGACGCACATGATTTCGGGCGGCGCAGGCCCCGATTTTCGGCAAATGGTATGGGTGATACCGGCGCAACAATGCATCATGGGGGTAGTGCTTGCACCACACGAGGACGTAGTACAGCGTCAACCGTGACACATCATAGGGAACACAGTACTTTTCGTATAGAAGCTCCAGCAACCACACGTGAAGCCCAAGGTGTGCTTTCACGCTGCTACGGCCACCACAGGCCCGGGCCCAAAACACAGATTCATCCAAATGAGATTCCCAGCCATGTTTTGCAACAGTTGACATGGCTCACACCTAATAATAACAATCAAACAAAGGAACTTAGCACGCAAAACATCGCATAGTACATTACATACCGCAAGTGCTGGTGGCGATTGTTCAGCACCCAAAGGGCCTGTTAACCCATGCCAGCCGCTTGCAATACAAAAGACGTCTCGGTGGCGATTGGTCAGCACCAACACTCAGGAGCTATTGGCTGAGGATGGCCTGTAACCCCATGCCGAGCGCGTCGAAATCAGCCACCACTGAAGGAGGCATAGAAAGGGTACAAATAAAAGAGAAAGGAATCGAACCAACTGGGCACGGGCCGGTTGCGACGGCTTCAGGCCAAGAAACAGCACAACTGCAAAAATTCTGAGTATGTACACTCTAGATTTGGTCTGGAGCGGCCATCTCGGCCATATGTACAAGCCCCAGCCAATCTAGAGATTACTCCCTTATGAGCAAGATGGCGGCGGCACTTGGATCCATGTTGTCGAGTTCATGTGCCTCACATTGTCCGACCCCGACCTTCAACTCTTCAACTCTTCATGGATCCGGAGAATACAAATTGCGAATGAAGACGAGCAAGACGAGAAAACCGAGTTGATTACATTGGTCCGAGACATGATTGACCCATAAAAAAGCGCACCCGGTGATGTACGGAGCTCCTACGATAACATGCAAGCCGACAAACAATGGTACATCAAAATTTGGTTGCCACGCAACCACAAACAAATTATCGTTCTTGAATAGAAAAATAAAAAAAACCGCCTTTAAAAAAATAACGTTCAATTAAGCGACACCTTGTGATGTGGTGGAATATGCGTACCAATGGTATGGAAGGAGTGATGAATCGTGTTTGAAAAATTTTTTGTCCTACAAAGTGACATGCAATTTAAAACAAACATGCAATATGGCAATGGATACTAATGGGTAATGGGTAGCGTGGACTTGTTGCAAAAAAATTGTTTGACGGCGAACCCACTAAATATGCAACAAAACGGAAATGAACTGCTCATGCAAGATCTTGGAAAAAATTTTTGTTCGATTTGTTCAAAAATGTGTACAGTGTGATGTCCCATGTTGCAACATGCATGATGCAACTCAAAGGCACATAGCGATGAAACTTCTTGAAAAATTTGTTTCGATTGTGCTGGAACAAGCAAGCAAAAGCATACCAATTGCCATGCAAAAAAGTCCGATCAATCACATTGTGTCCCATAGACAATACGAAATGTTTTTCCACACTTCTTCATGACACCTTGTGACAAATATTTGGTCCGGCCGTGGCTAGAAGCCGCAAAACTCAATGTTTTTCCTCATGACACCTTGTGACAAATATTTGGCCAGCCGTGGTTGGAAGCCACCGCAGTGAGGTGGTGACCCCCCCCCCCCCACCCCCCCCCCTTGGTTAGAATCGGTCCATAGTACGGTACAATTCATGCCAAATACAATATGCCACAGTACAACACAATTCACTATTGTACAACACAACAAAGTACAATATAGCACAATGCATAACCAATAGATGGTTGTTTCTCCTGCAGGCACATACATGGACATGACCCCGTGGTTCTAGGGTTGCTTGTGGTTGTTCGGGGCATGACGAACGACCTAGATGTGTGATGCTAGCCAACTAGGAGCAATGGCAATGGCATCATTAGCAGTATAAATACCCACAATCAGTGTTGGGCCCTAAACCCGTTCAACGGAAAGGGGCAAGTCACAGCAACACTGGAGCAAATGTGTTGGTTGGACCTGTTACATGTGGAACATTGCATTTCTACTTTTGAAACGTCTTGGTGAATGGTGACGGAACAATGTATTGTATTGTATTGTATCGTATTGTATTGTATTGTATTGTATTGTATTGTATTGATCTCAATCTCACCAACAATATGCCGTTTGCTCCAGTGTTTTTTTTATTTTTTAAGGCATGGCAGTCCCCCGGGTCAAGGCAGAATGCCTATGTCCCCGGAAGGCTGCCATCATCTTCCAACACACTCACGCAACAGCAGATTGTGCTTGGCCACAGCCACCAACCACCAAGGATATAAAGACCCTTGTGATGCCTGCATAAATGCAGGGTGGTTTCCTCCCTTCCTCCCTAGCTAGAGGGGCGTACCGTGCGCTGTGCGCGCGCTGTGCACGCGCTATGCGAAAAGTTGGCTGTTCTCCACCACCGGGAGTTCGGTAAGTTCAGAAGATTGAAAGGACGTCATTGAATGGCTGCTGCAGTGGACGGGGCTATGGGGGGCAGAATTTAGGTCCCTGGGACCCATGGCAAGCATCAGATGTTTGAATTTTTGAGTTTTGAATTAATTGTGCATGATTCCGCAGGTGCGTGGTTTTCAGGGTTGTTACCTGGATAATCACCGTAATAATTGGTGCTGTGCGCGCGCTGTGCCCGCGCTGTGCGAAAACGCCCCCTAGGTTTCATCATGTGGGCATGCCCCCGAGAAGGCAGGGGTTATGTAGCCAATCCGCCCATTTTTTGGAGGGGGGGGGGCACCCGCACATACGACACGGTGATAGTTTGGCCAACCTACCCCCTTTTTTCCACATCCCCAAAAAGTACTGTTATAAAGAAATTTACACATTTTGCACATATTTCCCCCCATTTTTTCCCTTCAGCACGCACAACACAACACATCATAGCACATCACAGCACAACACAGTGGGGCATTTACACTGCACTGCACTGCATGTCACTGCACAACACAACAATGCACAACACATCGCTATATATACATAACACTTACAGTACATCGCACTGCAATGCAATACACCTCATAACAGATGGACTGACATGTGTGATTCATGTCTGTGTATGTGTAGCCCCCCGGACGAAAGGATTGGCCCCACAACTCACTGTCCAAAAGGCGTTAGGGTTGAATGCCGTAGCACCTACTGCTGACATGAGTACCTCTGATGGAGGGGGTGACATGTATGGTGTAGTGCAATGCCATGATGGTACCGATTCTGATTGGCAGCCGCAGGCGCAAGATGAGGCCACGTTTGAGGAAGAGGACCACCATGAGCAGCCGTCCGTGGACATAAGTGGGGAGGAATCCAGCAACACCACAACAAGTAGCTCGTCAAACAGCTCCTCCAATAGTACATCCTCATCAGGAACACCTATAGCTCATCATCCTCAGAGGAAGTCAAAGCACCAGCATGACGCAAAAGGATAACCAAGACACGGCAAACAGTGATGTACGCAAAACGGAAGGCATCCACAAAGAGTAGCAATATGCCGAAAAAGGCCAAGCAGTAATTATTGGTAAAGGCGTGCATTTTATTTTCTGCATTTGCTGCACGTTGTTGACAGGGCGAGTACTTGAGTGCACCTCATACATTTCAAATTGTCTTATCTGTCCACGGGCCGTTGGTAATCGCCGGATACGTGTGTCTTGGATGTTGCCCTTAGGATCATTCACTGTGATCGGCAGAATGTGTTCTTGATTGATTGATGTTGCAGAATGGAAGCATGGATCAGGGACTTTTGTATTTCCGTTGCACGGAAAATAACGGAAATCATGGAAATAGGCCAGAATTGAAAATCACGGAAATCACGGAAAATCACGGAAAATCACGGAATTGGAAATGAGTGTTCCTATTGCTTTTTATTGCTGTTGCTAGTTGCTAAGTGTCGGAGTGTGTGTTTCTTTGTGTCTTTTCAGTTGTGACATGTCTTCCTGTGTTGAGAATTCCACTACCGCTCCAAAGAAACGAAAGGTTTGGCAGTGGGTGTCAAAGATGACAGCACGTGCTAGGGTACGGCAATTTCGTGGTGTTATGGAAGCCCGGGGTGAAGAGATGTGGTGTATCCTGTGTGGGCTACGTATTGACTACAAAGAGAAGTCAACAGCTACCAAATATGTGAAGTGCGGCTCATAGCACAAGAGACAAGTGGAACAAATGAAAAAAGGTATTACGAAACTGGGAATGTCAACGGACGTAGTGAGTTCTCCAGGAGTGAAGGATCACATATTTGTGGTACCCTTTTACAACCGCTGCAATAGAACGTTCATTTAGTCTAGCTAGGCTGTTTAAAAATGTTAAAAATAGGCAGAACATGGGCAGGGACCTGTGTGAGACCTGCGGGAGGCTGTGTGACCATGTTCTGCAACAGAGATGTTGAAGAACCGTTCACCAAATGGCAGTAGACCACCCCTGGATGTTTTGTGCTTTGTTTCGTGTCTTGCAGGTGTCTAGGAGAGGCAAAGGCTATGCATAAGGAAAAATTTTGAGCCACGGAAATACCACGGAACGTCAACACTTTCTGGAATTTGTGACGTGCACATATGCCATGCTTTGTGCGTGGGCTAGGCCATTGGGTCGCCCACAAATTCTGCTCCACGTGTCTCCCAAGTTGTTCCCCCCATTTATTTGCAAATTCTATCGAATTTGGGCGGTTGGCACAAGTCCCAGAGGAGCAAAATGGGAAACAAGGAAAATTGTCCATTATTTCAGGACCCCACCTGTCCCCCCCCCCCCCCCCCGATTTTGGGCCCCCGAGAAGGCAAAGGTGATGAAGCCATTTCTAATTTTGTCCCCTTCAGTTGGGGACCCCCGGAAGGCAGGGGTTATGTAGCCAATCCACACATTTTTTGGCCCCCGAGAAGGCAGGGGTGATGTGGCCACTTCTGATTTTGTCCCCTTTTGTTGGGGACCCCCAAAAGGCAGGGGTTAGGTAGCCAATCTGCCCATTTTTGAGCCCCCGAGAAGGCAGGGGTGATGTAGCCCATTTTGATTTTGTCCCCTTCTATTGGGGACCCCTGAGAAGGCAGGGTTTATGTAGCCAATCCGCCCATTTTTGGGCCCCCGAGAAGGCAGGGGTGATGTAGCCCATTTTGATTTTGTCCCCTTTTGTTGGGGACCCCCCCCGGGGGGGGGCGACTCCGCCGGTCCTAGGACGCCAACTACCCCCCCCCCCCCCCCCCCCCCCCTAGGGGCCTCCGGCCGACAGTTAGTTGTCAAAGGTATGAGCCCAAGGAGCCAACGGGCGCCGAAGGCGCCCAACGGGGTTATGTAGCCATCTTGCCCACTTGTGGGCCTTTTTCTGATTCTGCCCCCCACTCTGAGGCGGTGGGGATCCCCTAGGCGGCAGGGGTTATGTAGCCACCTTGCCCACAAGTGGGCCAATTCTGATTCTGCCCCCCAACTCTATAGCGGTGGGGATCCCCGAGACGACAGGGCCGCATACCCAACTGTTCGGAGGTGCCCGACACCCCCCCCCCCCCCACGGGAACCCCGGGAACCGCCCCCCCCCCCCCCCGGGAACCGCCCTCCCCGGCGCCCCTCCTAGACCCCCCCCTCCAAGCCCCCCCCCCCCCCCCCCCCAAGGGGCCTCCGGCCGACAGTTAGTTGGGGGGGTAGTTGGCGTCCAGAACCGAGGGGTCGCCCCCCCCGGGGGACCCCCAAAAGGCAGGGCTTAGCCAATTCCGATTTTGTCCCCACGTGGAGACCCCCGAGAAGGTAGGGGTGATGTAGCCATTCCCCCCACATGTGGGCCCCTGAGATGGGATGTGGTACCGCGGCCCCGATGAGTTGCACTACTCTGTCCGTATTTTAATGCATTTTCTCAATTTTGCATTCAGAGGCGGGTCCGCCACCCTCCTTATGGACCATGGAACCATGTTCCGCCTCATATTTGGACGGACAAGAGCAATTCGGCCGCCACGCAGGATGAGGGAGAGGATTAGGTAGAAATGTGTGCGTTATGTTGTCACAAGCGCTCCACCGTCACAGTTTGTGGTGAGTGTAAGGAGCACTATTGTCCTGAATGTGGTGACACCCACACTTGTGGGAATAATATTATTTGTTAAGCACATTCTGAGTGACATTTTGTGTTGTTGAATTCTCATATTTCAGCTTGTGCAACTTGCTTTGCAGGCAAGGTTTGCGGTCCAGTGCGGTCTACTTGGGGGACTTCCATTGGTGAGGATTAATTTGGGGCTGGAGCCAGGACACTTAATACAAATGAGCGCGCCGGGCAACCATTTCTCCCTGGTATGGCACGGCAGGGATGATGAGGATTGCATTGATGACAAGGGTGTGCTTCAGGGTGTTCAAGGGCAGCATGCCCGAGGTGGCAATATTGGTGCATGTTGCTTGTTGTGTCAAATTTCTGACATTTTCTTGAACATTCTGTGAACCCCTTTGCAAAGCTGGATGGCCAGAACAAATATTTTCTGCCCACATTTCAGGATCTTCAGCCCGATCAGCTGTTCCCTGCATTCTGATTGATTGCACATCAAAACCTGTTGAGTTGTTGAGGTTATTTTGGAGGATTGCTGCTGTTCATAGAGAGTTTTGGAGCGCTGGTGACAGCTGTGGAGCGCTGCTTGTGAAGTTGAGGTTGACTTTGATGCCCGAGGGTTTTGGTGGCCACTTCCCAGGCTTGGGTGAATGCTGTGATCACCCACAGGCCCAATGAAAGGCTGTAGCTCTGTATAGGTGACATACTACACCACACCCCCTCCCAGGTGAAAATATATGCTATGGGCAATTTTCAGGCTTGTGGAACCCCTTTTCGGACTGGGAAAGAGGATGGGTGGGTGGGATGGACGGTGGGATGAAAGCTGAGAAAGAGGGATGAACCTACGATTATGCAGGCAGTACATATGAGCTATGGGTCGCAACCCGTGTGCCCTAGATTACCCAGTGATCCAGTGTATCATATGTACCCCCCTTTGTCCGAACACGGGCTTGTCCAAACACAGCGACCCTCCATATTGTTCACTTGTTCCACTTGTTCCAGATTGAGGACGGTCTCGATATGCAAAGATGCATCACGTGACGTTATTTTGCATTTGAAGTCGCCTCCTTACAAAGCCAGTCAGGTTTTCAAGTTCATGGAGTGCGAAACCCAAAGTTGTGGGTTTGAGGAAGTAGAGCGGTGGCTTTCGTCCAATGGATTGGGCCAGTATGCTCAAAGTCTTCGAGAACAAGAGTGTGACAGTATGGCCATTCTCTTGACATTGCAAGAATCTGACCTGAAAGATCTTGGAATTACTACGGTGGGAGCTCGGCGTAAGTTCCTAAATGCCATTGAAGCAAAGAAGAAGGAAGTGAAGACTGAAGTGCCTCCAACAGGCCTCGGCGAGGTTCCCCATGATGAGATTTTGAACACAACGGCAATGGATGCCCACAATGAGGCAACCAGCCATTTTCCAGTTGAAGAACATTCTGCAAGCTTTGATGGTGTGCAGGCTTCCTCAGCAGAGGCGCCAGCTGAGCCGAGTGGCAAGCCTTCGGTTGACAACCCATCCACAAACCATGAGATTGCGCAGGCAATGCCGACAGAACCCGAGCCTGAGACAACAGACGGACCAGCAGTTGGCACTGAGTCAAGCCTTGAGGATGCACAGGCAACGCCAACCAAGTCCGCACAGGCAACGCCAACCAAGTCCGCACAGGCAACGCCAACCAAGTCCGCACAGGCAACGCCAACCAAGTCCGCACAGGCAACGCCAACCAAGTCCGCAGACGAGTCAGTTGACATGCGGTCCACAAACTCCGAGAAAGAGACCGAGACTGAGGCAAGCGACGGGCCCCATACTGATACCCAACGCACAAGCACTGAGGATGCGCATGCCATGCTGGATGAGGCTCAGGCTGGGACAGGCGACAGGTCCCCGGGTGGCATCCAATCCACCAGTGAGACGCGAACAGAAGGGGAAACCGAGACAAGCGACGAGCCCCTGCTCGATATCCAGTCCACAAGTCCCGAGGATGTGCAGGCAACGCTAAGAGAGGCTGAGGCTGAGAAGATCCGCTCTTATTTCATGTCCATTCGCGACGCCATGCCTGCCTGCGCAG
The DNA here is from genome assembly GCA_964036045.1 of Eutreptiella sp. 'Long Island Sound 2002'. Taxonomy (NCBI): domain Eukaryota; phylum Euglenozoa; class Euglenophyceae; order Eutreptiales; family Eutreptiaceae; genus Eutreptiella; species Eutreptiella sp. 'Long Island Sound 2002'. The sequence continues at coordinate 67,722,971 of OZ038388.1, read as the reverse complement.
AGAAGAGCCTGGCCATGCTGCAGTCCCACTTCGCCCACCGTCAGAAGCTGCCATCCGGCAGCGGCCTGCTGAGCAACGAGGAGGTGGCGGAGGTCTACGAGGGCCTTGTGCAGCAACTGCGTACGGAACAGCACAGCGTGAGGCTGCCGGACCTGGAGGGGCTGCATCGTGCAGGAACGGAGCTGCATTGCTTCACCAATCTATTGTCAGAGCTGCGGCCATTGGACATGCCGCTCCTGATGTCTCTTGTTTCCTCCATCGAGCAGGCGTCGAAACATATCCAGGACAAGGACGTAATATTGCTGCTTGGGTACACAGGGTCTGGGAAGTCAACCATGATTCACTACTTGGCTGGGTCCAAGATGCGGAGAATCCTGCACGGCGACGTTGAGCATATCGAGACTGTGCCCAATGGGCACCAAGACACCATGGCCGCGCTTGCCGAAATCAAGACCAACTACCTGCCGCGCTCCGAGACCAGCAGCATCAGCGCTGTTGAGATCAGTCCACCAGGCTCGCGTGACACCGTCTCACTCTGTGATACACCGGGGTTTGACGATACCGGCGGGCCCGAGACAGATATTGCAAACGGCCTCGCAATTGTGCGGGCGGTGCGGCGGTGTCGCAGTGTCAAACCGCTGATTGTGGTCCATGCCGATCGCGTTGGAGGCCGATGGGAGGGTGTCGCGCAGTTGGCGCGTACCCTTGTGAAGTTTATCGGGGACACCGAGAGAACGAAGGAGACATTCTCGTACGTCTTCACGAAGTTTGAGGCGCAGAAGGCCAAGGGTATCCCGCAGTCACTGCGCGCCAAACTTGACCACTTGACGCGTGCAGAGGAGGCCGATGTCGCCTTTGTGTTGCTGCTGAAGGACATGGCGGAGAAGACGCAAGGCGGAGCCACGGTGGTGAACCTCGCCTCTGTGGGCGCGCCCACACCTTCAGCGTTGTTGCATTGGTTGGACAGCCGCCCCGCAATAACTGACCCTGCTTCGGTGTTCCGGGATTACGTGACGCAAGAGTCCATGTCGAAGCTGCAGCTGCAGCTTGAACGGCACCGACGAAGCTTCTCCAATGCGTTGGCTCGGATGGATATCCCTTTTCTTCGGTACAGGCTGCTGCAGCTGTCTTCGCTGACCCGAGAACTGGACATCGCAGAGACCAAGGGCAGCCATCGAGACTGTCTGCTGGACCTGGAGAGGCACATCGAGACAATGCACAACGACATCCAGCAGCTCGTCCAAGTGAATCTTCAGGACGGAAACACCGCTGTTGAGAAAGACCTGCGGCGTGCGGCCCAGTGGATTTCGCAGCTGCTAGACCTCGAGGCCCTCAGGAGCGAGCACGGCGGCGGGGCGGAGTCGTCCCCATCTGCCAGTCACCGCTGCCTCGACTTCATCGAGCAGTCCCAGTCTTCCTTCTGCACTTCGCTGCAGACTGCCGACCTGCAGAACGCCTTGCTCGGGCAGTGGCTTGATAAAATGGGCCTCGTGGCCAACATGTTCGAGGAAGTGCGCGCGTCGCACACGTGTCTGGCGTCGGCGGCGGTGAAAATGCAGGACCTCTACACTACCGCTCGGGAGTCTGTCCGCACGCAGCTCGCTGCGTGTGTGCGCGCGGCACGAGAGGCCGTGGACCAGTCGCAGTTCCCCGAGTTCGTGCGGCGCATGGACGACGGGGCCCGGGTCTGCGCACAATGCGCAGCGCATCTTGACGATGACGCGCACCGCGAGGTCAAGCAGACGGGGCAGTACCCTCTGCAGCTGCTGCACCCACAAGTCGATGCCGTGCTGAACGTCTTCAGCACTGCGGCTTTGGTGGAGGTTGATGAGGGCGGGTGGCTGGCCCGCTGGACACAGAATGTCCTGGACTTTCAGCAGGTGTTCCATCTCTTGAATGCCGTCCTAGAGACGCCTGGGATTGGCCGCCACATCCACATCGAAGAAGTTGAGTGCCTGCGGGGCACTTTGGCAGACAAGTGCCAGGTGTTCTGCGACAACTTCTATGACGCAATCCAGGCGATGGATGCCTCAGAGATCTCAGAATCCTGCATTTGGGTGAACCAGCGCCTCATGGTGTTGGTTGCGTTTCGGAAGGACCCGATCATTGCCAGTGCCACGACGGATGTGTTCGACCGTCTCATTGACTTCCTTACTGGACACGTGCAGCGCTCCTGGGAAGGGGCCGTAGCTGTGTTGAGGGGCGCTGCGCCTGCCCCGGAGGAGGAGTGGATCAAGGGGATGCGTTTCCTGCACGCCACTGCCTCGTTCCCCTGCGAGATCACCTCAAACCGCCCCTCTTTCCAGGAGGTGTTGTCAGAGGCGGTGCAGGACGCGCAGGACGCCCGAGCGCAAATCCGCAAGATAAGCGAGTCTCCCTCTGCCCATGCGCAGCTGAAGGAAGTCGTGGTCAGCGGATCCCGCATGCTCGTCTTCGCAGGCATGTGTAGTCAGTGGTTTCCCGAGGTCACCAGTGACGTCATTCAAGCCGCCAACGAAATGGCGGCGGAGCTGGCGACATTGTTCAGCGCAGTCCTGTCGAACCTGGTGCAGAGCGAGGGGTACCAAAGCGAAGCGGCGGTCGGTCTCTGGGTCCTTGCGGTGCGGTTCCTCGACACCTGCGAGACTGCAGCGCGGCTGCCTGCGATTGCGTTGCAGTTTGGAACAGCGGTTCTGGAGGGACTGTGCGAGTTTTTCGCGCGCCTGTGGAAGGACATGTTCGCGGCATTCCGCGATGTGTCTTTGGCGGTGGACGCCGCAGTGGGGTCCGCTGGGGAACTTGACCCGGGGGATCCTGACACAGCACCACTTCAGGCGTTCTCAAAGCGCATGTGGCAATTCATGCGCGGTGACGCTGGCTCCGCGGAGTCTGACTCAGCGCCGCTCCGGGCGTTCTCAAAGCGCATGTGGCAACTCATGGGCGGCGAGGCTGCCCCAGCAGAACCTGACTTGCTTCGGGTGTTATCCATGCGCATGCGACAACTCGTGTATGGTGAGGCTGGCCCAGTGGAACCGGATGCAGGCCGGCCCCTGGCATTCTCCACGCGCATGTCGCAACTCATCCGCAGGGAGGCGGATGAGAAAGGCAAAGATTCGTCAGACACAGAGAAGACGTCAAAGGGCAGCGACGCGCCCGCAAACACCCTGGTCCCATCTCTCCCCGCCCCCCGCCCGATTCCAGAATGTGTTGTTTGTATCGGGCACTGCCTAACCTGCATAAGGGACCTTGCTGGTACGTGGGCAGAGCTGAGTGAAAGCCTGACAAGGGTTGCTGGTGGAGAGACGACAGTTTGTGAGCGCCTCCTCAAGCGGTTCTGGAAGTATGAAACAAGCAAATTGCAAGGTGCTTTGTACACGCCTCCCAATCAGGGGTTGCTCATGCGACTGAAGTCCGGCTTTGCCTCTGCGCTGAGTGGCGCCGCTATCCCTGCGTCTCACTTGCATGGCGCACTGTTGCTCGCCAAGCAATTGCTTGTTCTGGATTTCTACGAGACTGGAGGAGAAAAGTTCGAGGCTATTTGCCACCAGATTGAGAACAGGCTCAATCAGCAAAAATTCAAAGCCTTGAATACCCTTGACTTCGCGGATTTACAATTCTGGCTTCAACAGTATGACGCAGATCCAAACGAGCGGCGGGAGCTTGCCCGGGCACTGTCGCAGAACGTCGAAACAGCCGTAAGTTTGCGTGAGCAAGAGGTTCGACTCCTGGTCATGGACAGTTCTGCGACTCAGGCCGTGGTCACGTTGATGGCCAACCTTGAAAATTTGCAGGCAGTTGCAGAGCTGCATGATAGTGTGCCAGAGGCCACCTGCAAGCTGGCCCTCAAGCAGGCGCTGCAGAAGGAGAAGCAACGTCTTGCTGAGAAGGTCATGGCAATGGCACACCTAATCACGGAAGACTTCACGGATTTTTTTGCCGCCCGGCAGATTCTTTCCTCCCTTGAAACTGTTAGTGGGTCGTTCGATGGCCCTTTGAAAGAGGAAATTTTGAGCGCAATCAAGACCAAGAGTGCTGTGCTCAGCGAAAAGTTGGAGAATCTGTCATCCCCTCACATGCAAAACTGTGAGCCCGATGGGCGGCTGGACTGGACATGGGTGGAATGTGCGGGTGAGCCTAAGGGCAGTCACAGCTGACTGGGTGTTGGTGTAGGTTTGTATCAGGTTCCTGATCTTGTACGGTCATCCACAGAGTGAGCCATTAGCACGGATGCACCCCGGTGTGGCTTTTTGTTTTTGCCACCACAGAAAAATGGGATTGCACGCGGTGCTAGCACGGCTTGGTGCTACAAGTCTCTCGTCCACCAGCACTCTGTGTGTTATATATGAGCTTAGTGCATGTGTCACAGGCCTTTGGCACTGGTTTCACGTGGCCTGTTGTTTTTGCATGCCTTGGAGTGGTGCATGCCACCTAGGCTACCTGGCAGACGTCCTGGCTTCAGCTCTTTGCCACAAATTTGGATCACCTGATGTTGAGCTGTAGTCCTGAGCCTTGAGAAAAGGCCAACAGAAGGGGGGGGCAGGTGCAGGTTGTTGACGCCCCACCAAACACACACACTGCAGGTTATGTCCTTTTGACACTGTGGAGCTTTTTCTCGTTGCCTTTGGCATTGCGTTGCACACACGCACACACACACATGGACTCATGGTTTCGCTGATGGATGTAGGGGCGCAGGAATGTTGACACTCGCAGTTTGAGCATGATTTGAAAGAGCTGGGCGTCACACACACATGCGGGCGCATCGCATCATTGTCATGTCTGACCTCTCCCATGTGCCCATCCCTGTTGACCCAAACGGATTTCCCTCACACTAGGAGACGGCCTCTGAGGAATCGACCCAGTGTCAGTCCCTCGGCGTGAGGGGATCGAGTGGCAGCGTAACCCGCTCCTTAACTCTGCAGCTAACTATGTTCAGCACCAGTGATCTGGACCCCAAAAAGCTGGTGCCCTCCTCGATATGATGTGCCTCCCTCCCACTCGACATTTGGCTCTGTTTTCTACTGGAAGCAAGGTCAACGCACCCAGCAGGTCTGCGTCCAAACAAACGTTCTGCACCTGTGAGTGTCCAGGACTTTAAAAGACGCCTACCCTCAGTGATAGTATAGCGTCCAGAACCTAAACAGGCCCTCATTGATAGTATCGGGCACTCACACAGCGTGAGCTGATGCCAGGGGCAGCACACACGACCGCTAGCTGCGCCCTCATTAGTGACACTCCTTCAACCCGCTGATTGATTGGGTACGCCGACACACACACACACATACCTGTTCGTGTTCGGGGGCGGGATCGCACTTTCAGACCTCATGGTTTCCGCGTTAGCCGCAGGGCCCGAGGAGTTGAACCTCGCAGTCTGCTTTGAATTTGTCTTGGGCGTCACACACACACAATTGTGCTGCTGATTAGTGGCCCTCATGACCCTTACGCACACGCAAGCGCACACGCGCTTCACGTGCTGTTTACAGGGTTTTTGTTTGGTGTGTTCGACACAAACCCCGCAGTAGGAACGATGTAGGAATGATGAACCTCACAGTTTGAGCATGTCTGGAATTAATAAACTTGGCGCGCACACACACACATACACACACACACACACACACACACACACACACACACACACACACACACACACACACACACACACACACACACACACACACGCACAAGGATCTGTCTTTTTCTATTGGCAATGACCCGCAGGCGTTCTCCCGGCCCCGGCCCCCGCCTCCCGCCCCCTTTTCTGCAGGGATGCATGGGTCCATCATCATCCAACCTGTTGTAGTAAAGGCCTGTTGAGTCTGAACGTAATGGACAGTACCTCTGAATCTCCAGGTGAATGCTGCTGCTCCAAATTGGTGCAGGTTTGGTGGGACTGGGTGAGCGGTGGGGAGCCGAGACCTCGTCATCCAGTTCCAGCCCAGGCTGCACTTGGAAACCAGACTCTGGAAAAAACATAAGCAGAAGGAGGCTGCTCGTTTCTCCATCCGACACCTCTTCGTGAGTCGCACGCTTGGCAAACTACACATACACCGCTGACACTAGGCTGAGGTCGTTCAGGAAGAACGTGAGTGGCGCTGTGAGGCTGCATTCACATCCCAACTTGATGACTAGCAGAGGAGCCTGTGTGTATATGTATACCCTAACCCTAACTTGTACATCCAGAATTGTGACTCTGTGCGAGAGCAAGAAACCCTAACACCCTCCCAGGAATGGCGTTGCCTAAGCATGGCATTCATGTGGTGCAGCACGTTGTTGGGTGGTCCAATCTGCGTCACTGTGCACGCTGTGCACACATGTGCACACAGACGGCAAACAGGCTTTGGCGCACACCACCCGTGCGCACCATGCGCACTTCTGTGATTCTCAGTCACACTGGCATTCCAAGCAAGCCACAGAATGGCAGGCATGCTGTGGCTGAAGCAGCACCCTAAACTAATGACTGTCTTTGCCGACCAACAGTAGACTCTGTGGACCCTGAATTTGAGGTGAGAGGGAGCAGGGAAGGCACGAGTTCAGCGATGCGTTTGTGTGAGGACAAGTCAGGCGATATGTTAGTGGTAGATGCAGACAGGCACTGGACAACGAGAGAGAGAGAGAGAGAGAGAGAGAGAGAGAGAGAGAGATTTGCGATTTTTGTGAGAGGAGTGAAGGTTATGCTGTTTGCTGAGATGTACAGTAATGTCACAGGAAGAAGAACCCTTCCTGGCGTCCTCTGAAGATGCGTGGCCGGAAGGCATACCCTGATGGTTATACATACCTCTACTGGGAATTTGGGGACTGTTATGTGAAACACCCCAGACAGTCCAGCATGTAACACTAGTTGGGGAGGAGCCGCCCAGTCATTGTGCCTCATGCACATTGGGAAGCCTACAGGCGTGGCAGTTCCCCACTGCATAGCCTGGTTTCAGACTCAGCTAATCCTCACTATGTGTCAGATCCGTTACCACAGTCATTTGTGGGATCATCATAGCACCGGACAGCTCTGAACCTTGATTCCGAGACGTTGTCTCGAGTACCTTATGGTGAACAGGGTCCGCCAGCTCACCTTGGTCTGAAGCAAAAAAAAAAGTAACACTAGTTGCGGAGGAGCCGCCCAGTGGAGTGACGTTGTCCAGAATTGCTGCCTGTGGGACTGTGGGTCAGCCGTAGGGAGTCCGCCCCCCACCCCTGGAACACGATTACGGACTGTGGCGTGGCCATGATCCCCCCCCCCCTTCCCAGTTGGTGCTGTAATTCTTACCGTAGGAGGAATGGAATGAAACACCCCAGGGAGAGCACACCATTCTGTTGGTTAGTCAGCTGCCCCCCCCCCCCCCCTTCCTAGCTACGCCCTTGTCCAAGCTACAGTAGGCGTAGGGACCATATTAATTTGGGACCTAATTTAATTCGGTACCAAATGTAGTGCAGCCACATAAGACATTGGTTTGGTGACAAATTCGCCAGTTACATAGAGTCATGGACACATTTGTTGTGAGTCTTTGCCCGCTTGAACCCACATAGCTCTGATTTTGGGGATATTTGTGCACCATATCATACCATGCGCTCACTCACGTGTGTGTTGGTAGTTGCATTGGTAGTTGCATGTGTTGCGCGCAAGCTACGCCCTAAGCTACAGTAGGCGTAGGGACCTACAGTAGGCGTAGGGACCGTACTAATTTGGGACTATTGCGTAGCTAGGACAAGGGGGGGGTTGCACCTATCAGGTTTGGTCATCAGGGGGCTTTGGGGCACTTTTGGTGCCGGGTAAATGAGGCATTTTCCCGCTTGAAATTCTCCTCAGAATGCAGGTTGCTTGCCTTTCATTCTGCCTCAAAGTAGAAAGATCCTGCTTGGTCTTGTGCAGCACCCGCTTGCCTGTCCAGGATGGAATAGGCGGGTTCCCAACGGAAACAGCATGGGGGGGGGGGGGGGCTGGCGAAAACAATGGTCCCGGGAGTGCGACCCTGCGGGAACACCTCCCATGTTTCCTTTGCGTGAGGCAGTCTTGGATATAATAGTGACTGAACTATTTTCGTGGCAGGCATCCAAAACCGCAATTGGACTCTGGCAAACACAACAAAACACTTGGGACTAGACGTTCGGTGCATCCCCATCACCACTGGGGTTCGAACCCCCGTCTAGGGGATTGGGCGCTCACTGCATTACCCCTATACTACCTCTAACGATACAAAAAGAACCAACCGCCCTGCAGAGTTACGGGCCCAAAAGCCGCGTGGCCCTTTTGCGCGACCGATACCCCTCATCGTCACTGATATCCGTGCTAGGTCCAGACGTGGTACCCTCACTGACCTCATATTCTGACAGCAACTCTGCATATAGGCCACAGTCCCTACCCTTTACCTCGTCCCGCAGGTTAGGGTTAGGAGGCCCCAGTGGAGCCGCTGCTGGCAGTGTCTGACAACACACAGTGTCTGACGTCACCTTCCTGCCCACAAGCACTCAGCCAGGGCCTTGTGACATCAAAACCCGGTGCATGTGTCCTAGTAGCTTCCTTCCTTTTTTCTTTGACTATTCAAATTGTTCAGTTTGAGTACTCAAGAATGGTTCCTGGAATTTGGACATCCCATAACCCCAGCCCCCCACCCCGCTTGTCCGATTCCGCAGTGGCTGTGGGCACCTTCACATGTAGGGCTAGAGGGGAATGAGATAGCGAATGGCTTGGCAGAGGGCATGTGCCAAAGTCCGTTGTGGGGGGTTGTGCACAGTGGGCAGGCTTACGCACGGAGCCGCGGAGAATCCAGCGGGGAAAGCACAGTATCGCGGGACAGTTTATCGTCCGACAGTGAGAGGCAGTCGTCGTCAGTTGGGAGGGAGGACTTTGAGGTCATGCTGGGCGATGGTCCCAGAGCGTCCAGCGAATCCCGAATCCCGGGGGGCACGTAACTGGTTGGTCTTGTGTAGTAGTGATGAATATAGCCCTCCCGTCGACCGTATCTTGTGTTCCCAACTGGAGGGGACGTTGTTTTTGAGGCATAGCTTCCGGCGGAGGGTGGTCACGAGTGTTGCTCAAATATCTTGTGCTCCCCTCGGAGGGAGATCGTTTTTTGGGCAGAACATCCAATGGTGGGTGGTTACACGTGTCACTCAGATGGTACCGGATGTGTGTAAGCCGAGCACAACGGGTGGTGAGGGTTGTAGTGAGGGTCAAGAGCATACCTAAAACGCACAGGACACTCACGTCATTGTGCTCTCCGGGTTGGAGGCTAGGTCCGCGGGAGCCGATGGGACCGGCTCTGCTTTCGTCCGTGCGGACGGGTCCGAGTGTGGTGTCAAAGGGGTGTTGGAGGATGATTGAGCATGGGTGGTTTGGGTGACCGTTACTACGGTGACGGCGACGTAGCATACCGGAAACACACAACACACCCAGTTGTTTTATTACATTGCGGTAGAGGGTATATTCAGGGTTGCAGGGTTTGGGAGGATCGTGCTTGTCTTCAGCAGCGAATTTGGTGTGAGGCGAGACCTCCAGAAGTGCGAGTCACCGTTGACGGGCCGCAAATACCCTCATGCGCCCTCGCGAACTGAAGAAGCTTGAGCACGAGGCACAGTGCACACTACTTGATGAGGAACGCGCCGCGTTTGTTGTCTTGGTGGGTTTTATTGTGGACCTCGTCCCATTGGCACTTGAGGCGCGAGCTGCCAATTATGTGCGGATGAGGCTGAGACAACCACAGACTAAGCAGAGGCTGCACCAGCTACTTGCGTCGGTCTTTAGGGTGCTAACGGTGCATTTCCCAGACCTGGCACTGCAGGTGCAGCACAAAGAGAATGTGCATGCCTGTTACAGGATGTAGTCTGGCCAGGTGCCTACCCGAGCTGGCATCAAAACAATTAAAGCAAGTGGTGCAGGGAGCGAAGTCAGTGGGGGCATGTGGTTGTGGGCTCGTGGATAGGGTTCTGCAGTTGATTGTGTCCACCATGCCCTGGTAGGACCGGTCGATGGCCAGGGTATTGTGTTCTGCCATCTACATGAAGACGCGCGACATAGGTTGTGAGTGCTATAGGGGATGGTCTGGGTATGCCTAAGGGCGCGGAGGCTAATGGGTGTAGCGTGGATGATTCCTGGGGTGCGTGGTTCATGGCTAACCGGCGCCTATGGGAGGGAATGAGCTTACCCAGGCGGCCCAAGAAACATTGGATAGCCGTCGTGTGCGGTGATGTCAAGGAAACATTCGGAGTTGATCTAGTTCGCGCTGCAGTGCGGCAAGGCGAAACAATGTACTGTGCTTTGCGGCCATGACCATACGCCCGTGTCAGGGGGGTGTATACGAGTCCAGTATCCGTTGCTCATGGCCCGCTTGTCCGACAGCTTGTACATAGCTTACCCAACCGATCCTATGATCCGCAGTGGAAGCTTTGGAACTGCCGAACATTGCTGCATATGTATACCAGGACGTGCATGTGTGGAGCACTTTGTTGACCTGCTTGCGGCCGCTTGTCTGAACACGTGCCAGATTCTGGTTCAAGGGGCAAAAGTGCAGAAACACGGGGTCGCCGTGTTTGGACAAGCCCATGTTACTGCACGGCACGCACCACAGAACACATGTTATAGACATCAGCCAACCACTCAAAACATGACATATAAAGCAGTTCTCTTCACAACTCAGGTGCATGACTCAGGTACCATCCAGTTGTTTGCATTCTGATTGACAAGCACCAAATAGAAGCCCTTGTCAACCTGCGGGTGCTGGGCAGGAGCGTGTTGGGGGAGTTGTGCTGCGCGTCAGGGAGCAGCCACGGTGAGGCGAAGCGGGCGGTGAGGGTTCCCCGCCTGAGGGTGAAGGTGCTATTACAGGGAAGGTGACAAGATCCAGGGGGGCATCATGCCCTTGTTCATGACCGTTGCGCTCATACACAATGCGAATGCACTGCTCCCCTTGTGTAGATTGACCCAAATCTCGAGGAGGCACAAACTCATTTTTCGTGCACCGCTGGTATGTGACAAGCAGTCTGGCAGTGAAAAGAGAATTCATTCTGATTACAAAAGGGTGTCCAACAGGCCAGCAAACACAAGAGCACATGGAATTACAGCTATACCAACATTTGGACACCCATATTGACCCTTCGTGCAGCCTGCACAAAGCTACAAACCACATTCTCCAATTGATTGGAACCGGAAAAATGATGGTTGCTGAAATTATTTTTTTGCAGCCAGTCCTGAGTTGGGCCCCTATCAGGGGGCTCTGAGGGGCCCGAGATGACGAAATGATGAATATGAAACTCCTTTGTCCCTCTCATGGTAAAGGGTAAATTTTGCCACTAGAGCCGCCAATTTTTTTTCTGAGGGGCCAAAAGTGGTCCAAATTCTCGAAAGGAGTTTTTCTTGCAAAAATATCATGAGGCTCATCAAATTGATCAGCAGAATGTGCTGAATGCAAAGATTTATGTGGTGGGGGCCAAAAATCACTTTTTTTGAAAAATGGTCAAAAGTGGTGAAAATTGGCCAAGATTGGCCGGCGGAATTTCGTCATCGTCATTTCGTCATCGGGGGGGGGGGGGGGGGCTTCTGGGAGGGGCACCCACGCCCCACTATACCCATCCCTGCCAAAGGGGTCGCCACCCTGTCCCCAGGTCCCCCCAAGCATTGTGTGCAAGCGGATCAGACATATCCCCTGACAATCGGCCCCTTTTTGTCCCAGTTGCATGCGACCATTTGCATAGGCCTGAGGGTCCCCAAATGGATGTTGCGGAGCATGAAGGGCACTTGCATGTGCGACTCCAGCACTCGCTGCGGGCCCTCAAGACCCCGCTGCGGCTGCTGGCCCTTTCTGATACCCACGACTTCCACGACGATATGCCGCATCCCCTGCCCCAAGCGGACATCCTTGTGCATGCGGGGGATTTCACGTGCCGCGGAGCCACGGATGAGATCCGCCACTTCATGGAGTGGACCGATCGGCTGCTGGAGACCGGGACTGTGGCGGACGTTGTGGTCGTGGCCGGTAACCATGAGTGCACGCTGGAGCTGAAGGCACGGAACCCCAAAGTCCTGCAGAACCAGAGGGAGCTGAAGCGGGCGTTGGCGGACCGGCCGCATGTGCACTATCTGCAGGTCGCTGCATCAGGGCTGGGGGGTGGTGGTGGTGGTGGTGGTGTGGTGCGCAGCCTCCGATGTCAGGTCTTAGCCCCGCTTCTGGTGGGTGCAAAAGCATCGGGAGGGGAGGTGGGGCGTTCGAGTAGTCAAAGAACGGGGGGTTTGGAAAGGGCTCCCAAGACCGCAGGCATGTTTTGCCCCAGAAAACCAGCCTATTCTGGGGCCTAGCAGTGGTTTGAAACTGGGCGGGGATTTGTTTGGCTTTTTTTCCCCTCCATGACGCATACCTCAAAAATGGTCGGCATGTCACAAGAATAATTTTGATTGGTATCTGTTGGGCATCTGCCCCCCGAAACTTAGTCATTTACTCAGCCTTCATCCCCCCCCCCCCCCAGTCCCCTCAAGAGTCACGAGGTCAGCATCATGCTGGCCATTTCAAAACCTGACACCACAGCCCAAACCCCCCTCATGGGCCCTGTCGGCAGCTACGGCAGGGGCCCAGGTCACAGGAGTCCATTTGAAGGGGGGAGGGGCGGAAAGTGGGCTCGGCAAGGGGCGCAAGCGACAAGCGCAGGCACAGGTCGCGTGGGCGGGGGGGCGGAGGCGTGAGAGCTGAGGGGGCATGTCATTGGCTCATGGCATGGCTAACCCTGCACCTTACATCCCTTGCACACCCAACCTTTGCAAACTGGAGTCTTTTGAACCCAATCGGAAAGGGCGTGAGAATAGTTCCTTCACGGTGGGAGCAGCCCTAGACACAGTTGAGAAACCTGCCCATGCTGACCATGGTGGGCCGTGCACCCTCCCGGCACATTGAGGGCTCCGTTGGTCCTACCCCACTGGGCTACCATGGATCAGGGGAAGTGTGGCTTATCGCGACCCTCAGTGACTTGGACGGCTTGCCGAGAGGGCGATGTGACGACAAGTGGACGGCTGCCCCCGGTCAAGGATGACGGGAAAGTGGTTTCATGGAGTAGATGACAGGTTGTACCTGGCTGTGAAGCGGCATTGCCACGGGGCCGCAACAGGCTCCTCCTCCTCCTCCTCCTCCTCCCCCTCCCCCTCCTCCTCCTCCTGCTCCTCCTGCTCCTCCTCCTCCTCCTCCTCCTCCTCCTCCTCCTCCTCCTCCTCCTCCTCCTCCTCCTCCCCCTCCCCCTCCTCCTCCTCCTGCTCCTCCTCCTCCTCCTCCTCCTCTTCCTCCTCCTCCTCCTCCTCCTCTTCCTCCTCCTCCTCCTCCTCCTCCTCTTCCTCCTCCTCCTCCTCCTCCTCCCCCGACTCGCCTCTTCTACTTGGTGCAGGATGAGGCCCGCTGCATCGGTGGCATCCGGTTCTACGGCACTCCGTGGACCACACGGTGTGGGCGGGACTGGGCTTTCCAGCTCCTGGACGACGACGCTGGGCTTGGGCAGAAGTGGGCGCTGATGCCAAGCGACATTGATGTCTTGGTGACGCACATGCCGCCGCTGGGGCACGGGGACCAGGACGCCGACGGCGAGGACAAGCGCGCAGGGTCCCGCACGCTTCTGCAGCGGGTCACTGACGTCCAGCCGCGGCTCCACATTTTCGGGCACATTCATGGGGGGCATGGCGTGTCCCGGGGGGCGGGCGGGCCCACGGTGTTTGTGAACGCCTCCATATGTGACAACGACTACCGCCCTGTCCAGAAGCCCATCCTGATAGAGCTGTGTCCGGACCCGGGGCCCACCGCGGATGGGCTCCTGGGCCCTGGTCCTGATCAGGGACACGGCCCAAGCTGACCATCCCTTCATGACTGCACAGCTATACCACCGCGACGCCTTGTTCAGCACTGCCCCAGAGCGCCGCGCTCTGGCGGGAGGTACACTGCAGTGGGTTGGGCATCCGCGTGTCACACTCCATGAGGAAGTTCCATGTGTGCTGTCTGCTGCACCTGTCATTTGGGTGCTTACCTCTGGGCAATTGGATTGGATCACAATTTGGGTCCCTTCAACAGTTTTGTCCAATCACTGATTTCCCTGTTCCTAACGTCGGTAAGCAATTCAAGCAGCAGGACTGGGAATAAATTCCGGGGTTCGGGGGTTGCGGACGTCACGGAAACAGCCGTGGTAAATCTTGTGGAAGGTCCCATATGTCTGGTGCAACGCAGCCCAAAATGGAGTGTCAACATCCTTTTTGACCCAGAAAAGATGTTGGCTCCAGGCACAACAGCCACGCTCTGCAGGTGACAGCATCCTGCATCCCTGAAGGGCCAACATGATGCAGGCATGGAGTAGGATGTACGTGCAGTGACGGCCATTTCGTGTGCACCGCACCGCGGGCTGTGCATGCGCGTTCGCTGACGTGCGCGCTTGCACGGCACGGTCAACATGGGGCTTGCTCAACAATGGCGACCATCGTTTGCTGGTGAGAAGGAGTGGAGGAATTTGATAGCGAGATGAAAGGTGTTGAGTTTACTGTTGGCAGGGCAGATGCCAAGTTTGGTGTATTGATGAAGTGGATTTGCCAGCGTTGCCAGCAAGGCCAAAGTGGGGTTTGCGTGGTTGAGTGCACAGGTGGCATTAGTGTGAGGTTGCTGAGGCTTCGGTTCGCCGGCTTGTTCACTGGCCCGACGATCCAGTTGGAACAGATTATGTGTTCTCCCGGGCCCGCTCTATGGCATGTGTTCTAACTGATGTATGCAACGGATGCATTGCGTCTGTTGCATGTTCAGCTGGAAAGGATTAATGATGTTGCAGTGGTAGTCTCGAAAAATTCACAATCAACTCGGACCCCACCTTCTCACATTAAAGCCTGGACATGAACATGTGGTTGGATGCCTTTCGTTGAACCTCACAGTTTGAGCAGTGATTGAATTGCCTCATGGCCCCTCACAATTGACCTCCATTTCATACCCTTCCCGCCTTTGTACCCTCGGGAGGGGGTGCTTCACTTGGCCTATTTTGGAGAGTCATGGTTCCACCTCACTTTGTGGCCACTTGCGTGGCCACTTATGAGCGCGGACGTGTCTGTGTTGTTGTTGTTGTTGTTGCCAGGGCCTTCCGCATTGATCGGGGCATCAAATGATTGCAAATGCGTGTGCAATTAGGCGTCCTCTCACGCCTTGGTGCCATGCGGTGCTCCATTTTAAGGCAAAAATGAATCGTTTTCTAGCCTATTTTCAGGACGATCATCCTGAAGGTTCAGGACGATTACTTACCACTGTGTGATTCAGGCTGCTCTAATAAGGGCTGAGGGCTGTTCTACTTCCACATCGATTTTGTATGCAATGAGGAAGACTAGGGCCCAGCTTTGTCCTTGTCATAGGTCTTGATTCACCGAATTAAACTCAAGAAACCATTGTTTCCCACATGATGACGTTGGATGCTTTGGTTGATCATATCAGTGAAAAAAGATTCAATTGTGCACAAAGTTTGTACAAGGACACACTCAAGTACAATTGAGAAGTGTTGAACTGATTGAGTCTGGCATGAGGTTAGAATCATGCAGGTTATCTCAAAACCTGACATCATGGCCTTTGTGAGAACAATGCCCTTGTCAGACCCATGATAAACAGATGTTGATGATGATTGTATCATATATCATGTTCACTCATGATGATGCCCTTGTTGCCCCTCAAATTGAGACTCAATCTTTGGAAGCCATTCCAAGCCTTACTTCTGTCCAAGCTATGACTTAATCATTATTGGTTTTTTTTCGTAAACCTGAGTCCTTGTGCGTGTCCTCTGTGGGGACGTGACACAGCATCCTCCCAGCACAAGTTATATGAGTTGTGCAACATAGGGGCATGGGTTTCCGGATCACCAAGTATCACCCAGTGCGCTTGTCAGCACCTAGGGGCAGGGATGCACTTGGCGGAGCAGGAGGCTGGAGACCAACGTGGTTGCTGTTCAGGAGGATGCTAGTCCTTAGGAGATGCTACTAGAGATACTGGGCCCCTATTTTCAAGCTTCTTTCAACATAGCATGAAAGTATTCAAGCAAATGGGGGTTTGGAGGCCCTAGGATGTAGTGTCCTGTGGCATGCATGCCCACTTACCTTTGTATTGTAAGTTGCAATGTTGAACTCGTAGTATAGGGATTTGGTTCTACAAGTGAATTGTGTTTTGGTGCATTTGCTGCTCACGGGAAGTCATGGTTTTCATGGGCGAATGGTATGTGTTCTAGCAACAAATGTGCATGTAGTGCAAAGTCATTCCTTGTAGGGAAAAAGTAGGGCTGTCTTATTACAGTGGTCCAATCTAAGGGGGAAGCGTCAACGCGCCGTGCATGCACCGGGCATCTTTTTGGGCCACTTTTAATATGGAGCCCTAGGGGATGCCGTGCACGCACTGCGCACGTAGTGCGAAGTTTTGGATGTTGGCAAATACTCGGACCCTACTTTTGGCCCCTTTTGACAAGTTTTTGGTTCCGTACTGGGGTTTTTTTAGGTTCCTATGCATTTGGGATGTGGCACATTTGAATTGTCACTCTTTGTTGCCAATTTTCAACCATTTTTACCCATTTTCCATCCCCCATATTGAACTCTCCCCACTATGGGGACCCCGAGAAGGCAGGGGTGATGTAGCCATACATAGCCTGCGGACCTTGAGGAGTTTGTGGTACGGCCTTCATCCCCACCACATCACTGTCCTCGCTTGCCATCAACAAGTGTGTCGCGTCCATGCTCAGAATCACCACCGCCCTCCCCTTCACCCTATTCGCAGTCCCCATCCGCCAAAAGACCACGGACAACGCGTTCCCCGCGCTCTGAGTCAAGGGACACCTCATCGCCGCCTCCAAGAGCGAAGGCGCAAGCACCGAAACACTCGAAGCAAGCGGACTTTACAAGACTGAGTGGTTTGTTCATAGGGACAGTGAAGTACCAAGTTGAAGGCAGTTTCGTTGTTCTCATGTGGGCTTTGCTGCTTCGCTTTGCAACTCGTCAGGTGACAGGTATTCTTGGGTGAGTATCCCGGCCTGTGCATGCGCAGTATGCACATAGTGCGCACGCAGTGCAACAAATTGGCCCTAATCCACGCTTTATGCATGGCCCATTTCCGGTTGGAGACACGGACTGGCCCCTTTCCAGTTGGGGATATGGACTTGCCCCGTTCTGGTTGGGGATATGGACCGGCCCCTGCTTTTACTTTCATTGGAAGAAAGCATGGAACTTTGACGGCCCGGCAACAATCGTACAAGGGTGGTATAGGGCACACATTGAGCCTTTGTTTGGACAGTTGTGCCGGTGGGGTTTGGTTAGGAACATCCGGTGTCCCAGCCCTAATGAGTTGCACTAGTCAATGCATTTTTGTTGCATTTCATGCAATTTAGGTCCGTCACCCTCGTTATGGACTATGGGATCCCGCCTCATACTGATAAAAGCAACCTTACCGCCACGCAAGGTGAGGGAGAGGATGATGCAGGTGTGTGTGCCTTGTGTTGTCAGAAGCGCTCCACCATCACAGCTTGTGGTGAGTCCTAGGAGCATTATTGTGATGAATGTATTGATCCCAACACTTGTGGGGAACAAATTGTTTTTTCACCAATACATGAGTAATACACATTGATGTTGAAATTCTCCATTTCGCCTTATGGGGGCGCCTTAAGCGCAGTGCGCGCGCAGTGCAACTATTTGGGCGTTTGGCCATAGTAGAAACCCATACTTTGTGGTACTTTGGGCATCATTGTTGTTTGGTAGTAGGTTGTGCATTGGGGATCTGGCATTTTTGGATGTTCACCCTGTTTCACCCATTTCTACTTTTTTGCGCACATTTTTTCCCCATTTCCACCACATCTACTCTTTTTCTCGGTTGATTGATATGGTGATACACTTTGAGGGTGCCTGCTATGGGACATCATACTTCCCTCCTTATTTTTCAGGCCCACTTTCTCCATGAATCTTAGTATTGCTGATAGGGTGTTCTACACCCGCACCAATGGCCTGCGACCTCCTGCCATGGTGGTTGCGATGGTTGAAGACGGACTCCTCCACTTGGAATACTACCAAGATGGGTTGAGAGTGGTGAATCGGCAATGCAAGATGGAGTCCATCTCCTTTGCCATCCCAAGTTCAGACTTGCCACCTGACTACCCTCCATCTCCGCCGCCCAACACACAGTCAAGTTCCTCCCCAAAGGCCCCTAGTCCTTCACCACTGCCACAAGAACCGGGAAGGTCCCCATCAAGGTCGCCTCCAGTCCAGTTTGGGTCGCCTAATTCTAAGGGTGTTTCCAAGGGGCGTGCCTAGGGGCTCTTTGGGGGGAACATAGTCTAAAAGTAGCGCGCCGTGCGTGCGCAGTGCAAGGATTCCCCCTATGGAGTGCTTTGTAGGGAAGGTGGCGGTCCACTCTGGTCAATTTGGGGAGCTCCTGTGGGGGGGGGGATAAATCCGGGGTTAAAGCCGGGATAGTTAATACAACAGTAGTGCGCTAGGCAGACCCCCCCCCAGGGCTGAAGCAGTAGCAGGCTGACGGTGGTTGGCTCATTCCTAAAGGGGGTTAAGTGGTCCCTGACAGTGGTTCGTGGTCAAGTGATGGCGAGCCAACCAACCGTGGTTGGTGGTTAACTGCCAACAGTTAGCCAGTAACCACTAGCAGTTGGCCTGTGAGGCAAGCCTAGGAAGTACCCGGTTCGGTGGATTCCTGCCTTGCCCCCCCCCCCATTTTTCCACTGAACTGATTGAGTCTGGCATAGGGTTAGGACTATGCTGGTTAAATTAAAACCTGACATCATGGCCCCATTTTTCCACCGGATACTTGGATACCAATTTGTACAAGGGAACTGAAGGTCTGTGACCTCTGGAAAAATGGGGGAAATGGGACTGACAAAAATGGGTATTTTGTCCCATTTTTCTCCCATTTTGCCCCAATTTTCTCCCACTGTGCAAGATGTTCCCACATTTCCCATCTTGATCTGTCAATGAATCCCCATTTCTCTCCATTTGCCCCCTATTGCCCCATTTTCCTCCCCCTTTGCCCCCCATTTTCCCCCACCCCCCTCTCATTTTTCCACGGCTGCCCGGGGACTCGGGTGCCTCCGGATTCGGGTGCGTACTAGGCCTAGTGAGGGCGTGGGCTCATTCGCAAGAAGATTGTTGTGTCCTTCAGGAGTACCTGCTCCCACGTTCACACAGACCCCCCCTGCGCCCCAATGAGGTAGCGGGCGATGAGCGCCATGGCCCAAGGCACAAAGGGAGAGAGCGCGGAGCACCTCCCTCCCTCCGCCGTCATGGTCATCAACGTTGTGATGACCGTGACCATCGTCGTCATCAACAAACTGCTGTTCACCGCCTTCAAGTTCGACTTCGCCCCAACGACGCTGCTCACGCTGCAGCAGGGCACCTGCGCCGTGATGGCGTTCATGGGCGCCCCGCGGGAGTCCACGGCCAAGGGCGTCCCCCCCCGCCTCCTGGCGTTCATCATCGCCACGCAAGTGATGTCCATTGTGCTGGCGAACCTCAGCCTCAAGTTCAACAGTTTGGGGTCGTACCAGCTGCTCAAAATGCTCAACATCCCCTTCGTCTACGTTGGGGAGTGGAAGATGTTCGGGCTGCCCTGGAACCTCCAGCTCGTCCTCATGTTGGGGCTGGTCTGCTTCGGCGTGGGGCTCGCGACCCTGAGCGAGGTCGCCTTCAGCGTCGTCGGCCTCGCGTGCGGGCTGTTCGCGTCCGCCGGCGCCGCCTTCAACGCCCTGGCCAAGAAGCACGTGGCGAACGAGTACGCCCTCGTGGGCAACGACCTGCTCCGGAGCACCGCGCCGGGCATCGTCCTGCTGCAGAGCGGGCTGGCCATCATGACGGACGACCTGACCCGCATCCCGGCGTGGCTCGAGGAGGCCCGCTTCAAGGGCGCGGGGCTCGTGCTGCTGAGCTGCTGCATCGTCTGGGTGCTGGAGTGGTCCAGCGTCATGGTCGTGCACCTGACCTCCGCCATGACGATGCAGGTGCTGGGGCACGTGAAGACGCTGCTGATCATCATTTCGGGGTTCGTGCTGTTCCACGCGCCGGTGGTGCCGCGCGTGCTGCTGGGCTGCCTGATCTCCGTGGTCGGCGTCATGGGGTACTCCCGCCTGAAGACGCGCGGCGTGGCGCACCGGAGCGCCGCCAGCGACGGCGAGGAGCTGCTGGGCGCGAACGGGGGCGGCAGCACCGACTCCTCCCCGACAAACGCGCTGGCGGTGCGGAGGGCCTCGAGCGTGGAGGACGCGATGTTTTCCCGGGCGGCGGGCGCGCGGTCCACGGCGCAGGTTTCCCCCGTCGCGGCGTCCGCCGTCCGGTAGCCTTGGACCGTGTCCAGTTGACAATTATCGGACTCGTCGCCAACGTCCGGTGCCACGGAAGCATAGTCCCATGGGGCCCGTGTTTCGTTGTTTTGCGGGAACGCGTGTTTTCCCTTTTTTTTCGAACCAGATCTGACCGTGCGATTGGTACCCCTGAGCTGAGTAGCTGGTTTGAAGAACTGCCATTCTTCTGTGGGTGGGCAATCATGGGGTCTCCCGCTCAGTCGTACACGACTACTCCCAAATAATTCCGAATGGGCCCGAAGATGGGAGCGGGTGATTTTGATTTGATTGATTTTTTGGCTCTGGTTTGATTTGGCCCGGACTGTTTTCTCTTCTGCGCCCTGGATGGAGGTCCAGGCTCGGCCCCCGAGGGCACAAACACCCGACCCGACCATGTAGCCTGACAAGAGACTGAACACACACCGTACTGCCATCCCTGGACCTCCTTCACCCTCTTCCGCTCCTTCTGCTCTGCCCCTTTATTTTGTAACCCTTCGCATAGAGAGAGGTATGGTCCCACAGGATCTCCCCCTTTGATCAACCTCAGTGCAACCGCACAGAAGTCCACCGCCACCAAGATGAAGTGTGGTTACGAGTGCATATTTTCCAGCCGGATGACAAACTTACCGGACATGTGTGTGGTAGGCTGCCACCTGATCCCATATGCGGCCCTGTCTATGAAGGAGGTAGCACCTGACACGGTGCGCACACTGTTCCATCGCTTCCGTGACGCACCACCAGGGGTGCGATTCTGATTGCACTCAACATTCAGAGGCTGTGGCAGCAAAAGTGCGCTGCTCCGCAACACTGCTATGGCCGCGTTTAACAGCGAACATTGTTGAAGGCATCTCAAATCCTCCTTATCCTCCACGACAATCCTTCTTCTTGTTCTTCATCGTTGGTAGCAATGAGACAGTCCATTCAATTCTGTCACGCACCTGGATGAATTGCAGATAGGAAAATTCCTGTATTGCACCGTCCACCTGCAGGTTGGCCCCGTTGGTGGTTTTCCTCCAACGGACGTTGACATGATTAGACAACCTGCAGCACGCAGTGCAACATGTCCGCTTGAGCTCCCATGCTACCCCCAACACAACAGTCTGAGCGGGGAGGCTGTCGTATGATCTTACTTCTCTGCCCCAATCTTACCCTGATCAGCTCCTACTGACCGTCATTTTTACACCATTCTGGACCCTGACAATACCAGGCTTGGAGCAGAATGGGCCCCCAGCCGCAGTACCTACACCTCTTCCTTTATGGATTGTGCTTGAGTGCCCCTAATGCTTTAGAAACGTTTATACCTTGCACATGTGTGAAATGCAGCTTTTTGTTTCTGTTCTCTCCAAGGAGGTCCACATCAAAGTGGGCCCAGTGTGCTGAAATCAAAGAGCAACCATACCGGCTTTCACTGCCCCTGTCTGCGGTGGTGTCCCAATGGTGCACATGTGCACACGTTTCGTCTATGTCTTACAGTGGTACTCACCACTCATCTTGTCAAGATGTGCCATTATGCAAAACATGGATAATACGGGGACAAGTTGTGCCAGCCAAAAAACGTAAAATAATACGGGGCGGGGGGACATCACGGGGGGAAAGGGGAGTTGGGAGAGCAGTCCCAAGTCCGCACCCCCCAGAAACCCCCCTCTTCTATACCCATGCCACATTTTGTTGTCGGGCCTGGTGGATGGTCGTTAGGTCTGTGCCAAGCGGAGCACGCGTGACCAGCAGCATCAGTCCCTTAGCTATGCAAGCTTGAGCTTGAGTGCACATGCAGCGGTCGGATCTTGTAGCGGGCGCCGGACAAACACTTCCCCTGTGTCCTGCTCAGCTTGCTTTGGTAGTGCCCCGTGGTGACCCAGGGACCAGTATGGCAGAGCATAACACTGGCGATACAGAATGGATGATGCGTACATCCATCACATTGCCTCCCTTAGACACGGTTTGCAGTTTGTTTTGTCCGCTCGAAGTCTGGAAGCAGACGCCTGTTCACGCTGAACCTGCTTGCAGTGTTCCAGCAGGCTTTCATGGAGTGTTGTTCCCAAGTCGGATTTTTTTTTGATGTTTTCAATTCCAGCATTTTCGCCGGTGTACCGCTGCATCTGGGGTATCAATCATCCCTCTGTCAAAATGCTGATGACAGGGAGTCCCCAGGCAGAAGATAATATCGCACTGATCCAAATCCCACGTAGCGCATTGTGTGTACCCTGCTGTATTCCAAAAACAGTTTTCCATACCAGCGTGCTCCCCACAACGTGTTTGCATATCCCACACTTGCCGGCTGCACATGGACGCACACCTGGTTTCTGTGCTGAATGGTGCAGACATGACTAGCACGTATGATCAGTTTGATGCGATTCCACAGCGATGACATCTGAGACCACGTCGGATACGGTCAGGAGGCTCCAGACAAAGATGGCCGATTGTTCATATACTCTGTTGACAGAGGTCCATGCGCCCTAAATGGGGGTGCTGACTTGCATGCTGTGCACCTGCACAACGCCCATTGCTTTCTCCTGCACCACAGAACAGGAGGTATCATAACCCCCCCCACCCCTGGGGGTCAGAAGGACTTCCTGGGTGCAGACAGGACAGTGTTATGCCACATGGGCCAATCAGAAAGTGCGATGATTTTGCCGGGATCAAGTAGTGATGAACGATATCAAATTAGGGGGAATGCCATGCACGCAGTGCGAAGTTTTGGATGTCGACAAATACTCGAACCCTAGTTTCGGCCCCTTTTCACAAGTTTTTGGTTCCGTACCAGGGTTTTTTTAGCTTCCTAAGCATTTAGGATGTGGCATATTTGAATTGTCAAGGTGCACCACGCAAGACAAGAGATGGAACGCATTGAAGGAAATCATGTTTGAAAGCTTTGAGGATGCTCTCCAGGATCAGCTCCCAAAACACAAATGGCAAGGTACAATTACACATGAATGGGCCTATGCATGTGTAGATGCGTAGTTCTGCATGTGGATATTTGGCGCCCTTGAAGGCCCTGGAAGGCATTTTCATTGTTCTCGTGTGGGCTTTGCTGCTTCGCCGTGCTACTAGACAGGTGACAGGTATTCTTGGGTGAGTATCCCAGCCTCTGCGTCCGCAGCATGCACGCAGTGCGCACGCAGTGCAAGAACTTGGCCAGGGTATTCTTGAGGTTCGATCCCATCCAACTCTCTTTCTACCAAAGTAACCCCACCTAACGCTGTGACTGATAGTGCGATTTGCAATTTGCAGAATGAAGGGTGATTATCTTGTGCAGTAAGTGTTTTGCATGTAGGCTCAACGGGGTAGGGTGCCGTTTGCTTTGTATGTAGGCTTGGTTTGTTTTGTGCTCTTTTCCCCGTGAATCAGGGGTGCATTAGAAGGGAAGGCCCCAGAAGCGGGTACTGTTGGTTACAAATGCCGTTGAGGCTTGCACTTGCCATCAGGGAGCCAGTGGCTGGGCATAGGCTGGGCGCCCCCCCTTAAATTTAGGTAACAACAACAAGCAAGCACTTCACGTTTCCGTTTTCGCCGCTGCTCTGTCCAAACGCCTTGGGCCCCACTCTATTCTAGCCATCCCAGAGCCTGGCCGATGCCCTTGCCAAATCCAAGTTTTGAGCCGAAAACCTCAATGGTGGCGCCCCGGGCCGGTGGCGCCATGTCGGGAGGTGCCCTCCCAAAATTGCGCATTTTCTGCCCCAAAACAGCCTTTTTTTTTGGCCCAAAATGGCCCCGGAACACATTCAAAATGGCCAAACAAAGGGAAACGGTTGCTACACGTCAGGTGCGCCTTGACTTGCCCGTGACAAAGAGCCCTTTGTTGCCCTCTATCTCCACTATATGTCCGAGAAACGGCCCAAAAAATGGCTCAAAGTGTGCACAATTTGTGTCAAACAGCCCCAAAAGCAAGAATGGGCTGTATCTTTGGCTACGTGGCTCAAATCCGAAATCCGAGGGCACCAAGTCCACCTGCAACCCCCCACTTTTGGGGGTTCCCAAACCTTAGAATCACCCAACGAGACGCCCAGACCCACCTACCATTGGTCACTTGGTGGAGTCAGAGGGCAGCCCGGGCCGCGCATGGTGGCAGCCAACGGTGGGTCCAGCAGGTTCCCCGGGGGGGGGTGGGGTTTCCAAAGCTGTTCCGCGACCATTTGGGATGCTCAAAAAAGTGCCTTCGGCCCGTTATGAGCCCGTGGTGACGCGTTTTGGCCTTGGGAGAATCCCACAATGCCTTGAAAATGGGCTGTTTTGGGACCAAAGATGGGTCAAAAATGGGTCAAAAACGAGGATCCTAACCAGGGTACTAAAAGTAACCACTAAATCCTAAAAATAACCCACACCACCCCTATCTATAGCCAATAACATAGTAATTCGCAGTTTTTAATGTACTCATGTCCATTTTGATGTCCCTCCAACTAATATTTGAGGTGGAAAGGGCTAGTGTTAGGGGTTTGGACCGCAATTTTACTCCTAGAAGTATTGATGTCATGCCCTGTGTATGTTAGGTCAGTGGCAATAGCGAGGGCTGAGAGTGGAGTGACTTGGGTTTCGTATGAATGTGAGTGGCACAAGGAAGAGGAGGAGGACAAGGAGGTGGTGTGAAGCTTCACCTTGGTCACAGCCCTACTCGCTAATGCCCCCACACAACCATGCTCATTAGCGGCCGCTGATGCATGCCTAGATTTCTGTTCAGTGTTAAGGATCATCCCGAGAGTCGCAACTTGATATCCACATGTTCCCCCCTGTCAACCTAGGGGGGAGTATTAGCGCACCAGGCGCGCGCAGGGCATCTTTTTTTACCATTTCCCACCCCCGCCTGTTTTTGCCCCCCCTCACCAAACAATTTAGAGTACCCTCTCGCCGTCTAAGAATCTGGCCCGTCCTTTGCACCCAGTTTATGATGATGGCAAGGGTGGTGGTTGGAAGTGGCGGGAGTGACGTTTTGTGTCGTTGAATTCTCATAATCGGCTTATGCAACGTGCTTTGCACCGAAGGTTGGCGGTCTAGTGCGGTCTACTTGGGGGACTTCCCTAGGCGAGGATAAGCTTGGGGCTAGAGATAAGATACTTAATACAAAGGTAGCGCGGCGGGCATGCGCCGGGAACACACCGGACAAACATTCCCCCGAGGGCAAAAAAAAGATACCTGTGGCATTTGATTTGGACTTTGAGGGGGCTCCTCCCTGTGTGTCGGACCCCCCCCCCCCCCGGGAAATCCCCCACACCAAAACCAGGGACCGGGACCCTGTACACCAGTTGTGGGGTCGCCCACGTGGACAGTGACCAGGGAGGAATTGGGCGCCCACACCAGAGCATATCTGCATTTCATGATGCGGGCACACTGGCTCACCCAATGGCTCACAAAGGCACTGCAAGCCTGGCACACAACCATGCGCGGCCTTCGGTTCCGGTTAAAACACTCCGTGGCCCGAGCCTCCGTGGCCTTGAAGGAACAATTAGCGCGCCTTCTTCTGCAACTCCACTCT
This sequence comes from Eutreptiella sp. 'Long Island Sound 2002', assembly GCA_964036045.1. Taxonomy (NCBI): domain Eukaryota; phylum Euglenozoa; class Euglenophyceae; order Eutreptiales; family Eutreptiaceae; genus Eutreptiella; species Eutreptiella sp. 'Long Island Sound 2002'. The sequence goes on along the minus strand of OZ038388.1, from coordinate 67,697,239 downwards.
TACGCCCACTCGTACCTCCCCATACTTTCCTTGCATGGCCAATTGTATGCAGTTTATACCAGGCAGGTGCGAACTATCGGTGGGGCCACCCTACACCACATGGCGATGGCCCACCAGAAATACTTAAACTTGGCAGCCATGGTGACACATTACATGCGCGTGCACAACCAATGGTTGCGCATGGCCTGCCAACGGGTGGAGGAAACATGCCTGGCTTCCTTCTGCAAGGTCTCCCGCGATTTTTGGGGGGAATAGGACCGGAGAGTACGGGACTGGTGCTACCACAGCTATGCCCAGGCGGGGGACTGGAAAAGCACCCTTTTCTCCAAGGCAGCCTCCGCGAGCATCCAACAACACTTGGAGACCCGGGTGGTGCGGTGGGTGGCAATCTCATACCATTGGCTAACCGATGCTTGGTCCCAAAAGGAACGCCACCTGGCCACTGAGGCTGACGTCGTCCGCCGCCTCCTCCTGAAGCGCAAACGTGTCCCCTCACCTGGGGGCATACGTGGCAAGCGCCCATGCTCCCACATTAGGGAGGATACCTGCGCTATACAACTCACTGGCCCTAGTGCGGCACGCTCTCCATCACACGGACGGCGTCCAACTCACATTCGCTCGGAAGATGTTGGGCCGAGAGATCGGTAGCCCGCCCTCTTGTCCACCTGGGAATGTGTGTTTTTCCACGCTCCTCCCTTGGCTGACCCCCTTGCCTCCTCCCTGCCTGCATGATGTCTTCCTCTTTACCTCTCCTGCCTTGAGGTTTAGCAAGGGTACAGGGGGACAAGTAGGGCGAAGCAGCAGGAGGGATCAGATCACAGGCAGAGCAGGCTACCACAGAGCCAGCACTCATGCACCTCTGACTGTACATGCTGAACTCCAAGAACCTATTGAACGCTGCGGTGGCTACGATCCCAGCTTTGAGGGGCTGTGGGGAGCGTTTGAAAACCTCGAATGAGACCACCCTCCCAAGTAAGTTGTGATGAGGCCTGGCTGGCGCCCATGTCACCAGCCACAGCCTCCACGGTCACGTGCAGCACAGAGGGTTCACGGTGTGGGACGCCAGACCCCGGTCGCCCTTTGTTCAACACACCGTAACAGCGAGTGCACTTGACACCACACAGCATGCAGGCGCACAGACGCTGCCATTCCCACACCTTGTATGGCTGTATGTTGACCTCCAAACAAGCCAGTACCCACTGGGGTTTCTAGATCCTAAGGACCTAAATAGCCCAGGGCCGGTTGCAGTGGCCCAAGCGGGTGACCTCTGACCGCCCCGCACCCCCCATGACCCGGAATACCCGACACACAGGTGTGTGGCCGAGAGGGGCCAGCAACAGCAAGCATGCCAGTGCACCGACGAACACCAAAGTGGGACACTATCGAACGCTACGCCCCAAACTCACTCCGAAAAGGCGACAAAGCCCAGAACCCTGCAGAGGTAGCCCAACTCTTACCCCATTCAGGGCGGAGGGGAGGGACAAGAACTGCATCGCACTGTCCGAGTGACACGCACAATCAAGGAACTGAGATGGCAATGAAGGTCGTGAGGCAGGCGCGGCTGGAGCTAAGTGGCGGGTCCACACCTGACCTATTGAGGCCCCCCCACGCCCCCAACACCTGCATGTTGTGTGTCAAATGCTAACATCACACGCCAGTACCCACTGGGGTTTTTCAACCCTAAGGACCGACAACCTCGCCAGGGTTGGTGGCAGCAACCAAACCGGCTGACACCTAACCTCTCACACCCTGAGCCCACCATGCCCCTGGAGACACATTGAGCGTATGGTGTGTGGCCAGGAGAGGCCAGCGCCAGCGAGCACAACCGACGCACAGGTGGCCCAAACATGGTACCCGGAATGTACGCCACGACCCGGACTGAGTGTGATGTGACCAGGTGATAAAGCCCAGAACCCAGGAGCCCAGATCCCAAACCTCAGCCAGGGAGGAAGGGACAAGGACACGAATGGACTGCGAAGTGGGCCGATGGCCACGAGAACATGCGATGAACTGAGAAAGCAATGAAGGCCATGGGGCAGGCGCAGCTGGAGCGACAGTGGCGGGTCCACACCTGACCAATTGCGGCCTCTCTCTCTCTCTCTCTCTGTCTGTCTGTTTGTCTGTCTGCTTGTCTGTCTGCCATAGCCACCGAATGCAGCCAAAGCACGGAAGATTTTTCTTTTGCTTGAGCTATGGGAAATGTTGCTTACTTGTTGAGTACTGGTCAACGACCCATGTGGAACACACACTTGAAAAATGGAGAGCTTCTAAAATGTCACACAAATCATCTTGGTTATATACTTAGTGCAAGAGGTTGGGTGCCCGTTCATGTTGCCACCGTGTGAGTGGAGGGGCAGGGCAGACCAACTGCGGCCCAGCTCAAGAGCAAAGCTGGTATCCATGCATTCCTTCCCTCTGTTTGTCCCTCGACTGCACTGGTTTCTGAGCTCTGGGGGGGCTCAAGGCGTTTGTTTTATTCCCTGATGACCAACCCCCCCCCCCCAACCTCTTGTTTGAGGGTCACTTGACGATTTGTACTGATGTGCCCCCCCAGCCCCCCCCTCACCGCCCCCCCTGTGCCGATTGGCTGCCTCTGTAACTCGTGGGCAGGCGTCAGCAGCTGGTACATGGGCACCAAGGATACACAGCACTGTTGGAGTAGCTGATATTCTTTGTGAACGTGTCAAAGCCATGGATTTGCAAGCGGTTCTGGGGCTGTTGCCGCTGCATTGGAAACCCCGACTCTCATGTTGTACCCCTAACCCTAGCACTCCCTCAGGAGCTGTCCATTGTGGTCTCCGGTGCCCATTGCCTGCTGCTGTCTCCTGTGGTGGAATGGGTGGTGCCGGCTGAGCCACACACTCTCCAGTTGTGACACAAAAGCGCAAAGCAGAATCATCGAATGACGAATCTGGATTGTGAATATCCGTGTTGTCGGGTGATTCCCAATCATCATAATCCAGCATCCACATATGAAAGACTCCATGCAGCGAACATCGATCTAAGCAGGTCAAAATGGGTGAAAAGGGGGTGAAAAAGAAGAAAAAGGATGAAAATAAGGCTATGCCATAGCCCCAGCTTGGAAGAACCTCCCAAATTTCTAGTGTTAACCAGCAATGATGGCCCCAATACCAAAAAATACGAGTGTCTGTTACAGCACGGTATGAAAAGTGTGCAGAGCACGCGTGCAACATGCGGCACATCCCTGTCATGTGTTGTATGGATTGCCTGCAGTCTTCCCTCATCACGCCATCTCCCTTGTGCCTTCCGCCAAGAGTGCCAATATGCCAGTCAAAAGCCGTAGCATGTCCTTGGCCCTTATGAATGCCCACCCTGAATGGGCTGCGGAGCTGGCGAAGGCTCAGGATGCCAGGGAGGCTGCCAGGGTTGCACAGTTGGTTGCACAGCAGACGTCCGCACCTCCTGCGCAGCCTCTGCCATCGCCTACCCTAAGGTCGGCATCACCCCCCCCAAGCTCTGCATCACCTCCAGCGTTCCCTGCTCTGCCATCCATGCCAGCTGCGCCAGCTGCATACGGCCCGACTTCGTTTGCAAGCTTCGGCCCCGTGGCTCCTGGCACAGGTGTCAGCACGATATCCAACTACATGCCAGCTCAGCCCCCGACTGCTATGGCTGGTATGCCTGCCATGCCCCTGTACCTACCGACGGGCCCACCGACGGGCAGGGCCCAGGATCCCGCGGCGGCCGCCGCTGCTGCACCGCCGATGGTGAGGCCAAAGGAGCGCAGTGTCTCTCTGGCGTTGATGGACTCCCACCCAGAGTGGGCAGCGGCAGCGGCAGCGGCGGCCAATGCTCGGGAGTCCGCAGCAACACCCCCATCTATTCCCCCCAGGCCCGCCACGCCCACCATGACGGTTTCGGTGACGACCGTACCCCCCCCACCTTCACCCTCTTCGGCCCCACCCCTTCCCACTTCCGGTGTGGTCCCGCCCCTTCCCACTTCCTCTGTGGTTCCGCCCCCTCCCATTTCTTCCATGGTCCCACCCCCTCCGCCCGAGCCGTCCAGCTCCAGCGTACCTCCAGTGCCCGGCCAGCAGCTCGGCTCGAGTGACCCCTTGGCACTGTGGAGGGTCATGAAGGCCCAGATGCCTGTGCCCGATGGTTTCAATCGGGACGCCCAAACGGCGCCCAGTGCAGGTGCCGGGGCGGGACTGCCCGCAGCCATCGGAGCGGCGTCCCTGGCCGGTGGCGCCCCGCCAGACAAGCCCATGGACACTTTCGCCTCGACAATGGCCGCCCTTGGGGCCTCCCTGGCCTCTGTGAGTCCCACTGTTGGCAGCACAAGCTCTTTATCAACGGCCCAGCCTATAGCCCTGGTCAATGCCACCAGCGGCATCGGTGCAAGTCCTGCAGTCATTCACAACGCATCAGCGGGCTGGGGCACCGCAACTCCGACCCCAACTGCTACCACTATTCCGCCGCTGACACCTCCGGGCACAACGACTCTGAACTCCACTCCTACTACTGCCCCACCGCTGCCTGCAGGCACAGTAACTCTGAACACCACTCCTACTACTATCCCATCGCCGCCCGCCGGCACAGTGACTCTGAACACCACTCCTACTACAATCCCACCGCCGCCTGTGGGCACAGTGACTCTGAACACCACTCCCACTACTATCCCACCGCCGCCTGCCGGCACAGTGACTCTGAACACCACTCCTACTACTATTCCATTGCCGCCCGCCGGCACAGTGACTCTGAACACCACTCCTACTACTATCCCGCCGCCACCTGCGGGCACAGTAACTATGACTAGTCTCCCATGGCCGATGCCGACACCTGTTGTCCCCCAAGGTATGTCATTGTAGCTAGTGCTGCAGGGCTTGCTATTTCAACTTCTGCAGAGAATACATTAGAGCACTGGGCATGCGCCAGGCAAAGTTTCCCCCTATTTTCCCAGTTGTCCCCCCTTTTTCCCATTTTTTGTCCCCGCGTCGGGGACCCCCGAGAAGGCAGCGGTGATGTAGCCATTCCGCCCACACGTGGGCCCCCAAGACTGCAGGGGTTGGGTAGCCTCTTCTGGTTTTGTCCCCTTGTTGGGGACCCCTGAGAAGGCAGGGTGATATAGCCATTCTGCTCACAAATGGGCCCCTGAGATGGCAGGGGTTACGTAGCCTAGGCTGGAGGAGGGAGTGATGTTTGGGGCTAAAGCATTAGGACAGATGGCCGGAACATTGATTTCGATGCTGGGTGTGCGGGGTGCACGCCAGGCAAACATACCCTCTAAGTTCATGCTGCCCCCCCCCCCCCCGCCTTTGCATTAGGTGATACCTCAAATGGAACATTCCAGATGAGTGTTTGGGCAACTCCTGCTCGGACATCAATGAATGGTGACCAATTTTTTTTTGAGCTTCGTTTGATTTGGGCAATTACATGGGACTCCAAGTGTGACTCCAGTGCTGCTCTTAGCTTGTAACTCGGATGTGCGTGGGGGTCCGTTGGGCACCTGGTGCAGTGACCGCCCCCTGGCTAGTGCTCTACTTATTTGGAACCGGATTATTTCTTCATGGCTGTGGGGGGAACATTAGTGTGCTGGGCATCTTTTTGGGCAAGAGATGATGGAGTCCATGAGGTTTACGTTTGTGTATTGTGCTCCTAGAATCACACCACCACACTTTTTGGGGAATTAACCCCCTCCCCCCCCTGGTATAAGCGACGCCCTTGTCCAAGCTACAGTAGGCGTAGGGACCGTAATAAGTGTGTAGGTAATTTAATTCTGTATGGAATGTAGTGTGGCCACATAAGACATGGGTTTGTCGTCACATTTGCCAATTTCAGCACATGTGGCCCCCTGCTGGTGCACCAGGAATTTTTTTAAGTCTGATGCATCCCATAGGTCTTGAATTGCCAATTTCAGCACATGTGGCCTGCGCACGTGTGTGTCGGCAGTTGTATGTGTTGCGCGCAAGCCATGCCTTTGTCCAAGCTACAGTAGGCGTAGGGACCTTTATAATTGTGTATATCGGCGTAGTTTGTACAAGGGGGGGGGGTAATGAAAATTATTCTGCTATGTGTGCTGACCCATGTGTTGGGGAAGGGGAAGTCACAGATTTGGTCTTATGTTGTGTGCTCTATGGGGAACGGTTTGGTGTTGATTCTGGTCTGCTTGGAGGGCTTCTCTAGAGGAGGGTAAAGCTGGGGCTACAATCGCGATACTTGGTACAAACGTAGCGCACCGGACGCACGCTGGGCAAACACTTTATTTTGATTTGGGCAAATACATGGGACTCCAGCGCTGCTCTTGGCTTGTACCTCAGGATACAGGTAAAGTGTAAGATGTAGGTGTACATGCTGTGTGAGTGCGATGTGCGTTTTTTTGGGGGGGTTAGAGTGTGCGTGGGAGGGGTGTGGCATCTTGGTGTGTGGAGGGATCCCCCCCCCCCCCAGTGCACCCTGTCCAAGTTTGGCAATGTTGCGTGCATCACTTACACAGAGGGGGGGGGGCTAATTTCGGGCAGGGACGATTCTGTGGAAAATTTTCGTCTTTAAGGAAGGTGGCGAAAATTTCCCCCAGCAAAATCTGGGGGTCTTGGCAGTGCAGTGAGTGCATGAGGCAGTGTAAGCTTTGGGATTTGCAAGGGTGGCGAAATTTCCCCCCTCCGAAATTTTCCCCGGCGAAATGATGCCCGCACAAATTTATCCACCCCCCTGTACTGGCAATTGGACAAGTTTTGTCACTGCACAATCCAAAATCTGGTGGGGCAGAAACAGAACTGTTCCTGCAGAGCCATGATGAGCACTGCAGACCAAGCCTGTGGGGACCATGAAAAGTCTCATGCACACCAGCAGCCAGATTCTAAGAGCAAGTTGATGTAGATTAGCGAACGTTTTGCGAATGAAGGAGCTTTCCGGATTTGTCTTCTTTGGGGTACATGGGCGCGCTGGCAGGTCCTTCGGCGTGTGTGGGGGGTGTCGGTCGATTGGGTGGGGGGCCATTCCCGCCTGCAGCAGTCGGTCAGCAATGGCCCCGGCACGGGACAATCGGTTGTTGGGCTGCATGCATCTGGGCACAACATCACTCTGTTTCTGATTGTCGCCGGATGAACTGACCGCTGAAGTGTCGTGTTCTTGTCCCCACAGGTGCCATGACCCCTCAGATCTCCACACCAGTCTACAGTGTTGAGGGGCACTTTTCACTGCTGCAGCCCACCACCACCGTTGTGTCTTCTGGTGCTTCCACACCGGTTGGCAGTGTGTACTCCGTGCCGGCACCTGAGCTGACGGCCTCTCTACTGGCGACCGCCACTGTGCAGCTTCCCCAGGCCCAGTACAGCCCTGAGGTGCCGGGTGCCTTTTCAAGCTGGCCAGGTCACTCTCCGGTTACGTTCCCTACTCCCATCCCCCTTTCCCCAGTCACTCCAGTCACAGCCACGGTGCCTGCCCAACCTGCCTCTCAGGTTCTGACCCCACTCTTCCCCACCCCGGTTATGTACCCAGCAGCCCCGGTTACAGTCCCTGTCACAGCCATGTACGGCACAGAAGTTGTCCAACCGATCCTGTTTTCTGCTCCGCCAAGTCTGCCTGGCAGTCTGCCTGGGAGTCTGCCTGGGAGTGTGGCTGGGAGCGCATGTGGCAGCTTGCCAGGTAGTCTTCCTGGCAGCGTGACTCGTGCTGGTTGTCCACTTTGTGGACGGCCGTGATGGACTGTGTAGCGCTGCTCAGCCCTGCAACACCCGAATTTCGGTGTTTCGGTGTTGTTTCCAGGCAATGAAACCTGGAGTCAAGGCTGACCCTTTTCTGGTGTGGCCGATGGAGGTCTGCCACGGCTTGTTGATGTCCATTGGCACTCATGTCCAAATCGCTGTGATTTGGGCGAACAAATTCATGGCAGATGCTGTTGCTCCAACAAGATGATGTTGGGAATGCGCTGTGCGCAGGGAAAATAAGAGAACATTGTGAAGACTCTTTGACTGGCGATTCGGGTTGTGTTTGGAGCTAGTGCACTGCCTGCTGGTCTCACACCTTCTTGTTAGGTTGTTGACCTTTTCAAGAGGGAGCAGTCCCACTACTCCACCATCAAGTGTTGCGACACCTGACATAGAATCCATGGTGTAGATTCTATTTCCGATTCGTCCCTCGTGCTGCGAGGGCGTACCCACAACCCGTGCCAGCACCGGGGCAAGGCACTTTCAGAACTGAAGCCAAACTATTTCATTGCAAAAACAAAAAAGTGTTGTGACACGTGACACAATCTCTGACACTCCCAGTGTGTCCCAGTCTGCCATTCCCTTGTCTCCCTCTGTACTGCAACACAACAGCGATTTGGACCTCCTTGGGCTCGTGCCAGTTGTAATGCGATTGCCTGCTCTCTCACGCCTCAGCTACCTCCCATTTGCATATTGAATCTTAATAGGCCTCTAACCTCCTTTATACGAACCTCCTTTATATATATTCCCCCCCTGCACTGCTCCATAGAGGGCTAACTGATAGAGGGACCGGCGAGCAGCAATTACGTCTGTTCATTGAACCTCTGTCCGTGGCCCCTGTCCATCCCTCCTCTAAATCCTCTGCCACCAACCCTTCAGCCAACCGTTGTGTACTAGTGAAAAGGGCCTCCGAAGGCTCGTGCCCTTTGTATTGCGACGCCTTGTGTTCTAGCTGTTTGGACCTTTGATACATAGATAATTCATACAGTGCATCCTATATGCAGGCCCAGAAGGCCTCAGAGGTCATGTAGCCATCTTGATTCCTCCCCACATTGGGGACCGTGACAGCAGGGGAATGTAGCCAATTTGATTATCGAGCTGGGTTTACTCTGTCGAGGTTTTAAAACCCTTCTTAGGGTCCGCGGTAAGCAACACATTTTGCAGCAAGCAGCAAGCAGCAGCAGCAACAGACAGTTGAAAACTCCTTTCGGGGGACGCTGTGACTCAAAATCGGCATCCAAGTAGTTCAAAACGGCCGCAGAGCGAATGCGCATCACCTGCAACAAGGTTTGTGCCATTTCGAGCCATTTAGCCCGTTTTTTTTTATGGCTGATTTAGTGTCCAAAAATGGCCGTTTTTGGGCTCTTTTCAGGACGATCATCCTGAAAATTCAGGACGATCGCCGGTGCGTCAAGTAGGCGTCTCCAATGAGGGCCGTTCTTCTTCCATAGCAATTGGGCTATCAAATGATTGCAAATAGGTGTTCAATAAGGCGTCTTCCACACCGTGGTGCCACGTGGTGGTCCATTTTGAGGTAAAAATAAGCCACCTTTAAACCTTTTTTCAGGATGTTTGTCCTGATTGTGCGGTAGCATCTCTGATGCAGGTCGTTTTCCTTCCACAGCAATTTCCTATGCGTTGAGCCTCACTAGGACCCAGCTTGGTCCTCGCTGGAAGTCTTGATTCCTCCCTGAATTATGAGACTGCAGACAGTTCTAAGCTTTGTCCCAGCACCAGGGCTTTGCCATTGTAATCATGCTGTGTGTGCAGGGCCATTGTGAGTGTTGTGGCCTTTGGGTCCCTGTCTCTGGGGTGGAAGGGTGTCTCATTGTTGGATAGTCAGCACTAAAATTGGGTGTCTCGTTGCCAGACAGTCTGCACTCAACGTGGGTGTGTCATTGCTGGATGGTGTGCCATGCACTGAAATTGATTCCTTGCTGGATTGTCCACACACTCTGAGTGTTTCATTGCCAGATATTCTGCACTACCTTGGGGTGTTTAATTGCTAGCTAGTCTACACTCACTGTGGGTGTGTCATTGCCAGATAGTCTGCACTCACCTTGGGTGTTTTATCAATAGTCTGCACTTCGTGCGCTTCATAACATGTTATTCTGCACACCATTCTGCACACCATGGCCCACTCATTGCATCACTGATTTGCATTTCTATTTGGGACCACAAGGTAGCCAACATACACAAAGAGAGCACACACATTGCAGGTGCTTGCTCTGGCAATCTATGAGACATGGCGCAATAGAGGGATTATCATGCAGCATGGGTCATTGGGCGAGGCACTTAGTTGAAGAATTCGGTGTTGTGTGTGAATTGGACTGCAAGGAGCAATAATGCTGTGGGCTATAGCTAGCCACAAGATTGCCCACCATGGAGCTGGTAGATATTTGACGGTCAGGCATTTTATGGTTCTGTCAGCCGAGAAGGGAGGGGCACGGTATTCCCTCCAGCATCCTAACCCTGCAGCCACCCTTTTTTGCAACAGAGAGTTGGGTCTTAACAGCCTAGTATGACACCATAGTGGTCGGTCCACACCTGGCCTTTGAGGCCCTACTATGACAGGTCCCTCCTCCCTGCCAGCACCATCCACACCGTCCGTCTGCCAGCCAGACATGCCTGTCATCCTGCCCTTCACAAAGCTCGGATCTTTGCTGTGTGGCGTCTGCCCTGCAGTGTGACCATTGGCCCCCAGGGGACCTCTGCCCTGATTGACCACAACAGCAACGCCTCGTTAATATGAGGTCCCTGTGTCGCGCTAGGCTGGCATGTGGGCGGTGTTTGGGGTTGGGGAGTGGGTCACCCTTCTCGTTAACCCTTCAGCCTCCCCCTAGGCTCAGAAGCGACCTTGCTCTCCTTAATATGACCGCTTAACTCGTTGCGCAGCGTCTAGGGCTACAATCGGCCTTTACCCTCCTTAATATATTGGATACATCCTTTGCGACACACACACGTGCACACACACACACAGCGCTCAGCGACTGGTCACCTCAGGCCAGCTGCACCCAGCCGGCATGGTGACCCGCTGTGGCTCGCTTGTGCCGCTGGGGGGACCGGCGATCTGCGGTTTAAATAAACGCCCGTATTTTGCACGCCGAGAGGCCATGATTTCACACATCCGCAAACTCGTTCAGTATTGCGAAGAGCAGTGGGTGGCCAAGGCGGGAACACACTGCACACATGCGCTGCGCCCATACACATACCGCCCGCGTAAGACAGCGGCAGAGATTGAAGCACATAGACTGCACAGAGCCCTGTGCGGGAACTTGCAGACAGGCCTGGCGCCAGCATCTGGTGCACAGCTCACAGCTAAGGGTGGAGCCACAGGCACCAATTTTGGAGCAGATTTTTTCCCCATCATCGGCGACGGTCGCTTGCCACAGCGCCCATACACAGGAACACGCAGGCACGTACCAACAACAGCACAGGCACACGTAAACAGGGCGCCAACAAATGCCACTGTATGTGACACACACTCTCTACCGGCGTGCATCACGTGCAAGAGGCTGCGCAAAACAGCCCAGGAGTGTTGCTCTTTGGGGCATCACGAAGCGGGGCACGTCCCTCGCCGCCCGCAACTACAGCTCTGTGAGGCCCACAGACTGCCGCCGTGCCCCATTTGCGCACGCACACAACGGGGGGTAAGGCACTGTTGTGCAAGGGGGCATCACAAAGTGTCCACCCCAGTCCAGCCATCCAGGAAGCGTTGCTCCTCTCAACAGCCGAAGCGTTCATATAAACGCCCACGAGTTGGGCCTTCACAGACAAGTCAAGCCTCTTTGAGGTCTCCACACCAACCCCCAACGCCTCCCGCCCCCAAGCGGCGGAGGCCCAAAACGCCATCCCCGCCCTCCCCACCAACCCCTGTTCCACAGGGGCTGGTAGAGACGCCGGATACGGAAGCAATCTGCCGCCAGCTCTTTCTGGGGGCACACGGAAGGGCCAGCTCCGAGGTTACCTAACCGTACACACACAGAGGTTCTGATTCCGCAGAAGGGATGGATCACAGGCGCAAAGAGGCAACAGCAGACTGAGCCGAATACACCTGCCATCTCATGGCTGCATAAGGATCTACCTCGTAAAAAGTACAGATCACACACACACACACACACACACACACACACACATGGGACACGGGCGCGCGTCGTCGGAAGTTACTTGAGCCCGCCACACCACAGAGGTTCTGACTCGGTGGATAAACGCAAACACGAGCATATGCACAGCCCCGCCCAAGTGCCGGGTTAAATATGCCGATTGCACTACCGCCACATATGGGTCTCCCTCGTTAATAGTACGTCGCAAGAGCGGCCAGGACATTAAAAGCCTTCAACCCTCGTTAATAGTACAGCAGGCTTCAGGCAGGCTCTACCCCACTAACCCCTAACCCTCGCGTCGCAAGAGCGGCCAGGACATAAATAGCCATCAACCCTCGTTAATAGTACAACGCGCGCGCACACACACACACACACAGAGCCATGCATAGAGGGAGGAGCATACGTGAAACACATGTGACTCCACGCGACATTTGTTCAAACGGAAGTGGGGGCAGCGGGCACACCGCTATGTAGCCCCTGCGGGTCCTCCGTGACGATATACCGGAATAAAATGGAGCGTAGGCACAGTCCAGAAACTCTTATACTGGTGGTTTTGAAGGCAGGTTTCTAACCACATTGGGTCGTAGCATACCGGAAACGCACTTGACAGCCATGCCATAGATCGTGGGTTCGAATCCCGGAGTGGAGGGCTCGCTGCCGCCGGGGTTTTTCTTTTGCAGACAGCAACAGGCGCATGTCCACACAGAACCAAACACCAACACACATGTAACACGGCAGCGTCACGTCGATCTCTCCATCGCCGCGCGCTCGAGCAGGCTCGCCCGTGGGGGCCCCTGTCAGGGGAACGGGCATTCACACGTGGGAAGCAGGGCGCAGTAGGGATGCACACTCTGTACATAGACTTGTTGTAGTGCGGAGAGGGAGGAAAGGCCGCGCGGAGCGAAGTCCAAACATTGCTGCAGTGCGAACAATGCTGTAGAGAGGTGATGTATGTTAGCGAACGCTATGGAGTCTGTTGAAATGATTGGGCGTCACACACACACACACACACACACACGTGCACACAGAACCTCGCAGTTTGAGCATGATTGAAATTCGTCCTGTACACACACACACACAGAGACTCTCCACACAGGGAAGCACAAGCACGGAGACGGGATGCAGGGTGCGGTAGGAGCACAGACCCCACCCCCTCTTGTTGCATGTTTGTCAGTGCCCCTCAACGCAGTTCCGCAGCAGCCCGTCGACGGGGTGCAAGAACACAAGAACTCATGGTTCGGTCGCTCAGTAGTAGGCCTTAGGAGTTGAACCTCGCAGTTTGAGCATGAAAGACTTGGGTGTTACACACACACAGAGAGAGAGAGGAACGATTTTGTTTGCTCTGTGCCGAGTGTGCACACCATTGCCTGCAACCTAATCTTGACAGCATTTACGATAGACATTTGCCATTTTGCCATTTTGCTGTTATGGCATAGCACCCCCTCCCCCCCTGCCATGCGCTTGTGGGTTATCCCCCCGCCCTTCCCAGGATGCTCTGGGTGTACATATCAGCTTCCCCTTATGCCTGTGAGGGAGCACTTGAGGGGGCATTACACGGCACAACTACCCCATATGCTCTATGCACAGGTGTATAGCAAGTATATATGCTGCATCGCTGAGCATCAAGCGCCAGCAATGCAGAGGCCTCCACAAAAATCGAATACATTCTTCATGGCCTAGTCGCCCCCCTTCCCCCTTCAGCATTAAGACAGGCCATAAATGGAGTGACTGTCGCCAATGCATAGGCATTGACAGTTCCACGGTTTTGTCTTGTTCATTGTCAGCCTGAACACCTTCTGACAGACGTGAATCGATCCACCATGGCGATTGCTAACCACTGTATTGGGCTCTGCACACTGGTGATTGCCTCAACCAAAAGGGCAAAGGCCTGGGATGAGGGATGCCAAAGTACCACTTCCCTTCAAATTGCACCAGATTAAAACACTTCAGGGCACAAGACGGGAAAGGAAGCAGGTCTTTATGCTTCTTACATTGTTCCGACTGTGGGTGGGTGGGTCAACCCCAGTGTTTGCTTTGTGCCGAGTGTTGCGGGTATTTTCTATTTTACCTCTGTCCCAGCCCCTCCTCAGCGTTTTAGCAGTGGTCTGTGGTGACACAATGTTGTCTCAATCTGTTTGTGTGGACGAGATTGCCTGTAGGTGGTGGCATCTGGTGCCTGGTCTGGGGTATCTGTGGGTTGTGCATGTGTTGTGCATGTGTTATGCACACTTTCGTACAGCACCATACCCGAGACCCATTGGTGAGCAAATGGGTTGGTAAAGACTGACTTTTACAGTCATTGCACTAGAAAAATTCTTCTTCAAGGGCTTCTCAAGAAGTCTGGGAAATGCAACCGCAAAAAATGATTCTACGGTTCTGTCAGGCACTGCCAGACAATACCAGGATTGGCACGCATACATGGGCGCACCCCCTTCCCCCTTCAGCACAGATTCCCCCTGCAGCACCACACGATGGTGTACAGCATGCAGCCTGCCCGATAGGCGTCATATGAGCAAGCATGACGTGGCCAGGCCTGACCACTGAGGGGGAGCGGCATGCACCGTGCGCGCACCGTGCATCTTTTATATATAGATAATTTACCTGGCGCCATTGTTTTGCTTTGCTGTCCCGGGGGGACGGCTGGGCCCGGTCCTTGTATGCGACACCCCCCAGCCCCCCCCCCCCCCCCCGGGTTTTGAGAGATAGTGGGTTGGGGGCATGGCGCCAATGGCACACCCCTTTTTTTTTGCATGGCGCCCCCCTTTTTTAGTGTATGCTTCCTTTTCATCAAAGAGAGGTTGTTAGATCAAGTGCAGGCGCGAGCGTCTTATAACCCCCTTTTTGGGGGGTCATTTGCCTAGCATACCCCAAGGCATGATATTTGATGTCCAACCCCTTGTAACTGTAAACATTATTTTGCCCAATAAGACAATCCCCCAATGGATTTTTTGATTCTGAGGCCTCTATCCCCTGAAACTGGATATCACTTTTTTGGGAGGGGTGGGTTGGGGGGGGGGGTCAAAAGTTTGTGCTCAGAAGGGTTTGAACGAGGGTCAGATTGAGCAGGGCCGACAAGTCGGCTGGCGCCGCCAGCGGTCGACCGACCGGGATTCGAACTTGAACTAGCGAACTTGAACTAGCGAACTTGAACTAAAGAAGCGGTGGAGCCTCTAGCTCTGTCGGCGCGGAAGGCACCCTGCCATGCGACCCACCAGGGAAGCACAGGTGGGACAACGTGCCCTCAAGCCCAAGGCCTATGCTCCTAAATATGCTCTCCCTCCCTCTATCTCTCTGGAGGAGGTCTTCTAGGGCTTCTCAACAAGTCTGGGGGAATGCAGCCCCACATGATTCTACAGCAACTCCTTGAGAAAATGCCATTTATGGAGGAGAAGCCATGTTGTATGGAGGTGTGGCGAGTCTCTCTCGGTTGGGGAGTGCACTACCCCATGGAGGGACAAGTATGTTGACAAAGCTCCAAATTGTCCTTTCTTTTGCCTGGAAAGTGTGTGCTGTGCACACTGGGCGAGCTGCGGGCAGACTGTGCAAACTCACCCCCTCCCACTCTATGGCAGCAAAACAGGCAAAGTACCAGTACACATCAGGGATGTGCAACACTGCCGCCTCCATCAGCTCAGGGTCTGAAGCCTCAAAGTCATATTGGCACAGGCCAAGACATTTAGATTCCTGGCCCTACCATTCGAAGTGAGAGGGACCTCAACCTGCAGTGCCTTAAGTCAGAGCATCTGTCTCCAGAAACCGATGTGAGATGGGTGCCCACCTTGATTGGTTGTATACCTGCTCATTTCCACCTGCTCTACCTGCTCTTTGACCTGGGCTGTCGCTTGAGAGCTTACTTGGTGTGCCAAAACAAAAAAAGTTGTACACCTCCTCTTGTCCATGTTGAACAGTTGTCCAATTTCCATTCAAATGTAACTAGATGAAGCCATTCACACACATATGCATATAGATGTGTGTATATACACACATATCTATCACGCACGCAAATGTAGGAGTTGAACCTGTCAGTTGGTGCATGATTGGTATTTATTGCCTGGGCACATACTCAACTGCGCATTCACACAGAAATGCTCAGAGAAACATTTGCAAGGGCATGGGTGATGGTATTTAGAATTGGGTATTCCTTCCTACTCTCCAGGCAGTCCATTCCGGTCCCGTATTTGCTGTTGACTGTGTTGCCGCCTGTGCCTTTTGCGCCTATCAGTAAACTGTGTCTGAGGAGTGTGACCTGGAATAGGCCATTGCTTAGTGTGTCAGACACGCTACCCCGGGGGGGGTGGGGGGGTTCAAAGGGTGGGTGGGTGGGTGGGTCAAAGGCCTTTTGGGAAGCATGGACCCACCCCCCCCCAGGGGTGGTTGGGGGTGGGATTTTCTTGGGTGCTGGGTTTGCGTGCCTTGGGGCCCCGGGGCATTGAAAATTTTATCATAGTGTCCACCCCATGAGGCGTGTATTGCACAAGTTTGGTCGGCTAAGGAAGGTATTTGAATGGTTAACAGCATGGTCTTAGGATGGAAGGTCCTTGGTTCACTTCCAGGTGCGTGAAATTTCAGGAGATGTCATGATCCACTGTTTTTTCAATTATCGTGGGGTATAGGGGACCACCGAGTGTCCTGAAGAGTGACAACCTTCCTCCGAATTGCAGCCAGTATGCGCCAACCAAGCAAACCACACCCGGGGGGGTGTGGGGATACTGGACCTGTGCTTTGTGGCCATGACCACACGCCTGTGTCACGGGGGTGTATGCGAGTCCAGTATCCGTTGCTCATGGCCCGACCGGGGGGGTATTGGGGGGGGTTGAAGGGTGGGTAGGTGGGTGGGTCACCTGCAGCCCTTGAGGCCCCCAAACCCCCCTCCCCTTCCCCCGGGTCCCTCAGCAATAGCCTGACCTGGAAAGCTGACACTTGCACTGGTGGATCACTTGCAGCTGCGACTGGTTTGCACAACAATGGCAACAAAAACGGCAACGAATCACCATTCTAGGCCCAGGAGTTCTGGTGCCAATGAAGGGGACAGGGGTCCAAGGAAGGTGTGGTGGAGGGGGGCATGAAAGATGTGGAGGCACGGCAATTCTGTACCAGATTGGATTCGTTCAAGGCGGTGGAACCCAAACCGTCTAGGACAAGCTACGTATCTGTTCTCTGGGCTAGGCTAGAAAGAGGAACCATAGAGGGGTACATTTAGTGGATCACCTGTTGACCAACAGCACCTGCACTATCCAGCGTTGCGTGTGCGGCCCCTGTGGCCACATCGTACCCCATTGGGGGCGGCAAAATGTGCTGCAGACTTCATGAGTGCCTGCTGGAGGGGTTCCGGGGTTCATGCTTTAGGGTCCAAGTTCCAAGGGGGGGGGGGGGCATTGCATCCAAAACTTTAGTCCTCCACAACTTGAGGGAGTAGGATCCAGTTCATGAGTTAGGTAAATGTTTTGTTGTAGGAGATCGACTCTGGGCCACACCTGCCTATCAACTGAGCCTTCATTTAAACCATGCGTGTTATTGGGCCCCGATTATGCCGCTCTTGGGCCCTCGTTGGGCTTGAGCTGTCACCGCAGTCTATAGTACACCGGTACATGCCTAGTCTTCTATGGAGTGTCGTCGGTGGTTCGAATCCCGAGGGGGGTGGGGAAGCACCGAACGCCCCAAAACCCCCTTGTTTTTGTGGACGAGAGATGCTGAGGTGACAAGGCAGAGTGGTGGCTCTGCTGAAGAGGATGTGTCATATCACACCTCACATTGGACCTTTTCCTAGACGGGGCAGTGGAACGGGTATGGCTGCATGGGGGACACAAGGGAACAAGAACCAACGTCCTCCAACAAACGGCTCCGCCCCGACCAGCTAACCACGGAGACGTAGCATTGTTTGTATTTGTGTGCAATACGTTGAAGAGTGAGCCCCCGGATGTAAGGTTATGGCTAACCGGCACTTGTGGGAGGGGGAAGAGCTGACCCAGGCGACCCAAGAAACATTCGATAGCCGCGTTGCGCAGTGACCTCAAGGCAACATTTGGGACTGGTGTGGTTTGTGCGGCAGTGCAGCAAGGCAAACCAATGAACTGAGAATGGTGGCTATGACCATATGCCTGTGACACGGGGGCATATGCGAGCTCAGTATCCGGTGCTCATGGCCCCCACCCCGCCAAAAGCTCCACCCAGAACCCCACCCCATTGCCCCTCCCAGAACCCGCCCTCCCAGAACCCCCCCCCCCCCCTCCCAGGGGGCCTCTCGCCAATGGATAGTGGGGGGGGGGTAGTTGGCATCCAAGGCCGAGGAGTTGCTCCCCCCATGAGCCATTTGTGCATTGCTACTTTCCTTGTTGTGCACGTATGTTAGCCCCCAGAAGGGGCAGCAAAGCAATGCATCGCAGTGCATATTGGTCGGCATTGCATGCCTTGCACGTTTGTGTGCTAGCATCGCAGAATCATTTAAATGACGGAGCACGGTGGACAGTAGTTGCAAGGACTGCAGAGCGTGCATCGAATGGGGTTTTTGTTGAATAAAGTGGTTGACTCCGTTTCTCAAATGTCAGAGGATGTTGGGGTGTCCGAAATATGTAGAGTGTCTGTGCCTCTCCCTTCTCCGCAGATCATGAAGCACTGAAAGTAGACCAAAGGAGACATGTCATCACCTCAATTCATGAAATTCGTCAAATTATCGACCACCATGACAATGCACGAAGAGCAGCAATTCAAACGCTTAGAAATCTACTGCTTTCTGTCGCGCATCTGTCCCACCGTTTCCACACGATGAAACACTGCCATGGCAGTTGGCTGATATCGGAAGGCAGTGGCCATGTATTTGACGAGTATCCAACGATGTTTGGTGCCCGGCTGAGTAGACAACCATGCATTTTTGGTAACGTACATTGAAGGCTGCCTGACGGGATTTTGAGGCACAACAGCACAATGGGGGCGTACCGTGCGCTGTGCGCGCGCTGTGCGAAAAGTAGGCCATTCTCCACCACCGGTAGGCAGTTTTTTGGGTGTAGGATTGCCGCAAGGTACTATTGCCATTGTGTATCCTTGTAGCATCAACCCTCCCCCTTCTTGCGTGTATGTACCCTTGCAAACGGGCACCCTGAGGCCGGTATATGGTGATACATTCTTAGGGTGTCTGCCGCGGGGCATCATCTTTTGCTCTCATTTCTCAGACCCTCTATTGCATTCACCATGGACTTTAATGTTGGAGATAGGGTGTTCTACACTCACTCCAATGGGGTGCGAGTTCTTGCCACAGTGGTGGGGTTTGCGCCCGACGGATTAGTCCACTTGGAGTATTTCCAAGACGCGGTGAAGGTGGTGAATCGGTAGTGCAAAGTTGAGTCCATCTCCTTTGCCATCCCGAGTGCCGACTCACCGCCCCCCTGCTCACGCAGCCCTTCGCCGCCGCTTGACGATCGGGGAAGGAGTCCATCAAAATCGGCAACTCCACCACCCCGTGCAATCCGCCTTATGGCCCATGGGAGCACATTCCTTCTTCCATTTGGACAGAGGAAGAGGCCCCTGAGGTTGATGAGGAAGAGGAGGATACTTTCCTTTGCCAAGTTTGTGGCAAAAGGGACACATCGGTATGCTCCACGTGTGACCTTTACTTGTGTAGAGGTTGCATGGGTGAACATACTTGCGATATTGATGTTCCCGAGTAGCCCCTAATACATTTTCAGGTGTTCTTTAACACCCGCAAGACAATTTTATTGTCTACATTGCATTGTTTTGGACATTGGATAATTCTGAGAACACGACACATTTGAATTTCAGAGTTTTGAATTGCTCATGCATGCTTCTAGAGGTGGCAGGTTTTCAGGGTTGTTACCGGGGTAAACACCGTAATAACTGGCGTTGTGCGCGCGAAAACGCCCCCAATGTACATGATGAGGGGTTTCCACTGTGGGCAACCTGGGGTGGAGAGGTGCCTGCCAACCTCCTGTCAGGCTTCCACACCTTGGTCTAGCGGTTCACCGACCAATGACAGGAGTTTGCCACTTCCCAATAGCTGCTCAGAGTGAAGATGGTATGTGAGTTGAACAAGGTGCAGGGACTCTCACTGGTTGCCGCTGAAGCGCTGTTCCTCAGTGGGCAACAGACACTGTTGGATGCAGATCAAACTTGGCCGCCAGAGACTAGCCCTCAAACCGAGTGTCTAGATTTTCCTCCCCTGATGAGAAAAGTGTTCACAACAGAGCGTTGGCACGTGTCAGCACATAAAGCAGGGGGAACAAAAGCCCCATTAGTGGCCAAAGAAGACCATAGGCATCTTCCTGTTGGAAGAAGATAACAGGCAAGCAGGTGTTCCGTGGGTAGGCACCAGCTGAGCACCCTACTCACCCAACAGCACCCAACAACGGAGCCCACAGCACCTGATACAGGGGGAACGTTAGCACGCTTGGCGCGCGCCGGGCATCTTTTCTGACCCGTGCCCCACCGGTGGACTGTTGCTGTTGATATGTTGGGCAACATTATATGGATTTGCCCCTTGGCCCCCGGGACACCAGCAGATGTTTTGATTTGGGATGGGTATGGACCTTCTGATATCCGAGGTAATTTCTTTGATTTTGAAGTTGGGGGCCATGATGGTGTTTTTACAGGCCGCATTCATGTCATTGTGCCATTCATTGGAAGAAAGAATGGCACTTTGACAGCCCGCCAACAATGTTACAATGACGTGCATGGGTGGTATAGGGCACGCATTGAGCAGCTGTTTGCTCGGTTGTGGCACGCAAGATGAGGCAGAGGATGAGGCAGAAGTGTGTGTGTTGTGTTGTTGCCAGAAGCGCTCCACCGTCGCAGTTTGTGATGAGTGTAAGGAGCACTATTGTACTGAATGTATTGACACCCACACTTGTGGGACCAATGTTGTTTGTTAAGTACAATACAGATGACAGTTGGAGTTGCTGAATTCACAGATATTGCTTTATTATGCAACGTGCTTTGTAGGGAAGGTGTGCAGTGCAACGTGGTCTACTTGGGGGGCTTCTCCATGAGAGGGTAAATCTGGGGCTGAAGTCGGGATAGTTAATAGAAAGGTAGCGCGCCGGGCGCGCGCAGGGCAAACATTCCCCGCAGCCTTGAATCATGTAACCTTGGTAACACGATTCTATGGAGCTTAAACACAGGCAAGTTCTGCACAAAGTTCCTCCCGGGTTCTCAGGAGAGCTTTGCCAGGAACCGGCAGACACCACAGCGAGTTGGGACCCCAACATTCGCCCAGGGCAGTCCCTGAGCAATGTCATAATTGTTTTTTTTTTTGTCAGGAACCCCTTGAATTGCCCTCCCAACCGTCACGGGTAACCCTCCAACCGTCAGCTACCCTCCAACCACCACCTGTCACCCTCCAACTGCCGGACTGGCGTTGGCTGACGCCAGCATTTCTTTTGCTGCTGTTTCTTCTGTTAGAGACTGCCCCGCTCTCACCCGCGACCTGTGCATCTGCAGACAAATCTCCAGTTTTTCTTAAACACCGAACAATGCCCAAAGCCCCAGTGCAAGACCGCAGCCTGTCCCTGGCCCTGATGGGCGCCCACCCAGAATGGGCCGCAGAGCTCGCCAAGGCCCAGGATGCAGGGCAGGACGCCAAGGTCCAGGAGCTGCTGATGCAGAAGGCTGCCAAGCCTGCGGCCCCATCGGCCCCTGTGACCAAACCCGCCGTGCAGGACCGCAGCATCTCCATCGCCCTGGCGTCGAACCCCAATCCGGAATGGGCTGCAGATCTGGCTAAGGCCCATGACCCCAAGGTGTGCATGCCCCAGGATGCTGGAGAGCAACATAGGGCTTGCAGCCGAGGCAATGCGTGAAACATGCTCCCATTGACGCAACCGGCAAGTATCATGATGATGAAAATGCACCCCAAGCAGTGTGAACTCCTGAGTCCCCATCGCCAAGGTGGCCAGCAGCAGTCGTGAACCATAAAAAATGATGTCCTAGCAGCTGGACCAGGCTAGCGCTACTCCACCCCGCCCAACCTTCGACTTCAAGGGGGGGGGGAAGGTTTCGCAGGGCCCAAGTCAGTTTCTACACACGGAAGTAATGCTGCCGGAGCCGCCTACAACCACCCCTCCTGTGGTCATGCAGTCGGGGCCAGAGTTCCACTTCACACGTCACGAGGGCCGGGGCAGGGCAGGCCTGAGTGAGAATATTTGTCTGGCACCCCGCCTGCCCCCATCTGGACCCTCCCCCCCCTTGAAGTCGAAGGTTGGGCGGGGTGGAGTAGCGCTAGCGTGGTCCAGCTGCTAGGACATCATTTTTTATGGTTCACGACTGCTGCTGGCCACCTTGGCGATGGGGACTCAGGAGTTCACACTGCTTGGCGTGCATTTTCATCATCATGATACTTGCCGGTTGCGTCAATGGGAGCATGTTTCACGCATTGCCTCGGCTGCAAGCCCTATGTTGCTGTGTGCAAATCATAACAGTCTTGTTGTCAAGGGGTGTGATGCTCACTCCCTTCCAAACTATGAACATCGAGATGTGGTTCAGGCTAGGGAGAAGGAGGTGGCAGTTTTGGCCGACATAACCGATCTGGATTCACCGTACCATTGTTGTGATTCATATGTATACCCCTGGAGTTTGACCGGCCCCGACGTCAGCCAAACTCCTTCAGCTGGTCTAGCACTCTGTGCAGCACCGCCTGTGCCCCTGTGAGTCAGTTGACGTGCACCACAAACCACACGTCCAGGCTACGCCCCGTGCACCCCTCAGGGGTTCAGTCGTGGGCCGGAGGAAGCCACAGGTCACCCGACCCACAGACTTCCCCAGTGGCCTCAGTGTAGGGCTCCCCTACCCCGCCGCTGGGGCCCAGAGCACCGGGCACACACAGCGGCACACCACCCCCCAACCCCCACCCTGCGACCAAGTGAGGGACGCAAGTCAGGGACGCAGCAAGGCCACGGCACGACGAACAGCACCGAAGAGCACATGCAGGCCAGCACCCACCATGGCACACGCCGGGCCAGACACCTGCCAAAGGTGAGACTTGGTGTTCCACTCCCCCGCCTCTCCCCCACAGACGTGCGCCAGGCACGGTGGTATCTCCCTCCCACCAGGGCCTTGGTGGGGGTCGGGGATCGTCCACAGTCTGGGCGGCTGTGAGACCACAACCAGAGGTCAGGACCCAGTTGTGCTGGAGATGTAAGGACGCACAGGCTGTGGGATCCTCACCTTTGGCGCAAGTTGAGATCCAACCCTACCGACCCCCCCCCCCCCCCTCACCAAAATTATAAAGTGGAAAAAATGAAATTCATAGAAGGACAAGATTCTTCAGGCTATTCTCCATACACAAACTTTTGGATCCCAAAACCCCCGCCCACAACACCCTCTTCAAGGACAAGCTCACAGGAGCAAGACTCCCCCCGCCCTCCTCCTCAGGTAATCTAGGTAATCTGGTGACATTTTTCTCCGTGCCTTTGGGGCAGAGTGGCCTGCACGTGCCATCATCCTTTTGCCGGGCTGTGTGTTGTAGCCGAATTGGCCGCCCAGAAACCCCCTTCCCCACCCGCTGGACGAAACCCCTCCCCTCGCAGTGGAAAACGAAGACATGCCCATGGGGAGGCGAAATGCCAGGCACCATCCCCTAAAGTCATGATGCTAGCGTTGGCTAGGGTTGGGTCTCAGGGTGCCCAGAACGTGAGGGTCCCACAACCCGTCAACCCGTGCATGCTTACCTTGCTGGCGCAACTGGGCCTCTGCCTCCGGTTGTCTGGTACTGTTGACAATCCCCGAACCCCAGCGAGGTGCTGGTGGGAGGGAGATACTGCTGTGCCTGTGCGTGTTGTCGGCGCTCATCCGTGGGCCGGATTGGGGGGAAAGAGGTGGGAGGGGGAGCGGAGGCGCCGCTCCTCGGTTCCCGCTCGGGGAGCGGGGTATCTGGTAGGGGGGGGGGGGATCCCCTGGCTGTGACCCCGCCCCCCCCTCTGTGTCCTTGGCTGCCTTGTGGCGCTTCTGGGCTCCGTCCGCGGGGCCCTGCTCCATCGCTCGCTTCCCCCGCCCGGCCCCGACCGGCTATAGTTTAACAAAATTTACAAGAGGGAAAATCTGATTGGGCCATTTTTGGTACACAGGCTTTTGGGTCCCAGACCCCCTTCCCTCCTCTCTTTTATTGTGAGCCTGCACCAGGGTCTGGCATGCCCATACCCACAGCCCATCCCACTGATTGTCATACAGGCCGCAGCCCCAGCTGTGCCGGCGGCCCGAGCCCCGGCCGTGCCCGTTGTCTCGGCCTACGGCCAGGCGACCCAGTTCCCCACGATGATGCAGACCCAAGTCCCGTCCACCATGACATACGTCCCGAGTGAGCCCAAGGCCACCGTGAGTGAGCCCAAGATCCCGGTGTCCGCCAACTTGGGCTCCGGGGCCCAGTCAGTAGACCCCTTGGCCCTGTGGAAGTCCATGAAGGCCCAGCAGGCACCATCCGGGTACTCGTCGACGGTGTCCCAGAGCCAAGGCTTCGGGGCCGGTCTGCCGACTGGTGTCAAGACTGTGACCGGCGCTGTGCCCGCCCCCCCGCTGAAGCCGCCTGCGGCCGCGGGCATCCCCGCGGACTCCTTGATGGTCGCCCTGAACGCCGCCAGCAAGGCCCCCGCTATGACGAGCCGGACCGTGGGGACAGCCGCGGCAGGGTCCGCTGTCGGCTCGACGCTGGGTGTCACAGGGTCGTATGCAGCGTCGGGCTACTCCACCCCGCGGAGCTACTCGTACCCCGCGTACGGCCTCACTGCCGGCTCCTCGTACGGCTTCGGGCTGTCCTCAGCGCCAACGTACGCCATGAGCTTCGACTCACCAATGCCCCTGTGGCAGACCGGCCTTCTCAAGTCTGGCGCCTCCACCCCAACCAGCAGTATGTTCATGGGCACGTCTGCGACGGCCTCCCTGGGGCTCGCCTTGGGTGCTTCGACATTCGAAATGGCAAGGTCGAGTTACCCTACTCTGTACTCAGGGGGCTCGTACAGCAGTTCCTCTGACTCTGGGTACTCTGCTGGGTACTCTGCCGGGTACTCTGCCGGGCTCTCTGCCAGGAACACTGGCTACTCTGCGGTTTACCCATCGGAGTACCCCTCGAGTTTGTTCCCTCTCGCATCGAAGTCAACTGGAATGTATCCAGTAGCCAGTTATCCAGTAGCCACCACTGCATTGTCCAGTGTGGCGACCTCCGCTTTGCCCAGCGTGTACACCCCACGGGCATCTGCCACGCCTTACTCCACACGGCCTGCCATGTCTGCATACAGTTCTTCTTACAGCCTGTCCCCATACAGTTATCCCACGGTGCCTTCGTACCCCACGGTGCCTTCGTACCCCACAGTCCCAACGTCAGGCCTCTACAGCACCTCACTTGCTGCCAGCCCCAGCTTTGGGACGGTGTCTGCCACTGGTAGTGTGTCCGGGAGTGTGTCTCGCTTGGCGTGAGCGTGCCCAGATTGTGGCACTCTAAAACCTTGTGCCCAACATATCCTCCAAGGCTACACACCATGTGAGTCTTGGGAGTAGGGCGGCGATGTGCATGACAATCCTTGGCATTGGCGGGATATCAGCAGGTGCCCTCAGGTCGCCACTGAATCCCCGGCACAGATTTGCCGCTAGTGTGAGGCATGGCAGCCCCTTGCTTCCTGGGTGAGCCCACAGCAGCGGCCCTGACGCGGTGCGCACGCATTGCGGACACCTGTTGCTGGCAATGCATTTGCCGTCGTCCACAGGGGGGGGGCGGGGCGGTGATGTGGGTACCCCATGTGCCACAACAATTCCAAAACGTGTGCTGAGTGCTCGCCGGTGCTGCGGTGCAACTACTCCCCGGCAATGGGTAGGCCCTGGAAGGCTGTTGATGGTTGAGGAACGCATGTCCTCCTGACGCGTCTAAACCTGCGCCTGAGCATTTCTGTTGGTCGCAGAAAGAGGACAACATGCCTCGACGCTCGCCAGTGGTTGTTGGCTCTCAGGCAAAATGACCGCAAAGTTGCCATCTTTGCCTCGCTTTTCGTGAATTGGAATGTGGTGCAGGGGTGGATATAATAGTGACGACATTACCGGGGTGGGGGTGGGGGGGGGGGGGCGTTGAGCCGGGAGGCAGTGATGACGGAATGACGATTACGATTTGCACCTTTTTCGCTTTACAGGTATGTGTGTTCGCAGAGTTGGATGAATCTGCAGCTGCGCTACCACCTGGGTTTTGCACCCCTTTCCTTGCTGTGTCATCACAGATTGTACCCCACAGTCCCTTGCGCTTTTTCTCCCTTTCCCAGGACATCAAATGCAATTTTGTACCTCCTTGCTGCTTGCAGAAATACCATGGTTTTTCTCCCTTGTTGCGTTCCTGCTACCAACACAAATGTGGTTGTGAAAACTGTAAACAGTGACAGGGTGCTTTGGTAAAGCTGTCCCTGGCCTAATTGGTGCATGGCACCAATTTGGCAGGGCAAAAGAATTTTTTTTTGCAAGCAGCAAGGAGGAGCAGGAAAAAGCTTGCACA
This sequence comes from Eutreptiella sp. 'Long Island Sound 2002', assembly GCA_964036045.1. Taxonomy (NCBI): domain Eukaryota; phylum Euglenozoa; class Euglenophyceae; order Eutreptiales; family Eutreptiaceae; genus Eutreptiella; species Eutreptiella sp. 'Long Island Sound 2002'. The sequence goes on along the minus strand of OZ038388.1, from coordinate 67,670,999 downwards.
GCATCTGGCTTTTTGCTTTTTTGGAGTGCTGTGGTAAGGAACAAGCAATTTGCGATGTGCTTGCGGTTGTATGCCGCAATTATTGTATTGGCTTCCAAACACGCAAGCGCAAGACCCGGAGTGACAAGGGAAAAAAGCGCAAGGTTCTTGTTGTACAAACCTGTGATGACAGCGGGGATGACAATGCCCTGCAGGAATTTTGCATGGCTGCCAATGCGCCTGCTGCAGATTCATCCAGTAGCTCGTCTGGAGCCTCGTCCAGTGGTGACGTCGTCTCCATCTCAAGTTCCAGCTCAGACAGCTCCAGCTCAGGCAGTGCAGACACAGATGGTTCCGAACTGCAAGCCATTTTGGCAAAATGTGTCAAGAAATAATTGCACACTGTGGACTGTCTTCATGGGATACATACAGCACTGTGCACTGTAGTGTTTTGTGTCAAGGAGGGCAGATCAGTGCAGTAGCACAGTGGTATGATGCCCAGACTTGAGGAATGGGGGTCCTGGTTTCAATCCCAGCTGGACCCAAACTGCTGGCGCTTTTTTTGGCCATCAGACCTGGCGCTTTTTTTTTGTCAAACTGCCGACAAAACTGCCGTTCAGTCACACGGGTGAATCGTAATCGTAATCGTCATCGGGGGGGGGGGGGGGGGGGGGCTGGGGGGGGGGACCACCCCCCCCCCCCCACTATATCCACCCCTGATGTGGTGTACTTTGCGAAAACGTGTCCGGACACTTGCAGTTATGACATCACACACAGCTGGTGTTCAACCGCATGGCTAGTGTAGGTCCCAAAAGTAGCGCCAGTGTGCGCACGGTGCAAAGGCGCCCCCATCGTCGAGCCACACGCTAGCGGCAGCTTTGGCTGGCGATCCATCTGGTGTACAAAGATGCATGTCCCAATGCCTTAAGGTTGTTGAAATCCCGATTTCCGGACATGTTAACTCCTCTGTGGATTGCTGAAGCAGCGGCAGAGCACACTGCAGCCATTTGTGAGGTCCTGTCGCCAAAGTGCGGTGTGCCTTTTTGCGTTGGAACACCGCAACGAAAACCATTTGTGAGCCTCCAGTCACAGTCTCCGCTTTGGGCTTGCAGCTGCTGTGAGTTCATATTTATGTACGATTCGCAAAAGTTCGGTCCGCATCTCTTCAAAATGGGGTGAATGGGAACGAGATCACTGGAAAGTATCTTCCTGTTTCCATGGGTTCTTCCTGTGGTTCAGAATAATTCATTGGTATGTGCACCAGCTTTTGAGGGTGTCTTTCATCACCGGAGCATTCGACGTGTGGGTGCTGAACACGAAGCGTCAGCTCAGCAATTGACACTCCATTGGGCTGCGATGTCAGTCTGCTGCATTGATGCTTTGCTCAGCGCTTGCAACAGGGTCCATGGCAGCTGTGGCAGGCGAGGGTGCTGCTTTCAGCGTGCAGAGGTCAACCTGGTCCAATCACACTGAATGGTTTTAACACGCACAGGGCTCGGCACAGCAGGAATGGCCATGGCCAAGCAACCTCCGAACAAACATAATCAGAGCAAGCAAAGTAGCCTCCAGCCCTGTCGGCACCAGAGACGCCCAGCCACAGCACCCGTTAGGGATGCACAGGCAGGACCAAGCATCTTTAAGCCCAAGATCTAAGCTCCTTAAGATGCTTTCCTTCCACTGAATGGTTTTAACTAGTACCCCTCCCCCTTTGTGCTCGCACAGTCTCAGAAGTGCGGCCTCGTCCAATTGTCTGTTTTCTGTCTGTGGGTTTCATTTTCCACAATTTTACCCATTCAATTGAGAGCCCATGTCAATGCCTAGCATGGAGGCAGGTTGAAAGTGCATTGCCACAAGGGGTGGGGGAAGCCCGCAAGTGGGATGGGAAGCTATGGCAGGGAGATGGGCGTGGACGGATGGCAAGGCCAGGTTGGAGTGTAGTCACCAACACATACTCGTTGTAAGGGAGGCTGGTAGGGTCACAAATTTGTACAGGGGAGAGTCAATTAATGGGTGTATATGACATAGGAGATGTAGACCAAGATTGCCCGGTGGTTGCCTCAAGCACAGTGCTACACCTGTGCGGCGCCTGCAGCATACCTCTGGTGCACGTTAGGAATAATCCCGACAACTAACAAGACAGGCAATTCATAATTATCATATTCACTACGTTTTCACACTCCACCCCTCTACATTGTGCAATTCGTCCCTTGGGGACTCTGTTTTCTTTTTTCAGCCCCCCCCCCCTCTTACCCATGTGTGTTGGGGCTCGGGGTTGGGGAATGCTACCCCCCCCCCCCTGCAAAGTCCCCCCCCTTGCAATATCCCCCCCCCCCCCTGGGAGACCGTCACTTCCATGTTTTTCTAGTTAACATGTATTGTGCTGGTTTGTGTTGCCCATCTGCTTTACGCATGGCCTTGCATTGCTTTCCCAGTACTACAAATCAAGCACCTGTGTATGTTCTGTGATATTCTCTCTCCAAAGGCGTTGTATGGGTGTGTTGTGTTGCCACTTCAGACCCAAGATGTTTTCTCCCGGTGACCATGTACGGTACCGCTCACGCACACTTGGTGCACATGTGTTGGCTGGTGGGGTCACTCCGGTGGATCATGAGAGTGCTCAACTCTCAAGGCTAGAGGCTGTGGCGGTTGAATCCCCCAAGTCGCCAGAGATGCCATTGTGCAATTGACGGGTAGTCCCACGCAACCGAAACGTCCCCGGTCTCCCACCGTTGCCGAGGATGCAGTTTTTGTGTCGGCCGTGTTCTCTTTGCTTGCGTCAGTGGAGGGTACCACAGTTTGCCTTGAGATACCCTTGCAATCTCCCCCCCCCCCCCCCCGGGAGACCGTCACTTGGTGACCGTCTCCCCCCCCCACCCGGGAGACCGTCGCGCGCTACCCCGGGACTTTGCAAGGGGGGCGGGGGGTAGGTTATGTCGCCATTCTGCCCACAGTCTATGGGTACCAAGTTTGCTTCCTCTACACTTTGGTGCATTTGAAGGGGTTAGTAAAATAGTTTAGCCCATGTGGTCATGCTCAAGAAGGTAGGGGTTATGTGGTTACCCGAGAAGGTCGGGGTTCCCATTTGCTTCCCTATCAGCAAACCGTCCATGCTTTGAGTGCCAGATTCGCAAGACGAGGTGCCATACAACTGTTGTTGGTTGCTCAGCGAAGATCCTGCATTTGGAGCTCTTCCCCGACTCCAGTGCAGTCTTTGGTTACACGGTGTGTTCTTACTCCAAATGGTCATGGAATGGTGTTTTTCCCTTCTTGTTGCAAGTTTCACTGTTTTCCGCAGTTTAGGAGGATTATTCCTGCCTTGCGGCGCCTACGGCACACCCTGTGGAACGCATGCGGCGTGCCTGCGGTGTGCAGGTGTAGCCCTCTGTTTTCTGGCTGTGGGTTTCATTTTCCACAGTTTTACCCATTAAATTGAGAGCCCATGTCAATGCCTATCATGGAGGTAGGTTGAAAGTGCATTGCCACAAGGGGTGGGGGAAGCCCGCAAGTGGGATGGGAAGCTATGGCAGGGAGATGGGCGTGGACAGATGGCAACAACAACGAGATCAAGGCCAAGCAGGATTGTAGTCACCAACACTTGGTCCACTGTGGCCCCTGGCACTTATGAACTGGCCTTTTTGATCAAAAAAAAAAAAGATTGTAGTCACCAACACATACTCGTTGTAAGGGAGGTTGGTAGGGTCACAAATTTGTACAGGGGAGAGTCAATTAATGGGTGTATATGACATAGGAGATGTAGACCAAGATTGCCCGGTGGTTGCCTCAAGCGTAGTGCACAGGCAGTGCAGCTATTTGGCCATTGGATTAGACTAAGGGGTAGTTTCTGTGCCGCGCGCTACTTTTACTGTGGGTATTAGGATTGGGTCCCCCCCCCCCCCCGCTCTTGAAATCCCCCCTAAGAATAGTAAACCCTTGGGTACAAGACCTGTGTAAAGACCCCTCCGTCGTGCCCTATCCCGCACCTCCCAAGGTGAAAATATATAAGATGGCCCCTTGGGAGCAATCGCCACTCTAGTTTGGGCCCTCCCTCTTGGAATGTCAATTTTTCCCACCCTTGTCCAAATAGCGGAGGGAAATTGCAGCTCTTCTGGCTTAGCTACGAGTTAATCTACAGCTGCTTGGTTGGGCGACATGGCTAAATCTCCGCGCCGCGTCAGGTGCTCCCCCTAAGCACCTTTTTTTGCGTTACTTGTGGGATGAAATATTACTGCCCACCCACTCAACGATGGTGGTAGATATGATCGTTGCCTAGCCTCTAGGGATACAATCGCATAATTTTTAGACTTGTACTGGAACCCCTTGTAGGCGTCTAGAGCCAAGGGCGTTTGAAAAGAGAGTAGTGTAATGAGAGCATTGGGACGGAAGCAGCATATGACATGCAAAGAAACTGAGAAAGAAGGCACGTTGCACACTTCTTCTCATCCTCTAATGCAAGGAGGCAGTGATGGCAACCCTAGCTCATGTGAGCCCAACTCTACAGGACTAATCCCCCCAGTCGTGTGCCTTACCCACACCAAGAACAAGCTGCGACATCAAGCTGCAGGGAATGGTGGAGGAGACAGGTACCTGACCTGATACCCAGGCCAGAAGACATCCAATAGTGCATGGCACAAACCAAAGGCAATATTCAGCACTGGTCAGCACCGTATTGGAGAGACTTCCAATGAAACATTCCGGAAAAATTTGTGCGATTCAGTGAATGGTTCATGGCCCCCCACTCAGAGACCAAAGTGTCACAATGGCCCTCACGATGCAGAATCCCCAGTGAAACTAGCAAAAGCCCAGGATGCCAAGGCAGCAGTAACCACCTGTGGCTCCACATCCCATGCAGTCTGCAACATCAGCTTGTGTGCTCCCTTCTGCTGCATCTGTTCCGACCACCTACTCGCAGTTTGGCCCCAGGGCCATGATGTCTAGCATTCCAATGCTGTCATCTGCCACTGTCACCCAAGTGCAGAACCCCGGGGCTCTCACTATCAGTCCCCGGGTGCCCAGCTCTGCAGTATACACACCGCGAGGCGTGTCTAGCGGCGATGGCGTGACCATGCTGTCTCAGTATTCTTCCTCCGTTCCTGGGGGTGTCCTCAGTTCCCAGTTGCCCAGTGCCACAGCGTCCCCCCAGCCTTGGATGCACAGCATGCCCAGCTTGTCACCGATGACATTGTCTCAGGCCACCCTCTCTGTGACCCCTCAGGGTTTCACCATCAGCCCCCGGATGCCCGCTTCAGCTGGCGTCTCACTGACGACGTCCTCGGCTGTGACAACTGCCTCAGGTGAGACGCCAGGCGTTATGTCCGGCACCCTGCCAGCGACTTCCTCTGGCCGACCAAACTCCCCAAGCCACGCGCCTGGGCCTCGCAATCGCAGGGTCGCTCCCGGAAAGGACCGCAGTGTCTCCATGGCCCTTGTAAATGCGCATCCGGAGTGGGCAGAGGAGCTGGCAAAGGCACAGGACGACGCGGCTGCACACCCATCGACGATGCCAGCCCCGCAGGCACCCAGTGCCGCGCCTGCCCAGGAGTCCTGCAAACGCTACCCTGTGCCTGCGGCTCCCGCCAGCCTTGTGGGCTCAGGGGACCCACTGGCGTTGTGGAAGGCAATGACAGGCTCTGACCGGCATTCATTCCAGTCCGCCAGTGCGGGGGCGGGAGTGCCCACAGGTGCTAAGAGGGATGAGTCGGCCGTGCTGCCCACTGCACTTCAAGCCCCCTTTTACAGCAGCAACCAGGCGTTTGCATCCTTTCCCAACCTTGCATCAATCCCACCCCCCGCCATCCCCACACCATGTGAAGCTGCCAGCTCAGCCTACACCCCTGCACTCCCACCTCCGAGTCTGACACTCCCACCCGATGATAATCGCCCCGAAGTCATGAGCACAGACACAACAATGTTGATGCCCGGTGCTGTGGGGGTCACGGCAACGTCGGCTCTCAGCTCTACCCTCACACCACCCAATTTGCTGGTATCAAGTCCGTCACCCGCGGCTGCTGAGTCCTCAACGTTCTTGGCAGCAGGTTCCACGTATGGCCCTATGTCCCCACCCCCGCTTCACCACAGTACTGTGCCCTAGGCCTGAGGGTGTCCGCTAAGTCCAACATCCATTGCCACCGTCCCGCAACCACGCCTTGTCTAGGCCAAAGTGCCTCTGCACATTGCCTATTTTTGGCACCTGACAGGCTTAGAGAATGCAGAGGGGGGGGGGTGCAATTATTCGATTCTTTGCTCAAGGGTTGGCTGGGTGCAGCGATGGGTCTGCTGGGCGCTATGGGGAGGTTGACTCTCCCCGTGCTTTTTCGGTATCTCTGGTCCCTTTAGCCAAGGCTGTGAATCAGAAATGGGACAAGTGGAAGATAATCACACTGGCCCCCAGAACACCCCCTAAAAAAGCACACTCCCATGTGCTGCGGCGGGCATATGTGGCAATACCACTCCACACGACAGAACTCGTAAAAGAAGAAGAAGAGAGGGGCAGATGGTGAGAGAGGGGGGGGGGGGGGGGGCTCAAGCTGCCGGGCACAAGCCCAACAGAACAGTAGCAACCCAAGCACTAACATTGTAACGTGCAATCGTTTGTTGACGTGCTGTGCAGAGGTGTTAAAGAGGGACAGGAGCCTGCTCAGCTTTGAAACATGCACTTGATTGCCGGATCTGGCTGCACTTCGTAGTCCAAATGGCCATGCATCCAGCCCGGGGCGTCCGGACCGGCTCCACTGCGAGTCACTTGCCAACTATCGTTAGCAAGGCAAAGTGGGAGCAATAAACTCAACCGTGGCGGCCGGGAATAGGTGTTGCAAGTGGCTCACCTTTGGTTCAAACTCCGTCCCAAATAGCCAAAAAATGCCCCTTTTGGGCAGTTTGGGGGACTAGGATGTCCAAGGAGGGGGGCCATTTGCATTGGAATAAACCGAGATGGTGGACAAACACCTTTGACTTCTGTCTAGTGGGTTTTGCACCCAAGTAGTGGGCTCGATGACCTCTTTTGGGGCCCAAGATACCGCAAAATCAGCCTTGAAAAGCACCCTTTTTGCAGACTTTTTTGAGGTCCACCTTCTTGTACTGTGTCTGACTACCACGGGTTGCGTTGGGCACTTTTGTGGTGACAAATGATGATAAAGGGGATCACCTGCAAGCTATTTCCATGCTGTCATTACCCTTCAAAGCCCCACTGGCACCACAGAGTGGTGTAGCACGCATGGCGCACGTGCGGGGGTATGGTTACAAGGGTCACGTATGGGTCCAAAAGTGGTCAAAAATAATTTTTTCCAAAGTTGTTCCTAGACCACTTGGAGTACTCAAACAATTGGTTTCAGGCCATTTTGAGCCATTTTTTACCCATATTAGCCCATGCAAGTTCCCCAAAATCCTTGATATGGGCAATTTTAGGACTGAGAGTGCAGTACAAGGAGGTCCAAAGGTCCAGAGCGGGGGGGGGGGGGGGGGCTTGGGCAGGGCTGCAGGGGCAGTGCTGGGGGGCATGTCTCTCGAGCGAGCGAAGAAGCTGTTTTGGAGGGGGGGTATTGGTGGGAACCATTGCCAGCTTCCTTCACTTACTGTTATTTTCCCTTTTGTGTTTTTCCTGAGCATTGACCGGCATTCCCGTCACCCGGTCACCTGGAGGGCCAGTGTGTTGCAAACGTGAGGATACAGCGGTACACAGTTTGTTGTAGCAGCAGTATGTAGCAGTACACGCCTTTAGCTCAGCAGTGCGCAGCAGGCACAAAACTGCCCCGTGTGCCCTACTGCCTGGTGTGTTTTCTTGGGACAATGGGGCTCTTCTCCCAGCTCATGGGCCATCACAGCACGCCCTGCCCAAGAATGCCAGAACCCTGGTGGTGCTGTTGATTAATGAATGCCATTATGCAGTTTTGGCCATGGAGTCTTGGAAGTGTAGGTGGAGTTTGGTGTGCAGTGCAAAGAGCATGGGAAGCAGGGCCGTCCTTAAGGACCGAGATTTTTTTTTTTGTTAAGGACAGCCCTTAAGGACAGCCCCTAGAGGCCTTTTTGCCCTGGCCGAACGTGGGCCATGTCTACCCCCCCCCGGCCCTCTTTTGGGCACCACTTCTGATTTTGCCCCCCGCTCTGCAGCGGTGGGGCTCCCCGATACGGCAGGGGTGAGGTAGCCAATTTGCCCACTTGTGGGCCACTTCTGATTTTGCCCCCCGCTTTGCAGCGGTGGGGCTCCCCGATACGGCAGGGGTGAGGTAGCCAATTTGCCCACTTGTGGGCCACTTCTGATTTTGCCCCCCGCTCTGCAGCGGTGGGGATCCCCGATACGGCAGGGGTGAGGTAGCCATTTCGCCCCATTGTGGGCCACTTCTGATTTTGCCCCCTGCTCTGCAGCGGTGGGGCTCCCCGATACGGCAGGGGTGAGGTAGCCATTTCGCCCACTTGTGGGCCACTTCTGATTTTGCCCCCCGCTCTGCAGCGGTGGGGCTCCCCGATACGGCAGGGGTGAGGTAGCCATTTCGCCCACTTGTGGGCCACTTCTGATTTTGCCCCCCGCTCTGCAGCGGTGGGGATCCCCGATACGGCAGGGGTGAGGTAGCCAATTTGCCCACTTGTGGGCCACTTCTGATTTTGCCCCCCGCTCTGCAGCGGTGGGGCTCCCCGATACGGCAGGGGTGAGGTAGCCAATTTGCCCACTTGTGGGCCACTTCTGATTTTGCCCCCCGCAGACACGATTCAAGCGAGCTGAGTGGGATGGTAGTGCTAACCTGGAGGATTGGGTTGAGGCAAGCTCGTGTTCGTGTGAGAGAGTTTTTAGCTACGTGACGGCTACGGACTTTGGCCAAACCACGGAGCGCATGAAGGTGCAATGGGGAGGCACCAGAGGATTGGGGGCCCTTTGAGGTTTTTGAGGACCTTCGCAAGACCCCTTTCCGCCCGCGCAAACGGAAGCAAGGGCATGCGGTTGAGGTGGAAGATGGTGGTTTGCTTGGGTTTGCGGCTTTCAAGGATTTGGCAGTTTCTTTGGAAGAGGATGGTGAGGCAGAGGTTCCGTTGGACATTCGAGATTTGTGGGTTGTCCCCAAGAGGGCGACACGTGACGCCGACATTGGCGATGTGTATGGGGTTGAGTTGGAGGGTGAGGACGAAGACAGTGAGGACGAGGATATGGAGCAGGCAGGTGCAGTTGCCAGTAGCTCCTCTTCTGACCTTCGTAACCCCTCAGCTGTCCCCTCCACCTCTTCTAACCCTGCCACGCAGTTGGTGTTTCGGTATGATGTGGATGAGGCGGTGTTGAACGCAATGGAGAGGGGGAGGTTGCATGAGTGGACTAAGGTTGAGTTTAAGGCCATTTGTAGGAAGCATGGTTTGAGTGTGGGCGGGGGGAAGGGTGAACTTATGGAGCGTGTCAGGGTGCACTTCCAGAGGTTCTACCAGCAGTAGGGAGTTTGTTTCCAGCTGTGCCACCGGCGATGGAACATTCGGGTGGTCGAACGCTACATGACTGTATTTGATCAGAAAAAGTATTGCTCTTGTTCATGTTGAATTGTGCAGGGTGTGAGGTAGGGTCATGCGACACATGTGGGGCTAGGATCATATGGTTGTGTGCTGAGACCAATTTGGGGCTAGGGACTCATGGTTGAACAATTGGGAACACCTGGGTGAAGACATGTACTGTCCGCGGGCTCTTTTGAAATTACCCCGTTCTGGACGGGATTTTTTTTTTTTGCGTTAAGGACAGCCCTGGTGGGAAGGAGGCTGTAGAGGGCGGAGCCTATGATTCGTTGTTGCTAAGTACACATCCTCAGGTAAGGCATCCCGAGGCCTTGTGCCACCCCCCCCCCCCCCCCACACACAGTGTATGTTTTAATTCGTGTAATTTTTTTTTTTGCGGTAAATGCGTGTAACAAAAAAATCGTCTAGTTGTGTAATTTTTTCTTTCCGGTAAGTCATGTAAGCCCGTCACACACATTTACCGCAAAAAAAAATTACACGACGTGACGATTTTTTTGTTCCACGCATTTACCGCAAAAAAAAAAAATTACACGACTTACCGCAAAAAAAAACTTACACGACGTGACAATTTTTTGCTACATGCATTTACCGCGAAAAAAAAAAATTACACGACTTACCGCAAAAAAAAATCTTACACGACGTGACAATTTTTTGTTACACGCATTTACCGCGAAAAAAAAATTACACAACTTACCGCAAAAAAAAAGTTACACAATGTGACAATTTTTTCCTACACGCGTTTACCACAAAAATAAAAAAATTACACGACCTTACCACAAAGAAAGAATTACCAATTTTACTAAAAGTGCATGCCTGTAGGCAATGTGCCCACCTCTTGGCCACTTCTGATTCTGCCGCCGCCACATTTTTGTGGTTCATTCCCATGACAAGGAAGGGTTGCACTGTTTTTTGTGTGCCTTCGATTGTCGTGTCCGGTTGGAGCTTTTCACTATCTGGGTTTGGGAACCCCTAAGCTCCACTGATTTGATCCGTCCTTTCTTGTCGGCCTTGAAGAAGTCTTCGCGAACCACCAAGCACCGCGCCTTGGGATTCCGAACGGACGGTTGGTCTTGTGGTTTTCAAAGCTTGAACATCGTGAAGCAGGTGGTGGAGCACCGGGGTACTTTTTCCAATGTGCCCCTCGTCCCAATGGGTGCCGGTTTTGTGAACTATGTGCTCAGCATTGTTAATGCCGATCGTGCTGTGCGGGTCGTTCAAGCGCCCGGTGATGATGTGGAGGGCGTGACCGAGCTTTCTGGCCCTCCTGAGTCCCCCCCCAGCACCCAAGTTGAAGGTGCACTTTCGGCTAAGGAGGACAGTGTTCATGCCACACCCACCCCACTCGAAGGCAAGGAGGCCTCCGCCGAGCAGAGCGTGGAAAGCCCGGAGGCCAGGCCGCAACCTTCCGTGGACACTCCCACAGAGGAGGAGGACACCCGTCCCAAGGTCCTCATCCGTGGAGAGTGGCGCAAGGTGCCGGATGGCTACCCAGCAGATGCATCTGGCCAGCTGGAGCGTGACCAGCTTTTCATCGATGACCTGTCCAAGCAGCTAGTGGCTGAGTTGCGCGCCACTTGTCAGTTTAACCCCAAGCCTGGTGCAAAGCCCAAGTCCGGTGACACAAAAACGGACTTGATCTACAAGCGTGCATTCTGCAACTACTTATAGCGGGTGCATGTTTTGTGGGCTGTATTTTCCTCCGCCGTTTGTTGTACCAATGGTGGAGCGTATAAGATTGCTATTATATTGGCCCCATGCCAGTGCCTTGGTGGCCTATAATTTTGGCACTAGCGTTGGCCATGGCCCTGTCGGGACTTCCCTTCTGGAGCCTGATTTTGTTCCCAGTGTTGGCACACTGGATGTTCGCCATGGCCCTGTCAGGACTCTTCTCTTGGGCCTGATTTTGAGTCTACTGCCAATGACAACATGTGAAACTATGTTATATTGGCCGAGTCCCAACTAATTGGTGGCCACGCAGAGTACTATGTGCTTTGTGGACTCGGCGTCCCATCGTTAAGGTCGCTATGGGGTGCCGTACGGAACCGGCAGCTGTACATATTGCGCATGTATTGCAAAGGTTGCATTTCTTTCAATTTTTCAATTGTTTTATGATTTACACGCCTTACTGAAAAAAAAATTACACGCCCTTACCGCAAAAATAAAAAAATTCCATTTTTTTTTTCTAATTCACACGACTTACCGCAAAAAAAAATTACACGCATTTACCGCAAAAAAAAATTACACGACTAGACGATTTTTTTGTACACGACTTACATTTTTCACACACACACACCACCACCACCACCACCGAGAGCTTGCCTGCCCTACCTCCACACCTCTCCTTCACTGAAACCTGCCACCAGGGAACAGGGCAGGAGGGTGAACGAGCTCTCAGATCTTCCCGCCAATCGACGGAACGATCACCCAATGCACTGAAAGCAGGCACACATGGGCACAGTACCAGTTCTGTACTTCTGTACTGAGGGTAGTGAAGGTTGTGGAATTCAGGCGCAGCCGCAGCCAAGGGGGGAGCACCTGACACCATGGCGACAGCCACAGAAAAGATGTTGTGTTGTTGTTTGGATGTGTCCTCTCGCGCCGGGTACCTCTGTGGATATATATTTTTTGGGACTGTGAATGGTCACCACGGGCTAAGGGCCATTTCAAAGGTTATGAAGTGGGGGCCAATTGTATTGCGCTCTTGATTGTGCCATGTTTGTGGGAAGGAGGGGTGTTTTTACACTTTTTGTGGCCCAAGCGTTTGCTCTTCCCCATCTTGGGAGGGGGTAAAAATCAGGATGCTCCGGGTGTACTCGCCCCAACAGTAGCGCATGCGGCCCAAATAGTCCCCCGAGTGCCTGACAGCACATCTGACCTCTTTGTGCCCACATCTCTGCTGCCCTTGCATTTTCCTGGGGTTTTCCTGTCGTCAGCACTGCCAAGAGCACGAAGCCCGTCAACAAAGACCGAAGCATCTCCGTTGCCCTGATGGAGGCCCATCCGGATTGGGCAATGGAACTGGCTAAGGCCCAGGACACGGGGGATGAGGCAAAGGTGGCAGAATTGGTTGCTGAGCGGGCGGCCACACCCGTAGTACCCACCTTGCAACTGCACAAACTACGACAGGCGATATCCGATGCCACACCGTCATCCCAAATCTCCGCAGCCGTTGCCCAAGCCCCCGTGCAAGACATGGGGCTCACGCAGCCCGGAATGCTCGGCATTCCACCGACGAGCCTGTCCCAATCGTCTTCTGTGTCTACTACCCCCCGGGAAGTGCCTAGCACGTCTACTACCCCCCGGGAAATGCCTAGCACTTCTACTACCCCCTGGGGAATGCCCAGCACTTCTGGTCTTCCCCTTGCAGTGCTGCGCCCGTCCTCTTCTGCAGCCACGACTCCTCGGGGCATCGAGCCTCCCATGCCCCACGTATCCGGCCTTCCACTCACAATGCTGTCCCAGTCCGCTGCACTCGCAACCCCCCGGGCAAACGACGCCATGCTTTACAGCCCCTGTGTGCCTGGCTCCTCCAGCCCGTACCCAGAGGTGCCACCGCAGCCGTTCGCAACCGCCTTTACGCTGCCGGGCCAAGCCCCCGCCTCCGCCTGCCAAACGGCACTGGTCTCCAGCACGATCTCCTCTTTCTCGTCGTTCCCCACCCTAGATTTGACCCCCATTGGCACCCCTCTTGGCACCCCACGCGGGGCCATTGGCAGCTCAGTACTTTGGGCAGCGGGCTCCACATACGGTTCTGTGTTGCCCGCTGCACCCGCGAACGCCGCCCCCTGTGCACCGCCGTATGGCCTCGCCACATCGGTGCCTTTGTGGCCGTCCAGCGCCCTGGGGCTGTAGCTTCCCTGGCCATCGGCGTTTGGGTGTGCGTCGCAGCAGTCCTTCGCTTGGGGCATCGCAAACACGAGGCAACGCTGCCTGCATGACTGGGGTCACTGCAGGAGCAAACGACAGGCCTTGGCTGGGGTGGTTTGGGGCTGGCAGGACGGGGACTGATGCTCTTCTGCGGGGCCAGGGCCGGGGGAGGGGGGGGGGTTGTCCACTGTGCAGATTCCTGCCGGCTGGCAGATGCGGCGGCACCTGAACCCCTGCTTCAGGCTTAGCGGGGGCACGGGGCTGCAGGGGCCCATGCCCAGGGCTTCCTGTTCCGGCCTCTGGCGAGCAGACTTTTGTTTCCACACACCGTTCACTCTGCCACATTGTCTTCTACGGTGAGTGTGACCCTCGGCTGGCAACTCACCTCCTGCAAGCCACTGGATTAACGGGCGGCAGCTTTCCGCCCGGAGGGGCGGCCGGGCCCGGTCCTTGTATGCGACACCCCCCAGCCCCCCCCCCCCCCCCAAAGTTTTGAAAGAAAGCGCATGCCGGTAATGCATGGTGTCTTTATCCGACACTGATTGCTGATGTCTGACTGACAGCTACTGACTGCGATTGTCTGACTAATGTAGTCAGACATGATGCTCTGTTTTCTGTTTCAGACACACTGTGTGTCTTGAGGTTTAACCAGGTTTGGCATAGAGAATAAAGATGCACTTATGCCTGACTGTGGAGTGCATTACCTCTGGTTTGCATTTGTCTGTTTTTTAATTAGGTCACACCCCCCGAGTTTTGAAAGAAAGCGGTGTGGGGGCCGCCGACCCCCCCCCCCCCCCGCAAGTTTTTGGCAGATAGCTCGGGGGTTGTCGCATCAGGACCGGTCGTAGTCGCCCCCCGGGACTTTCCGTTGGATGAGTTCACTACTTTCAATTGTTTTCAATGGAATGCACAGTGCTGCTCTCTTGGATCGCGCCAAGCCTTGGTGGCGGGTGCCGTATCACAGCGGTGACCTCAAGGCAACATTCGGTGCTGGGCCGAGAGCAGCAAGGCAAAGGACATTGAGAATACGTCACATTGCAATGAGTTGAACTGAGTGAGTCTGGCATCAGGTCAGGATCATGCTGGATATTTCAAAACTTGACATCATCCCCCCCCCCCCCCGAAAATTTGGGCGTGTCCTGTCTCTTTTTGGGGGGGGGGAGGGGCTAAGTTGAGGCGCCATGGCATTGTTTGTTAAGCCCAGCAGCAGGGCAGTCGGACATGAACCATTGGTTTGGCTGCAACTGTTACGAACCGCGCGGTTTGAGCAGCGTTTGAATGAGATCATGGCCCCGAACGCTTCACAAACCCTCTGCCATCTTTCGCAACGCTTCTGCAGGGGCCCCTTGGCCTGGGATGCCATTTCCAATTTCAACTGTCTTTTTCACTGAATGGCCTCAGGGGGTGGGGGGCAGGATGCGCAAATTGCGAAATTTCCCACATTTTGCAATTTATTTTTGTAATATTTTGCGCAGTTTGCAAAATTGTGCAGGTCCTACGCCAAACAATTGTTGCATTGGTCCAGCAAAAATGCATCACGTGCAGTGCCTGTGCTCACGGTTGGGGCCCACTGGGGGCCCCCACAGTAGTGGGTGTGTGTGCGAGACCATACTTCACACGGCGCCCGGACATGCTGAAACTCCTACAAAACCTGCAAGAGTACTGTGAGCTGCGCTGGACGGCTGTGCTACAGGCACCGCCCCCCTCACCGGACACGAGACGGAGAAATGCTCAGCGGGCCAAGGAACAGCGGGAAGCAACGGAGTCCAGCCCCAGCATCAGGGCGCGCATTCCCAAGCTCAAGTACACATCGTCGCTGCTGCCTGCTATGCACACCCCCAGGCATCTCACCGGCAGAGGAGGAGGCAAGAAGAGCGCCACTTTGTTTGCGGCTGACTACTTTCCGGCACACCGCAACCCTGGAGCTCCCCCCACGCGGCCCTACCGGTTGCTCCGACCTGCCAAGCAGGCGGCCCCGCCTCCACCTGATGTAGCTGCAGTGGGCTCGAGTCACCAAGCGGCACTGCCGGCGGGGCGAGCGGCAGCGCCCAGCAATTTGTCTCAGCGCGTAGATGCGCTAACTCCCCCGGATGCACCTCTAGGATGGGCTCCGCCGTCGCCGTCGTCGCCCCCGGTGCAGATGGAATACACCTCGGAGGAAGGGCCCTCTACCCCGGAGGTCTTCTCCTCGTCGTCCTCGTGGGAATCTGAGCCCATCAACACCGGGGGACGCTACCGATGAGCGACAGCGGGGCCCAGGTGCGGCCCCGCGCGGTCCTCACCGCCACACGCAGTGCCCCGCACACGCGCTCCCAGGGCCCGATCCGTTCACAGGTCAGGGAACCCGGCGCTGAGGAAGTCACGGCGTAGGGCACCACCTGCGCGGGTGCCCCGAGGGGTCAAAAGGCGACAGTCGGTCACAGAACGGCCGGGGAGCCCACGGCGCAAGCGACCCCAGCTACAGCAAGGGGATGCGCGGTCACATACGGCCCTGGAGGCCCCAGACCGTCACGGGAGCCCAGCCGGAGCTCCCCTCCCCATGTCCAGGCATGCGCTCTCATACCTACAGCTCACAGGAGCTATCACTCCTGAGCGTGCGTCACGCATAGTGGTGGTAAGCACCCCAGAGGGGCAGCGCACCCCACTACCGATACGAAGCCCGGAGCAGCCTCCACACGAAAAGGGACGCGACATCCCCCCGGGGATAGCAAGGATGTTGCAGCAGATCCGAATGCCTCAAGCAAGGCCACAACCGCTACAGCCCCGAAGGGAACCACGGCCCAACGCGCGGACTTCACGCACCGCCGTCCTGCCCACCGGCCCTCCGATGGGGTTCAACGTAACTAGCACCCCGTCTCCGCGGGTGCTGAGTAGGCCAGGGCAATTCTCGCCATCTCCGGCATGGTCGCCGGCGGTGACTTCCAGTTGGCACTCAGTACGGCACGTGTCCCCAGAGCATTGGTCGCCCGCATGCACACCAGGGGGGGGGGTCTGACCGACAGCAGGATTCACCTCACCTGCCCCCCGTCCTGCTGGCGCCCCTATTTGAGAGCGCCATGTCTACCCCGCGAAGGGACAGCACTCAGAGTGCGTCTGATGAGGACGTGCAACAATATGCCGTCCGGTGTTCTACCCCCCCCGATCTGCCCCCCACCCTGCTGGCGCCACTTTTTGAGAGCGTGATGTCTGCCTCGCGAGCGGGCAGCACTCATCGTGAGTGCGATGAGGACATGGGTCAGTACGAAGTCCAGTACTCTACCCCACCCTCCGTGGGGGAGTGGCCCCCTAACCCCTTTCCCTCTCTTCGCGGAGCACAGCGTCTCTGCACGGAATTGCCTGGCATGGCCCGACAGGGCCAGGGATGGGTTCGTGACCCCCATGCACGACACTCCACCATGCTGTACAGCATGCAGGAGGGTGCTCTGTCTCCCAACAGCGCGGAGGGGCTCATGAAGCATGGACGGGCCTCACGTGAGGCAACATAAAGGACGGAGGGGGGAGCCTCTTGTCATACAGGGCGGCAGCTCTCCAGAAACCCGCGCGACTTGCCCCTTGGGTGAGTTTGGGGGCTGGAATGGGTAGAAGCCCCATGGACTATTGCTCCTTAATATGATTTCCTTCCTTCACGGTTGGGGTTCAAAGGGATCTGTGTGTTCCATTGTACGGTGCGAACTTTTTGCGAAATTTGCAATGCGGATTTGCCATCCTCTCTTCGCAAATTCTGCCCTGTGCTGATGGCTTGAAAGGTGTGGCAGTGCAGCTGTACTTGATTAACATAGCCCACCGTCGCTATTTTCCCAAACAACAAGCACCAAAAAGCCTCTAGAAAATATCAGCAAGCGCCCAGAAGTACGGTGCAGGACCCCTTTCCCCCCTCCTGACCATCCCTTCACCTTGCGCAAAGACTAACCCCTGTTTAAACAGCGCTATTTTGGATGCCATTTCTTTTTAGGGTCCAAGCAAATGCACATGCTGATGAGAAGGTCATGGCATTCATTGCCAACAGTGTTGTGCCTGAGTTGCCCGCAGGTGGCAGGGCTTGCACCCCATCAATGGTGCTTACACCCACATGCACCCATCGATTGTTGTTCAACCGGAAGAACAGGCCATTCACTGCTTTGCAGAGGGAAGGTATCTTGGGTGACCACAGACGTTTCCTCTCCCCTACATGCCTTATGTGTCACCCCGCACGGCGAGTGCGTCACTAGGCTCGGCCCAATTCAGATTCTCCCCCTCCCCCGGTCGCACTGGAATAATCCCCCCACAATGCGGGACCGTGTCCCCCACACTCAGGGGGAAATATCACCAAATGAGGTAACCCCTCCTCGGTAGCTTATGTACTAGACCCTTCAGCCCCCTTTGTGCAACCACCAGCTGTGTTTCACCGTTTCACTAACAGGTGGTTGTTACAGTGAGTGGTCGTTCAACAAACGGCATTTCTGCATCCCAGACATGTTCTCTTGCGCCGCAGTGCACCAGAAGTGCCATCCCCTACAACTTCCGGGTTGGGTTTGTCAGCTGTATAGAGGCATCACACATGCACGAGACACTGGCACTGGGCACAGGCCTCCGATCGGCAGGGCTGTTTCTGTGAAGCAACGCAGTGCAAGCATTTGTCGTGCATGGATAGCCTGTCTCAATGTACCCCAACAGAAGCATATGCGACAAACGCATGGCGTTTGGTTTTGCGATGTCTGTCGCGCCTGTCTGTCACCCAGAATCATCAAGCCTCGCCAGAGCTATCTCATGAATACAACAATTGACATGCGATGGCACTATCGCTCCCCTGCATCACGATCGGATCCTTCTGCACGACCCACCTATTGTGTGCGCACTGTGTAGGAACCGCAACCCCCTTCTGAGCTACCGCCCGGTCTAAGCTACAGGAGCAAGCCAGGGCTGCATTCATTTGGCACCTAATTCAGCTCGGTACCCATGCCAACGGTTCGGTGGTACTATTGCCCAAGATGGACCTGTGCATATGACAACAGATTCCTCGGAGGTGCATGAAACCCCGGTTTGGACGGTATGGGAAAGGCACATGGGACCAGTGTATGTGTCTTCCTTGCGGCAGAGTGGCTGTACCCAGACCGCACGTTTCTATGGTGTATCCAGAGAGGGACACATTGTCTACACATCAGATGACTGAACCACTCTCTTTGCACGCTATAAGATCTTGGAACAAGCCAACAGGTATCAGGTTCTCCCTCATCCTTTGTAGAGGCCGGCCCGCACTGCAGCGTTGTAACCGGAATCAATTCAAACAATGAACCACTGGTTATGACACACCGCTGGTCTGCTGTTGCTGCTGTTGAAAATGAATAGTATGGCATTGCACGCCGACGCGGATGCATGGTGGGGATTCTGGGGGGCAAAGGGCTGCATTGGGTACACCTGGGCAGTAGAGGTTGTGCATGAGTGGATTTTGAGCATACTTCTCAAAGGAGTTTGTGGCACAAGGGATTGGGTTCTGGGCAGTTGTATATGGTTTGTGGGATGGGTGCAAGGCATACGGGACATTAATGCATACTTCATGGTATGGCCAAGGAAGTTTGAGGTCCACTTGCTTGGTACGTGGTATAATGTTAGGCGTCGGAGCTTCACATTGCCTCAAGGCATTCCAATGGATTGAGTGTTGTCATGCAGTCCATCCATAGCAGTGCACACAGCCCATGCCCCATGGCTTGCGATGGTGTGCCTCTTCTTTTGCCCCGAAACTTAAATGGTTAAACCTTCACACCCTTAAACAGTTAAAGGGGCCACAGACTATGTGGTGTTCGTGAACAACAGTGTCCCACAACCCTCCAAGAATTAACGCTTGTCATCCATAACCCCCCCAAGAATTGACAGCAAGCATTCAAATACCACAAAGTAATACCATTCATACCCACCCGTTTAGGAATTAACGGCGGGCATTGTGAAGCCAAAAAGAACAAATTGGGGTTATCCACAATCCTGCAAGCCTTCAAGAGCCAGTAGGAATAAAGGGGGAATGTTAGCGCGCAGGGCGCGCGCCGGGCATCTTTTGTGACCCGTGCCCTACCGGTGGACTGTTGCCGTTGATATGTTGGGCAACATTGTATGGATTTGCCCCTTGGCCCCCGGGACATCAGCAGATGTTTTGATTTGGGATGGGTATGGACCTTCTCGTACCCGAGGTGATTTCTTTGATTTCGAAGTTGGGGGCCGTGATGGTGCTTATAAGGGCCGGATTCATGTCATTGTGCCATTCACTGGAAGAAAGAATGGCACGTTGACAGCCCGCCAACAATGTTACAATGACGTGCACGGGTGGTATAGGGCACGCATTGAGCAGCTGTTTGCTCGGTTGTGGCACGCAAGATGAGGCAGAGGATGAGGCAGAAGTGTGTGTGTTGTGTTGCCAGAACACTCCACCGTCGCAGTTTGTGATGAGTGTAAGGAGCACTATTGTACTGAATGTATTGACACCCACACTTGTGGGACCAATGTTATGATGCAGCTCTACTGTTCGCGATACCTCAATAACGCCTATCGCTTCTACTGGAGATTGATGCGGTTGTGCTATCCTAACCCCCCATTCTCCCAACTTGCTAAGGTGTTGACCAAGATCGCCCTTAAAGGAGCGAGAGTGGTACTGTGTACCCCAGTTTGCAACTTTCTTGAGCTGGGGCAGTTTGGGTCACCTAATTCTAAGGGCGTTTCCAAGGGGTGTGCTTGGGGGCTCTTCGGGGGGAACATAGTCTAAAAGGCGCGCGCCGGGCAAACATTCCCCCAAACATGCATCTAGAAACCTCCAAGAATTAATATTAGTCCTCCTCCAAGTCACAGGTTGTCAAGCTAGCCCCCTTGTGTTGTTTTGTAACATTACACCACAATTGGTGGATGAGGCCTTTGAGCAGTAGTGTGTGGATGAGGCTTGTGGCCTAAATGGCCTGCCATTGCACATTTGCGAGTCATAAACATGAGGGAACCCTTGTACGCGGGGTGCAACGCGGGGCATGTGCGAAGCACGCAGGGCATCTTTTAGGCTCTTTGTGTATTTTAGGGCATGTTGTTGTGTTGCAACTAGGGATGGTAGGGAACCATATTCTGCTGCATTTTACTTCACAATTTTTGTGCCGACTTCAAATTTTTCTGTGCCTGCTAGTTTGTGCACCGCCTAATGCACACCACTCATGTTTTTTCAAATGACTGGAGGGTGTCCTCTGGTGATCTTTGATGGGTCACGAGAAGAAGCAAATGCGGCCTGTGCGGGTCATCAGTTACAATGTGGTTTGCGGAGGGGTCCCCACATCCGTTTTGGGACTGGGCAGCCCCAACACATGAAAAACAAACACATACAAACAATCACAAGCTCAAGGTTGTGTACAACATAGTAGTTACTTCTCGGTGAGCAGATCCCGTCTCATTTGGGAGTAGACGGTAGCAAGAGAGCAAACTTGCCTGGCGCGCGGTGGGGGCGCACGGTGCGATGTAAGCCTAACTGGCGTAGAACAAATGAAATGTTGCACCACCGGCATGGTACACCAAGCTAAGGCCAAGGACAGTCAAGCCCAACCCTACCGACTTTGTACTCCGGGACTAGGTGTGCTTTGTCCGCAAGATGCATAAGTGGCGGCAGCCCGGGAAGCATGATCAAGAGTCCCTACGCCTCCACCCGCGGGCGTCTCACACCGTGCGGCGGCACTAGACCTATCACACCCCCCTTAGGCCGCGCGTTACCTTGACCAACATGCCCCCAATGCCTCGCTGCAACACGAGGGGCAGTTGGTGGCACGGTATTTGGCCGAGCCCTGACTCCAACAATGCCGCCATCATCTGATGTACACTATCTCTTGTGCTTTCTTTTTGATGGTGATCATTGGCGGGATTTCTTTTGAAAGGCTTTGATATGTGCGCGAGTCACGTGAAAACTCCACTCAAAAGAGAATGCTGGGCACCAACAAAACAAAGAGCCACTTTGGGAGCGCCCTTTTGCCAACCTTGGTGTCGGAACAGCCTGCTTGGCGGTAGGCATGCGTGCCTCACAGCCACGTGACGAGCAATGGCTTGGCTCCGACTGCTTCAAACAGCACATGACCTCCACCTCCGTCACGCCGAAAGATTTCCTCTCATCTGCTGCTTGTGGATAGGTGAGCGGGCCAAAATCCCCTGCCAATATTGTCTCAAGGCGAAGAAATCATGCTACCATTGTCTAGGTGAGCTTGGGAAGCGCCCCTACGTCGACACATACGAGTGCACCAAGCGGCACCAAAGTGACGCCATGGCCATGCACTTCCTTTGGGAAAGGGCTAGTCAACGATGAAGGGTCCAAGCACCCACATTTGATTGCTGTTGTACCTCCGCAAAGGCTTTTGCCATTAAGGTGTGGTGGTTGGCTGCCGCACTAGAGAGTGCCTCCTCTTTCCTTGTATATGAGCTATGGGTCTGCGCCCTATGCCGTGTCTAACAGGGATCCAATGTATCATATATTTGAGTCGCCCGATTTCCAAGAACTATCTTGAGTACTCATGAACATTTTGAGTTAGCCCCCCTCCAAGAAAAGAAAAGAAGAAACGGAATGTTGTTTGCACAATTACTGAGTGTGCCTATGCTGTACATAAATGGACCTTCAGCTTTCCGGGTTCTCCCAAGTACACACAATGACACCTTGAGCGCCAGGAACAAAAAAAAAAGAAACGGAATGTTGCAACAAAGCAGTCATGGGGCACCGAAAACCAAGTATAGGGGACCGATTGCTGTGTTTGAGAAACATGTTTGAGAAACAACAACATTTTGGTCCACAGGCAATTGTGTGTGGTGTGTTTGTGGGGTGTAGAGGAACATTGGAAAATATCAGTGTTGCTATGTTTTGCCTCCTTTGTACACAAGGCAAGCAAGTCGCAACACTTGAAAAGTGGCAAATGGCCATTATCCGGGCTATGTCCTGTTTGGAGGAGATGGTCGATGATGATGAGTTAAGTGGGCCCTACCTACCCAATGCTCTTTGATGATGAGTGATGATGAACGCAAGGATGGCAATATCGCAGTCACACATTGGGTTGGGCGTTGGCCCATGAGGGATTCCACATGACATATGGCAATGAATGGTAACCTCTTGAAGCCCTGAAGTGATGTCTTTTATACAAGAGGCACCGTGTGTGTGCCTGCCACTATTGTGGGCTTCCCCAACCGGAAAGGGGCGAGTCCATCTCCCCAATTGGAAAGGGGCCAGTCCATGTCCCCAACCCCAAAGGGGCCAATAAACGCAAGTACAAAAAAAATTGTACAATCGTCTAATTTTTTTTGGCAATAAAGTCGTGCAATTTTTTTGTGTGGTAAATGCAAGTGCAAAAAAAATGTACAATTGTGCAATTTTTTTTTTTGCGGTAAACACGAGAACAAAAAAAATTGTCACGCTGTGTAATTTTTTTTGCGGTAAATGCAAGTACATAAGATCATCCCGTCGTGTATTTTTTTTTGTGGTAAACGCAAGTGCGGTTCACTCGCACCTACCGACAAATGAAAATTACACGAATTACAACATACACCCTAATCCCCACTCCAACTTGCCCAGAGGTCGTTCTCAGCCGTTACAAATCCGGAGCACGGGCTGCAACTATCACAGACTTAGTGGAGGCGCCAAGCAATGGAGAGGCACAGCTGGGCAATCCCAATAGAGCTGGGTATGGCCAGAGCGCTCACATCTGATAGCAATGCACTTGTGGAAGGACGAGAGGGATGAGGTCCATGGAGTGTAGTGGACCGTTGTTACTAACCCCTCAAACCAACTCCCTGCGTGTAAAAAGGGTGTAGTACAGCGGTAAATGACGCGTTTACTAAGCACCTGTTGCGGCGCACAGTGCAACTGAGTCGCCCTCAATATTGCTGCATTGTCCGGATTGCATGTTAAAGGAGTTGAGATACTTCTCTGGGCCACCATCCTTGAGTTTTGGTCTCAAAGTTTGGATTTCAGATGTCAATAAACAAGGTGGCAAGAGTAGACCAGAGCCCAAAGCGTTGCGATGAAGTTTTTTGCAAGATGGCTAGGTGATGTGTTTGCTTCAAGTGGAGAGGAGTGTAGCAAAATAAACCAATGTGACAAAAACAGAAGTGTTGTGTGCTGTTTGTGCCCCCTCCCCCCCTTGGTGCAGCAAGTATCTGAAATCTGAACATGGCTCACAAGGACAACACGGACAACGTGGTAGCGTGGCAAGACACAAGGCGTCTTGACAAGAGATTGCAGGGTGAGCGGATATGAAGAAGACGGAGGTTGAGAAGTTCAGGAACCGGGTAGTAGGGCACTTCAAAACCATGCAGACCCAAGCAAGTTACAAGGGGTGGTGGCGGAGCGGGGGGTGCTGCTGGAACATGGAGAACTAATGTTTGCGGGCCAAGCAGGTTTGGAGCACATGGAGACGGGCATGTCTTTAACTGCAGCACGGATGTATGCAGGATAAACGAGACAACAAGCCAACTGCAATAAGAAATTTAAGGGTCAAGAAGCAACAGCACAATAGGGTGCAGACACAGCTGGGGTATTGCTGTGAAGCACAATTCATCCACTAAACCTTGGGGTGGTTTCAGTGAAAGCACCTCTCGTCCTTGAAATGACGAGGCAGAAAAGAGGAAGGCAACACTTAGCATTCTTACATCATGATCGGTGAAGCGTTGCCCCAGAATTTCTAGGTGCCTGCCCCACCATTGAAGACCACATAGGGTGAAAAATTGAAGGGTGGGGGGGGGGGGGGGCTGGAAAAGGGGCTCTGAGGGCAGAAAGGTTGGTCTGGGCATTTAGATTGCAAATAGAGGAAGCTGTAAGTGGTGCTGATAGTGTATGAAATGCAACCCACTGATTCATCTCAGCTTTCAATCTTCACACCGCTGTCTCTTTCAGCCTGCAGTCATTGTGCCTCATGCACACTGGGAAGCCTACGGGCGTGTCAATCTCCCACTGCATCACCTGGTTTCAGACTTAGCTAATCCCCATTTCATGTTAGATCCGCAACCACAGCCAATGTGGGATCATCGTAGCACTGGACAGCTCTGAACCTTGATTCCGAGAGGTTATCTGGAGTACTGTGAAGTGAGCAGCCTGCGCCAGCTCATCTTGGTCTGAGCCAATGGACGGGGAAGCTGTAAGGTCTTGGCGCATGCCACTGGGAATTGGGGTCCCCCCTTGATTGGGGGGACCAGCATACCCCTTGAACCCCCCCTCCCCCCCCTGCTCTTGAGCCCTTCCCCGAAAATCCGTTAAACAACCAGCCTCAGTCACTGAAACCAACAGGAATCAGTTAAACTTAGGGGGCCACTGACAGCACCATTGTGGAAATTTGATTTTTTCCTTCGGAACCATCTCTTCTTGGTTCAACAGGTGCTGTCTGATGGCTGGGTGCCTGGGCAGGCAGGTTTCACCTTCTTGTCCTAAAGGGTGGGGAGGAGAGGACACCCAGGCACTCAAGGGGTCCAAGAGAGCAGGGCGGGCTGTAAGAATAAAAACCTGTAAGTTCCTCTCCTGCCCTCCCGCTCGGGCCACCCCGCCTTCTCTGCCCCCTGGCTTCAGCTTTGGCTCCACACGTTTTGAACAATCGATAGGGAAGGTAATAGTTAACAACCTTGGAACTTTTGATGTGATTAGTTGCAGTTGAAGTTGCAGACAGCAGTTGCAAACAACAACCATCCAAACGGCACCAAGAAATAACAGTGGGCATTCAGGGACCATTCACAGGAAGAGAACTTACAAGATTGATGAAGTGTTGAAGTGCGGAAGTGCACACCAGTGTGTGCATGCTATCTGTCTGTATGCACCACTTTTTATCTGTGAGTTTTTAAAGCTGTGAGTTGTGTTCAACAAACTGTTCTGCTTTTTTTGTGTCCGTTGTGTTTGGCAAACTATTCTGCTTTTTTTGTGTTTGGTCAGTATTGTTACCGCATCTTGCAACTGGGAGTCTGCCGGACATCAGCGTGTGGACACACAAAACAATACGCTTCCTCTCTGTGCGTCATCTACACTCCTTTGGCATTTGTGTCGTTTTGCTTCAACACTCTTAGCAGCAGGCAGCAGGCAATGCTTGATTCTGTGTGCTTTTGCAACCATCTGTTGTGTATGTCTGGCAGCATGGCATCCATTGTACACCGACCCTGGCATATTTTCAAGTAGCCGAACACGGAGTATGCATCTTGGTGGAACCAGGAGCACCCGCACATCTTTGCAGCCCATGCAACATGGGGCACGGCTGCAGGCAATCATGTACTACAGTCCCGGTGCAAGATGTAAGTTGAGGTGCAGGAATGTAATCAAGTGATGGCAACAACACTTCAGAAACTGGGATTACAACAATTGCAGCAATCCTCGCCATTGAAACAAGTGGTGTTTGTAGCTGGAATCTTCGGAACATTGAAGAACGCCCACATCATAATCTTCGCGAAAGAACATTCTAGTAGAGTGGTACCAGAGACCAATGTCCCGCGGCCAATCCTCTGTCGAAGTTCAGCAGATCCACCACACTTGGCTGAAAGAAAAACATGAATTAGCTTGTAGAATCAGAATCTGAAGCATTGGCAGAATCATTAGAATCATCATCACCAGAATCAGACCTAGAATCAGAAGAGCTTGACTCAGAAGAAGAATCAGCACTAGACCTGGCATGTAGCCAACCATCCATCCTTCTTACCATCCATCCATCCATCCATCCAAGCATCCAACCATCGATCGATTGACCAGTCCATCCAGCTGTCCATCCATTCTTTTGACCAGTCCATCCGTCCAAGGGAGCCCCTCTCCAGGGGAGGGGGGGGTTGGAAAAGGGGCATCAAGGGCCCCCCCTCGCACAGTTTCATTTTTTTCGGGGCGCTTGAGCAAGGCAGCACTGAAACCTCCCACAAAAAGGCAAGGCAGACAAGTGTTCAACATGTCCCCCGCCCATCCAAATAGCTGCTCCAAACAGCAAGGGGCAATTGACAGAGGCCTAAAGGTTCCTTTTTTTGTGACGGTGGATAACGAGGTGATTGGTGTTGTTTTTCATGTAGGGTATAGCTACCATGTCCTTTGTTTTGTTGTTTGTCGTGTTGCACTGCACAATATAGGCTCAGCATACTCCCATCGATCTCATTCCATACAGGGTAAGAGGTGTGGTGCATCCACGCATGGGAAGGGGGGAGCATGTAGCAAGCGAAATCAAAAATGAATTGCCCAAAATGGATTGTGAGAAGGTATGGTCCATCCGTTCGATCAACGGGGATTTCTTACTATGCATGAGTAGGGCGATGCGTTCGCCAAAACCTTGGCGAGCCTGGCGAGTGGACTTCCTTTGGCTTTGGCGAGTAAATTTCCCATAATTCCTAAAGGGGTACCGGTTGTCGGCCAATGGCGCATAGGGGCCGTGGGGTGGAATTATGGGGAATTATGGGGAATTATGGGTAATTATGGGGAATTATGGGACAATTATGGTTGATGTATGGGGAATTATGGGGAATAATGGGGTTTTATGGGAATTATGGGGAATGGTGAATGCATGTCTTCCCGACTTGCGGAGCACACGCATCCAGATATTTCCCCATAATTCCCCATAATTCTCCACAAAACCTCACAATTCCCCATAATTCCCCATGAAACCCCATAAAACCCCATCATTCCCCATAATTCCCCATCATTCCCCATAATTCCCCATAATTCCCCATAATGCCCCATAATTCCTATCCGAGCGCATAGGCCTGCATGAGACCTGCAATTTCCCTCCTTGTGACAATGGACCCACTGAAGGTCCCATTTTTGACTCAATCTTGAAGGCTAATGCAGTGCTGCTTGTGTTAATGTATGTCTTCCAGTCCGGTAGCAAAATGCATGGCTGTTGAGTCACGATTCCCGTCATTCGCCAATTCACTGATTGGGTTCCAGTAGACGTCTATCGCACAGGATAACATATTCTTTGCCCAATCCTCAACCAACTGAGCCGGTCCAAGAAATATTTGACAGCCTGAGCAGGTGAACTCCAGGCAACATTCAGAATTTGTTCAATGCAATTACCGTCATGCCTGTGTCATGGGGTCATACGGCAACTGAGTATCTGTTGCCGCATTCCCTTTGTAGTCCTCTTCCAAGGCATAAAGATAAAGTCGTTTGGCTGCAGTATGAGCTGGTGAGTGGCTCACAGGTTGAAGTTAGGACAGTAGGTAGATAAGGCGGTAGATAAGGTGTGCCGCCACTCATGACAGTTCAAGAGGAGCTGTTTTCACCAGTGGTCCACACCATATGGAGACCCAAGATTTTAGCAGAGGGTCCAGGGGACACCGAATTTTGGAGGTTGCAAAAGACGCACCGCGCGCACAACATGTATAGTACTCCCTCCGAGGCCAAAACAACAATAGTTCTGATACTCACTCGCCACACAGTCAACCACGCTTCCCACCCAAAGGTGTGAGGCCCGCTGTGTATTGGGGTGATTTCGTAGACCTACCCACCGATTCGACAGCAAAGTGCATGTGTTTCCAAGCTGTAGAAGGTACTACCATTGCACATACTGCACTGTGACCCGTTATAGGTCACCCATGTCTCTTTCATGGCTTCGTGCAGGCATTGCAGTCACCCACATCCTATCAAATGATGATACGGTGCCTACCACCGTCATCTTCGCCTCTGAGTGTCGGCAGTAAGTGAGCATCAAGTAACCAACCAGCCAAGGAACCAAGGACTGATCTTTTCCCCATACTTTGTTCCAACACGTTACGCAGTGCGCGTGCGGTGCAAAAGTAATACCCCTCGGCCAGGGTGGAAGGGGGAGAGTGAAGGATCTGGTTTGTGGACCCTTCAGATGTATTGCAGCATTTTGCAATTATTTTTAAGTTGTCAAGTTGGTACATTGTGGGACCCTCGTTTGTACTCTTTGTGCTACTCTTTGATGCAGGTTGTTGCAACCATGGCAGTATGCCCAGAGTGTCAGTGGGAGGAAAACAAGCAGATTGGAATCCATAGGATCTCATGGGATGACCCAAGCAGAACAAAAGTAAAAACTGACGCAAGACCAACTCGCGAACACAGCGAAGATGGGAAACATGCGACATGATTGGGTGCATCATGCCGACCATCTCGCTGACGCTCGAGAGCATTCAATGTGTGATGGCTCAGTTTGAAGTGCGTTCGCCACTTTTGCGACGATATTGGTTCCTCTACCACCCACAGACATTGAAACCCATAAATTATTATCAGGTGATATTTGAGATGTGAAACTTGCATGAAAAGCGGCCCTACCACTGCCAGATGATGAGCCATCTCTCGTGGTGTGAGTGCCTTGCAAAACTTGCCATTCACCACATTCACTGCTGAAACAATGTGATGATATGATTGGTGTATGCAGATAGGCAACACATAGGCAACACGTGCAGTTTGTCATAGACAGATAGACAGATAGATAGATAGATAGATAGATAGATAGATAGATAGATAGATAGATAGATAGATAGATAGATAGATAGATAGATAGATAGATAAAACTATTGAGGCAGATTTTTGCAATGAATATGAGTTTGTGGAATTGGTTGATGATTATCTGCCGGCATTGAAGCAATATGTAAAAGGTCATTTGCACCCGGATGATATACAAAAGTTTAGCTGGGACAGGCTTACATGTGCAGAGGCGCTTGCCATTCTCTCTGACTCATTGAAATGCACATCAGACACAGAAAACACACATCAGACACAGATACAAAACACTACAAGGATATATTGGATTCCATCAAAGAGGCCTTTTGCGTGCGATAGCGAGAGTTTTTGCGGTAGAAGGCTAGATTGGCACGTCCCCCTTTTTTGTAACAAATCCCCTCTCTGTGATGCAAATCCTCCCCTGTATGGTCAGACACGTCCCCTGGCTATCCACAGTAGGGTAGCTGGGAGTACACGTGTGTATACCCCGGTGTATACCCCAGTATACGGGGTATTGGGCTATACCTTGCTATGACCTCAGCAGTATGATCGTCTGCCACATTCCTTTTCAGGGTTAGGACACATCCTTCCAGATGAAGAGGTGCATGATGTGCCTGAAGATGAAGGGGCAGAATTGGTTCTCCGAGTGATGGCTACTAAGTAGCAAGTTGATCTCGACTGAAGGTAGCAAGAATGATTCGGCTTTTTACTCCCTCAGATTCAGTGAATGCCCCCAAGTACTTTGACATCCATTGTTGTTGAATCAGAATTGCACTAACCCTAACCTTCAATTAAAAACTGTCAAAACTGACCTATGCAAACCCAACATTCAAGACTATGTGCAGTCGGGCCTCTTTTTTTCCATGCCAGTGGCAGGGCTTTGAGAACCTCCCAATTTGAAATGATTTGGTACTGTGCAGGTCAGGGTGTACAAAGATTAGTTTCTCCAACTATAGGAGGGGTGGTGGCCTCTGCAGTATGGCATATGTAATGATACCCATGTTTGCCAGGGGTTTTCAGCCTTGTTTTTCGTAATCTGCAGAATTCAGCAGAATTCCGGGGGGGGAGGGGGGTTCTCAGCTAGGATCCATGGAATCCACAATTACGAAATCTCCAGAGCGCTGTGATCCTATCTTGATGCAACAACACAGTGTGCTCCGATGTCAGAGCATTTCCCAAGCTCTAACACACTGTCTTTTTGCAGGTTCCCGATGTCCGCAGTGCATCCAGGTCCCACTCAAGATGTCACTGTCAATATTAGCAGTGTCTTGCAATCATCCCGCGCATCATACGAGGTATTGCATGGTATTGGACCGTCGTTGGGCGGTTGTCAATCCCCAAGCACGCAATCCCCAAGCACGGACGAACACAGGCTGGCCAGTTCTTCTCGTGCGTTCTTGTGTGTACCGGAAGATCCACCGGACTTGCCTGGTAGCATGAAACAGCCTGCGAACAAGGCCTCGCATTCATATCCATCCTATTCACGGTGGGTCACCTCTGTAAGTCAAAGATTTAGTCAGAGGGGCTCCTCAAGTCGGAAGAGCTCAACAAGTCGGAAGGGCTCCAGCTCAAATCGGACTACTGGTGGCTCGAATCGGACTGGTGGCTCGAATCGGAAGAGCGTAACTGGGCCGAAGAAGAGTGTAGATGAGATAATCGCGGCGCACTCGCCAGTGGTTGCGAACGAGGCCGATGAAGAAGAATGTGAAGGTGAGGAATTGAGTTCTTTTGACAAAGAAATCGAGGCGATCCGCATCAAAGAGTTGTGTCATTGGTGTGCGACGACCGGAGTGATGTTGATTTTGTATGTCATTTCCGACGTGGCGCACCACAAGTTTCGACATCTTCCACACCCCTCAGAATGGTGCGCCATTCTTTTGCTGTTGTATTGTTTGGCTTCGGGGATTGCCATTCATTTCGTCGCTGGAGCAAAGCCGTATGCGGCTTACCTGCTCGGGTTGGGATCCGTGTTGATGACGTGCCTCGTGGCATGGCATTGGGACAGCCACGTCGCTCAATTCAAGCATGGGATATTTTCCGATCAACCTTTCTTGCAGCATATGGGCCCGTGCAAGAGCACAGCTCTGAGTAATGGCACCGCCTTTGTTTGTGTGGATTCCGACACGATATCAAATGGATTTCAGACATCCCTGTATGGACTCACCTTTGGTTCTTCAGGTTCCGATTTTTTGGACACTGCCACATTTTTTCTTGTTTTGTTTCAAAACTGTTTACAATCCAGCTTTCTATATTGTCTGGGCTCCAAGAAGACTGCGATAGTCAGTGTGATCCAATGGCTACTCCTCGCGTGCTGGCCTCTCGCCTTCCCGGGTCCATTCCCATCGCGGTTGTGCCGTATAGTTGCCACAGGGATTTGGACAGCCCACCTGATCCGATCAAGTTACGTCCATGAATCAGCGGTCATAGACCGGACGGACTTGATCGACGACTTGCGGCAGACGGTAGCACAAACCCTTAAGGAGCGGGAGGATGGCCAAAACGCCGACAGCGTGTTAAATCACATCCTCAAGAACACGATGGCCGATGCTTCTGGCTGCATCGATTTGTGTTGTCAGCAGGACGCAAGTGCCAATGCGGATGGGATTCTCACCAAAGCATCAGACATTCTGTTTAGAGGGATGTGGTGGTGCAAGATGCGTGAGGCGATGCTCAAGATGGTAGCGGGACGCTATGAAATGGAAACGCGTCCTGTAAACCTTGTAAATTTTGTCGAAGATTTTCTGAGAGGCCGAGATGTGGAGAAGATGCAATGCCCTGACACCACTGTAAAGCTGGATCCCATGGTGTGTAATGTCATATTGGACAATGCAGTGACCAATGCAATGAGACACGGATTTCCAAACGATCCCCAAGTGAAGCTGGCGGTCCAGGTCCGCGACAGAATCAACGAGGAAGGTGTTGGGCAAGCCCTTGATAATATTGATTCAGACAACGATACCTGTCAGTCGGGCCTGAAGCCCGTCTGTGTACGCTTCGTGGTTACCAATCGGGCAAATACCCAGCGAGCAGGCCTCAAGACCTGGTCATCGAAGAGGCCTGTCCAACAGATGTTACCAAAGGGCCAGCGTCCAACGCTATCAGATGGCCTCGGCCTGCAACATATCAGTATGGTGGCAAATGCATGTAGCATGATGGCGTTGCTGCGGCAACAAGATGATCGGGTGTTTTTCGAGCTGCGCATGGACACTACATTGGACCTAACGTCGTCTCTTGCATCACCAGAAGCTGTGTCCTCAGGTGCTGCCCGCTTCCCGCCGGGATTGAATATTCTAGGCCTCGATGACAGTGACATCGCCCGGCAAAGTCTACAATTTCATCTCGAGAGGGAGGTCCCGGATGCCACGGTCGCCATGTATGGGAAAGATACTGCTGAAGTTGAGGATTTCAAACGAGCAGCTTTAGACAGTGGTGATATCTTAATTGTGGATGAAAATGTTGATGTACCCGGTGCGGAGTTCGTGGGGACTACCATCGTCAAGGAGCTTATGGCTGCAGGGTACCGCGGGTTCGCCTGCATCCGGTCTGGCAATTCCGCCGAAGCTGACAAGGCGCTGTCTCTGGCGAGTGGTGCGCATTGGCACGTTGGAAAAGAGGTACGCATTCGCGACATGATCACCCAGCTGGCGATTGAGTACAATGTGTTCTGTGCCGACCGCTCCCAAGAGCAGGGAGAGTCCCAGGAGTCTACCTGTGCTGCTGCTTCTTCTACTAGGGCTGGTTCAGTGCCGACCGTCAGTCGTCGTGACTCGTTTTTTCCCCCCGCCGATCCACAGGCTAGTATGCCAAGGTCCCTGTCTATGCAGACGGGGTGGCTGCGTGGGCGAGGCGCGCCCTCACGCAGCCTCATGTCAGCACAGGCCGCAGGATTCTTTAGGCGGAGAGCAAGCATGAGCTATTCTTCTTTCTGCTCTTCTGATGCCAATACAATTGAAAGGGGCCCAGTTAGTGCATATGGACTAATGAGCTTGCCACCTCATGCAGATTGCTAGAAAGTGCTTCACGTGCTGATATTTGGCCCAGGTTCGGTACCAGCACCAGAATCTTGCCAATGTTTAGCTCAGGTTCGGTACCAGCCTCGGAATCTTGTTCCTCTTTTCCGGTGCGGTCATGCATATCACTGTCTCTTCCTTGGAGTACGAACGTGCACACCTCTGCCAGAATGACGTGCACAGCCCCTGGCTTGGCCAAGTAATTGCCTGTGCAATGCCGTGTCGTCGGTAGCTCGCATGTATGCCGCTTTTTTGGCACACACAACGCGGTCGCAAATCATATGCATAGCGTTACCGGGCAGCAACAGGTGTTGGAATGCAATTTGTATATTAGCCAGTTGACATGTTCACGAAAGGCGCGATTGGGAGCATATGCATAATGGACCTCTTTGTGCCCGACTTTTGGGGGGCGCACCATGTGCTGCGCGCGCGCTGTGCGAAGAGTAGGCTATTTTGGACCCGTTCCCCCCGGTGGCCAAGGTGACCGCAATAACTACTGTGCTCCCATCCACAGGACTGCTCAGATTCTTACTCAGTCCAAAAACTCAGATAAAGTTGTGTTTCACACTGAAAATGCCGGATTGATGTCTAAATCTGCTGTTTTTGCCCTGCGGATGTATGCTTCCCGAGTGGTGGGTGATTTGCAGAGTGGTCACGGGAAATCTAGCTTACTAATGGGCGCTGTGCGCCCGCTGTGCAGAAACGCCCCCTTGGACGGGGTGTACTTGTTTGTTTGCAACACTTCGAACCGGCAGCCTATCCGCATGGCAGCAGTCTGTTTTGGTTCCGCAAGACCCCGTTCAGCCAAATCTGTTCTGTCAGACCGACAGCTTGCCCACATATGCTCAACACGGGACCCATTGGTTGTGTCCGTTTACGGCACTACTACATGCTTGTCCTGCGGTTTCCCCCTTCGTCCTGGTCCGCTTTGATCAGGGCGGTGGTACCATGTTTGCTGCGCTCATCAGGTGCATGCTCGCGGGCTGCACACTGGAGCTGCTCATCTCTTTCTGTCCCTCGTTCCAGAAAGGCACCTAGTGCGTATCATGAACACTTCTTCTTGTTCTTGCTCACACGCACCTGACGACGCCCGGTACGTTCAGGCTGCTTTAACACAGTGCCTGTTTGTCGCGTGGATCACGTTTGTCTGTTTATTAGGGTATGAGCAGGCGAACATTACATGTGGCCGGCCGCCAGTGGCCTGATGTTTGTCCCCAGTGGCCCACAAGCTAATGAGCCCAGTCTATGCAGCTGGGGTGGCTGCGTGGGCGAGTGGCTGTCATGTCACCATGTGAGGCTGCAGGACCCTTTCTGAGGCGGGAACCGCAAGCATGGGCAATTCTTCGTTCCGCCCTTCAGGGGTCAATGGAGTACAGAGTCGCCCAGCTAGGATTAAGCTCTTTTTTGTTCTGCAGACAAGGTGTATGCTTCTCTGTTTGGCACCTCACACCTGTGTGCACATGTGCGCAGTCTATGTGTGGATGATCCCGGGCATCTGCCCAAGGAGTGGTCTTGTCCTTTTGCTGGCGTCAACTCTTCTCTGCAGTGATTTATATGGTTGCCCGACCCATGTTTCTCTCATGCCCCGCTATGGTCTTCCCAAACCCCCCAATATAATGTTGTTCTACCTCCCCTTGTGCCCCTCTGACCGCTTTCTCTGCCTTCACCTCCCTCTCACCCCCCGAAACGTCCTTTCAGCACTCCATTGCTATCCGATGCTCTTGCTCCTTTTTCCTCAACCGTCCCACAGGCGTGCACTGAGCCTCGAGCATATTGGTTCCTCCTTTTCCCTTGTGTCATGAGCCACATGGAATATCGCCTGCTGATAGGGCTCCTGTGGTGTGTGACACTGCAACGTCAGGTTGGAGTACCTCTTCTCAGGAAATGGACCCATCGAGGATGTTGGTGATGTTGACGGACAGGCGGATGGGGCGAGCAGGGCAGCAGGCTAAGCTAAACTCAGCCACCAATATTTTTCTTTCCGAAAATCAGCTGCATTTGTGGGCTCAGCCACTCGTACATGACCCCTACTCTGACTGACTCTGACGTACTGAACCATCTCTTGGTGCTGCCTCCTGTTGTTGTTGTTGCTGCCGCTGCGGCCACCAACACCACCTGTGTCATTGTTGCCATCTTTCCGTCCCAGCTTTGACATTGGATGCTGTTCTGGGAGCCCTCTGGGGTGTGTGGAGGAGGATTTGTTTTTGCCTGCCCATTGGGCTGAGGTGCTGGAATTGCAGAGTAGTTGTGTGGTCCCACCTTTGCTCTGTGACTGCTGCAATGTAGAGTGTGACGGTGACAAGGTGGTCTCTATGCCCCTCACTTTCTGTCTCACTTTCAGTCAGTCGTTCGTCCATCATTTCAACAACAATGATCCCTTTTTGCAGCTCATGTGGCAGCTGCACTTCTTGAGCTGACTTCTTGACCTCCATCTTGGGGGACCTCTTCATTTGGAGTCTCGTATAAACCATATAAATTGTTAGCAGTGGCATCAGGGGCAAAGGTGATAGCTACCCCCTCCCCCCCCCTAATCGCCCTTGCGGGGGCGAGGGAACCGTCACTTTCCATTTTGCAAATTTACGCAGAAGGTTGTATATTGAGCTTCTCCGGTGCGTTTGCTGGCTGCCCAAGGTGGTATTATTGGTGCATTGCTGTGCATTTCAGGTTTCTTGCATCCAAGGCACCACATACCCTGTATGCAGAACACTTCAATTTTTCGTAATTTCAAGTCATGGATTAGGCAGAAAGAAAGAAAGCTTTGTGTGTGGATGGTAGCACAAAGGAACAAGCGGGTCATCGTAACCAAGATGATGTGCTTGGCTATGACCAGGAAATGGGACAGTGCATCAGACACGGAGATTGTGTGGGCAAAGAGTGCGCGTGGTGTATGGGGACTAGCAAATGTTTTTGGCAACGGAAAATTGTACTTCACGCGCAATGTTCCTGAGGCAAACTGCTTGCCGCAGGGGCTGGAGCCCCCTGCCAAGCCTCCTGCCAAGCCTGCTCCCAAAGCGGCCAAACCTCGTGCCAAGTGCAGCCAAACATGCTGCCCAGGTGGAGAGCCCATTCCCGTGGCCCCTGTTGAGCATGTGCACCTCTTCAAAGTCATACTTCCGCCAGAAAAAGTGGCACACAGGGGGTGTTGCCTGAACCGTGCGCGCACCGTGCGTCCTTTTGCGTATTCTGTGTTACGCAAGGTTCGGTATCAGCCATATGGACCTTGGCCACACGTCCCTGAGGGGTTGTGGACCAATACCCCACTTGTGATTCCTGCCGAAGAGGGTGACGATGAGTCAGTTTTGCCTGCCTGTCAATTGTGTGGAAAGCCCAGCGTAAAACCATGTGGATCCTGCAGTTTAGCTTTTTGTAATGAATGCGCCGCAGGGCACACATGTTAGTTCCTTGCGCTGCATGACTCGCAGCCACTGTTCTTACATATCCTGTTCTCGGGCCACAAGATAATCATCCCGGACACGTCAATCGTGGTGCAATGCCACTTGAAACGGACACAGCATATGTTGGTGCTGATTTCCCTGATTCTGTGGCGGATGAAATTGAAATTCCCGTAACCCAACCAGTGTTGTCGCCTGTGTTGTCTCCTGTGCATGGTTTGTTACGGAGGTGCGTGCAAGGTGCAGAAATTGGGAGCCTGGAACCTGTGACAAGCATCAGAAAAAAAAAATTCCTGGTACGCCAATAGGGGCTGCAGGGTGCAGAAAATAGGACCCTGGAACCTGTGACAAGCATCAGACTAAAAATTGAAGAATCCTGGTATGCCAGTATGGACTGCAAGGTGCAGAAATCAGGACCCTGGGTGTGTTTCTATGGGGGCCATTCAACGGGGTACAAGTTGGGCAACCATCCCAAAAACATTGAACCGTGCACGCACCGTGCGACAACGCCCCCACAGAGCCTATCTCTCAGCAAAGCTAAACATGTATCCCAATAGGCAGTTTCTGGCTCATTTTGTGGTTCATATGCCCCTGTGTCTGCATGTCTTGTTTCGTGCCGCGGTCTTTTGCATAGTAATCGGGGGGGGGGGCGTCACTTTCGGTATATTCCCTCGGGGGTACGAGTATACTGTCGTGTGCAGGCGATTAGTATGCAAGGGGGAGGTGGGGTACATGCTTCGAAGTTCCCAAAGAAAGGGAGCCCCACCCCAAAGTCAGCTTTTTCCCTAGTCCGATTCGTGCAGTTTGGACCTGGAGAGTCCCGGAGAAGCCTTGTTCCATGGGGGATGTTGCAAATTGTGTGCAACTGTATGAAATGCATAGGAATCAAAGGCAACAGAAAGCCCTCACATCTGTTTTCATTGGGTGCCCAGAGGATATGGGGATTGAACTGCCATGGTTGTACCCCCCCCCCCCCCCCCCGTGTCCGGGGGGGGGGACCGTCACTGGCTGGTTCCAAAAAAAAACTGCAACAGTGTCATATTGCACAGGATTGCATAATTATGAGAACTCGTTGTTAGAGCTTATGTGTACCCCCCCCCCCCCCTTGTCGTTCATTTCAGCAAAAGTGAGCAAAACGTCCTGCCAAGAGTACAAGGGATACAAGTGGCAGTGCCCCACAACATAGTCACCCACACAACAACACAGTGAAGTGCAATGAAAAATTTTGGGTTGACCAAGTGACGGTCCCCCAGCCCCCCCGGGGAACGACAACGGGTGGGGAACGACAAGGGGGGGGGGGGGTTGTCGTTCCCCGGGGGGGCTGGGGGACCGTCACTTGGTCAACCCAAAATTTTTCATTGCGCTTCACTGTGTTGTTGTGTGGGTGACTATGTTGTGGGGCACTGCCACTTGTATCCCTTGTACTCTTGGCAGGACATTTTGCTCACTTTTGCTGAAATGGAACTTGACAGCCCCACCCTGAGAAGGCAAAACCACCACCCAAGAGTGCGGCCCTAAGCATTCCAGTGGAAAGTGGAGAGCGTGTGCAAGAGTTCAAGGTCAAGTGGAGCAGGACCAAGAAGTTTTCCACCGAGCCGGTCAAGGAGTAGGTCTCCGTATATTGCCAGCCCTTTGAACGCATCTTATGATGAATTCCTTTGTTTTATGCTGCAATTTCTGTGCCTTTGAATGTGCGCCTACGGTGGTGGCGCGGTCCCCCAGGGGAAGGTCGGGGACCGTCACTTGGCAACCGTCCCCCAGGGGGTGGTGGGGGACCGTCTTCCCTGGGGTGGGGAACGACAAGGGGGGGGGGGGTACCTCCTTTGGGCTCACCCATTGCACTCCTCAAACCTCTCAAAATGTTCCCTGAAGGCACTATTGTGCGCTATGTTCGTTCCACAAAGGAGCCTGTGCTGGCTGTTGTGCAAGGCCTTTTTCCTCATGGTGATCAGTACAGAACCATAACGTACAAACGCGGTGCCACAGAAGTTGTGCATGACCGCGCTTCCCTGAAACGTTTGACAGCCTGCTGCAGCCAGTTCATCCATCCCTGTGGTTGATGGGCAGCATGTGCGGCTGTTCAAGACTATGTGGGACCGGAAAAAGAAGTTTTACACTGTCCCTTTTCAGCAGTAGGGGCATGCAGCAAATTGATGGACTGATGCATTGTATCGAGAATTTTGCTTGTTTGCATCATTTGCATGGCACCATTCGATCTCTGTATGTCAGTGTGTATTTTAGAGCCTTGGGCGACATACAGCAAGCAACAGATCGGTCATAAATGCTGCATAGTATGCGGCAGTAATTTGTTCGTTGGCGATGGTGTCTATCCCCCGGGGGGGGGGGGGTCACTTGGACTGGGGGGGAACCGTCGTCCCTGGGGGGGGGATGGACATGGGGGGGGGGGAAGGTAGGCGGATGGCAAATCAGTGATCCCGTTTTGGATTTTTGGCTGTCTGTACAACAATGTGCTTATTGGTTCCACACGTGAAGCTCGCTTTCTGCCATTGGGTACTACTGTATGATCCTTTGAGCAGTGTGTGCAAAGCCCCCCCCCCCTCCCTTGGCCAAGCAACGCCTATGTCCAAGCAACACTAGGCGTTGGTTCTGTCCATTTTTCCACCGTTGATTTTGGCGGTGCGTTTTTCAATTCATTCTACTGTGTGCCATATGTGCTTCCTGATACCTTGGTTTTCAGACGCATGTTGTTCATATTTTGTGTCATATGTTGTGTCAAGGCAGCTTTGCTGGCCAAGAGGGTTGCCGCATGTGACATAAAATCCTCGAAATAACGTAAAATGAATTGAAGGTTCCGCTAAAATTGGGGCTTGATGCTATTCTTCTGACTGTGCTTTCGGGGGGACTACAAGCATGCCAGGGGGTACATCGAATGGGTCATCGGACGCGGCTAGTGGGGAGAGCCGCGGGGCAAAGCGGGCCAGGCTGGCCTTCAACCGGGACGACATGGACCTGGACCCCGTCAAGACCCCCGAGTACGCACGCTGGGAGCGGTGGCGAGATCACGCAGCGGCTACCGCGTACGGGTTCCTGGACAGCGCGGACGCCGGCATCATGGCTGCCCGGTACCAGGAGCGGCTGATGGAGGATGGCCTGTCCGTGGCGGGCGTTGATCGGGCAGTGGAGTGGGCCGGCGGCGGGCTTGACGCCCCGACGGCCCTGATATACATGGCCCTCTTTGAGCGATCAACGGACCTGCGGCTCGACGTCGAGGCGGCTGCGTGGAAGGCGGTGCCGCAGCCCAGCCCGCCTGCCCGGGAGCAGGCAGAGGAGACGCCGCAAGACCAGCCGCGGGAGCCGCGGGAGTCCCCGGAACAGGCGGAGATACGACGGCTGGAGGCTCGCATCCGGGAGCTCCAGCTACCAAAGGTACCACCCCTATCCGAGGGAGAGCTAGCCAAGATAGCCGCGGGGCAACTTCCCTGGCTCTGGCAGCAGGAGCTCGTCCAGGCGTTGAGCACCTGGCTCAAAACGGAAGACCCCGTTGGGAGGGGCAATGCGGTTGTGGAAACGCTGTGGAAGGTGGTCTACAGGGACTGCCAGCCTACGCCCACCCACCCTGCTGGGGCGGCGGCGCGGCCAGCGCCACAGGGATGGTACGCCCAAGCCCAGCAGCCTACGCCGAGTCAGACCCAGGCTCCGGCGCCGGCTCAGGCGCAGGCCCCGGCCCCTGCCCCCCCTGGGGCATGCTTCCGCTGTGGCTTGCACGGACACTGGGCCAGGGACTGTGCCAGTGGTACCCAGGGGCGGGCCCCCTCCGTCGCCGGTTCCGTCGCAGGCTCGTACCGGGGGGGGTTCAGTACCATGGGTAGCCAGAGCCTGTACACAGCGCAAAGCACGGGCTGCACCTATGACGCGACTGGACCCCCCCCGTACCCATGTTTTCGGTGTGGCCGCAACCACTGGGCCGTGGGCGGCCCGTGCCCGGCGCCGCCTGCGCAGGCCCCCCAGCCCTTTCCGGCCGGGCCGGCCCCAGCGCCGGCCAGCTGCTGAAGAACCTGGCGCCAGCGCCAGGGATGGGCCCGCCGGCGACGGGGGCGCCGATGACGAGGGGGGCGGGGCACTCAACCTCCGATACGCGGGGTCGGCAGTGGACAGCCTATGGTGGGGCAACTACATGGAGGAGCCCCTCGCGCTGGCCATCCGGCGGTGGTCCCCTGGAACCGTGGAGCGGTGGACAGCAATCCTCAAGGGATGTGGGCCGGTTCGCGGCGCACTGGCCCGAGCTGGACGTGGCGGGGGCACTGTCCCAGTACCTCGTCCGACGCGCCGCCATGGGCTAGCAGCCTGGGACGCTACGAGGCGTCATATCCGCCCTTCGCCTGGCGGAGAAGCTGGGATGCATACGACCCACGGTGCGGCCCGTGCACTGGCTCATGGCACGACGTGCCGCCACCACCACTGCCGCGCCACGACCCACTCAAGTATGGGCCGAGCTGGTCACCCTCCGGCTCATGGCGCGGAGCATCAGGACCACCCTCGACTGGTTCTGCCTGGGCCTCGCCGTCATCTCCTTCGCCACTCTCCTCAGGGTGGGTGAAGCAGCCAGCGTACGGCCCGTGGACTTGCGGAAGCGGTGCGTGCTGGGGTTCTTCGATGACAAGAAGGACGACGACTGGGTCACGGTACGGCTGGGAGCGTGGCCCGATGCATGGCGCGCGGCGATGGCAGCCCACCCGTGGGTGTCCAGCAGGCCCGCGTCAGTGCCGCTTATGGCTGCCGCGTTCGACCTCCAAGCGGTGATCCATGGCTTGCTGGCTGCCACGGGGTGGGAATCCATGGGGTGGCACACGTGGAGACGCGGAGGAGCTGCGGCCATGCGGGCGTTCGGGGCCGCCATCGCCAGCATCGCGGTGGCTGGCCGATGGGACAACGAGGCGGAGGCGCACAGGTATGCCAGCGCGCCCCCTGGATGGGAGTTCTTCCTGCCCGACAATGTGCCCTGGCCCACGCCGGGTTTTGGGGTCGAGATCCGGCCGGTCCACGCGTACCAGCTCTGGGCGCTCGGCACGCTTGGGCCCCGTGGCCCCGACGGGACGGGCGCCACCCCTGCCCCACCCGATGTCCGCGCTGGGAACCATGGCGGCAAAGGGACTGGCCTGCGTGGCGATTCCGACATGCAAGAGACCATCGTACTGGGCTCCTCCAGTGACGAGTCGCCTGACACGGTGGCACGCAGGGCCGCCAGGCACCCCCGCGAAGGCCAGCGCGAGACCTACGTGCACCGAGCCGTGGCCCGCGGCCGGTCGGCACCCGCAGCGCGGGCAATGCGGGCTGAGCCCGCCCCGAAGCCCCGAGCCAAGCAGGCCGCAGATGGAGCGGCCGACCGCCGAGCCGCAGCCCCCCGTTCCGCGGCTGTGCCCCGGGTCACGCCGGCAAGGGCAAGCACCAGAGGCACCCAGGCACCCGGGGGGGCGCCGGCAAGACAGCGCAGCGGAGCGGCTGGGGATGCACCTGGCGGTTGCCCGGTGCGCCAGGTGCGGCCTCGACTGGAACGACCACCTGGAGGCGGCGGCGCGCCACATGGGGCGCAGCCTGAGGGCCCCTGCTGACAATGTCCTGTCCCTCTTGCAGGCGTGGTGGGCGGAGTCCATCAAGTGGGCTGTGGATCGCCCCGCGTGGAAGGAGAGGGCAGCGGCCGCGGACCTGGCGCTGGCGGAGGAGGCACTGCACCTCCTGGCGGGAGGCGAAATCCCGCTCGATGGGGGCTCCTCGACCCGCCTGAACGACCAGTCGCGCGTCACTGTGGAGCTCGCGGCGCGTGGGCTGGGGGACGCGGGCCGGGTACCCGTCCCGCCGCACGTCTGGAAGGACTGGGCTGACCCCGAGTTTGGCAGGGCGGGGGGGCGTGTCCATCCCCTCCCCCCTTCCCGCTGCCCACGGGTGGCAGCCCTCCTCTCCACCCTCGCGTCCCAGGGCCTGGTCAGCGTGGTGGGGGGGGATGCGAATACGGAGGTGTTCGTCAAGTGGAAATCAGAGCGCAAATGCCCCCTGATTGTGAACATGAAGATGTTCAACCGGGGGTGCAAGTACAAGGCCCGCCCCTTCAAGCTACCGTCGCTGGAGGGCCTGGCCATCCTTCTCAGGGACCTGGGGGGAAGGGTGGGTGGGGCAGGGGGGGGCGGGCTGTGGGGCACCAAGCTGGACATAGCGAACTGCTATTGGGGTGTGGAGCTCCCCCCCCCCCTGGCGAACACCATCCGGCTGGCGGCCCAGGGGCACACATATGCTTTTCTGCGGGTGCCCTTTGGCTCGCACCAGGCGCCTGGGCTGGTCCAGGCCCTTATTTCCGACCTGCTGCGGGACCTGGGGAAGGGGAGGGTGGTGGTGGTACAGTACTTGGATGATGTCCTCTTTGTTGGTCATGATCCGGGGGAGGTGGCCACTGTCACCGACAGTGCGGCACGCCTCCTACGACAGGCGGGCTTCCTCATCAGTGAGAAGTCCGTCTTCACGCCGCAGCGCTCCTTGCGGTGGATGGGCAAGGATGTGGACCTGGCAGGGTGCAGGGTGGCGCCGGCGGCCTCGGCGGTGGCGGCGGTGGTGGCGGCGTGGGTGAAGCTGGCCCTCAGGCCATACACCTATGTCGCCCTGAGGCGGCTACTAGGGAAGATCGGGTGGTTGGGCCGCCCAGGGAACCTGGGGGGGTGCTTTCTGGCGGGTGCCCGGTCCTGGCTGCGCTGGGGCCCGCGCTGGGCCTGGCGCACACCGGCAGCAGTGGTGCGCGGTCTCTGCGAAGCCATAGCCCAGTGCTACCGGGGCTGGGAGCCGGACACTACCGGGGGGGGGGCGGCAGTGCGCGTATTTGTGGACGCGGCCAGGTGTGCCCTTACCACGGGACTGAGCCCTCCTACTGCGTCGGCTCTTGGGGACCGGGGGGGGCGGATCTGTCGCTGTGCCCGGCGTGGGTGACCACCCAGCAGGCGGCTGAGCTGTGGGGGACGCTGGTGGCGCTGGACGATGCGCAGGCGCGACGAGCGCGGCGCCTGGTGCTCGTGGGGGACAACATGGGGGCGCTGGCCCAGCTCCTTTGGGGGAGGGCGGGGGCAGGCAAGGTCCAGCAGCAGCGCATCTTGCGGAGGATAGCCCACCGCCTCCGCTGGACGGGGCTGCAACTCACCCTCTGCTGGGTACAGTCCGCACTAAATCCAGCGGACTCCATCACCCGAGCATGGGACGGGAGGGGGGGCAGGGCAGCAGTGATCGAGGCAGCGGCGAAAGAGCGCCTGTGGGTGAGCTCGCCGCAATGGGCAGCCTGGGGGGGCTATTGCAAACCGCGACAAGGCGGTACGACCGTGCACGGTCCCCCTTCCTGTCTGGTTGGGAGGATGACAGTCAAAATTTTTATCCCAGGGGGCCTGCAAATACAGTAACTGGTTGGAGAGTCGATGTCCAGTGCGCAGTGCAGAGGGGTGCAGGGCAGTGCAGGGCGGTGCAGGGCAGGGCGTGCACATGCCAAAACCGAAGTTTTCCATAAAAACTGAGGTTTTGGGAGGGGGGGGGGGTACAGTGGCAGAGGCAGAGACTGAGGCTGACCACCCCCCCCCCCCCCTGTACTTTTCAGTTGATGCTATTCTTCTGACTGTGCTTTCGGGGGGACTACTCGCCCGGGGGGCCTGCAAATACAATAACTGGTTGGAGAGTCGATGTCCAGTGCGCAGTGCAGAGGGGTGCACGGCAGTGCAGGGCGGTGCAGGGCAGGGCGTGCACATGCCAAAACACATGTGACTATACATTTGCTGTTTGGCTTCACATTGCTGTTTATACCCCCCCCCCCCTTGTAATAGCTACGCCCTTGTAATAGCTACAGTAGGCGTAGGGGCCGTATTATTTTGGTACCTAATTTCAATTCC
The DNA here is from genome assembly GCA_964036045.1 of Eutreptiella sp. 'Long Island Sound 2002'. Lineage (NCBI taxonomy): Eukaryota > Euglenozoa > Euglenophyceae > Eutreptiales > Eutreptiaceae > Eutreptiella > Eutreptiella sp. 'Long Island Sound 2002'. The sequence goes on along the minus strand of OZ038388.1, from coordinate 67,627,021 downwards.
GTACAAATGTAGTGCAGCCGCATAACACATGGATTTGGTGACAAATTTGCCAGCTACATAGGGTCATGGACACATTTATTGTGATTGTTTGCCCACTTCAACCCACATAGCTCTGCTTTGGGGGATATTTGTGTACTATATCCCCCTTTCTTGCACCAGCTGACCATGCAATCTTCTCTTTTTCAACCTGGGTGTCCAGTGATTTTCACACGTTCCACCGGTGAGTGTGTGGATGCCATAATGAAGGGGCCATCAGAGAAGGGGGACCTGTTTGCGGTGTTGGAGTACATGAAGGGTGGGCAGGTGGTCACACACCCCTGTACCCCCCTTTCAAAAATCGAGTTCTTCATCCGATCACCGTCCCCGTCCCCGGAGCCGGAGGTGCACTCATACCATGCATTCTCTCACTTGTATGTCGGTATATGTATGTGTCGTGCGCAAGCCACGCCCTTGTAATAGCTACAGTAGGCGTAGGGACCGTATTAATTATGTATTTTGGCGTAGCTATTACAAAGAGGGGGGGGGGGGTATGTGTGCCGCATTCGTTCTATGTTTGTATACATGAAACTGTGTTGGGGTGACCCTGACATGTGCCTGGTCTTTGACCGACACGAGAACCGGTAGAGGAGGCAGTCCCTTGCGCTAGTTGGTGGGCAACTGACCTAAGAACAGGCGGGAGAGGCGGCTCTGTGTGTAGCTTGATGCGCAACGAACCCAAGGCGACCAACCCTGGGCGGAGGAGGGGGTGTGGGATGGGTTCTGCCACGGGTGGTGTGTGTCATGCAATTGGACTGCCCGCTTTATTGGGGCGATCTATATTGTGTTTTCAACAGTCAACAACATCATCAAGTGAGTCCTCCCTTTGTTGCGGGTGACCCAATAGTTCCGTTACCTACCATCTACTGTCTACTCCTGTGAGGTCAGCTAGCAATGGGATAGTTCAACCACTTCACCCCAAATCTCAGCACTCTTGCATGCTGGTGCCTACCGTGTTTTATGCCTTCTGCAAACTGATTAGTTGTGGGCATAAAACCACGCCCAAGTGGGGGCAAAACCACCCCCAGCCCCCTTTTGTGGCCTTTTTTTTACCCCTGGAGTCCTTTGATGCCACTTGGGGGTGGCTCTTTCCCCCCTTTTGAAGGGGTAGCTTTATCCCCTCATTTGTCCTCGGGGGTGGGGGGTTTATCACCGCTTTGGGGTCATTTCATCCCCCATTTTCCTTGATTTTATCGCGCTATTGGCTGGCAGCACGGTGGGGGGGGGGGGGTGGATCTCAATGTAAACCGGGAATCTCAGTCGGGGAAGACAGGTTGCCTTGTGTCTATAGGTTTTGTTGCACGTCTTTGGCGATAGGACGGGAGAGGGTGCAGGGTCACGGAAGCACATGTGATTGTACATTCAGTGTTTAGCTTCACATTGTTCTTTGTATGTGCATTGCATTCTTTGTGTGTCTGTCCGGAGAGGCATTGTGCTTTGCTTCACACCCCATCCCAACCCCAATTTTTCACTCAACGCAAATTGCGTGGGGTCCCCCCTTTAGAGTGGGGGACCTAAGTTCTGTATTGTCTACAGTCTACGGTCTACCCTCCTTTCCCCGATCTTGGCTCTTCCCCTCTTTTTTTCAATGGAACCGGGGCAAGGAGCACTATCTCTTCTGCCCTGCCACTGCCACTGAGAGACCGCGGTCCCCCCCCTACATCACAGGCGTCCGTGATCAGGATGATCTCGCCACAAGGGCGAGGAACCGCAGGCAATTGGAGGAAGCGATTTTTTCTTTCAATTCCTGGAAACACTCCTCCATTTATGAGGTCAGTTAGGGGAGCTGAGGAGTAGGTAAACCTGTGGATGTGCCGTCGATTAAAAATGGCAAATACCCCCAAAACTCCTCACATCATGCAGACCCTTCTTGGCGTCATCGCGAGCCTTTATGTCAATTATCTTAAACGCAGCTAATATCCAAGAGCCATACCCCACGTCAAAACCCTAGTACTCCATCTGAGGATATGATGTTCCTGCGCATTGGTACCCAAATTGACATCATCGATGTGTGCCTCCATCTCTGCAACGTGAGAGATAAGCTCCTGTACCGGAGGTCGACGCCTCAGTAGGTAGAGGATTTTGTACATCAACTCTTGGAAGAGTGTAGGGGCGTTAGCGGCCCCAACACACGACCCTTAGGGGTTATAAAGGCCAGCAGCTCCTAAGCTGCTACGGTCAAGTCAACCTGCCAAAAACCACTGCGCTTGTCCTTTTTGAGCCTGAATGCATTCTTGGACCTGGCGTTCAATCATCTACGTGCGCCTGAGGTGCTTGCTACAGACGGCACCTTACACGCGTGCCCTTGACCTCAAGTTTTAGTTTCAGGTCCATTTGGACCAGCTTCTTACAAGAGAGAAGAGGGGACAATGCTCCAAACAACTCCTCATAGGTGGTTAGCAATTTCTTCAGACAATCGTCGAGGTGTAGACTCTCAACTTTCTGTTTGAAATCTTTTTCAACGTGGAGGTTGCCTTTTCTAAGGTCTTGTTGTTTTTATGGGATGGGCAATGGCTATTGCAATCTGTACTCTTTTTGTCTTGACAGCTCCAGAGGAACAGAGTATAGGCCACTGCCACAAACCGGATGTAGGGTGTAGGGTTTCTGCGGAGACAAAGTTTTCACGTCGTGATTTCTTCGCTGAAGGTCAGTGCCAATGACAATGTCAAAGGCATTGGAACCCGACAACGTAGCAGTGCTGAGTCACTGATTCTTCGCCAAGACACACTGTCACATCGATGCCTCCAAGGGAATGGATAGTCCTGCTATCACCCACTTTAATGGCCACAGCTTTAGTTTTCTGGATCATGGCATTTTTCAACAGGCGCCGGGCCACTATAGACATTGTCACACCGGTGTCAAGCACTGCTCGGAAAACTTCATGCCATATTTTAACTGAGATCGAGAAAACCAAGTTTTCTTCTCGAAACCGCCCCTCCATTTGCCCTAACGGGCCTGCACATCATAACCAGTAGCTATCAGCTGCTTTTGGTGCCAGTGCAGCTCCCACTTCCGGAGGTTGGAGTCCCTGGCAGTGGGACATGTGTTACCACCGGCGTGAGAAGGGCTGCTAGGTTGAGCAGGAATAGAAGGTGGCCTCTTGCTACCAGTGGGGCCATTAGAAGCAGTTTTGGTAGGAACAAGGGGAGTTGACGAACATCGTTAGGTCCTGTTAGTATCGTGCTGATTCCGAGGAGAGGTTTTACTTTTACCCCAAATGGTAAGACCCCGCTCGGCATGCCAGTGCTCTTCTTCCGGACGGTCAAGGTTTTTGCTTTCGCATTTCTTTACATGGCATTCACCTTCCGGGTGCCTTCTCTTCCCACAGTACTCAAAGGTGATGGTACATTTGAAATGATATTGGTGGGTAACCCTCTTTCCATCTGTAGGCACCTACTGCAGTTGAGGTGTAGCAGGCAACTGCCATGACTACCACAATCCTGAGCATGTCAAGGTTCTCTTTGGTCGCTCAGAGGGCAATAGTAGAAAAAGAAGAGGGACCTTAGAGGAAAACGGGATTTTTTTCAGCTCAGGCCACCACCAGAACCACCTCCAAGTGGGGTTACTGTACATACTTAAATGTACATACGGTAATGACGGTGTGACATGCACAATGGAACAATGATGACGACGTTATGGGTGGCGGCCAACGCCGTGGGAAAAAAAAAGAGGAAAACGGGTGTGTGCCCTACTCTTGCATGGTACGCACTCCCCCCCACCCCCCCACCCTTACTTTTACTTTGTGGTCGCTGATCGCGCCCATCGGTCTTTCTTTGGAAGGGGTGGTTTGTCCCCAAGCACCTCTTGAGAAACTTCTCCATGTGGGAGTCGTTATCTTTCTCAGCCAACTTGACCAAAAGTGGACCAGCCCGTCGTACCTATGCATACGAAACTTCCTCTCTGAGGTCGCACGGCAATCCTCGCACGTTTTGGGACAGATATTGGCCACCAGCCACATATGTACCACAGTGGATCCGAAGGATCCAAGGTTCATCTTTCAGAAAGGACACTCCAAGTTGCACAAATATTCAGTCATCCATGCAGCAGAGGGGAAGTGCGGCAGCACGCGGAGACCTTCAATCTCAGTGTGCCCACTTAGGTCTGTCTTTTAGGCAGGGAAGGTCTTCTCCAACCACTGCAGCACATGACCCGAGGTGTGGCAGGAACGGATGATCATCCGTACATGTCTTTGCGGGTATCTCATTTTACATGAGCGCTTCAGCAGGGAGCACTTGGTCCCCACATCAGCGTTTGCCTACCCTGTCAACAAAAAGAATTCGAAAAATTCTGCAGTCCACTCGGGCAAGTTCTTTGGGTGGGACGGTTGCAGATCGATTTGGATGTTTGCCTGTACAATTGGCTTCCGAGGGTTACTTCCTTTCGAGATCCGAGGAGGGGCAGTGTCTAGGGGATGGTACTGCTGCTCAGATGGTGAAAAACAGACTGCCCAAACATGCGTTGATAAACACAGTACGGGCGCAAAGCAGAAAATTCTGCATAACGAAAAAATAGAAAATGGAAAAAAAAGATAATGAGAAAAATATAGAGAGAGTACCTTGTCCCTGTGGCGCTGAGAGGGCATCACACAGCTTTGGATGTTCTCCAGCGCCACAGAAAAAATCCCACCAACCCATCCCGGACTGTGGTGCTGAGACATAGCACATCAAACTGTCTACCCACTTTTTTGTCAACGATCTTTGGAAGCGGGAATTTGTCTCAAAAAAAAAGTCAGTTTTTCTACCAGGCTGGACAAGAGGGTTGCCTTTTCACACTTCCTCAAGAAGGATTGCGAGGCGGGGTAAAATAGCCAAATTACCCAGTTTGAAATGCGAGGCCTCGCATTCCAATTCAGAATGTGGGTGATTCAAGAGGTTTACCTATTTCATAATTTGTATTGTGAGGCCTCGTAATACAAAATGAAAAATGGCATCATTTACCTACATTCTTTAGTTAGTGAGCATGAAAAGACTTGAAAAAAATCATGAGAAACATTTCTGAGGTACGAGAGCAAAAAGTAGGGTATCTAACCCAAAATACCCCAAATTTGGGGCCTCTACCAGAAAAATATAGGTAGTTCGCCAAAACCACCATATGCTTTGTTGGGCCGAAAACATGCATTTTTGGGGGCAATTAGATTCGGGCCACGCGAGGCAGGCGACGGTGAACTGCGGCAGGGAGCGACAGGAAGGCGACAGGGTGGCTACAGGAAGACGACAGGGTGGCGACAGGAAGACGACAGGAAAGCGGCAGGAAAGCGGCAGGAAAGCGACAGGAAGCGACAGGCAGGCGACAGGAAGGCGACAGGAGAGCTGCGACAGGAGGGCGACAGGAGGGCGACAGGGCGGCGACAGGGTGGCGACAGGGAGACGACAGGGAAGCGACAGGAAACAAGACATAGCGACAGGATAAGCGACAGGAAAGCGACAGGAAGACGACAGGAGGGCAACAGGGCTAGCGGCGACAGGGAAGCGACAGGGAAGCGACAGGAGAAAGCGACAGGAGAGCGACAGGAGAGCGACAGGAGAGCGGCAGGGTGTTTATTTGCGACAGGAAGGCGACAGGAAGGCGACAGGAAGGCGACAGGAAGGCGACAGGAGAGCGACAGGCTTGTGGAGGACAACAAGTGAGACAAAATAGTACATGGTTTTTTATATAGGTGGATATATGTAAAGAAAATGAGAACCAATGTTTTAGATTTATTGGGATTCTTATGAAGATGTCATTTCATTGTTACATGGATAAACTTTTACCATTTGGTGAATTTTAATCTTTTATGGAATCACTACATTCAGCAGGTAGATTTCACCTGAAACTGAAAGCCAAATGATAAAGATAAAGATAAGTTTCAACTGCAAACTGTCCCGATCATGACTGGTCCCGACATCCCGAAAACAAGAACTCGTCCCGACAGCAAGAACTCACGAGAACTCACTATAAACAATAAACAGAAAATGTGGCAAGAAGAGGACAAAAATAACACAGTCAGAAACAAATAAGAGCAAGAAAGAAAAGGTCCTTGTGTGTGTACAACTTAGCTGCTCGATCAGTGTGCCGCAGTGATAGCCGACCCATTTCTATCCCCAAGATCAGGACCTATTTTTCCTCACAGGTTTCCTTGCACTGATCTATCGCCTATCCGAGGATTCCGGAGGAGCCCGGCAACAACGCGTTCACGACCCCAGGAACAGGCAACGTCTCTGCCCTGTTTCCCAGGTCTCTCTCTGAGCTCTCCCGCACAGCACAGCACAGCACCATTCAGCACCGCACGGCACAGCACAGCACAACTCAGCACCGCACGGCACAGCACAGCACAATGCAGCACCGCACGGCACAGCACAGCACAACTCAGCACCGCACGGCACAGCACAGCACAATTTAGCACCGCACGGCACGACACAGCACCAATCAGCACCGCACGGCACAGCAGCACATTTTAGCACCGCACGGCACAGCACAGCACCATTTAGCACAGTACAGCACCATTCAGCACCGCACGGCACAGCTCAGCACCATTCAGCACCGCACGGCACAGCACAGCACCAATCAGCACCGCACGGCACAGCGCAGCACAACTCAGCACCGCACGGCACAGCACAGCACAATTTAGCACCGCACGGCACAGCACAGCACAACTCAGCACCGCACGGCACAGCACAGCACAATTGAGCACCGCACGGCACAGCACAGCACCAATCAGCACCGCACGGCACAGCAGCACAATTTAGCACCGCACGGCACAGCACAGCACCACTTAGCACAGTACAGCACCATTCAGCACCGCACGGCACAGCTCAGCACCATTCAGCACCGCACGGCACAGCACAGCACCAATCAGCACCGCACGGCACAGCGCAGCACAACTCAGCACCGCATGGCACAGCACAGCACAATTTAGCACCGCACGGCACAGCACAGCACAACTGTGCACACCAGCGAGGGCACACGCGGCAAGGAGCAGACCGCTCGCCTGTTGGACAGTAACCGACCCTGCTACACGCAACCTGTTACTTTGCAGGCGCTACGGATGTGTAGATCGTTTTTTGCAAATCACAAGCACTAATTTGGGCAAGTCACGTGACGGGCTTCTCGGGCAGGCGTTTCCACTTCCACACGAGTACGCGGTGATTTTCTTTGTTTCGCGCCGTGGATCTGTGTCCACGTGCATCGGTTTCAGGGTGAGTCAAGCCAATCCCCGAAAGTCCATGCTCCGCACGCGACGATCCAAGCGTTGGAAGAGCTATTATGTCGGGCTCTCCAACGGCTACACGAGGCGGGGTACATACACGCTCTAATACCTGAACAAGACGCCCGTGTCGTCGTCCAACGACGGAAGGCGCTGCAACTACAAGGAATTGCGTACTACACCCCAGTGAGCTTCATATTGAACCAGCAGCGGGCGTCGCGAAACGGGGAGTGCCCAAAGCAAGATCGGACTACGGATTATGCCGATGCGGTCGTGCGAGTGCTAAAGGAGATGGAAGTATGCTAAGGGCCACGATGATTGAGAGTTGACAATCACCATTGGGTGTCGACAACAATTATCAACTAAGCGACGGCACTTAGGGACCTAGTGGAGAGCAATGTTGACCGACGCCCGGGTGTTCAAGCTAGCAAGCATGTGTCATCAGATGTACTCGCATGTGCGCAAGATCCATCTTTTTACTCGGGACCGTGGGGTGATGGTTGGTTTTCGCGGGGTTTGGGCACTGTGCTTCCTTTTGAACAGTTGACTGATTGGTCGTGGCAACCTTGACTGACTCACCATCGTGGGGACGCACCATCATTGGGACTCACCATCCTGGGGACTCACCATCATTGGGACTCACCATCATTGGGACTCACCATCGTGGGGACTCACCATCATTGGGACTCACCATCATTGGGACTCACCATCATTGGGACTCACCATCGTGGGGACTCACCATCATTGGGACTCACCATCATGGGGACCACCATCATTGGGACTCACCATCAGCAGCCGGTTAAGTACTAACATTTCATTTGCCAGATTGGATAATTGTGAGTCTGATATTGGTTCGGACCTACATTTGCTCTGTGCTTCCTTTTGAACAGTTCACTGATTGGTCGTGGCAACCTTGACTGATTGGTTGTGGTGACCTGGGGGGGGGGGTTTGGGACAGCAAACACCCCCCCCCCCCCAGGGAAAAAAAAACTGGCAGAGGCAGGGAGCGGGGTTGCTGATGCAACATGGACAGGGGGTTGGCATAAAGGACTGCAGGCAATCCCCGCGGTTGCAACATGGCACCGCTCCATTAAATTGGAAGGGGACTAAATTGCCACACTGCAGCGCCGCGCCAATCACAGCCAAATGGTGCGGGGCTTTGCGTCAAGCAACGTTTCCCCTGATCCTGCGCATCAGCAACCCCCACAACGCTCACCAAAACGGTGACAAACTTTGAGCTGCTTGTCTTTTGGGTGGGAACATGGGCGGGCCTGAGCAGCAGGGAACTGGCAGCAGAAAATCTGCTGAATGCTCCTTCGGGGGTTTGCAGCCGAAAATTTGGGGGGGGGGGTTGGGGGGGGGACACCGCCATGAAGGGGGCAGGGGTGGGCAGGCTGCAACTGTGCTGCGGGGTGCAAGGTACACCACAAGAAATTGGAGGGCAGCAACAAACTGGCAGCAGAAAATCTGCTGCAGGCATTTGGGGGGGCTGTGGTCGGAGAAAGCAAAGATGGCATAAAGTCTGCTGCAGGGGTCGGGGGGGGGGGGGGGGCAGGGAGTTTGCCATTTCAGAGCAAGGAACTGGCAGCAGAAAATTGGGGGGGGGGAGCACCACCATTAAGGGGGCAGGGGTGGGCAGCTGCAACTGTGCTGCAGGGTACAGGGTGCAGGGTGCACCACAGGAAATTGGAGGGCAGCAACAAACTGGCCGCAGAACATCTGCTGCAGGCATTTGGGGGGGGCTGTGTTTGGTGACAGAAATATTGAGGGGGAGGGCGTTGGTAGCTGCAACTGTGTTGGAGGGTGCAGGGTACACCACAGGAAATTGGAGGGCAGCAACAAACTGGTAGCAGAAAATCTGCTGCAGGCATTTGGGGGGGCTGTTGCAAGGGGGTGGGGGGGGGGCAGGGAGTTTGCCAGTTTCCAGCAGAAAATTTTGGGGGGGGGGGGCAATGCTGGTTACCACCTCCATTCAGTCCTGAAGGCTCTGCATGCAGCAACACATACATGAATATATATGAATATATATGAATATATTTGAATACAATATGGTTACTTGTGGTTTGTGCACTGTCACGTCAGCATTTGGAGCAGACAAGCAATTTCTTGTGTCCAGTTTCTCAGGGTGAGTGGAGAGGAGTGTGGGGCAATTAGGCATGGAATCAGGCATCATCATTGCTGGATTTTGTTGACTGGAAGTCTCACCTGGTTACCACCTCCATTCAGTCCTGAAGGTTCTGCATGCAGCAACACACACATGAATATAATATGGTTACTTATGGTTTGTGCACTGTCACGTCAGCATTTGGAGCAGACAAGCAATTTCTTGTGTCCAGTTTCTCAGGGTGAGTGGAGAGGAGTGTGGGGCAATTAGGCATGGAATCAGGCATCATCATTGCTGGATTTTGTTGACTGGAAGTCTCACCTGACCAACGTTTTGTGTTTGCTCTCTGCCACCACGACAACATGTTGGTAGACATGTAGACATGAAACAATTTCCTAAAATCTTCAAAGTTTTCAGGCACAAAAACATGGGAGCCCATTCACAAGGGCCAGGCATTGCTGGGGTAGACATATAGGCATAAAACAATTTCCTGAAAATTTTAAAGTTTTCAGCCACTAAAACATGGGAACACGTTCTGTGTCTGTGGCCTACACTCTGCAGCCTGACCCGCCACCCTGGACTCTCCCTGAGCAAGGGATCTCCAGGGGGTGGGAGCCAATTCGCAAGGGCCAGGCGTTGCTGGGGTAGACATATAGGCACAAAACAATTTTCTGAAATTTTCAAAGTTTTAGGGCACAAAAACATGGTGATGTATGCCACAGCAACATTTTGGCACGTTTTGTGCCACATTATGGGCTTGGGTTGGGAATTCAAATTTTATTGAACTGTGGTGTGCAGTCTGGTTGCCCATGACTTGGGGTAGGAATGACAAGTCATCTAAATTGTGGTGTGCAATGCTTTTACCAACTCATTTTCAGAGAAACATACTAATGTCCGACGTCCCACCACAAGAGGTTCCAGTGAGCCGAGCGTATGCAGAAAGCGAGGTAGAGTACCTGCTGGCTTTATGCACGCGCTTGGGCCTGGGTCAATGGGCAGCTCTGGCCAACAATGCAGCCCCATGGCGCACGCGAACTGCCTTGGGCTCAATTATTGTGAACAGCGAGCACGGCAGCTGGTTGGGGACAGAGCGCGGCAAGAGGATTTGGGCAAAGTATTGCGGGATGAATACGGCCGATTGGCTGGCTGCTGTCAAGGACCTACGGAAAGAGGTGTTGAAAAAGTACACGAAGTACGACACCCCGGCTTGGAACATCAAGTTTTCGTCCTATTTCTTGGACGTGGCCGAGATGTCTGCCAAGGACCTTGATGAGGCTCAGCGAGCGCGGGCACGTAGCTCCAGTGCACCACCTCCTGGGCCTTTGCATGGTACCGAGGCAACGGCCCGACGAAACCGAGAAGGGACGGTTGCAACCCTCCTACGCAGGGAGTTGGCGGCACCGAACGCGCACGAGGATGGCAATAACCTGACCACCAATGCCTACCGCAACAAAGTGTGCAACAATCCTTGGAGGGTGTGCAACTCGCGAGTGCCGGTTGACTGCTCCAAGAATTTGTGTGCCACTTGTTGCCGTGGGCTTGGGGTGGCCCTGTTGGTAGTCTCCAACGCGCTGGGTGTTGGTCATGCAATCCCAGAGTGCTTGAGCAATCCAATGGTATGCCATTCCGTTGGCAGTGCACGGCGACCTGGGCACATCCCTACTCCTTCGCATTCTTGGACGACTACGTGTTGGCGTCGATGGCAGACTTTTCTGCTTGACGACGAGGAGCATTTACGCAAGTGGCGGGGACATTATTTGGGTACGGAGGACTGTAACATCGTGGAGCAGTTGGGTTTGACCGAGGATACGGAGAATGCTACCGATGCCCTTCGTCCACGTGATCACATCGCAGCTACGGCTTCACAACGGGCCACCAATGCTGCTCGTCCACGCCCGGCCGAGAATGGTGCGGATCGTAATGTTCGGCAACGCATTGAGATCGCACCTACGGCTGCAGTTGGAGCCACCAACGCCCCTCTCCCACTGGTTCGTCAACCTGTTGGGATTCCGACTCCATCTGCTGCATCTGCAATCTCCATCGACGATGCCACTGATGATGGTATATTCTTTGAACGGCTACTGCCCCTTCCTTCCCAACATACTGCAGCTCAAACAGCACAGCCCCCCATAGCCAGACCACAACATGCTGGAGCCCACCCTACACCTGCACAAGTTGTGCCGACGGCACCTCAAAATGTTGCAGCTGCCATTCCACCAGTCCTGCCAGTAGCACCTCAACGTGCTCCAGTTGCATCTGCACACGTCCCTCAAGAGGCACAGCGGCCCGATGGCGAAGTACCTGAGTGGTGCATTGATACACCACCACAACAGTTTTTTTGTGAACTATGTTTCGAGTTGTTTACGGGCGACCATAGTCCCGTGATGCTAGGCTGTGGCAATGGGCATACATGCTGCCGGCAATGTGAGGGGCGTCTCCCTTTGGAGGCTGTTAACCTTTGCCCGGTCCCAGAGTGCAATACGGCTTTGCCTGCAGAACCAATGGATTTGGAAATGAATCCTGTAGTACTGCAGGCTTGGCGTTGTATCCGGTGCCAGCATTTGGTAGAAGAGGAGATTGTACCACAGCGAATGAAGCGTTGTCCCACGTGCCGGGAGCCGTTGCATCATCCGTCGTTTCGGAATATGTTTGCCGCCCAATCGGTCGCGGCATGGCTCGCCGAGCAAAGACGGAAATTTTCAATCACCATTGCCTTTGTGGCCCTCGCCGCAGGTAGTGTTTGTTCGTTTCCGCCGCCACAGGGGCAAACCTTGCCCCTCCCTGCGGACGAAGCTGTTGTTGAGGGGCAGGCGCAAACCATGCGTGCTGCTGCAGCTGCCGCCGCGGAGGCCCGTTTGGGGTTTCAATCGACGGTCAGTGAAAGCGAAGGTGGTGGTGGCAGTGGTGACCCTGCTTCATTGTCCCAGGAGCTCAACACCCAACAATTGTTGGCCCATGAACCGAGGTCTGAGCCGTTGCCGACGGCTGATTGTGAACGGATTGGCAATAGGCCACCGACTGAGTTTGTGCCAGGTCAGGTTGTTCATGTAAAGTTCAACGTTGGTTGGTACGAAGGTGTTGTGCAAGAGAGGATCGGAAACGGTCCCTTCAAGGTGTTGTTTGCTGATGGCACATCTCTGAGCACCACGCGAATTCGTACGGGGCACTCTTCGGATGCTCATTGAGCGCTTCTTAGGTGAAAAGCGTTATTATAATGGACTTGGAATGCTCTTATTCCTCATCTTTTGCACTAATGTGACACCCGTTTTGCCGATATATGTTGTAATATCGCAAGTCAAGTATCATTGTGGCATGAAGCCATATTGCCTGGTTGCGATCTCGGCATCTTTAGCAAGCTTTCCGACGGTATTCTGCCACGACACGTTTTCTGTTGCTATGTGGTTCTTCATCGAACTGCTGTGCTTCCAAGCAACCATTCATTTTCCATGTTTTCACTGTGTGAATGCAAAGGGGAGGGATGGAGGAATCCATGTTGATGTGTGATGCGAGCACGAACCGGCACATTTGCTATCGTCAATGAGCACAATGAAGCAATGATGCAAAGTGGATGGGTTGGAGTCCAAAGACAATGTTCATAAGAGGAAAGGTTTTTGGAACAGTATCAACGCATGAGATCCTATGTTCCGTCACAAATCTCTCTAGGGTTTGCTCAGAACACCAATGTTGAACATATCCGCGACGGGGTACTGCATCTCATTTTTACGATTCGCAGCGGCCACCATCGGAATCCACTTGGATCAACTTATCATTTTTATAACATTGTTACGGGATGGCCAAGCGCAGGGAAGGTATGCATTTTGGCCTCACTAGATTGGTTTTTGAGCTCCTTCGCGTCGCGGCATAAATTCACTGTTGTTCGCATGTTGTTACATCAACCACCAAATTTGTAGGGTTGCGTCTTAGTTGGACATTACACGTCGGGCCGTTCGCTCCGCCATCAAGGCCATGTTTGACCGCTTGGACGCAACCAATTTGTTTGCCGCGCCATTTGCGCGGCGCTGGGAATATGCAGACGGCGAACACCGATTGATGCGAAACATCTCTGCAATGGTGGACTCAACTCATGTGTTCATCGCCAAACCGCAAGATCGGGTTCTACGGCGGCTTCTTTGGTTCAATAAGGGAGAAAAGAAGGGTCATGCCATTATTTTCAACGTTTTTATCAATCCGGGCCGTGAAGTCATCGCTTGTTCGTGGTGGTATCCTCCTAAAGTATGGGACACCTGCGAATCGTCGCGTTTAAAGGTGGGGGCCATCCACCTTTGCATCAAATTGCCCATTTTCGTCTGTTTTAGGCCTACGACGCAGACATTACGAGAGATATGGATGCTGCTCTTCCGTGGGTGTGGGATGGGCCTCGCCCTGATATGCGCCTTGGTGACCTTCATTATCGGACATGTCCCAACATGGTTACTCGGCTGCCGAGGCCACGACCGGAGCCCGTTGTGCGCCAAGCCGGACGAGGTAGAGGCGGAGGTCGAGGTGGTTGTGGTAGAGGTCAAGCTCAGCGTGGTGGTGGCCGGGGCAATGGTCGAAGACGGCCTGGGCAACATGCACAACAAGTGGTAGCGGAAGTTTATGTTCGCCGGTTCAATCGAATGGTGTCCAAGGTATTTATGCTAGTACGCAAAAGCCCAAAGCCAAATAAATGTATGTTTGATTCGTGTAGTACGTTGCTCTTTCATCATTGCACCTCAGGAGCGCATTGCTATTGAAAACGCATTCTCCAACATCAAGAAGTTTGGCCTTTTTCATCGAGTTAAGAGCCGAGGTGGATCGTACGAATATAATGAGTTGACCTACTTCTTCTTGGCGGCGTGTGTACTACATAATTGTGAGATTCAGTTTGATTTGCAAAATGGTTGCGAGCCTACAGCTGAGCGGCCATGCAAATGTGCATAGTAGATCACCAAGAGTGTTAGGAATTTAGGATTGCCAAACAATGCAAATGATTGAACCATCAATCTACGATTTGCATCATTGCTTTGCACACGTTTGGGGAGGTTTGCTAAGGTGAGATCTCACAATTTGGCATGAACAAAGAACATTTTTAGTACTATCGAACTGCCTGTTTGAGGTATCTATGGCTTTCCATCGATAGGGTAACACATTGGGCGACAGGGAGGCGACAGGGAGGCAACAGGGAGGCGACAGGAAGGCGACAGGCAAGTGACAGGCAAGCGACAGGCAAGCGACAGGAGAGCGACAGGTTACCACGTTGGGCGACAGGGAGGCGACAGGGAGACGACAGGGAGGCGACAGGGAGGCGGCAGGAAGACGACAGGCAAGCGACAGGCAAGCGACAGGCAAGCGACAGGAGAGCGACAGGTTACCACGTTGGGCGACAGGGAGGCGACAGGGAGGCGACAGGGAGGCGACAGGGAGGCGGCAGGAAGACGACAGGCAAGCGACAGGAGGGCGACAGGGAGGCAACAGGAAATAGCGACAGGAGAGCGACAGGAGGGAACGACAGGAGAGCGACAGGAGAGCGACAGGAAGGCGCCAGGCAAAAAGTAGCATGGCGACAGGAAACGACAGGAAGCGACAGGAAGCGACAGGATAGCGACAGGAGGGCGGCAGGAAAGCGACAGGGAAGCGACAGGAGAGCGACAGGGGAGCGACAGGACAGCGACAGGGAAGCGACAGGCAAGCGACAGGGGAGCGACAGGGGGCTGAAAGTGCCAAAACAGCGACAGGAAGGCGACAGGGAGGCGACAGGATGGCGACAGGAGGGCGAGGTGGCCCGAATCTATTGGACGAAAAAGCTGACAGCTTAAATTTTCCCTCGGCAAAAAGTAGGTAAGTGAGGCAAATTGCTGAGTCGAAATTTGCAGACACCCCGGTACAAAGGTGTACCGGTTTCGGCCGCCTAAGTGTTAGTGTTCAATACTTCCCAAAGAATAGGGGGGGCTGCAATGGGCACATGCCCTAATAGGAGCTTGTGTCAGGATGTCAGTTTAGTTCAAGACATTTTCTGTTAAATGTTTTACTGAAGAAAATTATTTTTCGCTGTTGGCGCCAGAAGATAGATGGTATCTTCTGGCGCGTGCGCGTCGCGCGTGATGGTAGGGCTATAGAATTTTATTATCAAGTTGTTGATATTTGGAAACAGAAGCAGAAGCGAGGTATTGTGTTCTGTCGTCTGTAAATTTTTTGTACATCTTTGTGTGTTGTTTCGGCAGAAACAACAAGATGATTACTTGACGTTGACAATTGGGACACTCAAGGATTTGGTGCTGCGCGTGGGTTTCGAAGTGCACTCATCGCTGTGGAGGTAAATAAATAGACACGTCCCCCAAACAATCTTGTTGTTCGATGTGCAGCCCCATAGCGATGGGGTCATGGACGGAAAGAGAAGAACAGAGTATGTTCAAGTATGTTGCACTGGAGCACCCGCTCGCGCAACGAAATCGACGAGCGCCGGAGAAACAGGGGAGTTCAGGAAGTCAACGAGCGCCGGGGAACCAGAGGAATTCATAGAAATCCAGGAGCGCCAGAAACAGAGGAGTTCACAGGGATCACCGAGCGCCGCACAGAGAGAAGGAATTCAACGAAGTCCGCGAACGCCGCAGCAACAGAGGTGTTCACAGAGATCACCGAGCGCCGGAGAGAGAGAGGAAATTCAACGAAGTCCGCGAATGCCGCAGAAACAGGAGAGTTCACTGAGATCACCGCGCGCCGGAGGGAGAGAAGGAATTCAACAAAGTCCGCGAACGCCGCAGAAGCCGAGGAGTTCAAAGAAATCACCGAGCGCCGGAGAGAGAGAAGGAATACAACGAAGTCCGCGAACGCCACACACACAGAGGAGTTCAAAGAAATCACCGAGCGCCGCAGAGAGAGCAGGAATACAACAAAGTCCGCGAACTCCACAGAAACAGAGGAGGTCAAAGAAATCGCCGAGCGCCGGCGAGAGAGAAGGAATACAACGAAATCTGCGAACGCCGCAGAAGCAGAGGAGTTCGCAGAAATCACCGAGCGCCGGAGAGAGAGCAAGAGTTCAACATAATCCACGGGCGCCGGACCGTCAGCGGAGGTCAAAGAAGTCAACGAGCGCCGAAGAACCAGAGGAAGTCAACGAAAAAATGTTCTTCAGGTTTTAACCCAGTCCTCCCTCCCCTCCACTCCCTTTGCAGCCGCCTGCTGCCGCCACGGAGGGCTGCCGTTGCAGGCATCACAGGCCAGACGCCTGCTTTGACAGTGCTTACTCTTGGGCACTTTAAACTGACAACGAGTTTTTTACTTTACTGGTGTGGCCCTGAGAGGCCAGATCTGAGTGAACTTAACAGTGGTTACTCTTGACCACTTTAAAAATGCAATGAGTCTTTAAAAGTGCTTACTCTTGGGCACTTAAAACTAACAACGAGTTTCCTGATGTGGCCCTGAGCGGCCTTTGGTGGTTGGGCAGTGCGGTGATGGCACTGCTAGATCCTAAGAGTGATAGTGGTTGCTCTTGACCACTTTAAAAATGCAATGAGTCTTTGCAAGTGCTTACTCTTGGGCACTGAAAACTAACAAAGAGTTGTTCGTCTTGGGTTGTTAGAGCCGCTTGCTCTTGGGCGGGGTATAAGAACCAATGAACTCTGAGTAAAAAGTTTAATGCAAACCTGGCGGTGTGCTTCGGGAGCACTCGGGGTTTGCACGGCAGCAGGCCCTCGCAAAAATGGATTTCTCCTGCCATTTTTGGGCAAGAGGCTCGACAAAATTGGCTGTCCCAGGGAGGAGACAGTTGTAACCGCTGCATAGTGGTTGATCTTTCTTGTAACTGCGAAGCCTGTAGCCTTGATGCCCCAGGGGTCGTAACGCCCGACACTGCCCCTGATATCTCCGAACCCACATGACCCTCTTCAGACCCATATCCAGCCTCTGGGAGCGACAAATGCGAAGCACTTGTAAGTCCAGTGAACTCCATGGTGGAATATGAATAGTCAGAAAACCCGGTCTACAAAAATGGAGCAGACATAGAATCTCAATGCGCATTCATCGCACATAATGACACAACGTGAAATCATACGAAATAATTTAAATAAATCCGATTGGGAAATCACGAAAGACAAATGCGACTCGACACGCGCTCACAGGCGACATCTGGCGGCGAACGGAAAACATGAAAACAAGCGGAAAATTTACTGCACTAATGTACATCTGAGAATCTTTCAAATTCTAATCACATTGATGTATAATCTGAGTGCTGTCACTGCTGCCGTTACACTCCCCCTCTGAAAACATACGCCAGTATGTCAGGCTGGGTCAAGTGAAGTGAAAGAAACGGCTAAAGTGACCAAAAACCGACTAATCTATGACAAAATGTGTGAAATTGAGCTGAATTGAGCAAAATTGTGCTGAGATCTGTGCTTCGCGATGGCCATCGACTTGATTGAAACGCATAGGTACCTTAGGGCACACAGAAATAGCTTCGATCAAGCTCGAAAAATCGAAAATTGAAAGTCTGAGTGAAGAATGTACATGCATGATCAAGATCCATGATCCATGATGAAATCAGGATCTGACATTCCACTGCCAGAAAACAGAAAACGAGCGTCGCCATGTCGTTGAGCGTCAAAAAAATAGGGTATCCCTTCATGGAGTCCAAGATATGTGAAACTGGTCGGTGTCATTTGCAGTCATGAGACCAGATGCCAGATTATGGTACAAAATGTGCCTGAATTGAGACCAAAATCAGTGAATCGCACACGGATTGAGGGCGGCGAAGTCTGCAGCAAACCAATATAGGTCCAATTCATTGTCGATAGACACTGTGTGCTGTGCTGAACGAGAATCCAGTTCTCATTCATAGCCAATCCAGGTCAAATCCTCATGATGATGATGACTCCCATGATGGAAATCCAATCATGCAAGAGTAATGATAGCCAAGAAAACCCAGTGCGAGCAACCACACTGTCAGTATCGTCTCCAGGGCTTCATGTTTAATCCAGTATGAGCCAGAAGGGGTAATTGACTCATTATAGTCCCAGCATGTATAAGCATCCAATGCTTGGTACCAGGAATTTGCCAAAATTGAGCTGATTCTGAGGGGGATTCCAACACAATCCACAGATGAACAGCGAGTCGACACAAGTAAGAACACCATCGTTGTCACTTGGTCTATATGAGCCCTTTGACAGTGGTCAATTGAAAAACAAACCAACAGTCTCAATGTAAGAGCTGATTGAAATGACATTCTCAGCAGATCCGTCAAACACATGAAATGCATCAGACTCAGTCATGTGCCAGAATCTCTGTAATGAGCACGAACTCGAACAAGTCCTTCCCAAGGCGAGTAGAGGGGTCCAGTCGACAGCAAAACACGAGAGTGTCGTCGTGGTTCGGGATAAAGGCCTTTCGGAACTTCCGATGGAAATCATCTACAATGAAGCACATGATTCACATGATGACCATGATGGGAATGATGTATGGAATGACCAGGATGACCCCAGAATGTCCCATCATCTGTTCATCGAACCACATAAACGATGCGTCAGGACTGTTTTGTCCCCATGCCAAGGGTATATGTAGGCCTTAAGCCTTTTCGAAAGTTTCGGTGATCAGATCTTGTCTCTAATGGATTCTGCCACAATTGGAGCTTCCTCTTGTGCTTGTAAGTCCTCCTTGGTGACACAATCTTTGATCAGCGAGAGCTCACGGTCAATCTCAGGGTGTTTCTTCAGGAACTTGATGAAAGTGTCCGTATACCCATGGATAAAACTTGAAGCTGGCTCCCATTTGTCCTCTTCTGGACCAAATCCCTTCCATCTGCACAGAAAGTACCACTTGTTTCGAGCATTTTTCTTGTAATCAAGGATCTTTTCCAACTCGAAACTGCTGGTGACCATCTTCCTGTCGCTCAGGTACTTCGAAGTCCAATAGAGAGGCTTGAACCTTCCTTTGGGGCAGGGTACTTCGGCCTTCAAACGGTCTCGATGTACCCCTTCATGCCTGCCTGGCTCAATTTGAATGTTGAATGTAGTCTCACTTAGTTGACCACTGACTTGGAATGGGCCATCCCACAAAGGTAACAATTTGTTGTCGACCTTCAGGGTGTCGTCTGACTTACGAAGCCAAACTTGCTGGCCTTTCTCGAAGGGTTTTCCTTGCGTTCTCGACTTATTTTTGAAATTCAACCAATCTGCTTGACTCTCCACTTCCGCTTGGATCCACTTGGAGTCTAAATCCTTGATCCTCTCAAACCATTGCGAGGCGTCGTAGCACTGCCTTGGATGATACATCACTGGTCCTGGACCCATCTTCTCACGACCAAAAACAAGCTCATTCGGACTTAATCCAGTGTAATTCTTGGTACGATGGTATCTCCTCAAGACACAGTAAATTGTGTCCAACCAATTGTAGTCTTTTTCAGTCGCCAGGAATTTTCTCAGAATGTTGATAAGAATTCTCCCAGCGCGTTCAGCAGGGAGAGCTCGATGGTCGTAGACTCGGGCACGAAGATGATGAACTCCCAATAGAGCACACATGTTCTCCCACCAAGTCCCAATGAACTCTTTCCCACTGTCCGTCAGAATTTCACTGGGAACATCCCAGTTACTCATCCACTGACTTGCAGTCCACTTGGCAGTCATTTCAGAGGTGAGATGCTTCGTGTTGCAAGGGAGGACCTGGATGTAGCCACTGTGGCGGTCTTGAATTAACAAAACCCCATCGATAGGCTTCCTCGTGTAGAGACATTCCTCTTGGATTTGTCCCAACTCGAAGACATCCGCCGTCACCTTGTCGAACAACCTCTCAGGAATTGGTAATCCCTTCAGTAATCCTTCTGCCTTTTGATTCTTTGGGATGGTCGCCTGACATTGCTTGCATCCTTTGGCAACTCGTTCACAGGCACTCTTGAGGTCCCGAGTGTACACCCTGTGTCGCAGCTCCTGCTCCAGAACACGAGAATGTGTGTGGGCTGTCTCATTCCGATGCCAATGTTTGACATATTGGTCAATCAGACAATCAGGAACACAAATCCGTCCTTGCCAAAATAACTTGTCGCCTTGGATTTTGAAATCAGACGTCTCTTCAGAGTCGTAAGGCTTGTCCCCTTTTAACTTGTGGTATACAGACCCAAAGAACCTGTCCTCCTTGTACATCTTCGTCCAATCCACATAGAGGAAGGAAGTTTCCTTGTCCTTTTGTTGTGGAGGGAGCGTAGATTTCGCTTTGGATCTCGTCACTGGAAACACATTAAGGAGTGGCAGCGCCGACTCAGAGTCAGAGTTAACTCCTGCAGTCTGATCTGCCTTGGTAATCTCCTTGCATCTGACCAATTCCACCTTCATCCGATTTTTAATCGAACATTGGAGACAATGTTTCTTGATCAGTGCTTGTTCCTCTTTATCAAACTCGATCACTTCAGCTTTATCCCTCGCTGTCCCATGAAAACTCACTTCAGAGTAAGCCTCTGAGGCTGGGTAGGCCCAGCGACTCAGGGCGTCCGCCACTGTGTTGTAGCGACCCGGAATGTAAGTCACATGGAGGTCAAATCTGCTGAAAGTCTCATGCCAACGGCCTCTTCTCCCAGCTGGTCCACCAGGGGTATCCACATGTTCTGTCCTCCAGCTCTCCAGTGACTTGTGGTCAGTCAGTACCTCAACGCGATGGCCCAAGATCCAACCTTCATAACGCCGTAAGGCACAAAGGATTGCGTAGGCTTCTTGTTCCCTTGGACTCCAATTTCGCTGTCTTGTTGTAAGCTTGCGAGACCAGAAAGCCAGAGGATGATGGTGACCTTCGTCATCGACTTGTTCAATCGTAGCACCAATGGCGTAACGACTGGCGTCTGTACGAATATAAAAAGGTCTTCCATCCAACCACGGAGTCTTTAATGTAACCACATTTGCCAGTGCTTCCTTGAGACCAGTAAAGGCCTCTTCACATTCTGGCGTCCACTTGAGTTTGACTTGAGATCCCTTCTTTCCTTCTATTTTGCCAACCTTGAGTAACTCTGTCAATGAACCAGAGAACTTGGCGTAGAGAGGAAGGAACTCGTGGTAATAATTGCAGCAGCCTAAAAAGGCACGAAGCTGCGTGACGGTTTTAGGCCTTTCCCATAGCTGCAGGGCAGCCATTTTTCCTGGGGCCGGTCTTCTTGTCCCATCTTCCAAGACAGAGCCACAAAATTCCACACTCTGGAGGAACATTTTGCCCTTCTTGGGTCCACACACGAGCTTCTCTTGTCGAAGGACTTCGAGAACCTTACGGACTTGTTCTTCGTGCAACTTCAGGCACTCATCAAAGTTTTTTCCCAACGGCGTGGCAATCAGAAGGTCGTCAATGTAGATGTCGCAGAATTCTTGTAAATCCAGAGACTTGTGCTTCTGAAATAAAATAGTCTCCATCATCTTCTGCAACATCGACGGCGCATTCTTCAGACCCATCGGCAGTACAGTCCACTAGACAGTGCCACAGGGCGTGCACATTGCCGTCAAATGCCTATCCTCCTTTCGAAGTGGCATTTGGTGAAAGCCATGGCGCAAATCCAACACAGTAAAGAGCTTTCCTTTGGCTCTCGCGGCGATCTCCTTCTCGATTAAAGGAAGAGGATGCGCGTCTGGTACCGTGGCGGCATTCAGGGCTCTGTAATCCACCACTAGACGCCAAGCATCTATGCTGGATTGGTCAGCAGGTGGGGGTTTTGGCACAGTAAATGGTGCTGAACACCACTCAGAACTCATGCAGCCCTCCAACCAACCGAACTCATAGAGATTGCGCTCAATAATCTTTCGCAGGGCATCTGCTTTGGTGCCGTGTAGATAGAATGGACGTTGTTTGTGCACCTTTGAGCCTTTGATTATGTCAATCTTGGCTTCCCCATTTTCACATCGAATTGCGGGGTTTTTCCATAACTTCCCACTCAGCACGTCATCTTGATAATCTTCGAACACTGCGTCCCTTCTTGCAGATATCTTGTCTCCGTTGACCTGATTCCCACATTTAATCACCGACATTATGTCCACCAATTTGCGAATTGTTGGTCGTGGTCTCATATTCTTGGCCACTTCATTCCAAACTTCTTTGTTGCATTGTTGGCGGATGAAGCTCACCTGAGCTCGCTCCTCCGTGGGATCCCACCAATCAAAGGGGTCCACGAATGTCTTGAAGGGATGGTCGGACGAATTCAGCTTCATTCCTGTCAATTCAGGCGAGATTCTTGGAGATTTGTCATCATTTTTGCTTGAAATCTTGACATTTTTGGCTTGATTCTTGTCTGATGGGGACAAATTGTAATGGATGGAGGCGTTCTCTTGAGGGACGCCGATTGTCCTTCCCTCCTTCCGCGACGATACGTCGGGATTCCGCTCTCGATCGTCTTCATCCACCTCAATTTCGTCGATTCTTGAGGAATTTGAGATGACCTCTTCTGTTCCCATTTCACTGTCATCTTGCCAATAATCTCCCAGATTCCCGTCAACTAAGCACGCCCACGTGCTCCACGAACGCTGTGGCAAAGGCTTGCCATTGTCTTCGCAAAACAGCTTCACTCTCTTGTGAGGTAGCTCGACAATGTCGATTGAAATGTCCATAATGTCCTTGAACCAAGATTGTCTTGGCCAGTTGGGGACAATTAAAATCGCCTTTGCGCCGGATTGCTTCAGCTTCTACACCACACGAGGAAAAACGTCGAACAGCGGATTGATCCATAGAGGTTCAGACCAGTCTTCACTCCAGGCATCGTCGTAGAAGTTCGGAAATCCTTTATTATTTTTGTTTGCAAAGGCATCAACTTGAGGACGAAAATTGTGGTTCCTTTCGAAAAAATCCACCAGAATGTCCCGCCATTTGTCGACTACACGATAGCAAACTGACTTCCACTTCTTGCAGTTCAATGATTCCACCTTTCCTTCGTCGAATTGTTCTTGATTCCCTGTCCATTCCTGCCCATCTTGCTGAATATGCAGCTTATTTCTCTCCTTGGATTGGTGGATACTCTTGGTATATGGGTGCAGATAATACAGGTCAGACGGGTCGCTGGTCGACGGATCCTGGAGGAAGCATGTCCTGTGTCCCATGGGCGACACACGGTGAGCGTGAAGCCATGGTTGACCCAAGAATAAATCATACTTTATGCTGGCTTCATAGAACTTTCCAGAAAACCATTCCTCCGTGACCGTCTCTTCCACGCTCCACACAGATTGTTTCACCAATCTGACCGCCAATTCTGCCTCTCTGTCGCCACCGTCAAGGCGATGTCCGCTGACTCCCTCCAGCTGGACAGGTGTCGAGGACATCTTCGCCTCGTCCTCCTGCAGAAAGCCTTTCCTCACCAGATTGACCTCTGAACCATTGTCAATCAGACATTTGGCAAGTTTAACCTTACCATCTGTTGTTCTGACCTGGATCCAGCAGACAAACTGGCGCTGCTTGCCTCGCCGGACAGCGCTGAGGACCCAGGCAGGGTACAGGAGGCCGGAGGAGCGCGCTAGCCGGTCCAAGCAGCGTCCATCCACCGCCCCAACTACCCTGATGGGCTTTGTTTCCTGCCACTCAATCCCAGTGTTGGGAATTTGGTCAAGTTGGCTTCCCTATTGCCATTCTTCTTCGACGCTCGGCTGCACGTCCTGTACTTGTCCTTCGTCAACCCATTCTTCTCCTGCTTCGACGGCATTGACTCCCTTTCCACGTCCACGACCACCAAATGACTTTCCACCACCACCTTTCTTACCTCCTTGGCCTTTGTTGTTGGAGGTGTTGGAATTGGGGTTGGATTCGTTTGTAAGTGCGGCTAGCCCCATCTGCTCAGATTTTCAGACATTCTGTCCAGATTGGCTACATTTTGGTCATTTTCTTTGCTTCGGCGGAATCGCCGCCTCGCAGCTCAGTCTCAGGATCAGACCTATATATTTCTGATATGCCGGATCTGATTCCGCGGTCCATTCCCCGTAAATCCGCCGCGTTCCGATCATTTAGCTGGAATCGCCATTTGCCGCTGACGCGCGCTCGCGGGCCAGATCGGCCAAACATTTTTCACAATTGGATTTATATAAATCTTTTCAGACAGATATGGACACTCAGATGTATCTAGAATAATCCGCATCAATTTTCTTCTTAGACTGGGATTTTCTGTCGGATAACAATCAGCATGGACCTTGCTTCAGTTGTTGCTGCTCTCTCCTCCGTTGGTGTCCGAGTATCCGGTTCTACCCCCAATAGCAGCGTTCAGGGAGACTCCTCGCGTGCCTGCCCCACTGGTCTTGCCGGCCCCGAGCCCTCCGGCACCATCAACGACCCAGGGCAGCACTTTCATGGTAGCAGAGGCTACCTGAATGTTGTTTCTTTGGTGTCCCAACCACAGCTAGCTCCCCAGTACGGCCCCGTAGACCCCGCCGCTCCTGGAGACGTAACGATTACGCTGCCGTGGTGCTGTGCGAACGAGGCCTTTAGAGGAAAGCCTTGCGCAAGCCCAAGTTGCCCAAGAACTGAAGAAGGGCACAAATCAGCAGCTGTGGAGACCCAAATTACCATCCCAATCCCAGTCGAAATTGGCCATCAAGCAGCTGGAATCTGCCAGCCTACGCCGATGGCAACGCTCCGGTGGAGCTTACGGACCTGGCAGGTACCAATACTCCCTACCAATGTCCACATTTTGAGACCATCGACGCCGACATTGACGACATTGAGATGGGTGGTCCAGGTGAGGTACCTACCTATAATCGACCAGCCTCTTGGGCACAATGGGACAACCATTTGTCTTCAGAAGTGACCCGTAACCTTGAGGCGCTTGAGGCCCTTTGTCTATTAGCCACGTCTAAGCTGATAGGACAAGAAAGAATCGCCTCTGATTTTTTAATGGAATATTTTTTCCTACTTCAGGAAGAAATTAATACCAGGATGTGGTGGCGTTCTCAAGAAGATGACTCTTTTGCCATTTTTTTGCAGATCTGGGAGGCAAGCCCCTTCCCGAAGGAGAAGACCAAGGCACCTGTTGCCGGGCCCTCCGCCCCTCATCCCCCTGTTTCCATCCGCGACGATCTAGCCGCCGCGGTTGAGGAAGGAATTTTAGAGGCAGCCAGGCAGGCAAGCCTGGAAATTAGGGCTGAAGGAGCTCCCCAAGTGGACTCCTGGCTGCGGACCACTGAGATCAGCGGTCCGACAGCCTGCTCAGGCCCTTCAGGACACGGTATGTACTGTCCTGCCGACTGCTCTTGCAGATTCCAGCGAGACTCTGAGCTCCAATTGCTCAAAGATCAAATGCAACTCATCATTCAAACGCTGGGAATAAAAGATCTTTTCAAGACGCACATGCCATCTGAGGGCGCATCATCGGTGGAACAAACAACAGAACCGTCGGAGGAGGCGACAGAAATTTTTTCAATTGCTCCTTCGGTGGACTCCAAGACCACCGATGCAAGGATCAGCAGGACCAAGCTAAAGGAAAGGGTTACAATCTCTCGATCTCAGAGTAGGACGGCGAAGGCTAGGACTGAGGCTCAGAATGCCAAGCGAACTGCCTCCCGTACTGCCCCTCCTGCTGCTGATTCTAATGCATTAGCCCAGCTGTTGCTCGCCCAGACCCTCGCCGGAGCAGGTGTGGCGAATGATGCCGCCAAGGTGTCTGCCATTACGGCCGGTGTTGGGCTGGATTCACTTCTAAATCCTACTTCATTGCGACTTCGTCAGGTTGCCAAGCAACCGAAGTATAATGGGAACCCCAGACGTTGGCCTCAGTTCCAACGGGAATTTAGACTGTGGGTTAAGACTCAAAAACTTCAAGATGATCAGTTCCTGATGGCCCTCTTGGACTGCTTTGAGGGAGCGCCGGCCAACACTTGGCTCAGGACCTGGAGTGATCGTGAGGATTCAAGTTCCCCCCTTACCTTTGATGAGGTGTGGGAACAGTTGGAGGTACGTGGATCCCGGCTGCCAGAGGACCATTACCACCAGATGTTGAAGAATTTTCCTTCGTTCTCGCGATTAATCTTGCACGAAGTGCAAGACAAGAGACAGCGCTTCTGGAATCTAGTGGAAGAATCTGAACATTCAGGCGAAAAATTTTCCAGTGCCGAGCTGAAAAATTTGATTTTTGACAAGATCCCCTCCGAAACTGCCGCCACCCTTCGGAATAAACAATCCGAAGAAAAGGTCAAGACCTGGTGGGCGGAGGTCGAAGGCTTCGATGCCTCGGCCAACAGGTTCTCCGTCAGGGAATCACTTCAAAAGTGTTCCCCCACGTCGTTTTCCAAAGTGAAATTCACTGAAAACACGTGGAAAATCAAGTTTAATGAACACGAGGATCGGGACTTGTTTGTCCAAGTCCTCAACAGGGGAGTAAGTTTCCACGGCCATCACCTGAAGGCCAAGAACTGGGTGTTTTCGTTCACCCCGCAGGAACTTTGGGAAGAGGTTGAGCGGCTCGCTGACGCCGCCAATGAGAATTTCCATGAGGGTCTTGGGGGAAACAAGAATACCCAGCAAAACACCCAAAATGGGGCCCAAAAGGGTAACAAAAAGGTGAATGACACCCGGAATGTTCAGGATCACTGTAGCATCTGCCTTCTTTTAGGTTCTACGAACCGAGCTAAGACGCATTCTACTGGTAATCACCGATGGTCTACTTACGATCACAAGGTGATTGGTGAAAATATCAGTAATCCGCAGAATTCAGACAGGAATGACAGACAGGTGCATGGTGGAAAGGGGGGAAAAGGGAATCCGACCCCCTCCGGTGGAAACAAAAATACTGGAGGCCCTGGCGGGTCCCAAGGCACAGGAAATCGGACTCCATCCGGCTCCGGTGGGCAGCCGAACGGCCAGAAAAATCCCAATGGCAACGCCGGAGGCGGAAATCGAAATCCAGGCCAAACCTCTCATTCCGGTACAAACAAAGGAAATGCTCCAGGATCACAGGGTAAAGGTAAGGGAAATCCTTCAGGAACCCCTTTCTCTGGTAAGGGCAGAGGGTGTGGCGACGGTGGTGGTCCATCATCCGGCGGCCGTGGCCGTGGACGTGGAAAGGGCAACCATCGTGTGGATCAGGTTTCAGGTGCAGATCAGGTGTCCGATGCGGATCGAGATTACGTTGAAAATGCCTTGAATCCAGCAGATGATCCGTTCCAGGATGAGTGGGTCGACGAATCAGGGTGTGTTCACAATGTTAACGCAGCCACTGGAGGTCAGAACGCCTAGGGGAGCCACGAAAATTGTCCCTCCCCAGGCGATTTCAGGCATGATCCCCAGATTTTTGATCGACCATTACTTGATGTAGGGTCGCTTGTCTCCTCTCCCCTGGATCCGGCAGCGGATCCTTCTGTTGTAGTGGACGAGGTTGGTGTACAGTCCAAGCACAGGGCCCGTCAGTTTGTCACAAAGCTGTGGGTCTCTGATTGCAAGGGAAATTTCCACCTCGCCACTTGTTTGTGTGACAATGGATCAGAGGTAAATCTCCAATCCAATTCGTTCTTACCCGACGACTGCGTGTTTGAGTCGCCTCATCCTGTTACCCTCGAGGGAGTTTCTGGACATTCTCTCGCAGGTGGGCAACGCGGTTGTTATCTATCAACTCATTTGGTCGCTCAAGACCTTTGGGAAGAAGGTAATGTGGAGGAAGTTGTCCTTAAGGATGACTACTTCTATCGTGCCGACATAAAGTATGACCTTTACTTGGGCCATCCTTGGCTTCGCAAGAACAGGGTGGCGCCCGTAGGTCATCGGCGTTGTTTTTTGCTGGAGTCAGGTCCCTTGGAGCGTCCTGAATTTCGTTTTTTGCACGCAGGGTTTAAAAGTGCAGAAGAATTTTTGAAGCAGAAAGTTACACCAAAATTTGGCGAAGATGTCACCATTGCAGAGGTGAATGGGAGTGCCGATTACTCCCGAGAGTTAGAATGTCTTCGTAGGGACTCCCAGCCACGACGCCCTTCGCGCTGGCACTCTTCATCCTACAGAGTTGTCGACAAATGGCGCGATGCAATTTGTGAATATTTTCATGAACACCATTCCTTTTGGCCACAGTATGATGCCTTTGCTAACCGTAAGAACAAGCGCTTTGACAAGCACTTTAGCGACGCTTGGACCCATAAATGGGACAAGAAGTTGTGGATTAATCCTCCGTTTCACTTAATCCAGCAGGTCATCCACAAAATCAAGCAAGATAAAACCCAGGCAATTTTAGTTGTGCCCTTGTGGGACGACAAGCCTTGGTTTCAGGAATTACAAGACATTTGTGTAGATTACATCGAACTTCCCACGAAGATTAAGCTGTATGCCAGCGACGACACAGGTCCCCTGCCACAGCGGTCCTGGAGTTCGCTTGCATTCCTGGTGGATGGAAAGCTTTCTGACTCTAATTCTGCTGATTCTGGTACTGATTCCTGTGTTGGGTCTGAATCTGAGGTTGAGCGTGGTACTGATGATGAATCTATTTTTTCTGATTTTTGTCCGTCAGATACCCAAGGTGATCCAACGTCAAATGGATCCGCCTCGTCTCCCTCTTCCCCAATACGATCGACATCGAAAAGAATCTTCAGTGCACGGGCGAAGAAAAATCTTAAATCGCGCCGCAAATTCAGAGTTTTTTATGAAAAACCCCCTGTGGAAGCTTTCATAGATCCTTTCGAGGAGCTGGATCACGAAGATAATCTCTGGAATGTCGACACTCGCCCCACCTATCTTCAAGAGGCAGTTGATACGGACCTCTTTAGGGACATCCGTAAGAAGATTCTTCCTGCCAAGGCCGAAGAAGTCGCCAAAGTTTTTTCGACAGTAATTCCTGGCGATCAGGTGGACACTGAATTGTGTTCCAAGGCAAGAGAAAAGATTTTTGAGGAACGGAAGGACACAACCCTTTCGGGGAAGTTGATCAAAGACCCCCCTGTCCGTGGGCAGTTCGGTGAAGCCTTCATCGAGCTTCGTGAAGGTTACAAGGCGAAGAAACAGCGTCCTTATGAGAACCATGGACATAAACATGAGATCCTCAGAAAAATCATCGAGAGAAATCTCAGGGAATTTGGTTGGCTTGAGGGTTGTATGACCAGCGAATGGTGCTGTGCACCCTTCACAGTCCCGAAGCCGCCGCCTGCAGACCAGAACACTATTGATGGTTGGCGAATGGTTGTTGATTTTCGCAATCTTAACGCCGAAACCAAGGCGGATTCGCACCCCCTGCCCCTCATTGAGGAGGAAATCGCCAAGAGGGCAAGAGGTCGTTTGTTTTCTGTGCTGGATCTCCGTCACGGCTTTCACCAAATGCCGTTGAGGAAGGACAGCCGACCTCTCACTTGTATGTGCACGCCATGTGGCCCAGTCCAGTGGACAGTCATGCCCATGGGCCTGAAGAACGCCCCTTCGTTTTTTCAAAGAATGATGGAGGATGTGCTTTTTACAGCCCATCCTGAGCTTCGTGCCTTTGTGAGTGTGTACATAGATGACATAATCATCGCGACGGAGGGGGAGGGACTGACCGAAGCCGAGCTGGTGGCCCTACATGAAAAGCAGCTGAACCAAGTTTTGGACATTCTTGATGCTAATCAGCTGATTTGTGGGCCAAAGAAGGGAAAATTATTTTTAAAATCAGTTGAATTTTGTGGTTCTCTCCTAGAGAATGGCACCCGACGACCCAGTCCAGGGAAGCTCGTCGCTATTCAGAAGTGGAAGCGCCCTGAGACGATCACGGAGTTGAGAGGACCCCTGGGTTGTTGCAATTTTTACCACACTTTTGTGCCGAATTATGCCAAATTTGCTGCCCCCCTCACTGAATTATTGAAGGTAGGGAGAGATGCAGGCAAGGCAGGTTCAAAGGTTCGTGTCAAGTGGACTGACGAGTGCGAGGAGGCCTTCCATCACTTGAAGGCGGCCCTCTGTGAAGTCGCCACGTTGCATGTGCCCCAATTCGACCGACCCTTCTACATTAGAACCGACGCTTCTAGGTACGCGATCGGAGCTGTCCTTGAACAGGTTGATGAAGCCACAGGTGATCATTACCCTCTTGCATTTTGGTCTCGGAAGCTAGCCCCACGCCAAATGCAATGGTCGCCGCGTGAGCAAGAAACCTACGCCATAATCTGTGCTTTAAAAAAGTACCAATCGTGGGTTGGCACCAATCGAGTCGAGGTCCTGACGGATCATCGATCTCTGGAGTATTGGGCCACTGAACACATTGATACTGTCGCGAGCCCAGCTGGTCGACGGGCCAGATGGCACGAATTTCTCAGTCTGTTTGACCTCCATGTGTCGTATTTGCCTGGAAAACACAACACGGTAGCGGATGCTCTGAGCCGATGGGCTTACCCCGCTTCAGAGGGGCTGCAAAGTACCAACATCCATGGTACGGAGCAGGACCGCCATGTAATAATCGAATGGGATCAAGAAGAAAAGAAACTCATTCGACGTGCATGCATGCAATGCGCTGTTAAACAGCACGCATTACCGTGCCATGACATCACGGCCACCTCAGATCCGGCGCATGCTCATGAGATCTGCACCAAAACACTGAAAATCGTGGAGAAAGTCACCGATCCCTCCTCAGGGAGTGTGAAACGGTTTGACTATACCCGACGAGTAAGTCGATTTCGGTTGATCCAGGGCATTAAGCGTCGAGATCCGGCCAAAACTCCACCCCTGCCGAAAGATTCCCTTATCATCCGTGACTGGACGTCCGATTATCTGCAGGATCCCATGTTTAAAGAGGTCTCTGGAAATCTCAAATCCAAAGATGCTCACAAGGATGGGATCTTTTCTGAGTATTCGTTGGATGGGGGGAAACTGTGGATGGAGGGTAAATTGTGCGTACCAGACGCCCTGGCCCCCCGAGTGTTAAACTGGTGGCATAAATGGGAGTCCCCCCACGCACATGGCCGTCGACTGTGGTCGATGATTAAACATAGGTTGTTTGGCTCACGGCTATATACTCACTGCATGAAAGTAGCCGCCGGATGTGCCCAATGTGCTGTCTCGACGCCCCTCAGCGCGAAGAAGCACGGCCATCTGAGGCCTCATCCTATTCCGGAGCGCCTCTTTAACAGAGTCACCAGTGATTTTTTCTATCTCGGTGAACTCGATGACGAAGAGTGCCATTGGACCAATAAAAAGGTCAATGGTGTGCTCCTTATTCAGTGCCGTCATTCCGGCTACATTCAAGTGTTGCCTTGCAACATTGAGTCGATGACTGGCAAGGCTGCCGCCAAATGGTGCGCGCAGACCTGGATGGGAGGTTGGGACGTCCCATCCGAGGTGGTTACGGACTCAGGCAAAGAGTACACCTCCGAATGGTGGAGAGAATTATGTGCTCGCCTTGGAATCCACCACCTGCGATGTGAAATCCACTCGCATCGAGCGCTGCCTGGCGAAAGAGCCGGCCGCTCAATTATAAATATGCTTCGTAAGGAGCTCGCGAGTGAAAAGGATTTCCATTGGATGGAAGTTCTCTTCGCATTGCTTCGCCGTTACCACAACACGCCTTTGTATCATGGCCTTTCTCCAAATGAAATTGTCTTTGGACGAAAGAAGTGTTGGTGGAACATGCCGTTGAATAATCCTCGCCCCTGTAAGGATGCTTCGTTGTTTTTGGAAGACGTCCAACGAGCAGATAAAACTGTCTCGAAATTAATCGAAAAGCATCAAGCTGACTGGCTTTGGGTCCAGAATCAAGGCCGAAAAAACCCCCACAATTTTGAAGTCGATGATCGAGTTTGGCTTCGAAAATCCGAAACCACCCTGGACGGAGATGATAAGCTTCTTCCCTTGTGGGAGGGGCCATTCGCTGTTACAGCGCGTCTTGGTGAGAACAGGTGGAGGATTCGTGTGGATGTCAGCAGGCAAATTGACGTTTCGGGCGATCGCCTCAAGAGAGAGATCCCCTCCCCCAAGGATCGGGTTAAACCCCTTTTTTGGACTGCGAAACATTTGTCTGATCGGGTCATCGAAGGGGGGAAGTACGAACTCAAGAGGATTGTTGAAGCAAGACGTGACGCCAAGGGCGAATGGGAATTTCTGTGTGAGTGGAGGGGCTTTGATTCCAGTCACAACAACTGGGAACCAGCCCAATCTTTTGTCCATGGATACACCAAGGGGTTCATCGACTTCCTGAAGAAGCACCCCGAAATTGGCGTACTCCTGACAGACTGTCTGTCGAAACCAGACAGACAAGTGGAGAGCGACGGAAAAAGACCTGTGGTGAATCGAGATCCAGCCTTTTACGGCCCTCAGCAGCCACATTCCAGGGCTGATCCGTCGATCCCCCCTCCTGCGGTCAGGCCAGCCCAGGAGCCAAATGAAGACCAAGCCTCAAGTTCGGCCGCTGATTTGCAGCGCCCAAGCCGTACGAGGGCCCGACCAGACAGGTTGGTGGTCACATGTATTCGTGCGTGGCCGACTTCAGCCTCGCCCCAACCACATTCTGCTCAATCCACTGTTCATTCTTCCTGATTTCGAACTGATGTGGAGAACTGCAAATGTTTGATAATTTGACGTCAATCAACTTTTCTTTGGTCTCCGTTCGGCAGCGTATCGAAAGTCGAAAGCCGAAAGCCACGGAGTGTGCTGCCGTGTTCAGAAAAACCCAAACTCAGGCTTAATTCAGGCAGATTCGGGGTAATCTTGTCTCTGTTGGTCTGTGCATTTTTGGAATTTGGCTACTCGTGCAGATGGAAGCAAATGTACATAGTAAAAACACCGGCCGGTGACATTCACCCCTACAGGCACCCCCTGTAGTACTGGCTGCACCAGTTGCGACGCCAGAAACTCAGATCTTACCTTCATTTGCCGTGATGCTGAAGTCAAAGTCCAGATTCAGATCGGGATTCCTTGAATTTACCTTGAATTCCTCAGGTTAGTCCATCATTCTGCCACTGTTGCACGAAACCCAGACGTCAATTGTTCAGACAACTTTCACATAGGAGCTCTAGGGACTTCTAACAGCAACCTCTGAAGTCCGTAAGCTTCGTTGTATTTTTGGCACACGCCAATGTGAGCTCAATCCGACCTGAAACTGTCGAAAATGGTGAATCCAAGTGTCTTGTGGGACTCCATCGAAAGATAGGCCTGGTCCAAGTCGATTGACACCACCGCCACTGTAAATTCGGTGTCTCTCAGTTATATACTGTCAGTAAAGCGCCTTCAGCGAACCTTCAGCGCGTTACATGCCAAGGATCCAGGGCCAGCATGTCCCATCATGATGCATCATCACATGATCCACATTTTCATAGAATCTGTTAGATGCTCGCGAACCAACGTGCCGGAAAGCACAATTGAGCTGAATAAACGACAATACATATTAACTCTAGTCTAAACGAAGGTGTTAGTAGTTTCAGTTCTAGACATTCCGCTTCATTTCACCTCCATCTCATGAATTTGCCTCATTTTAGGTCAATTTAGGTTGATTTCCTTGTCATCTCCTCTCATTCCTCGAAGATCTGTTTAGATCTAAGTGCACAGAAAAACATCCTTACCTTTTTTGGTTCACTTAGGGTCTGTAGACTACATTTGTATTTGTTTTCCCTCTCTGTGATTGCTTCATCTCCTTCATCTCTGCCCAAATTAACTCTCAATCTTGCTGAATCTTGTGATCATCCACCAGATGCGCCACATCTGAAGCACATGCTGCACTTTTCAGAACGAGAAAAGCGGGAATAACACGATGTAGAGTTCGGCGAGGACACCGTAGCGTGCCCGCGACAGCGAAACTGTGCCAGAGCGCTGAGATGTCACTCCATTTCTTGATTCCCCCACTCAATCCACCAATAATCTGCCTCATTCTCAACCAATGCATGGTTTGGTGTCGATTCTCGATACGTTTACATGCTTTTTAGCCCTTAACCTAATGTTTTACTGCACGGAAGACTGTTCGTCACTCCTCATTCTGTCTCATTTCAGGTTCATCCAGCCTGATTCAGTGCCAATTCAGCCCAAATCAGGTCAGATCAAGCAGATTTCGCCCCATCGAGGCTACATTTCTATTTTTTTCTGGGACTTACCCGCACTACGTTCTTCGTTGAAGTAGCGACACACCCCAGTGTGTTTTTGGAGGGGGAGTGTAAGTGCGGCTAGCCCCATCTGCTCAGATTTTCAGACATTCTGTCCAGATTGGCTACATTTTGGTCATTTTCTTTGCTTCGGCGGAATCGCCGCCTCGCAGCTCAGTCTCAGGATCAGATCTATATATTTCTGATATGCCGGATCTGATTCCGCGGTCCATTCCCCGTAAATCCGCCGCGTTCCGATCATTTAGCTGGAATCGCCATTTGCCGCTGACGCGCGCTCGCGGGCCAGATCGGCCAAACATTTTTCACAATTGGATTTATATAAATCTTTTCAGACAGATATGGACACTCAGATGTATCTAGAATAATCCGCATCAATTTTCTTCTTAGACTGGGATTTTCTGTCGGATAACAATCAGCATGGACCTTGCTTCAGTTGTTGCTGCTCTCGCCTCCGTTGGTGTCCGAGTATCCGGTTCTACCCCCAATAGCAGCATTCAGGGAGACTCCTCGCGTGCCTGCCCCACTGGTCTTGCCGGCCCCGAGCCCTCCGGCACCATCAACGACCCAGGGCAGCACTTTCATCGTTGCATCTGCCCTTGCCTCGACCTCCAGTATCCTTGTTGTTGCCGAAGGTCTTGTTCGATGGCGTCTCCGTATACAGGGGGTTGCCATTCACCTTGGAATCATCTTGATTCCCGGACTTTCCTTGGCCTTTTCCACCTTTTTCACCAGATTTTCCACCAGATTTTCCACCAGCATCGGTCCATCTTGAGCCACTTGGATCTCCGCCTTGCTGCGAGTAATCTTTTGGTGTCCAGTCTCTGTTCTTTCTTTTGGACTGCCCTTTACCCTTTCCCCTTCCAGGCTGGTCAGCATCTCGTGCTCCATCCTGCTGGGGATTTTTGGGAGAATTTGCCTTTCCATCCATTTTGGACTGAATTGTCTTGAGATCTGAGGGCGTCCACCTGTGATCTGCGGTCGTGTGAGTCGCCGCTCGACCTTCCTTTCCAAGGGCAATGCACACTTCTCACCAACGGCGTTGACCTTGCCTCCGAAGCCT
This sequence comes from Eutreptiella sp. 'Long Island Sound 2002', assembly GCA_964036045.1. Taxonomy (NCBI): domain Eukaryota; phylum Euglenozoa; class Euglenophyceae; order Eutreptiales; family Eutreptiaceae; genus Eutreptiella; species Eutreptiella sp. 'Long Island Sound 2002'. Next base: position 67,591,709 of record OZ038388.1, on the reverse strand, counting down.
TGTGCATCCTGTGACTTCTGGCGTTCTAAGTTTGCATACTTTTCAAGTTGGTCCCAGATCTGCTCGACTCCATACGAGAAGATCCACGGCCGCACCTTCAAAGCTGTTCCCTTATACTTCACTTTGCCATCCACCATGCTACAGAAAAACTCCGACTGTTCAGAATCATGGAAACCAACTCTCCATCTGCCCTCACGAATAGTGATGTCTTTCAATCCAGTAGTGAAGCGGTATGGGGTGCCTCACCCATACCTGCTGGGCTCCCGGTGGGCGCTCTTCGTATCAGGCGGTTTGAGGTTTGAGGTTTCATTTTGCGGGTACTAGACGTCTTTCGGCCCCGGGGGGCCACCTGGTCGGGCCAGGTGATATCCTCCCCACCGGGTCCTAGTGGGGGGCCCTCCAAGACGCACCCCCTGCCTGGTGGCGGAGTCCCCCGGGTTCACAGAGCTCGGAGCCCCATCCTTCCCCGGCTTCCCCGTTTCGCCACTCCCCGGTCAGTGCATCAATTCGCAGCCGTGGCTGCGGGCGCTTACCCACTGCGTCACCCCCCTAATGCGTGGTCGCCCGGGGCGCCGGCGCCGCCGGGCCCGTGCTACTGGCTTGTCGCCAGTGGGACCTCCTTGGGCTGGCGCGGAGGCTGCCTAGCCTAGGGGTTGGGGCGTGGCGCTGTGCGCCACTACTGCCTTGGCGGGTGCAGTGCCCCGTCTGTGTGTGCGCGGCGCTCGCGGCCGGTTCGGGGGGTTCGGGCCGGTACCTGGTGTTGTGTCTCTCTCATTTCCCCCTCCCCGCCCCGCGTGTTCCGCGCTGCGTGTGGCGGGCCGTCCCGTCCGGGTGTCCCTTACCCTCGCTCGCTGGTACGCCATTCCACGCGGTCTGTGCGTTCCGCGCGCTCGGTCCGGTTGCCCTTCTGATAGTCCCCGCGTGTCCCTTTCGTGTGTGTGCGCTCGCGCTCCCGCGGCGTCCGCTCCCCCCCCCCCTGGGTGGTGTGGCGTGCGCACCTCGCGTGGTCCCGGCACTGGGCGCTGGTAGGGCCGTTCCACGTGGTCCGTGCCCCTCCACGTGTCCTGCCCCGGTCCCTTGCTCCGTCTGGCGTGCTTGGGGGGGGGCGGTCCGGTCCCAGTTCCCCCCTACTTGGCTTGGGGTTGTGGGGGTGGCGGTAGGGCGTCCCCGGGGGGGGTGCCTTCTACTGTTGCGAGGGGCGTCTGGGGTCAGGCGCTCCCCCTCCCCCGACTGCCAGCCCACTGGGCGGGCTGTCGGGGTCCGCGATCCACGTGTTGTGGGCGCGGGCGTGCGGGTGTGGGGGCCCTTCTCTGTCCCCTCTGCCGGCACGCCCTGTGGGGGCTGCGCGCCGCGGGGCGGGTCCGTGGCGTTCGTGTGCCGGGGGGCGGACTGGGGGGGGGGGGGCGTGCGCCGTACCCCCCGTTTGTGCGGCCGGGGGGGGGGCCTGAAGGGCGGGGGGTCGCTCTGCCTCATTCCGTCCCTCTGCCTTCCCTGGGCAGGCAACAAAGCGGGTGTCACTGGCGTTGTGCTGTCCATGGGGGGCGTGGCCCCCCATATCACTCCGGTCCGTGCTCACCAGGCTTCTCTGGGTGCGATCTGTGCGGCGTCTCGGCGCGTTGGCGCGGGCTCGCTTGTTCTTCGCGGCCCCCGTGGGAGCCCGCGGCTGGGGCGGGGGGGGCGGGTCGCGCTCCGGCTCCTCTCTCAGGCGGGGGGGGGACCATCCCCCCTGCCTTGGGGGCTGGGGGTCGGGGCCCCCGCGGCTTGCGGGCCGGTGGGGGGCCGGGGGGGGGGGGGTGTCGCGCCGCGGCCTGCCTGCTCCCCTTCTGGGCGGCGGCCTGCGGTACTCAATCCTGGCCCCCTTCCGGCGTGCGCGTGCGGTCGGGGTGGAAGTGCCGCTCCGAGGTGGGGGGGGGGTGAGGGGCGGCCCGTGGACCGCTCCCCCGGGGGCCCTTGCAGACCTGAACCCCCCCTCTGCCCTCCCTGAGTGGACTGTGGTCACGGGAGGGTCATGTGGGGCGCGGCCTCCATATTGTTCTGTTGTGCGCGTTGCTCCGGCACGCTTGTGTGAGCTCGCGGGAGCAGGTCCAGCCGCCGCTTCCCCCACCGCGTCGCCGTCCCTTCTGGGGGGGGGGGGGGGGGCGTCCCCTCGGCTCCGGGGGGGCGGAGGGCCGCGCCTGTGGCTCCCCAGCCGGGGGGGGTGCGGGGGGGGGGGGTGGGGGGGCCGCTCCCCCGCCCGCTCTCGGGCCTGAGTGGGTGGGGGGGAGGGGAGTGGGGGGGGGCCTCTGGTCCCCTGGAGACGCCTTGTGACGGCCGGGGCGGGGGGGCGGCATGGCAGTCCCGGCCCCGGGGGCCAGCCATCGGCTGGGGGGTCGCGCCCTTCCCCCGCCCCCCTCCACCTAGAGCCGGACCCTCGTGCAGGCCCTCGCTGGGGCCCCTCATCCCCCCGGCCGTCGTCGCGCGGCGCTGGCCGGCCGGGGGCGGCCGTGAGGGTTAGCGGTCAGCGGTTAGCCGGCTGCAGTGCAGCAGGTTCCCCCCCGCGCTCGTTGTCTCCGCCCTCCCTCCCGCGGGAGGTGGCACGCTCTCATGCGTCGTGCCGTACCGTGGGGGGGGCCTGGGTCGGGGGGCCCAGCTCCCCCCCCCCACTCTCTCGCATCCGCCGTCTGGGCCATCACCTGCGCCGCCGCTTGTGTGGGGGCTGGGGCTGTGGCGGCGGCGGGTTGCGCCGGCGGTAGCGCCAGTGGGCGAGGGCGCTGCGCAAAGCCCGGGGGAGCCAGTTGTTGGCGTCCGCATCCGTGATGCGGAGCACCGCTCCCCCTTCCAGGAAGGCCGGCCACGTCGGCTCCCTGTCGGGCCACGCCGCCCGGATCACTGACCTGAGGACCCTCTCATGGTCCTCTGGGGCTGCCCACCCCCCCGGGGGTACCTCTCGGTTTCCTCCGTCTCTCCGGAGGAGCACGGCATCGAAGGGCCCTGCCCTCCCCCCTGGGCTCCCATGCCCCGTCCCGCCTGTCCCTTGGGGTCCGCGGCGTCCTTGCCCTTGCCCTTGGGCCCCTTTCCAGCCCCCTGCCCGTGCTGCGGGTCCCGCCCCCCGTCCCCGGGGCCCTGGCCCGCCCGCTCACCCACCGCTCCTCGCCCTGCCCCCTGCCCCTTGGCTCCCTGCCCGTGCCCCTGCGCGCCCTTCCCGTGCCCTGGTCCCCGCTCCGCGCTCCCGGGGCTGGCAGGCAGCTCTGCCTGCGCGCCCTCCCCTCCTTCCTGGATCACGCGCCGGGCGTCCCGCTGTCTTTGCAGCTGCGGCAGCGTGACGCTAGGCGGCGAGCGCTCGGGCGCCGGGGGGCGGACGTGCCGCGTCCGCCCCGGGGGGAAGGGCTTGGGGGGGAACTGCTTGGGGGGGCTGGTGTGGGTGTGGGTGGGGTTGGCGTGGGCGCGGTACTTCGCGCTCTCCCTGCCCACTGCTGCTGCTGCGGCGGCCGCCGGCGAGGCGCCCGTGGCCCGTGCGGGGTTCTTCCCTCGCTTGCGCGGCGTGCTGGGGGTCGCGGCGTGGCCGGCCGAGGCGGTGGCGCGGCCCGCCGGGGCCGCGGTCGCAACTCCACGCGCGCCCTCCTTGCTCTCCTCTGCTGCTGTGGCGGCCCCCGGCGAGGCGCCCGTGGCCCGTGCGGGGTCCGTCCCCCGCTTTCGCGGCGTGCTGGGGGCCGCGGCGTGGCCGGCCGAGGCGGTGGCGCGGCCCGCCGGGGTCGCGGCCGCAACCCCTCGCGCGCCCTCCTCGCTCTCCTTCGCTGCTGTGGCGGCCGCCGGCGAGGCACCCGTGGCCCGTGCGGGGTCCGTCCCCGGCTTTCGCGGCGTGCTGGGGGTCGCGGCGTGGTCGGCCGAGGCGGTGGCGCGCCCCGCCGGGGCCGCGGTCGCAAACCCTCGCGCGCCCTTCTTGCTCTCCTCCGCGGCTGCGGCAGCCCTCGGCGATGCGCCCGGTTCCTGCGCCGGGGCTACCCCCCGTGTCGGCGGCGTGCCGGGGGCCGCGGTCGGGGCCGCGTCGTGGCTCGCTGGGGCTGCGGTCTCCGCTTCCTGCGGATATGGCCCCCCCCCCCGGGGCGGGGCGGCGGGGCTTGCTGCTTGGGCGGCGGGGGCGGTCACCTCGGCTGGCTCAGGCTCCCCGGCCGGCGGCGGCGGCCCGACCAGCACCACCGCCTCCGCGAGCCTCCGCTCCTCGCGCTCCGCGAGGGTCTCCCCCGTCCACTCCGGGGAGGCGGGGCAGCGGGAGCGGGACCGGCGGTGGTGGCGGTCGTCCCGCTGGGGGGAGCCATCGGAGTCTGCCATCACTGTTATCCTGGTAGGCATGCGTGGTGGCAGGCGCGCCCTTTCCACTACCTCCTGGCGCATCAGTGCCGTGCCGTGGGCAGTGCCGTGTGGTGCTCTGAGGGGGGGAGGGGGGGAGGGGGTGGGGGGCCGGCTGTGGCGTCAGCCCCGCACGGCCGGGGGCCGGCGGCCATCCACCGGCATTGGGAGGGGAGGCGGGGGAGCCACGCGGCCCACGCGTCGCGCCATATCTCCCAGTCTGGGGCGGGGCCCAGGGCCCTGGGCCCCCGGGGGTCGTGGAGTGGTGTCGGGGGGAGCCGCACCAGGTGGACCCCCGTAACGGCGGTGACCTCCTGTGTTCGCAGGAAGGTGTGTACTCCGTCCCGCGCCGCGGGCGCCGGGAGGGGGGGGCGGGGTACGGGTGCTGCCCCATAGAGGTGGGTGGGGGTGATCCCCAGGACCCGCCCCGGGTCCCCGCGGGTCGCGACGACGAGGAGGAGCAGGGGGGCGCCAGGGCACTCTTGCCAGAGGACCTCCCCCCTGTGGTGGGCACCCCTGGTTCTGGAGAGGGGGGGGGACAGGTCTGGGTTAGCCCAGCCGCGGGGCGCGTGCGTCGCCGGCGGGAGGGAGGGGCACCAAGTGGGCTCCCTGGGGAACGCCTCGCATACGATGGCGTACGGGGGGGTAGGCCTGGTGCCGTCGTACACCGGGTTGGTCGGCCGGGGGCGGGCGGACGCCTCGTCCGCGTATTCCACGAACACCGTGATCTCGCCCACCTCCAGGTCCTTGTCCGGTGGGTGTAGAAGGTGGAGCGCCGCATCCAGCTCGGACACTCCCCCCGGGTACGTGGCCCGCGCCTGGTTCAGGTACGGGGCCGCGTCCCCGGGGTAGCGCGTCCTGAGGGCGTGCAGCAGGGCTGGGGCGCTGCTGCGGAGGGACATGGCAGACCCTGCTCCCGTCAGCCGCAGGGTGTCCCCCATGGACAGGGGCCGGCCCGACCGGTCGGACTCGCGCCACTCCATCCAGTGCCCGTAGAGGGCCGCCTCCAGGCTGATGAGCCCCGGCTGGACGGCGTTCACGATCCGGTGCATTGCCGGGAGCAGCGTAGGGGCCCCCGCTCCGTTCAGGGCGCGGACGGCCGGGAGGGCGGTCTCGTTGAGGAAAGCCCTCGCACTGCCCGTCAGGTCACACCGTGCGGCAGCGTGCGCCTCGTGTGCCTCCGCCACCGCGTCCGCCACCAGGCCCCGGACGGCCGCCTCCTGCGCTTTGCGGCGGGCCCTGGTGTGTCCCAGCCCATCCCCCCGTCGGCGTGGCATGGTGCTGCGGGCTCTGCAAAGGGCGGCGGCGGGTGGGGGTTAGGGTGCGAACACGTGCGACAGGTGCGCAACGGATGTGGGGTCCCGCAGGTGCACGTGGATCCACAGAAGGGCAGCGCCCGCGGGGCCCGCTCGTTCGTGTGAGGGGGTGTGTGCCCCCTCGATGCGTCGGTGCAGGGCCTCCTCCTCTGTGCGCCTGCGCGGGCCTGCGGGAGGTTCGGGCCAGGGGCACGCGGCCACCTGAGCGCACCGCGCGCACCTGTGGCACTTGTAGACGCTGCGGAGGACACCGTGTCACATTCCCCGCAGAGTCGGCAGGTGTGTGGGAGGTGGGAGGGCGGCGACCAAGGGTCGAGATGGCGGAGCCAGAGGTCGTCCCACCTCTATCGGAGGGGGTCCCGGATCTCCAGCAGGCGGGCGCGGACGCGGCGCCTTGACTCCTACAATGGGTATCACCTTGGCTTCCCCATGGACCCTATGGAGCCCCCAAGTCTATAAGCCCCTCTGGGCGACGACCACAGCGACGACGACGCCATCTGTGAACGTTGCAGGCGCGTTAATTCGTCGCCTTGGGTTGGTTGGCCCTCCGAAGTCGCCACCCTAAACAGGCGCGGGTCGCCTTGGGTAGGAAATGACCCTAAATCCCCCAACTCAGGCGCGTTGATTCGTCGCCTTGGGTTGGGAATCGACCCCAAACAGGCACGAGGAATTCGTCGCCTTGGGCAGGAAATGGCCCTAAACTCAGGCGCCAGGAATTCGTTGCCTTGGGTTTGACCCTAAATAATTTTTTTTTCCCCATTTGAATTTATTGAATTATTATGTTTCCATGCCCATGGAGAAAAAGGGCCAATATGTGCGCCTCAGCGCCATCAGTCAGGTCGGAAGGACCTGCAGCGCCCCTGGTTTGGTCACCAGAGGCTAAAGGAAGTGCCAGGGACCAGTGTGGTCGCCTGGGGGGCAATTGCCCTATGAATATATCAAAAAAAAAAAAAAAAAAGAGACCTACATGTGAGTGGCATGTAAATTACTTACGAAGCCCCCCCCCCCACTGTCCTGCTGAATCAGTTTTGAAACCCGGGCAGTGCAGGGGTCAGAGCGCCTCCTTGGCCTTGCCTTCCTTTGGATATAGGCAAGGCTTCTAAGGAGGGGGGTGAAGCGGTATGGGGTGCCTCACCCATACCCGCTGGGCTCCCGGTGGGCGCTCTTGGCATCAGGAATTTTCCTGGGCTGATTCCCTGCCTTATGGCATCCCGATTTCTGTGGGATTTCTGTAAAATACACCAGAAATCGTCATTTTTCGTCATTTTGGGGCTGGCGACGACGTTCGTCGCCTGCGCGACGCAGCCCCAGATCGAAGATTTATTTCTCGATTTCTGAAGATTTTAATCAATTTTATTATTGATCTATCGTTTTTAGAAATATAGGAATATAACGTGACCTTTTTCGCGGCGTTCGGCGAAGGTCAATTTCTGCGAAATCAGTCACGTTCAAGAATTTTTCAAAAAATCCTGAGGCGATCCCAGGAATCAGCCAGGCGCCCATGGTGTGGCCCAACAGTGGCCCTCTTCACATATAGTTTGAATTGGGACAGAAACGCGTCGTGTCGGCTACGCGACGCGTTGGGGGGAGACACGCGAAATGAGTGTTTTTGACTCAAAAATCACTATATTTCACTGTTTTTCGCCGAAAAACCACTGTTTGGCCCAGTTTGGGCAGGATCTCAGTCGAGATCCTGATGGCGACGACTCGTAGCCGTCAGATTTTCTGATGGCGGCAACGCCGCCGCCTTCATTTCGTCCTCTCTTCTAAGCTATTTTATAGTATAGAAGTGTTACATATACATATTACTTGTCTACATGTTTATATTGTCTACATATACCTTCATCTCTTGCCTAGGACGCCAGATTGTGTCATGGCTGAGGCAAGGATCACAGAATTCTTTGGAGAAACCCAAACTGATGGAAGATCAGCAAGAAAACAAGAGGAAGTCTTGGATTTCATGGGATTGGGGTCGTGCATGCCAAGGGAAGCTTGGAGGTTGCCCTCCCCCAGTAAGAAAAAGTGCTTTTCCAGTGCTTTGAGGCATACTCTAGTTGTATTAGAGATGCACTGAGCATCCATGCATTTTTATCTTAGTATTGGTCCAACCAAAAGTGGTGATAACACATTTTGACCTATGGAACCAAACACCCAATCAGGATATGGAGTGGACCCCTTAATCCCCTTTCAATGTGAAGTAAAACATCTTTTCTTGAGTTGACTGAGCACTGACATACCTAAGGTAGAGCCTATGGATTTATCTATGTTTTTCCATGAAATCTTAGCTATCCTAGTGGTATGCACCCTAGGGGGCTGGGCACCTCTTTTTGAGAGGTCCTGGGTTCAATTCCTGGTCAGCCTAGCTAAGTAGGAAGATCCCATGTGACATGGCAGTGACCTCATCGCCACATACCATGCCACCTCAGCACATATGGGACCCAAAACAAAGAGTGCACATCTCCTAAGATGGCACTATGGAGAGAGAGTGATCCTGAGGCAGTTTTCTAACTCTTTTCCTAAAACATTTCAGCTATCTTTGTGAATATGCATTCATTTGTGACCTGAGCTGTAGTTTCTGTGAATATCCAATCATCTTTCACTGTTTACACTGCAGCCCTTCATGCTTTGATCCTGAATTACCTTCTCCTTGCATACTATTGGCTTGGGCTATCCTGGAGTGACTTGGCTTAATTGTATTCCAACAAACAAAAGCTTTTCATCATCCAAAACAAGCAGCAGGACACCCTACAGCAACAACAAGCAGCAGGAGAAGCAAAAACACAGTGCTGAAAACACTATAAACTTTTTTGGTAGCAAGAGGCAGCCTGTCTCTGTGCACCGGCAGCGACCCCGCGCCGTACAACCAGTGCTCCGAGCAGGCAAATATAAGCAGAAGGGCGGATTAAGATGGATCCAGGAAGAGTGGACGCCGACGTGAAGACAGCGCCAGCGCCTGAGGCACCGGCAAGGCCGGCGCCTGGCGCTGTACCTTCAGCGGAGCCCTTACATGGGGCAGTGGATACGGCGGAGGACTCCCTGGATGGCCTCCAGACGGCCTTCGGGGCCCTGTCCGTCGAGGAGGTGGTGGCGCAGCCTGCAAAAAGGAAGAGAGAGAGGGAGAAGGATGCTGGAGACGGAGCAGACGAAGGAGAGGAGCAAGGGCAAGACCCGACGGATGTCCCTACCTTCGAAGGCGCACCAAGCGCTTCTGGCCTCCATGCATCACCCTCTCCCATAACCACCACAGTCCCAGCCGCCGCAACATCCACTTCCACAACCAACCCGCCTATGGCAGAGGGCACAGGCTTTACTGGCATGCCTCACTACCCCGCCTATGGCATGGGCCCACCTACCACTGCGCTCCTTGAGGCAACTACTGCCAGTGAGCCGGTGGCTTCCAGCTCTGCGCCGCGATGGTATGCGGCTGACCATCCCCATCAGAGAGAAACTGGAGCCCCTGATGATCCCGTCCCATGCGTCACCTACGACGGTGGGAATGTCACCCCACCGAGTACAGGCTAACCACCTGGCGGCAGGGTTGACAAATACCCTGGGGAGCCTGAGGAGCCGACCGATGCCGACTCCTGCAGCAGTACCGAGAAGTCCATTCGTCCCGAGAACGGCCCAGCCGCCCTACAGCCACGTGACGAACTCGACGAGGGCCGAGCTGGACCAGCTGGGGCTGACAGCCCTAAGGGCTATGGTGGACGTGGAGCCTTATGGCTCCAGTGATCTAGGCGGAGACCCCTCCGACGACGAGCCGCCGTCGATGGATTCTTCTTCGCCATCGGATGACGAAGACCCTGAGGACCCCGAGGACCCCAAGGGTAAGAAGAAGAAGAAGAAGAAGAAGAAGACCCGACGCCCTGAAGGACGCCGAGCTCAGGAGGCGAAGGCTATTGCCACCTCCAAGATAGTGGTGAACCTGCCTGAGTTCACAGGCAAGGACCTCAGCGAGTTCGCTGAGAACTTTGGCCGGTTCCTACGACTGACCGGCCAAACCCACGCGAGTGGGCGAGTGAAGTGCGAGCTGCTCCTGCAGTGCTGCAAGACCAAATACCTGGAGAAGCAGGTCCGGCAGATCGTCACTAACTCCGCCACCTTTGCCGATGTGTTGGTTGCCCTGGAGAGGCAGTACCCAACCTACGAGACCGACCTCTCCATCAGGGCCGAGATCCAGAACCTGCCTGTGCTGCCCAACAACCCCAAACCTGGCAGGGTCTCCGAGCTGTTGGCGGACCTGGATCACTGGGCTGGACGACTGACGCCCGGTTCCTACAGCAGCGACGACCTGCTGTTGTGGTTGTGCGCCAAGCTCCCCCGAGAGCTATGGGACGAGTGCCGTCTGACGGCTGAGCGCAAGGCTAGATCCCTCCGCTACGAGGATCTATGCGTGCTGCTCCTGGAGATGGCGCTGGAGAAGGAGAGCGACCAGCACCTGAACAACTACCGTCCTGGAGGTGGAGGTTCTGGAGGCAAAGGGTACCAAGGGTCCCGACCTGGGCAGGGGACTACCCCCAAACACGCCCACGCCCGCCTAATGGAGAACGTGAAGGAGCTATTCTGGTGTGATGCCAGAGATGAGCAGGGCCACCTGCAGCACGCCTCTGACTGCGAGCAGCGAGACTGCTTCGTCGTCCAGGGGAAGCAGCAGGAGAACATCACCGGCGCCAAAGTGAAGCTGCCGGATCATTACCGCTGCACCATCACGTGTGCATTCTGCGGTAAGCGGAAGCACTACGAGGATGAGTGCTACCATAAGCAACGCCTATCGGCGAAGCTTAAGGGGGAAGATCCTGGCAAAGGCTCAGGCAAAGGTGGAGGCAAGGCCAAAGGCAACGACTCCGGCAAGGGCAAGTTGAAAGGACGTGGTCAAGGTGGTCAAGACAAGGGTCAAGGTGGACGAGGAGGAGGCGCTAACCGCCCGAACGACAACAAGAACAAGGACAAGAACGGAGGTAACCCCAACCCTAATCCAGGGGGGAACTCCGAGCCCTCTGGAGGGCAGTCTGGACCTACCACGCGCTCACAGACGCAAGCCCAGCAAGAACAAGGAGCCAAGCTTGAGCATGAAGGTGGTGATGACGGCAACGCCAAGAAGAGAAGCCGTTTCATGAGGATGGCCCGCAAATTGCGGAACAAGGGGTTCGAGGTGACCTGTCCCGCGGAATTCTGACGGGGACGCTCTGGTGGCACCCAAGACCTGGTGTTTTGGGTACGTATCCGACTAGGGGGACGTGAATACCTGGGGGTACTGGATACTGGCGCCACCATATCGATAGTGGCCAAGAAAATTTTACCTTGTGGGAGCCTGAAGAACACCATGACCACCGCCGCTATACGCATGGGGGATGGACATGTGGTGCACAGCTGCGGGGACTGTGAAGTGGAGGTACCTATGGGCTCCCAAACTATCGCCCATCGGTTCTATGTGATGGACACTGAGGCCTTCGACTTCGTACTGGGTACTGACTTCTTCGTGCAGCACTCCCAGATACAATCCCTGACGCTGCAAGCGCCCTACCTCCTGTACGTGGACCACGGCAGTGGCAGAGAGTCTGTGCCACTGGAGCAGTCGGAACATACCTCGAGTTACCTGAGACTATCTAAGGAGGAGCCCTCGAGCATGATGGCGGCCTCCAAAACTGAGGACTATCAACTATTGGGGGAAGTCCTAGACCAAGGTCTGAAGGAGTTGGGTTACTCTCGAGAAGACCTAAGTGTGGAGCTGTTCGCCAGCGACAGGCAGCATGTACTGGATCTATACTGCAGCAAGGGGAAGAACTGCAGCTACAAATTTTACTGGCCCTCTTTCGGGATGGCCTACGGGAACCCCAGATTCAGTGAACTGGGGAAGGTGCTGACCATTGTGGCCTTGGAACGTTCCCGTATGGTCCTGTGTTCCCCCGATTGGGGAGCCCATGGGGGCAACGAGTACTGGCGAACCCTCCTTGACAAGCTGACTATCAGCTCTGTGCGGTTACCTGATGAGGCCATCTACGTGCCTCTGGGACGCAAGACGCCTATTGGGAAGCCCGGATGGGGGAGTATGCTCAGCGTGGTGGACGGAAGTCTTACCACCATTCCCTGGGAGGACCTGGACCCGACTCTGGTCCAGGCTATACAACGTGAAAGCGATGGACTCGCCTTGGGTGACTTGAAGGATCGTCTACGACCTCAAGATGCTGTTGAAACTACACCCGGAGGAGATGAGTACGTCGTGACTGACACCAACGCCCCCAACTCCCCCTGTCATGTACCTGTACCTGATGGAGTCTCTGAGTGTGGACTATCCGAGCTACCTGGCTCTATCCAGTCAGACGACGAAACTGAGCACGACGCCTTCTTCGTGCAGACCGCGGTGGAGGAAGTGGAGAACGCCGAGTACGTCGCCCCACTAAAACCCCTACTCTCCATGCGGGTGGAAGACCCCGTGGATGAGGAGCTGGACCCTCGATCCAGGCTCAGGGAATATGTGGATTCCAAGAGGAAGTTGGTGGCGAAAAAGCTATGCTACGCGAAGCCTACCCGCAGCTCATGGCCACTGAAGCAAGGACGTATGGGAGACCTATCCCAACTGAAGGAGGACCTCGAACAGAAGATCACCACCTGGCAAAGGGAGGTAGATCTCAAGCTCATGAAGAGCGTATGGGGTGCCCATGTGAGGACCCCAGAGGAGGACAACCTCTCGGAGGAATGTGTATGTGAACCCCCTCGAGCGTGCCTATGTTGCCATCGTCCACCGGAGATGGTTGAGCAAGACCTTCTGTATGCCTACCAAGGGCTGAAGGATGCTACCGCGGGCGAAGAGTCGGTGGAGGACCACCTCCCGACGTCTTTTCAAGGGGCAAGCAACTTACACTCCGACGAGGACATGGAGGACAAGATCAAGGTACTGGACCCGCGGGTACAAAAGCTGATAAGGACCTATCTGGAGGTGTTCGGAGAACTACCCCCTCCAGCCTCATGTGACAAGCTGGTACAGATGGACCTCAAGCTAAAACCCGAGTTCGTGGGTCACAAGATCCGGAGGAGACCCTATCCAGCTCCTAAAGAGCAGGCCGACGAGATTGAGCGCCAGATACAAGAATGTATCGACGCTGGCCTAGTCCTGGAGTACAAGGACGGGGACTACCCCCTACACTGCAGCCCCTGTTTCCTGGTGGCTAAACCTGGGTCTACAGCCAAACGGCTGGTAGTGGACTATGGAGAGCTGAACAAGAAGACGCTGAACCACTCAGGGTCCATTCCCAATATGGAGTCTACCCTGGAGAAGATAGCCTCCTGTCGCTACAAGACCAAGATGGACAAGCGAAGTGGATTCTGGCAAGTGGACCTGACGCCCAACGCGCAGGAACTACTGGCCTTCATCACCCCTCAGGGGAGGGTATTCAAGTGGAAGGTCCTGCCATTTGGCGTGGCTAACGCACCCGCTCTGTTCCAAGAGCTGATGAACAAGATCTTGTCCATCCTACGAAGGAGACCTAAGGTGCAGGAGCTCATATCCCGTGGTGCCCAGATGGAGGCACACATCGACGATGTATGCCTTGGGACCAATACCCAGGAGGATCACCTAATCCTCTTGGGTGAGTTCTTTGCGGTCTGCCAGGAGAACCACACACGACTCAAGCTGGAGAAGTGTGAGTTCATGCAGGAGACCATGCAGTACTTGGGGTTTGACGTTGGCTATGGGTGGTGGACCCCAGCGGCCTCTAAGGCCAAACCCCTGATGGATGCCAAAGTACGACACGAAGACCCCAAGAAAGGACTTCATGATGTACGCAGTTTCATTGGGGCGTGCAACTTCTATCGCCGCTACATCAAAAACTTCACCTACACCAGCGCTGTACTGACTGACTTGATCAAGAAGAGTACTACTTGGCGCTGGGGCCCACAAGAGCAACAAGCGTTTGACGAGCTCAAAGACAAGGTAGCCAACGCTAAGTGCTTGGGCGTGCCTAGGGCACAGGGGGAGATTATCCTGGTGACCGACGCCAGCAATGTGGGCGGTGGTGGAACGTTGTTCCAGTGGCAAGCACTAGAGAAGGAGGAGTTCGACTCGGCCATTTCCCAATGGGGGACTGAAGGTCTCAACCGAGATGGAAGCCTCAAGCACAGCTACCCTGACGACAAGTGGGTCCTAGTACCTCTGGGCCACTGGAACTGGAAGTGGAACCAGGCCAGGGGGAACTACTCCACCTATGAGCAGGAATTGCTCGCGGGTATGCTGGTGCTATCCTCACAAGCACGACTGTTGGGGAGTAACCCTGTGGTCTGGCTATGCGACCAAGAACCGGTCCGCAGTTTCCAGAAGGGCCCCCCACCTGAGAAGGCCAAGCTACGTCGCTGGTGGACCTACCTCAGTCAACTACGGCTGACGGTACACCATATCCAGGGAGTGAAGAACGAGTGTGCCGACTACATCAGCCGCAACAACTTCGACGCCCTGATTGGTGCCCGGTCTGAAGCGCTGGCTAAGGAGGCGTTCAGCCGTATGGACGTACACCTGGACCTGAACATGACCATGATACGCCCCCTGGATGGACTCCAACAACCGGAGTACCTACAGGAGTTTGGGGATATCTACCGGCGCCTGGAGAAACGCCTTGAACCCCTCCTGGTCAACCAAGACCAGTGGAAGCGGGACAACAGCTACCTCTGGCACGAGGACTGCATCGTGGTGCCAAGTGACCGAGTCCCAGCGCTGCTGAAGTGGACCCATGAGTCCAGTGGTCATGTGGGTGCTGACCGTACCCTGAGGCTGTTCAAGCAGTGGTTCCACACTACGTGGACTGACGACCAACTGCGGAAGACACTCCAGCCTATCGTGGACAAGTGCCCGTGCAGGTCCTGTAAACCAGGGGATATCAGGGACAGAGGTCTCTACTCGACCCTGCCCTTCCCACACTGTGCCAACAGTGTTCTATACGTGGACTACACGGAGATGCTGAAGTTCGGGGGCTATGACTTCGCCCTCGTGGTAACCTGTGGGTTGACCAGGTTTACCAGGGTGTTCCCATGTACCAAGCACATTACCGGAGAGGAGACTATCAAGATACTCCTGGAGGAGTGGTTTTGTGTCTATGGGGCGCCCAAGGAGATCAACTCCGATGAGGACGTACGAGTACGCTCAGACACTGGCTGGTACAAGAGGGTCCTGAGATCCCTCAATGTCCAGGTGTCTACGGGGATTCCCTACTCTCACACGAGCAACCCCCTATGTGAGCGACAGATTCGTGTCCTGAAGGAGAACGTCAGGATATGGTGCAAAACTGAACGCACCAGAGACTGGGTGAGACTGCTCCCCGTCATATCCTTGATGATGAACTCCCAAGAGAGTTCAGCTACTGGCTACTCGCCACATGAGCTATTCATGGGGCGCCCGGCGTGGTTCCTACATGCCCCCTATTCAGAGGACACCCATTCTTCTGTGGGTGAATGGGTCCAAGAGCAACAAGCGAAGGTGGACAAGGCCAAGGCTATGCTCCAGAGAGTGAGGGAGCGTCAGTGGAACAAGAAGAACAAGCACCGTGTACCGGCCACCTACCAAGAGGGGGACTGGGTGCTGGTGCACCACAGTCGACTACCCGCCTGGCCACGCTCTACCAGCGATGACCCATACTTCGGGCCGTACAAGATGCTATCTGTGGATGGACACCGTATCACCGTGCAGTGTTCTCCCCGTCTAGGGGGGACCCTGGTGTGCGCTGCTCAACACCTGAAGCGCTACCATGATCCTGAAGACCTCTGTGGGGAGGAGTGGGAGCTGAACGACGAGGAAATCGCCGCTCTGGACCTACAAGGGGCTGCCAGCCCTATGGAAGTTGAAGGTGAACTCCCCGACATGAACGCCGAGGAGATGGCTAAGGAGGGCTTCTACCTGGTGAAGTCTGTCCTACGCCACCGCTATCGCCAGGGTTGGCGCTTCCTCACCCTCTGGGAAGGGTTTGGAGTCGAAGAGGCCACCTGGGAGCCCTTCTCTGCATTTGTTCTACCTGAGGGACGCCTAAACTCAGTTCTGGTTGACTACTTGTCCCAGAACAACCTTGGTGAGCTGCTGAGGCTCGCTGAGACGCTTGCCTCCAAGACTAAAGCTAGGGACTGAACCTTACCCTTACCTGCCAAAGCATATGTGTGAGTGTGCTAGTCCTAAGGTCCTGAGAGCAAGCAGCAGAAGTGGTGTCCTAATTATACCCAAGTCTGCGCCCTTGCTGAACCTGGAGGGTTGGCTTATTGATGCCACGGGGTACGCCCCGGGTCTCCCCTCCCCTATGCGCCCAATTTCTGTGCTGGCGCAAAACCTTGGAGGAATACCCAGCGTACTAATCCAGGTATTGTTTTCCTTACCTATCTGTCTACTACAGGGAGGGGTGGCCAAAAGCTATGAAGGCATGCAAAACGCCGTTTTGCTATGTGGCCAAAACACTGACCTAACCACTGCCACAGCCCACCAACCCTGCTAAAATTGCAGGAAAAGGGTGGGACAGTGACACACCCCCTACAGGTCCTACACTCCCTACAGTGGCACCATCCTGGTGGGCGAGCACTGGGCAACTGGCTCTAGCCCCCACTCAGGACTACCACTCCTACACGCACACTCTACTGGGCGTTGCGAAGGTGAAGGTCTCATGGGTCCTAGCGACCCTCCTGTGAAATGACAAGAGAACACAGCGCTGCTAAGCAACTGTGGCCTAGCAGGGGACGCCACAACGCGTTTCCCCTGCTAGGGCTTGGAGGGAAGGAGTGCTCTCGCGTGCAAGGCGCAGATGTCGATGAAGTCGGACTCCCTGCTCTGCCACAGGCGGAGCGGAGTTACTTGTTTGTGTGATCTGCGCCCTTGTTTAGCAGGGCATAAAAAAATGCTGCTGCACCAATCACCCTACCTGCCCACCTGTAAAACAAAGGCAATGAAAGGGCGTTTGCGGCGGAGGAACCAAGCCACACTCCAGGTATTATACCCTTCTCAGTGTGACCTATAATACGCTGTCCGCAAACACGCTGGAAGACCAGCTACCCTTGTCAAGCAAGCAAGCGTTAAGGGACTCCTCAGGTTCTCTTAAAGAACGTACCGAGGAGCCCCTGGGTAGCCTAAACAAGGTTTACCGTGCGCACTTCGCGTGGCCTACCCTTTAACGCGTGTGTGAATGCACGAGCATGCACGTTCCACTTGGGCAAACCTGCCCATCTCAGTCGCGATCTTGACTCCACCAGGGGGTGGCCCCGCCTGGGCGTACCTACCATACTTACCGCTGGAAAGTGAAGCAAGGTGAGAGCAAGTGAGGGGCGCACGCGAAGAACGTTGCTATGCACTTGTGTGTATGTCTAATCACCCTGATCTGACCGCTAATCATCTGCAATCTTTCTAATCCATCCCTCTATCGCGTCCTATCGTTGTTATCGTTGTTGGCGCTGCTACAAGACTCGTTCACGGAGACACGAGACGAGCAATGTGTATGCGGCGTGCAAGACGAGCATACCTGTAGTTTATACCTGATTCATTGAAGTCTTTTCGATTGATTTTCGAATTCTTGAATTTTTGAAGCTTCTATTAGTGTGGGTGGAATCTGTATGTTTATCTATTAATGTGTGTCTCGTCATTTTCAAGACTACGTGAGACATACGTTTATAATTCCATTATTTCTTCATTTTCCGGCGCTTCGCAGGAGCCGCTCCTGCGCGCCGCCTTTTTATGCGTATGAATTTCTGGATTTAAAAAATCTAGAGATGACTATAATTTTTATAAAAATGTGCTTCTGATGCACAATTGGATTCTGCTCAGGTGTGTTGTCTTAGAAAAATTCTAGGCCTCCATTTGACGGATTTTGGTGTCGTCGCTTCGCTTTTGCGTGGATTCGTCCATAATCCTCCCATTCCTGCCTCTGCAGATACCCACGCGCAGCCTCGCTGAGTAGTCCGTGTTCAGGCCGAAACGCAGCAGCCTGGAGAGACTGAGCAGAACCCAAGACCCCAGCAAGGGGCAATTTAATTTTTTTACGACTCCCTTCGCCCTAAGACAGGTCACAGGTCGCCAGCAGGTTTACGAGAACCCATGCGAGTGTGTATATTGTGTCTTGCGTTGGGTTTGTGTCGCGCTGCGTCTTGGAGGGAGGGATGCACATGCACATGTTTTGGCATGCTCCCAAACTAACCCAACCAAGCCACAGGAGCCCCGGCAGCGCCATGAGCGCTGAGTCTTCTGTAGGAAATGTTACAAACAGAGCAGCAAAAGAGCGCCAGCCATGGTGAGCGCCCATTTTTCTGTGTGAGGGAAACTATAGGTATTTTAAAGTAGATGTGGAAACCAAGGAAAGGCGAAGAAAAATTCCCTTTTTCCTAAAATGCGACAGTGGTGGCCACCACAGCACAAAGCCCGCACCCCAGGCCCACGGACCGCTCCAGGGTCCACCAGCAGCGCCCCCGCCCCCCTACCGGCCCCCGATGACAGCCCACATGCAACGCATGCCCCACTACAGCCGCCGCCGCGAATCCCCGCCCAACCCCGAGGCGGCGACCGTACGCGCACACCCGCGGGTCCACATCCGCGTGCACCCCCACTCCCCACGCACCCCCACGGAACAGGACTACGAGGAATCCCCCAGGCCCGCCACCGCCGCCGGCCCCCACGACCCCGTCACACCCACCCACGCCCACTCCTCCGCCCAAGACCGCAGGCCCGCCCAGGAACAGTGGTGGCAGCGCTGGACCCACACGCAGCTCTGGGAGCTGCGGAAGTGGGCCCGGGGAGAGCCCTCCTCCGAGGGCCTGGTCCATCGGCCCCGCAAGGGGTCGGTGGAGAACTGCCGCCTCCGGCCGGCGGGGGGGTGGATGCCGCAGGCCGCATGGGAAGCCATGCTGGCCGATGCGCTCCACCCCCTGGGAGTCCACCCCCGCAACCTCCCCGCGCCCCAGGACCACCCGTACGTCCTCAGGCGCCTGCGGGAGACCCTCCAGGAAGCGCGGCGAGACGGCATCCGCCTGTGGGACATCACCCAAAGCCCAGCCCCGCACGCACACACCCCCTCACCACCCCACAAGCGTCGGCGCACCGACACCGGCGACACCCACAACACCCCAGGAGCCCTGCGCGCCACACAACACGACGCGCCTGACCCCCCGGCCAGCGGCGCCGCCATCTAACCCCGTTATCCAGCACACCACCACCACGGGGCGCCACGCCAGGCCCCGCCCAGAAGTCACCAAACAAACCGGACGCCGAAGGAAGCCAACGCACACGACAACGAGCACCACTACGCCCAAAGGCGCCGAACCCGGGCCCGATACCGTGGGCTCCTCTCCACCCTCAGCACGACACACACGTCACTGACGTCACTCCTCCGCCGTGCCCCCTCCCACGCCACCGCCCCGCCCCCCCCCCCTCCCGCCGCACGTCCCCACGCCGCCCAGCACCCAGCCCCACAAGCTGCGCCACAGCATCGCCCTAGTCCGGCTCCTCCACCATCGCGCCACTTGGCACCTCACAGTAGACCGCCATCCTGTGGTCCCGCTCCCCCCAGCACCGCTCCCGGGGCCGCACCCGACCCACGCCGTGTTCGCCCCCACGTCGCGGGCCGCGGACATCCTCCCGCTCCTCGCCACCACCCCTCCCGGGCATCGCATACTGCTTGCCGCCAACCCCTCGGTCCTCAGTGAGGTCCCCATCGGGCACGCCGACGCCCTGCACGTGCGCCCGCTGCTGCCCAACCTGCACGCTGCGTACGCCCCCGGCACGCCCGTCGACCCCTCCGTGTGGGACTCCCAGTGAGGCCACCGGCCAACGGCCGGCCCGCACGCACCACCCCGCACCAGCCTCGGGCGCACGACTCCGTGGACGCCGCTACCCACACGCCCGGCCCCGCGCAACCGCCTAGCCGAGCCAGAACTCAAGCACAAATCAAACCCGAGCCACACCCCGAAACCGCTAACCCTTGACTCCTAACCAAACCCGCCGAGGGAACAACGCAACCACAGCCCACACCCACAGCCCACACAGCCGCCTAACCAGCCAGCTCCAGAAGCAAAGAGACACCTCACCAAACCCACCCTAACCAAAGCCTAACCGGGCCGAAGCCCCAACACAAATCAAACCCGAGCCACATCCCGAAACCGTCAACCCTTGACTCCAAACCAGGCCCGCTGAGGGAAATGCGTAGACACAGCCCACAGCCACAGCCCACACAGCCGCCTAACCAGCCAGCACAAGAAGCAAAGAGACACCTAACCAAACCCACCCTGACCCATACCCATGTACATCAGGACACGCGAGCCGCACCCCTGGGGCGTGACCGCCGCCACAGCACCGACGACACACGCCAGAGGACACAACGCTATAGCACCGCCGCACCAGCTGCCCATGCCTGTGCCTGCAGTGTACGCGCGCCTCTGTTTTCCTCTTTTTTGTTTTTTCTTTTTCTTTTTTCAAAAAAAAAAAAAAAACAGGTAAAAAAAAAAAAAAACAAAAACAAAAACAAAAAACAAGAAAAAAAAACGAAAATTAGGGGGGGAGGAAGAGGGACACAACCACCCATGGCACACGCGCACCGCACACAGCACGCACACCGGTGAACAGGAGCCCAGGGGCCCAGGGTACCGCACATGCGACACAACACACCGAGCGGGCACACCGGTGAACAGGAGCCAGCTGGCCCAGGACACCGCAGACGCACCACAGCAAACCGCGCGGGCACACCGGTGAACAGGAGCCCAACGGCCCAGGACACTGCACACACGTAGGGCAGCCGAGGGACAGGAAAGAACCAATACCCCATGGGTCGGACGCACTGGGGCGACCCAGCCGACCCACCGGGCCAGTGGCAGGAGCGGTACTCCAAAGCCACTGGTCCGAGCCCGGCCAGGCTGCATCGAGGACCATGGCAAACGTCACCCGGAGCCGTGGAAGCAACCGGTGACAGGCGAGCCGGTACACAGTCCAGGAGGGGGTCACCTGCCAAGCAGAGTGGCCCCGCAACTCAAACCACAAGGGTGAGGCGGTCGTACCGTAGACAAGCGGGAGCAATACCCCTTGTGATGAGAGATACTCCACACGGCTGGGCAGCCCCCCAGAGCTGCCGCCCAAAGGAGGGGGCATGTGGCCCTACCCATGGACACATGTGGGGACACCCTCCCACCTGGGACACATGGACCGGGTGGCCGCGACAATGCCTTCCCAAGCACATGCGGGAGCGGCTCAAGAGGCACCTGACATAGGGCAGTGGGAGGGACAGGACGTCCCCTTGGTAAGACCTTCTTCCTGCAATGTCAAAGGAGGCATCCCGAGCTCCCGAAGATACCTACCTACCTACCTTTATAATTCCATTATTTCTCCATTTTCCGGCGCTTCGCTAGGAGCCGCTCCTGCGCGCCGCCATTTTATGCGTATGAATTTCTGGATTTAAAAAATCCAGAGATGACTATAATTTCTATAAAAATGTGCTTCTGATGCACAATTGGATTCTGCCCAGGTGTGTCGTTTCAGAAAAATTCTACGCCGTCATTTGACGGATTTTGGTGTCGTCGATTCGTTTTTGCGTGGATTCGTCCATAATTCTCCCATTCCTGCCTCTGCAGATACCCACGCGCAGCCTCGCTGAGTAGGCCGTGTTCGGGACGAAACGCAGGTGCCTGGAGAGACTGAGCAGAGCCAAGACCCCACCAAGGGGCAATTTTAATTTTCTTTCGACTCCCTTCGCCCTAAGACAGGTCACAGGTCGCCAGCAGGTTTACGAGAACCCATGCGAGTGTGTATAATGTGTCTTGCGTCTGGGTTGTGTCGACGCTGCGTCTTGGAGGGAGGGATGCATATGCACATGTTTGGCATGCTCCCAATCTAACCCAACCAAGCCACAGGAGCCCCGGCAGCGCCATGAGCGCTGAGTCTTCTGGAGGATATGTTACATACAAAGCAGCAAAAGGACGCCAGCCATGGTGAGCGCCCATTTTTCAGTGTGAGGGAGACTGTAGGTATTTTAAAGTAGATGTGGAAACCAAGGAAAGGCCAAGAAAAATTCCCTTTTTCCTAAAATGCGACAGTGGTGGCCACCACAGCACAGGGGGGGAGTAAGAAAAAGTGCTTTTCCAGTGCTTTGAGGCATACTCTAGTTGTATTAGAGATGCACTGAGCATCCATGCATTTTTATCTTAGTATTGGTCCAACCAAAAGTGGTGATAACACATTTTGACCTATGGAACCAAACACCCAATCAGGATATGGAGTGGACCCCTTAATCCCCTTTCAATGTGAAGTAAAACATCTTTTCTTGAGTTGACTGAGCACTGACATACCTAAGGTAGAGCCTATGGATTTATCTATGTTTTTCCATGAATTCTTAGCTATCCTAGTGGTATGCACCCTAGGGGGCTGGGCACCTCTTTTTGAGAGGTCCTGGGTTCAATTCCTGGTCAGCCTAGCTAAGTAGGAAGATCCCATGTGACATGGCAGTGACCTCATCGCCACATACCATGCCACCTCAGCACATATGGGACCCAAAACAAAGAGTGCACATCTCCTAAGATGGCACTATGGAGAGAGAGTGATCCTGAGGCAGTTTTCTAACTCTTTTCCTAAAACATTTCAGCTATCTTTGTGAATATGCATTCATTTGTGACCTGAGCTGTAGTTTCTGTGAATATCCAATCATCTTTCACTGTTTACACTGCAGC
This sequence comes from Eutreptiella sp. 'Long Island Sound 2002', assembly GCA_964036045.1. Lineage (NCBI taxonomy): Eukaryota > Euglenozoa > Euglenophyceae > Eutreptiales > Eutreptiaceae > Eutreptiella > Eutreptiella sp. 'Long Island Sound 2002'. Next base: position 67,569,411 of record OZ038388.1, on the reverse strand, counting down.
CCTTCATGCTTTGATCCTGAATTACCTTCTCCTTGCATACTATTGGCTTGGGCTATCCTGGATTGACTTGGCTTAATTGTATTTCAACAAACAAAAGCTTTTCATCATCCAAAACAAGCAGCAGGACACCCTACAGCAACAACAAGCAGCAGGAGAAGCAAAAACACAGTGCTGAAAACACTATAAACTTTTCTCCCCCCAACCTCTTCAAAAGAACTCTGCCGACGCCAAGGCCACCAAGGCGGTGTGACGGCCTGCGGACGGCGACGACGCCCAGACTGCAGGAGTACCGCTTCTTCGCTGGGAAACATCTGCAGGAGCTAAGGTCCAGGGCATCAACATGATGAAGGAGGAATTCCTTGACTCCTACAATGGGTATCACCTTGGCTTCCCCATGGACCCTATGGAGCCCCAAAGTCTATAAGCCCCTCTGGGCGACGACCACAGCGACGACGACGCCATCTGCGAACGTTGCAGGCGCGTTAATTCGTCGCCCTGGGTTGGTTGGCCCTCCGGAGGTCGCCACCCTAAACAGGCGCGGGTCGCCTTGGGTAGGAAATGACCCTAAATCCCCCAAATCAGGCGCGTTAATTCGTCGCCTTGGGTTGGGAATCGACCCTAAACAGGCACGAGGAATTCGTCGCCTTGGGCAGGAAATGGCCCTAAATTCAGGCGCCAGGAATTCGTTGCCTTGGGTTTGACCCTAAATAAATTTTTTTTTCCGCATTTGAATTTATTGAATTATTATGTTTCCATGCCCATGGAGAAAAAGGGCCAATATGTGCGCCTCAGCGCCATCAGTCAGGTCGGAAGGACCTGCAGCGCCCCTGGTTTGGTCACCAGAGGCTAAAGGGAGTGCCAGGGACCAGTGTGGTCGCCTGGGGGGCAATTGCCCTATGAATATATCAAAAAAAAAAAGAAGAAAAAAGAGACCTACATGTGAGTGGCATGTAAATTACTTACGAAGCCCCCCCCCCCCCCACTGTCCTGCTGAATCAGTTTTGAAACCAGGGCAGTGCAGGGGTCAGAGCGCCTCCTTGGCCTTGCCTTCCTTTGGATATAGGCAAGGCTTCTAAGGAGGGGGGTGAAGCGGTATGGGGTGCCTCACCCATACCCGCTGGGCTCCCGGTGGGCGCTCTTCGCATCAGGAATTTTCCTGGGCTGATTCCCTGCCTTATGGCATCCCGATTTCTGTGGGATTTCTGTAAAATACACCAGAAATCGTCATTTTTCGTCATTTTGGGGCTGGCGACGACGTTCGTCGCCTGCGCGACGCAGCCCCAGATCGAAGATTTATTTCTCGATTTCTGAAGATTTTAATCAATTTTATTATTGATCTATCGTTTTTAGAAATATAGGAATATAACGTGACCTTTTTCGCGGCGTTCGGCGAAGGTCAATTTTTGCGAAATCAGTCACGTTCACAAATTTTTCAAAAAATCCTGAGGCGATCCCAGGAATCAGCCAGGCGCCCATGGTGTGGCCCAACAGTGGCCCTCTTCACATATAGTTTGAATTGGGACAGAAACGCGTCGTGTCGGCTACGCGACGCGTTGGGGGGAGACACGCGAAATGAGTGTTTTTGACTCAAAAATCACTATATTTCACTGTTTTTCGCCGAAAAACCACTGTTTGGCCCAGTTTGGGCAGGATCTCAGTCGAGATCCTGATGGCGACGACTCGTAGCCGTCAGATTTTCTGATGGCGGGAACGCCGCCGCCTTCATTTCGTCCTCTCTTCTAAGCTATTTTATAGTATAGAAGTGTTACATATACATATTACTTGTCTACATGTTTATATTGTCTACATATACCTTCATCTCTTGCCTAGGACGCCAGATTGTGTCATGGCTGAGGCAAGGATCACAGAATTCTTTGGAGAAACCCAAACTGATGGAAGATCAGCAAGAAAACAAGAGGAAGTCTTGGATTTCATGGGATTGGGGTCGTGCATGCCAAGGGAAGCTTGGAGGTTGCCCTCCCCCCAACCTCTTCAGTAGCACTGATAGAATGTAGCAACTCACGAACTGCCATTTTTCCCATAGTCTCCGGCAATCCTCGGACTTCAACCCAGTTGCCCAGGACTTTTTGGTCCGCCTGAGAGTCCCTGATCTTCTGCTTGGTCTCTGGCGTGAGCTTGCTCAGGAGGATCTTCTTCATTTCGCCTTCAGAAAGTCCTTCTCCCGAGTTCTCCGCCTCTTGCACCAAAAACTCCCAATCTTGCCTTGCTATTTGGATTTCTTCCAGAAATGATTTCTTGATCGCCCTGAAGTTCTCCAGACGGTTCCTGTAGTGATCTTCAGGAAGTCGAGAGCCTTTCTTCTTGAGACTTCGATACAGCTCTTCATAAGTCAGGGGATCTCCTTGATTCTGCCTTTCAACATAAAGATTATATGTACTTTCCCTGAGTTTGCCAGTCAAACAGTCCATCAACCCCAGAATCCAGAGTTCCTTGTCCAGTTTCTCCGTCTGCAGCCAGACCATGAACTGCCTCTCGAAGGATGCCCAGTAATTTGGGTGCCCTGAGAACTTCGGCTGCTTCATTACTGACCCTCTCAGCCTCATGTGCAAAGGGTTCAGCAGGTGGTTCAGGTTGAAACCTGTGGATGTGCCAAGCGGATTGACGAACACTGGGTTCACGGCGGCGCCTCCCATTGCCTGTGCTTGCGCAATTGCGGCCGCCAGCAACGCCTGGTCCACAGTAGGCTGCACAAACGGCGTCGGTTGTGCTTGATGCAGCCTCATCTCCTTCAATTTCTTCTGCTTTTCCTTCAATTTGGCCTCGTTTTCCTTCTGCTGCCGGTCCTTCTTCTTCAAGGCCATTGATCTCTCCTTCACGGTGGTCTTTGCCTTGCCATCAATATCTCCGACAGTACTCACAGACAGTACAGACCTTCCTGACGAAGATTCTCCTCCTTCGGTACCCAGATTGAACCCAACAGGACTTGTAAATCCATCAGGGGGGATACCAGAAATTCCAGTAAAAGCTGGATGTGAACCAGTAAAAGCTGGGGGTGCTGGAGAATGTGGACCGCCGTAAGGCGTGGATGCAGGTGCAGCTGAGGAGGTAGGTGCTGGGTGGCTTGCCATTGTAGGCGCTGGTCCAGTGAGCCCAGTAGTGCTCAAATTTTGTACCAGATTCGTCAGCTTTTCCAGCTTCTGCTCCATCTCCTTCCACTGGCTGTCATCATCCCTCTTTTTCTCCTTGGCGGCCTTCTTCAGCACCTTCACCCTGTCTTCCAGCGACGAAATCTGGCGTCGACAGGAGCAGTCCTTGGCACACTCGCCACATGACGGGCATCTCGTACCTTTTCCTTTGCTTCTCACTTCATCAGCCCAGCTGTCAACACTGGAGTTGGAGTGGGGAAGCTTGGACAGTTGCTCCCTGGAGAGGTGAGAATGTGTCGAATCACACCTCATTTCGTCGACCTCGTCGTCGTTCGGACCCCAGGCGCCCGACGGACCAGCGTGCGGATGCACATTCTGGCATCTCTCCTCGGCAATGATGGCCATCTGCACCATCACGGCAGCCTGGTGGTCGAACTGGTCCATCAGCTCTTCCCAGTCCTCTTGTTCCTGCAATTGGGCGTCAAATCGCAACCGGCCGCTGTCCCTGAAGAACTGGCACGACGCCCTGAACCAGTCCCTCAGGCGGCCTCGGTAGCTCGCCTCCGCCAGTAGCCAATTCTGGCGGTTCAGGAACTCCTGGTTCCAGATTTCCTGGATGTGGTTTTCCCAGTAATCACCACTAATTCCAGGCTCAGACTGCTCTCCTTCGCTGCTGCTGTCTTCAAGATCAGGCAAAGCGTGAGAGCTGGAACCAGATTCACTCGAGGAGGGAGATTCTCCACCGGGTTTAAGGTTGGGTGGGGCGTTCACACAACAATCAGCACAAGTATGAACTCCAGGCCAATGCCTATGGCCACAGTAAGGACACTCAGAAGGGTGATCTTCGGTTCGCTGGGGAGATGCCACGAATGTAACCTCAGGGGGAACACGCAGTGACTCTCTACGAGTGATAGCCCCGCTAAAGTCCGATGATCTAAAGGTGTCCGTGGAGATTCCAGAAGCAGAGTCATGATTTCCTCTGCTACCATGTAACCGCTGCATAGTGGTTGATCTTTCTTGTAACTGCGAAGCCTGTAGCCTTGATGCCCCAGGGGTCGTAACGCCCGACACTGCCCCTGATATCTCCGAACCCACATGACCCTCTTCAGACCCATATCCAGCCTCTGGGAGCGACATATGCGAAGCACTTGTAAGTCCAGTGAACTCCATGGTGGAATATGAATAGTCAGAAAACCCGGTCTACAAAAATGGAGCAGACATAGAATCTCAATGCGCATTCATCGCACATAATGACACAACGTGAAATCATACGAAATAATTTAAATAAATCCGATTGGGAAATCACCAAAGACAAATGCGACTCGACGCGCGCTCACAGGCGACATCTGGCGGCGAACGGAAAACATGAAAACAAGCGGAAAATGTACTGCACTAATGTACATCTGAGAATCATTGAAATTCTGATCACATTGATGTATAATCTGAGTGCTGTCACTGCTGCCGTTACAACAGTGGTCAGCCCACTGTGGGACCAGAGTCCTGCAGAGGCTGGGATGGTCCCATGAAACGCCCCCCTTGAGTTCGTCTGGGTGTTGGCCCGGCGCCTTGGGCTGGGCCTGGCTGGCGTGGGGAAGGGGAATCCCCCACAAAGGCTCAAAAATGAGATTGTGTCAGCCCCCACCCACTTAACGGGACTGGAGTGGTGTGTGGAGGCACTGTGCAAATGAGCGAAACAATATGCGGAGCACAGCTTTGAGATGTTATTACTATTTTTTTTCATCTACTTTTGTCATCCACCTAAGTTCCGGGTTTAACCTTTTTCCCGGAAAAAGTGAGGAACTTTTCTCTTCTCCCGCCGCCGCACACACGTGTGCAGCTATTGATCCACCACCAGCAAAATGCTGCGTTGCGGGACAGTGTGGTATTTTTTAATGCAAGGGTGAAAATGCTAGTGCGGGCTTTATGGCCTCCCCGTGCCTTCTGCAGCCCCCACACAAACACCACCCCCACATCAACCCAGCCCACTGGCACCCACCCCAACAGTAACACCCCTACCAGTGGAGCTGCAGCAGGCATTTTCTTATCCCCACACTGACTGAGACAGTGTGCCTGCCTGCAGTGTAACGAGGGCCCCTTGCTTTTCTTCTATTCGCTATTTTTGGGACATGGGGCCTTGAAAACTTAGGGTAGACACGACACAGTTTTTTTGCATATGACAGAGTAACCATTTTTATGTTTTCCAACTAGCCACAGCCAGACAGCTCTGGCTTACACAGCAAGCCCCACTCCCACTCTGACCTTCAGGTAGCTCCCCCTGGGCAGATAGCTTAAGAGGGGAGCGCCACAGTAAATTTTTTTTTAGGTGCTGTGGGCACCTGCCCCCACCCTTGAGAGTAGTTATTTTTGCTGTTATTTTTTTTGACTACGTCAGGGGTGGCTGGGGACGGTGGGGAATGTGGTCTGCACCCCCCCACCCCCCTCTGGACATGCCAACCCATCTGCATGAGTATGGATACATGAGTCATCATATGCATGGTGCATTTGTGCATCATCGTCGCCTTTTTCTGTGCAGGTGGGGACGAGCAGTGGACCGAGCAGCAAGAGTCGGGATGCAGAGCCAGCCAGCAGCACACCGGCAATAAGCTAATTTATATATTCTGAGGAGTTGTACATTAGCAATCTTTTTTTTTGGCGCTGTACCCATTACACAGAAAGACATCAGAATGTAGCTGATTTTGTGTGCTGTGCTCTGCTGCTTGACTGCGAGGTACCACTGCCCCCCCCCCCCCCCCCGCCTTCGGATCAGAAAATTCTTTTCTGAAGGTTTCTGAGTGTCTATTTTTTTTTCACAGAGGTCAGTCAGGACTTCTGCCCCCCGCCCCCCCTCCCCAGCAGGATGCAGGGCAGTGCCCATGGTCTGCTTTTTCAGGCCAAACCCTGGTGGGTTCAGCCTTAGGAGGGGGATGCAATGGGCACATGCCCTAATAAGAGCTTGTGTCAGGATGTCAGTTTAGTTCAAGACATTTTCTGTTAAATGTTTTACTGAAGAAAATTATTTTTCGCTGTTGGCGCCAGAAGATAGATGGTATCTTCTGGCGCGTGCGCGTCGCGCATGATGGTAGGGCTGTAGAATTTTATTATCAAGTTGATGATATTTGGAAGCAGAAGCAGAAGCGAGGTATTGTGTTCTGTCGTCTGTAAATTTTTTGTACATCTTTGTGTGTTGTTTCGGCAGAAACAACAAGATGATTACTTGATGTTGACAATTGGGACATTGAAGGATTTGGTGCTGCGCGTGGGTTTCGAAGTGCACTCATCGCTGTGGAGGTAAATAAATAGACACGTCCCACAGAATAAATAGACACGTCCCACAAACAGGGGCTGGGCCTAGATCAAGTACCCCACAAAGACGTGGTAGTAACTTTTTTTTACTAAATATGATGCATGAAGAACTCCTCTACAATCAGGTCAATGCACCTGCTCCGCTCACACTCTTCTTTAGCTTTCTCCTTACGGACACCGGCCACACTCCTTGTGGATTTCTAGGAGGAGCGCGGAGGAGAGTGGACAACTCATCATCTTACCTCATCAGTACCGCCTCGGGACAGTAAGCTCCGATGTGGCAGTAAGGCTGTAAGCCTCTCTTGCCTTAGGTCAAACAAGGGAGCTCCTCGGGATCAAGCATCCTCATAGCCTTCTCGTACTTTAGTCTGCAATGGCTGCGTATTATTTTCTTCTCCCCTCCTTTGTTTCGAATCTTTTGGAGGTCTAGATTCACCCAACATTTGTATCTTATTGTCGTTGTGGGCAAGCTTGACACTTTGGACATTTACAAACCATAGAGAGAGGTGTAATCGCAGACAGTCACACTCACAGACGCATTCTTCTTGTGCTTCTTGGGCCTTCTTGGTAGGGTGCTCATTGGTGTAAAGATGCTCCAAGGAGTTGTCCCCCTACCAAAAACAGTTTCTTGTATTTCCCGCTCCTTGAAATGGCTTTGGACGACCTCCTCCGAGCAAGTTGGACACAAAGTGCAGGAACATCACAAAGTCAGATCAAATGGTTGATCAAGGCACGGTAACACAAGTAGGCTACAATGTAAGAAAGGATATACAAAGCTTGTGATAAAAAAAATGAGTTGCAAAAGATTCTAGATGCATAAATGACAGAAGTTTGAGTAAAGATAGCTCAATGGGCCACTAATGTGCAGTCTTTTTGGATGACGTAATATGGTTAGGAATAGAGGACACCCATGGTCAAGGTGACACAAAGAATGACTTCGCCGTGCAACTGATTTTAAAAACAGTTACAAAATAGAACCACAATAAGTAGATGAAGTTTTGAATATTTGGGCCCTGATGTGGGAGACTAGTAAGCTTAACCTTTACATAAAAAGGCATGAAGTGCCTACTGTATTTCGGTTCTTACTCATTGCTCATTTGCGAGCACATGCTGCTCAGAAAAAAGGAGTAAGGAGGGCACCACAACATAAACAAACATTGGCCTTTTTGTAGGCTGCACGCATGCAAACAATAACGTGGCTGTACCGCGACATACAGTCATAGATTTCCTGCAAGTCTTTTGGTGGAAGTCCTGCCCACGCCGCTGCAAACCGGTAGCCAACACCAGCGCGCACTGCGCGACGGCTGCACTTGGCTGCTTAGCGCCGGCCTTACACATTGTTTTTGAACTGTTGGGCGCCTTGCTCTGCTAGTACGCGGCACTCTACAACGCCGGAATCACCAACCTAAGAAAAGATAGGGCCACAAGGAAAGAAGACGCCTATCGTCTTGGTTTTGGTCCCTACACTTTACCTTGTTGAGCTGGAACTTGAGCTGACGTCGGCATGCTTGGATGTCGCCGCCAGACTTGGTGAACACACAAACTACTCTAGCGCCATTCATAGTAGCTTCTTGCGTCCCCTTATTATACCTCTGTGGGTTTGCTTCCATGGCGCGGGGCTTGTGGCAAACGTGAGGGTGTCATTGACACCGGTGTGGCTGCCGAATCCGCTGGCGATGTCGGTTCTCCGGTTCGAGCGCATCGCGCTCAGCTCTCACTTTCCAGTTTGAGGCCATGAATTGCCTAAAACATCTTAGTACGCGCCTCGTCAAAGCAACACAGCGCCGGTTACAGCCAATTTATGTTGTCCCAATTAACAGAGGGTTCCTTGTCGTCGTCACGTTCAGAGTTGGCGGATGAATTCTACTTCCTTTTCTTGCGCCGAAAACACTTTGAAAGCATGGTTTCGGCTGAGCAAAGGGTGAATGAACCACATGATCACAGCAACCAAACAATTGACTTGTAACAGACTTCCCAATCTCTACCAGATCTACGCAAAGTACGAGATGAACACAATTGCAATTCCGGCACGATCCACCGAGGTCTAGATGGGGGTTGTTCACGATCAGTCAATTCAAGCCCCCTTGTCGGTGGCGGAACATGTTTATCACATCCTACGACAACAACAAGTATTGTACTATATAATAATCCATCCAGCCCGATGCGCATAGGCACATAATGTTGCGCATGCGAGCTACTGGCGGTGTACTAGTCTGCTGCAGAATCGCCTTTCTACCCGGATCGCTTTTTGGTCCCCCTTGTACTTCAAATCTTGTTCTTTTTAGCGTTCGTCACAGTTTGTTTTGAGTCCAAATGCGTGTGTATTTTTGCGCCACAATTTTTTAACTACTCGAGTAAACAAGCATCCGAGGCTAAGTGTGCACTAAGCTTGAACTGCCAAGGTCCCAATGTGCTTCACTCATTGAAGGCAGCCAAGCGCTTGTCCACATATGTTTTAACCCTACGGTTTCCATACTCTTCTGCTTGCCGTTCCAAACTTTAGGTTGCCGCTCGACGTACAACGGGTGTTGTACAATTTTGGATGTCCATGTAAGCAGCACCAACACTTCCAACGCACCGGTGTTCACCGCTGTCACCTCTAACTTCTGGGCCGTGCGGTGCACAATACCTAACCGAGTGTTGGTAGGTGTATTTTAGTCCATGCCTTTGGCCTTGGCCTCCTTAAATGGGCAAGAAAGCATCATTGCCTCCGAACCTAGCCGAGGCACGCATGGTGACATTTAGCTACGCATGTTAGTGACAAAGCTAAACAAGCTAATAGCACATGGAAGCTCTGGGCACAAAACGTAGTCTAGACCCTCTTCAATTGGTACAGAGTCAACATTGGTGTATTTATGATCGTAAAGTCCTTGAAACAACAACGAACAGGCGCAAGCACCTGTAGATGAATCCCAGGTACTAGTTTGAAACATTGTTCACTGCACACTGAAGAAGAATAGTTGTTCAACACTTCTTTTCCATAGGGTCTCAGAAACCTTACAACCTAGATTGTTACAAAACAATCTAAAGCATGAATTTCGATTATTGTATTGCAAAAAAAAATCATGAATTTGGGTTATTGTATTGCGAAAGAGCTTTTCTTGTATGCAAGCTTGCAATGGCTTTTTTCGCTTCCTACAGTGCACCTTTCCAGTGTGCTTTTGTCTTGCCCGTGGCGTTCTTTTCAAAAGTTGAAAAATCTAGGCCCCAAAGTAATGACCCATCTACACACACCCTAGGAGTGCCCCACTATCACCCACCAATTGTGTTGGGGTCAGGGCAACCCTTGGATGATACCGTCTCCCGGTCCGGGCGAAGGCTAACCCCTTTGCTGGAAATAATCACCGTTGAATTGCCCGTCTCGGTCAGCCATGGCCGTTTCGAGTCAACGAACGTCATGGCAAAGAAAAGTGTCCACTTCCCACCATGGTGCGTGATAGCAACAATTGCCAATGCAGCCATCGTTCGGTACAAAGGAACTATCCCCAGCAGCTTGATAGAAAGCAACAGGCAACGGACCTTGCAGCTTGTTGCGGTGCTGGGTGAAGGCCTCCACCACCAGCTGCCATTTGCCACTGGTGCTGGGTGAAGGCCTCCACCACCAGCTGCCACTTGCCACTAGAGCACGAATAGAACTACAGATATTTGCAACACTTGGTCTGTAGCCGGAGAACTGATGTGTAAAATTTTTGCAAAAGTAAAGGTCATCGCTCCCTTCTATGAATGCGCATGGAATGTCACTAGCACTAAGGTAAACAGATCGGTTTGTACACTTATTCCCAGTTTCGAAACCAAAGCAAAGCTTTGATGCAGTAGTCTCTCCGCCATATAGCACAATCATTGGTGGGTGTACATTTGGCACAATCTTCATTGCAACACCTCTGTGATGACTTTGGAGGTTTATGTATTCCACATTTTGAAACTCAGTGCTTTGAGAATTCTAAATTTTGACAAAATGTCAACCAGCAACTGGTCATGGGTGTGGAAACTGGTCCGTTTACCTTTCATGGAATGTGCACCCTCATCCAATTTTCCAGGCAACCCTTGTTGAATCGTTCTTGCACATATTGGGACTTTCACATTCACATTGGTATGGAGACCCATCAAGCCTTGTGCCAAAACAATTCAACATACACAATTTCCACACATGAAATCTGTTCTGTGGAATTGCTGCTGCATGGTTGCTCTGGTGCACAACCTATGTTTCAATTGAATTGGGTCATTCAATTGAGCGGGATTTAGGTATTGCAAAACACATGCTGTTGCAAGATATTGCATGTTACATTTCTATTCATTCTAGTAGTCCCCCAGCCCCCAAGCATGTTGGGGCGATGGCGGACTGCGCTTTTGGTGTTGCTCACTTAATTCAATACACACATGCATCAATTATTTGCACAACACATGACAATTTTAATTTGAGTTCAGTGCATCACATAAACCAAATAAGAATGAAGCAACAAAGCAGCAACAGTGAGACCAATACACAGGGATACGCAGTTATGTTAAACCGTTGTCAATTCTTCCCGGTTGGAAAATTTACACTCAATCCTGATCTCACCTCACATGAGGTCCTCTTTCCTCTTGGATTGCATTGGCCTGGCAACACAAGGGTTGCCTTGGTAAAAGAGTGTTTCCACCATGGCCTCCTGTTGGTGGTATTGACATATTCCGCCTGATTCTCCCAGTCATCCTGATGCAAGATGCATGAATGCTGCAGTCCAACCCACTCCTTGTCACCCATGATGCTTCGATGTTTGGGGACCTGATATCTGGAGACAATCTGTGTCTGGCCAAAAAGACCCAAAACTGCAATCCTTGACCAGAAGCAGTATTGTATCCAACAAGCTGCCCTGAATCAGGAATTTTTAGCGTCGCGTAGATTTGGGTGAATCTTAACAATGCAGCTGACATCCACAGCATTACACATTTCTCCGATACACCTCAAACAGGAGAGCAGGGTGAACAGGGGTTTGGGAGGCCAGAACAAGAGCAAGCTTTAATGTGCTCCTGTGCTGTAATTATCATGATTCGGTGAGTCACAGCCACAACATCATGGGTGCAATATCAGCAGCAGATTTCCTGATTCCATTTTTGAAAGAAACTCTTCCTTACCCAGGTTGCTGAAAAGTATTCTCCCCATCCGATCCATGCACTGAACATGCCCCTGGGGAGGGTGGCTTCAAGAAAGGCTGGTTGGACCATCCCCCCAAAAAAATTGTCCAGAGGACTGGTCTAATGCATACTTCTCATAAGGCGTTGAAACTGTGACTTGGTCAAGATGAATTCCTCTGACAGGGATCTGCGGCAACGTAGCACATCCCAGCACCCTGAAATTGCTGAAAACCCAAAGTGTTGGTCTCGGACTGCCGTTATGTGGGCCAAAAAGATTCCTGGTTGTAAAACATAAACATTCCCACATTCCCAGGTCAGTTCGGTCAGTGCATTTACATTGTGCTAAACTTTGATGTTAGGCTGTAAAAAATCCATGATCTCACTCAACTTCTGTCCAAACAAAACCCTCAATTCAAACCACAAGATACGGATACTCTAAGAAAACCTTCATATATGAATAGGAGCAGGTGGGGCAACAGCATTGCCTTCGCAAAGATAATAACAGGGCAAATAACAAACCACATCTACCTTTTGGTGACTGGTTACAGTATAACCACTATGATCGGTGATTTTGATGGCCACACGAGGAAGCCTCACGCACGCGCATAGGCATAAGGATGGTAGGACTGAGTAAGCTGCCCAGGGTTCTTAATTGGGCCGCCGCGGCCTGCAGGGGGGGCCTGGTTCTTGGCAGTGGCATACTTCACAATCAGTGGTGGTGATGCAGGATCCAACATTGTTTGATCCAAAGCACTGACAGCAGCAGCAGCCTCAGCGCAAGTACCGAATCTGCAGATGGGAACAGTGGTGTGAGGATTGCCTGGTTTCATGCAAGCAATACTGAAAGGGACGTATTGGAGGATGGATGGAGGCGGGTGGAAATTAAAAAACTAAATGGGGAAAGCTCATTTGGAATCGGGCGCACAACATATTTACTATGGGCTCGGTGAAGGTGCAAGTGCCCCACCTAGGGGAGGGGGTAGATCCTTTGAATCCATTGAATGATTGAATGAAACATAAACACTGGACATGTCCAGCACAACCTTACCCTGTCCATAAGTGCTCTGAGTGATTCGCCAAGGGACGGATCTTTTGCATCCTTCCTTTTTCATTTTGTGGAAGGGGGCTCACTAATCACTTTTAGGTCCAGACTGGACTATTCTGGATGATTGTTTCACTGTGGAGGTCACAGCTGGGTGCGTCCTTCCATCATGGTTGCTTCGCCCCCCCCTCCCCCCCTCCTCTGAAGCTGGGCCACAGCACAAAGACATGTCACCTGTTAGGCAGGGTAGGAATGGACACCTGAAGGAAACAGACACTGCAGAGCCGAATGAAGCCTCCATGTCAATGCGTGCATGAAAGTTTCCTACCATACCCCAACCTGCAGGCCCTCAATTCCCCAGATGCCCCTGGGCAAAAAGAGGGGATGGAGGGAGGGGCAAAGTGACAGGGCGGAAATTTGTGCCTGTGCGGAGTGGCATGCTGCTTTGCTTTTCTTGGGGTCGTGTGCTGTGACAGGGGTGTTGCTTCATTGCTCCTAGGTGGGGCCATGAAGCATAAAAGCCCCTGTCACTGCACAGAAGCATAGCAGGTCATGCCACTCAGTACAGGCACAGAGTCCTCACATCGCTTTGCCCTTCCGTCCGTCCCTGCCTGTTTCCTTCGGTCTTGCGCTGTGACAGGGGCTTGTGGGCAAACGTCTGGGTGTGCTACTGTGGCCCCCATGTGAGGTCTCCTGACCAGGGCCCACAGGTAAAGCATGTCCGGTGTTTGGTGTTCAGTGAACAGCCCGTGTACTGCATGTATTTGCAGTCCGTTGTCCTTGGCTTTTAGACGAGCCCTCTAAACCAAAAACTGAATATGGACCAGTGGACCAGCCATTTGTTTGGCAACCATTTCACTTTGGGAGCATGGGAGTTTCAGGTCCAGGGCGTTTTAGGGCCAACGCTCAAGACCTCACCATTGCAGCAGCGTGTTTGCCGGGTTGCTTCGGCTGCAGGATGACGGACGAAATCACGTTCCCATAAGAGCTGAAGAGGGCGTCGATCTCAGCCTCGGTGTATCCACGGGGAACATTTCCAACCCACAGATTGTCGGTGGCCCCACTGGGAATCACAGGCACCTGCAGAGTATAACAACAGCACAACCTCATTCTGAACTGGACCCTGGCTGCCTTTGCTAAATCATTTTGCAGAAACACCTGCCTCTAGTGGGCCAGAGTCCACAAAAAATGCACAAACAGACTGCCCGTTACTTGGAATGTTCAGAAAACAGCTTGCCCTTGCTCGGTTTTCGAAGTGGGTCCAAGTGTTGGACCTTTGTTTGTATTCTCTGTTTATCACTCGGTGGTATTGTGAAAGGAGTGAGTGGAGTTCGGACGTGCATCTGCATGTGGGTGTGGGTGTAAGCTAAGGGTGGGGACAGGGCAGTCTGACACAATGAGCAAAAAAAAAAAAGCTAAATTGAAAACTCCGATTTTTTCCATTGCTGCAAAAAAAAAAAAACTTAGAGGAAGCAAGAAAAATCACCCGGATGCACACACCCTGAGGTGGGCTGGGCTCAGCTGCAGGGGACATGAATTTGCTGTGCTGTAGCATGCTGCAACATAAGTAATCTATGCAAAATCACAAAACCACAAAAAATCCATGCCCTACTCCTCCTCAATGCATCGCCAACCACCTGCAAAGACCCAACACAGGGGAAATTCATTCGAAGCCCTGCCTGTTGGTCCTCCTTTGCAGCATATTGCCACTTCTTGTCCATTTTGTTGACATACATGATTGCTAAATGGAGCAATGTGTCACAGTCAGTATTCATATGCAGGCAATCATGTGTCAAAATATGGCCCATTAAACTGAATGCCATGGGATGAGGCGACCTGTTCTCATGCATACCCCAAAGGGGTTGTGGTATTGGGAGCCCCCAAGGGGCAGAGGGGGGCTGGCTGTGGGAAGGGGAGTTCAGCTGCCAGGGCCAGTATGGTGTTAAGGGAACATACCCCCCCCCCCCCCCCTCTCCGGTCAATTCCGTGTATGCAAGACAATGGCGCATACGCCCCACATTGCTGACAATTTTTTGGCACAGGGGGTGGATTGAGCTGTGAACAATCTGCATCGGCTGTGAATGGTGTCCAAGTTCCTGAAAAGGAACAAAGGAAATGGAGGCTTGTGGTTGACTGTCGTCAACTAAACAAAGTGACCATTACGGACACACACACACACACACACCCTCTCCCCCTTATTGGTAATTTGTTGGAGAACCAGTCCAAATTCAAGATCTTTACCGCCGTGGAAAGTAAAGGTTTCCACCATATTCCCCTGCATAAAGAGTCAATGACCATGATGAATTTGGGGGCCAGTGGCGCATGATGCCCATGGCTATCAAAAATGGTCCAGCCATGATGTCCTTAAGGGACTGGATTGCGCCAACGTGTACATTGACGGTTTTATCATTGGCACCTACAAGGATATGGAGGAGGAGCTATTGGCCAACCACAACCTTGACGTAAAGTGAGGCCAATGAAGCTTTTGCGGCACCTGCACTTAGCCGATTGGGATAAAGACTTTGTCTTGACTCCCGATGCCAGCCATTGAGTGGTGAGAGCTGCTTTACAACAAGAAGGGCCCGATGGATCACTTCGTCCCAACACCTTTTTCTCCCGTAAGCTTTTGGGTGGTCAGCTCAAGCTTATGCCGGTGCATTTGGCTTGGGGAGGGGCCACCAACAGACTTGAGGTCCACTGTAACCAATTTTCAGGGCTATGATGACTGAGGTTTGTGTGTGCCACAAAGAGCCCTCAAACCCCTCAAGACAATGCATGCTAAACAAATCCCTCCAATTGAATCATTACAGCCACCCAAGTGGGGGGGGGGGGGGCACGCAGGTCAACAAGCGCTCCACACATGCACGTCCCGGTATGCATATGCAGCAATGTTCGGCAGTTCGATCACTCAGTGAGCGTTCCATCCGGCTCTGCTTCATATGTACAGTGTGTTAGCTTATCTCGAATCACCGTGTTGGGCCGTGTTTTGTCGGCCAAGACCTCTAGCCTGCATTCTACTTTACTCTGCAGTTAACCTTGGAAAACCCTTCAGGCTTGCTTGTAGCTGGCACTTCATCGGCCAACCCGTCAGTCACCCAAGGTTAGGGGTTTGGGAAGGAGAGGGCATCACTGGGGAGAGGGAAGGAGTATAGCTCGACGTTAGCGTCAGGATAACTGATAATTCATTTCTGTTTCACCTACTCACTGCTACTATGTCCCCCGGTATCACACCGGCAGGAATCAGGAAAAAGGAAAGAGAGCTGTGTCATGCCCGTCGGCGCCATTATCTACACGCCGGGCATCGAACCTACGCTCTCCGGGACGAGGTCCCCGTGCACTTCCAGTATACTACGCTACCAATGTGGTTAAATAACCGTCATCCATACCACCCCCTACACCGCATTTTCCACATCGCTGGTGTCACTTGCCACCGCCGTCGCCATACCAAGAGCAGCAGCTCTTCATGAGCGCCGGCGCCGTCGTCTCCACGTGCCGCGATGACAGAGCGCACTGCGGGGCCGGGCCCGTAGAAATCGGGGAATATTTTGTCTCCCAAAATGATGATTTTACCGGGGGTAATGATGATTTTACTAGGGAACATCCGATATCATACATTGGGGTATGCTACGCAAATAGCCCCGAAACGGGCGCCCGTGCCTGTGCTTGATCTAACAACCTCTCTTTGAGGTGATTAGGAAGGAGGGTTAACAAAATTGGGGCGAAAGGTGTTGCCTGGAGCTAGTTTGAATGTGATAAAGGGGCAGTGGATCACAAATCATAGGATTTAGATGAATTGCTTAATTAATTGTCCTTTGCTTTCCACATTCTCCGTTGACCAGCCCTTTTCTCTGAGGGTGGGGATGTGATAGGGGCAAAATGCTTTCATGTGTGGATGCTGGACTCACCCAGATGAGAGATGGCATCTGAGAGGGCATTCTCAGAGGTGGAGGTGCCACAATTGCTGGCACTACTGCTGCTGCTGCTGCTGCTGCTACACTGTTACAGCCACTACTGCTACAACCACTGCTGCTACAACTGTTATTGCTGCTGCTATGGCTGCTACTAATACTACTAGCATTGCTAGTAGTAGCGGTGGTAGGAGGTACTACATGTGTGATGGGTGGAGGAGGTAGGGTTGGTGGAGAGGTATAATTGGGGCTAGAGGGTGGCTTTTTTTTTTTTTGAGATTTTGTTGGAATAGCCAAAAATGCTGCACACTCCTCATCACTCACAATGGATGGTGCGGAAAGAGACAGGTGGATTTAAACTGTCGCGGAAGGACATAAGCACACAGCCAAACATGCAAGCGTGGAATCAAAGTGGCTACAGAACCCTTGCCATCTCTGGCCCCAAAGCAGGGTGGAATCATAGTAGCTATGTAACCCCAGCTGTCTCAGGGAGGGGGGGGGGGAAGCAGGGTGGAATCAAAACGACCACAGTTCAGGGCGCAAACAGCAAATGTGGGTTGCCACAACAATTCTCATCATTTTAGGTAATCCACATGTGTGTACATGTCAACAGTATTTTTCAGTTTTGCCTGACAAGGACCAAAGTGGTAGCTAGAGCCCCTGAAGGGGGGGGGGTCGGGCCTCTACACAGGGCACCCCCCACGCTGAATACCCTTTCCGTATGATATACAGACTGACGGTGGCAAATGAGGACGGCAAAGGAGGATAATGCAGGAAAATCTGCAGCCAGCAGCAGAATCAAGAAAGAACACAAAAGCATCACCACAGTGACATTAGCAAAATTTCAGGGTGCTGCAGCATGCTGTGGCATGCTTCAACCGTTGGTGCTTGGTCACATTGCATTCTTGGAATTCCACTTGAGCAAATGGCATCTGCTTCCTCATGGTCAAGGGCTTGCTCGAAATGGGTACATGGGTAAAACTACTTGCGCTCATAGCCCCCCACATGCAAACCCCACACTGCGATTGCCCAACATGTATCCATGGAGGAGGAAAGGGTGCTACCTGTGTTGGTAGTGAAGCATAGATTTGTGCCTGACCATGCATACCGCTGAAATTTTTTGCAGCATACTTCACAATAAGGGGTAATTCACTGCCCGGGAGTGTAGCACCACTCAATGTTTGAATAGCAACTGCAGCTTCTTGCTGTAAAGAGCAAAAGAGGGGTTGCTACAAACATGGATGAGGATGCTACACAAGCTGCTGCATGGACTGAGAATTGCAGGCAACCCCTGCATTGCACACAGCCTGAGCAACATGGATGCATGCCAGCGTCTACTCGCTGCCTCTTAGCATCCCAACTCCCAGTGCAAATCATCCAGCTCACACATGAGCGACATGGCCACTCAAGGATTTGTGGTATCAGTTCTTCAGCATTGTGGATCCATCTATGTGACTGCGTGGACACAGACATTCACCTCATCAAAACGTGTCTTGTGAGGCTGTGCAATACGCTCTATCTTTCAAAGCTTGCAGCAGATTTGCCCCCATTAGGGTGACCATGCTTCCACAGACGAATGCACTCATAACTGAACCCTTTCAGCAGGCGTACTCGGCTGCATTGCTGCATGATAAATATGATTGAGGTTTTGGAAACACACAGCATGTGACAAACAACTTTCATGCTGAGCAGCATGGTGAGCAATACAGTTTGTGTGAGCAGAATATAAGCATGGATATGGGTTAAGTATTGGTATGGACAGAGATATGGATGTGGGTATGGAATGTGGGGGCCATACTGCTGTAGTATAGTTTACCATGGCAGCACGCTCTGTGGGGCGGTCTGCCTTATCACGCAAGATTTTTGTTGATGTGATATTTCCGTATGGCATGAACAATGCTTGGACGTCAGCCTCAGAATATGTATGCGGCAAATTACCTATGTATGATGAGGGTGGCTGCGCAACAAGAGGTCTTGGGACTACAGCTGTGGCAGTGACTATGGCTTTGGTGGCCAAGGCTGTGGCAACGGCCGTAGCTATTGTGGCTGCAGCTGTGACCAAGCCATGGATATATCTATTGCTGTGGCTATCATGGCTATAGCTATGGCCATGACTATGGTCGTGGTTGTCATGGCCACAGCTGCAAGCTGCATGTGTGAGCTCTGGTTGCACGTCTGGCTGCAGACTACTGGCATGGTATGGCTTTAGGAACTACCATCACACTAACAAACTGGCTTTGACAATCACCACGCTGGGGAATGCCCTCGTATTTGTCATTCTGGTGCCACACAGTTGTGGCAGATTGCAGGGGCTGAAAGGACTGCAGGGGGAAAGACGTCAGAAAAATGTGCCAGGTCCAGGCAGAGCTCCAGCAACAGCCACAAACACAGTCACACAGCCACAACTACAGTCACAGATATTCCATCAGCAACATACAGAGGACCAGGCAGTCTGCAGCCTACAAGGGAGCAGCAACCATAAAACCACACACAGAGACAGACATAACCGCAAGCAGGTAAGCTCACAAACACGGCCAGAGGACATTTATTTCAGCAATTCACAGCAGCATTTTCTGTCCAAAGCCGACAGTCACGGCATAGTCCACCTTTTCCCTGCTTTGGTAAGCACCAGCATCACCAGCAGAACAGGGCAGGAGTGATTAAAAAACAACTACCCAAAACCCCAGAAAGTGGACCACTGGGCTTTGCACAGACACTTGACGCTTGGGCTTTGCCATGCCAGCCTGTTGCAGGGGGCAGTGGGCTCCCAGGTTTTGAGGAAATGGGGCTTGCCATGAAGGCTCAGTAAATGTGCCGCTTGGTACGTCCAGGTGTGAGCACTTTGAGTTCTCAGGAGGAGATTGTCTGCTTTGTTTGTCCACAGACAGCATGGAAATTAGGTGAAAGTTGGACTTTTGTCCTTCTGCACACCAGTGCTGCTTCAGCCCCTCAGCGTCCCTCCCACCAGCATGCTTCATGGGACATTTTTCTCAAGACCATGAAATTTGGAGGGTGCCAGGGGTTCCAGGTCCCCGAGTGTTGCACATCTTTGGTGCACAGCATTTCCAGGCATATCGCCTTTAGAGGACAGGCAAGGGTGGCTTGACACTGTGGTCCGTGGGCAGGGCCACCCAGTCCCTTGTGCAGGAGGGGCCAAACCTGTCGAAAACTCGGCACCTTCGATATGTGGTCGCTAAAACCACGGTTCAGGGGCGAAACGTGTGCTTTCCACGCCTCGCTGTCCTTTTATGTGCAGGGAAGAGGGGGAAGTGGGGGGGGGGGGGCTCTGTATTCTTGGCATGTGGGGGGGGCTGGGGGAACCCTAGATTTGCCACTTGGTATTTGGGGTCATGCACTGGTATGTGTTTTGTGCCTCCAGGCTGCGTGTGATTGCGGGGGAATGTGTGTGTTGCCATTGGCTCTCGTATCGGCACATACCGCTGAGCCACACCTGTGGTGCTTTGCACCAGCCAAGGCAGCGTTGCCTAGGCTTTTGTGTAACTTCCAGTTTCAGGTTATGGGTGGTTTGCTGCATCGACACATATCCTCAGAGGGCTGCTGTTTGGGGACCCTCCACCCACTTTTGGGGGGGCTCTACTCAGCCCCCCACCCCCCCCAGGCAATTGAACATCCGCCGTGCCCTTTGGGCAAGTAAGAGGAACCCCAACCACCTTTCGTTTGCTCGCCCAGGCCTGTACAGTTGGGAGCCCGCAGCTGCAATTCACAGCCACAGCCAGACACAGCCCTGAACAGGCAGAGGGGTGGGTATCTGACACCATTTCGAACAAGGCAGCCATGCAGCCTGGATAATGCCACGAAGCAATACTGACAGCCACAACAATCTGTCAAGGTGCCTTTTCCCGTTCAACTTCCCCATGCCCGGGCTGAGTCTGCCATCACACACTTTTCAATGCCAGTTGTCTGCTATTGCTGTTGCATCGTCACAAAAAAGGAGTTGACAGTGTGTTGCAACCCAGAGGTGAGCAGGAACCACCATCTCCTGCTGTGAGCGGACCTATCCCGTGCCAGGCTTTAAAGGCAATAAGCCATATCCCTACATGGGTGTTCCAGAACAAGCCAAAACAACCTTTTTTTTTGAGATATTTGGGGCTGAAGGCCGCCACGCCCGCCGCCAAGCCAGCCTAGCCGCCCCACCCACGCCCTTTGCCCAAGCCTAAAGTGTGTGGTTGTGGGCTGCTGTTGGCTGGCAAGGGGTGAGGATTTCTTGAGGGTTGGCAACGGTTTCTCTAAAAGTTGAAATTGCCACCGGAACAACTGATTGGGCTCTGCTGCACGCAAGCCGGGCCCCTCCTTGCTCTACAGAACTATCAAGGAATTTACAACAGGGCATCAGATCCACCACATGCTGAGGAGTGGAGGGGAGTGGGTTCAAAATTCTGCACCATTGCCCTGACTCCTTGCGCCTCGTACTTCGGATTCACTGGGATTTTTTTCTATGAAGAAGATGGCGCTTCTGCAAATTTGCTGGCTACCACAGCCCTGTGTTAATGCACAGAACGTGCACCTGATTCTGTTGCACTTCACAGGGCGGTCCTTCAGGAGGGGAAAAAAAAGTGTTCCGAAACGGCAGCTTTGCAAAAAGACCGCGTGTAGCTCATTTGTTCCACCATGGTTGGTGGCGGTTGGCGGTTAGCGGCGGTTGGTGGCGGTTGGTGGCAGTTGGTGATTGGTGATTGGTGGTTGGTGGTTGGTGGCAGTTGGCAGTGGTTGGCGGTTGGCGGCTGGTCGCCGCTGGCGGTTGGCGGTTGGCGGCGGTTGGCGGTTGGCGGCGGTTGGCGATTGGCGGTTGGTGGTCCCCGGGGGCGGTCCTTAAGGGCGGTCCTTAGCAAAAACAAAAATTGGATTCCTTATGGACCGCCCTGGCACTTCATGTGCAAATGTCAAGCACCAAATCAATGACTGTAACGCAGGCAGTAACAGTGCGCAGTAGTACATTGTCCCAGGCAGTGCAAAGTGATAAACCGCCTGAGAGGACTGTCCGCAGCCCACAGGGAACGTAGAGACTGAAACGCAGCCCCGTCTCAGACACTGATGATCCTGTGCCTTGATATTCCCAAAACCTGCCTCGAACCCCTCGCTGACCCTGCCCCACCCATCCCCACACACCAATCCACAGGTTGGTCGGAATGCCCTGGGTGGGCAGCCCAATAGGTGCAATAGGGGTTCGCTGCGGCAAGCTCACAGAAACTGTTTGGATAGGAGTCCTTGCCATATCCCTTGCCGCCTGGCGCACGATCAACGTCTTGCCTGCTCCGTCCTCCAGTGGATAGCCGTTCAACGCTTGAATGGCCGCCGTGGCTGATGCAGGTGTGGAAAAATTAACCATGGCAGCCCTGATGGCAGAAGAATGTGCAAAGCGTGCTTTAGGAGGGCATCGACACCCTCGGTCCTGACATCCTAAATATCACAAGGTCTGTGCTGAGACCCCATTGGGAGAAAGCTGAATGGAGGAACGCCGAAGCAGAATATTGGAGAGTTTGTGATGAATCTACACTGGTGACAGTGAGGAACAGCAACGCGTCAATCACAGGGTCACCCAGAAACCCAGAAAATCGAAGGAGGTTGTTGAGCATTCCTGGTCCAGAACCTCTACTTCTGCTGGGATTTCAATGGGATTGCCAATCCCAGCTGTTACATGACCATTTTTTGGGGGGACAGAAAACCAGACATTTCCGCAGACAGCCACAAAAAAAAAGCCACGCCAATTGACAAACACCAAGCATCTACTTTGTTCCTGACCTCGAAAGTGTTGCTGTTCTGTTCCCTTTTCCTATCAATCTCTATCCCTACCCTTTACCGATCCCATCTTACACAAGCTGGAAAAATTGCATCAATACCCTAACAATAGCCGAGAGCATTGGAGAGGAGTGAAAAAATTGGGTAACACACGCAGGGTTGTGGGTGAGTAGCACTCAAAAGCCTTCGGGAAGCATCAAATCAGGATTGCATACATGGACAGGGACATGGATAGGTTGGACTGGCAGTGAAGGCACCACCGCTACCACCACCACCACAACCGCTGCTGAAACGACACTATGCGACAATCATGGGTTGTACAGTTGGTGGGCATCACCCGACAGTGACTAACTGCCTCTGACCAACTCCGCACGGCTTCAAATTCGAATCCCCGCTGGACCGGTGTTGTTCAGATTTCGAGGGCCAAGGAGGGGCAGTGTGATGGTAGCAGTAGTTGCAAACGACACTGAGGCAGGGATTGGCGCACAGGGGTGTGTGCTGCAGCCGTATGCATTGTTTTTCAGTAAGCTCCAATCCTTTGCACGCTGCTCTTACGTTCACACTCCCTGAACCAATGCAGCATGAGAGAGAAAAAGAAAGGGATGCCTGGTTTTGGGCAATGAGGCACGTTTTTGTTTCCCTTTTAGTAGAAGTCCCTTTCAGCCCCACTTAGGTTGGCAGCTGGATATGGTCATTACTTTTCATACAACGTTTTGGTGGTTTGTCATTGGATTGAGGTTGGTATGTAGTAGATGTTTCCTTGGGGGCGGGGGGGTGAGACCTAATTGAGGTGAACTAAGCGATGTGGGTGGAAGCTTTGATAGGCGAACCTTGTTTAACACCGCCACCTACCAAGAGTTACTGAATTGCAACCACTCAAGAGCACATAACTTCAAAAGGAGTGGAAAGAAATACAAATGCAAAATGGTGCGAGGAAACAAAATGCACTGACAGAGCGAGAACCTACTGCACTTCTGCTTTTCGGAGCAATATCTGCATAAAGCACGGCATCAAAAAAATGTTGCAGGTGCTCAACAGATAAAATAACACCATGCACTCCAGCATGGCCGTAAAGAGCTTCTTGCCACTCCTGGCACTGGACGCAGTGCGCACGTGGTATGGGGACAAAAGCGCCGCAGACCCTGGGGTTTTCAGCAGAGGTTTGCTAGTGGTATTGGAAGGGGATCATAAATGCTTCGGCACATTTGTGCTAAGCCACTGCCAGCACAGTCTGCAACTGCCATTTCCTCCCAGTATCCTTTCGAAAAAAGATGCCTTCCGCATCACTTGCTGGAGCACGAGGTTGTGTACATATGCCGCTTGGGGTAGTGTGCCTGCATGGTATGGACCTTCGCCGGTGATGGGTACGTGTACTCCGCTTGGGGGGCAGGGGGGGTGCAGGGGACTCGCCATCCAGTTGCCTAACCCCAAAGCTGAATGTCACATGGCAATCAATGTTCCAGACAGCCCCTTGAACTTGGGAAATTGTTCGTCTCAGACGCCCATGTCCATGATGTGCATACTCGTAGCCACCAGAGGCTGGGCACAGAGGGAGCAGACAGTGTTACAAATGAATGAAGGACAACTGATAAATGATGAGAGGGTGGGCGAGATTGTGGTAAAAGCAGTAAGAATGAGGAAATTGAGTTGGGGTTTGGGTGACGTTAGGGTCCAAGGCAATACCCCTCCATCTTGCCGGTAATCTTATCCTTCAGCACCTTACAGGATTGTATGCTGCCATACGGGCTGAAGAGGATGCTCACCTCAGACCCTCCATAGCTTGAGGGCAAGTTCCCCACCCACACATTTGTGCCACCGGTGGCAGGTGCAGGTGTGCGTACAGGCGTCACAGCAATGGGCATGGCCATGGCCATGGCAGGTGCAGGAGTGGCGGTCTTGCTGCACACAACGGAATGGAAGATCAGAGAAGCTTACTAGAGCGTGCACATTGACGAACAATCAGACTAGTCAGCAAGCCACCCATCTCTCATCAGTGAACGAAGAAGCTTGCTTGTGAGCTGCGTGTCGTCCTCAAGCAGGCTGCCTACCGTGAGCACGCTGGCGCGGATTAGCTGTGGGCAGTAGTATGTTTGTCTCTGCTAATTGCGGAAAAAGTGGTGGTGCCATAGCGGTGTGTCGTAAGCAAGCATGCTGGGCAGTGCCTGTGGGATGTCCTGGAAAAACATGTGCAGACCATGCCAGATATGGCATAGCATTCCAAACAACGTTACAGCCCATTTGGAAGGTAAAAGTGGAGGAGGAATCAAAGACTATTCCGTGTCTTGTTTGGAAAGGTGTGAACAAGTTCACCATACCTGCAGGGACAGACGCTGAATTGCTGAGAAACCGTACAAAAAGCATTGAAAACTGCCAATGCAGGAAAGCTTTGGGGGAAGCAAGGCCATAGCCACCTTGTTCTTTGGGAAGAGAAAGGATGGGTTGGGTGACTCCCCAAGAGCCCATTTTCAGTGCAACACGATAAACCAGTTGCAGCGTGAAACAAACGTTGTCATCCGGGTACACTGCTCTGGCACTGGTAGGGTGCACAAGCAAAGGAAGTATCCAGAGCTTCAGGAGTTCGCTGCGCTGTTCTAAGGCAGTAACAGAGCCTGCTTTGTTGAGTGCAATGTCGGATGATTGTTCCGGTGTGACATGCCCCAATAGAATGCCATGGTATTTGCATGATGGTTTCATGGGAATTCCCAATGCAGAAAGCATGGCGCTCTGTTGGGGGGGCCACTCACCCTTTAGTAGGATAGCAGATTTTCCTTTGTTGGCATGCATGTGCAGAAAAAATAGTGATTTCAATCATAATCTGGGTCAACATTTGTGCCGCATCGGCTGGCGGCAGTGAGATAATGATGAGTAGGTCATCAGCATAGAGCAGAATGGTGACTGCTTGTGAAACGGCCGTTAGCTTCAGTGCCAGAGGGGAGACAAGCATGGCGAAAAAAGAGGGGACAGCAGACAGCCTTGCCTGACCCCTGAAGAGGAGAAATTGGCTTGTCCCTGAAAGGTGTCCCATGTATGACTGGGATGATGTGGGCGGTAAAAAGCAACAGCAACAGGCGCGAAATTTCAGGTGGCTAGTGGGTAGGCAGGGGGGGGGGGGCGGGGGGACTGGGTCCTGAAGGCCTACAATAACGCATTCCGCAGCTGTCTTGACAAGAAGACCAAAACAGCATAAATTGCATGTTCACTCATCCCAAACAGCGAAAGCAAGCCCCACAGACTTGGCTCCCAAAAATAGGGGGACATGACGCTTGCACCTGCCAATGATCTAACCCGCTTCTTTGTGGCAATTTTTCTGCATGTTACATCAAATCTGCAGTGTGCTGCTGTACACTGTCCCATAGTGAGAAGCCCAAACCCAACCCATCACATACGTTGCAGCATATTTCGCGATCAGTGGTTTGGTGCTGTTCGGCAAGACCTGTCCATCCAAAGCAGCAATAGCTTCTGTGGCTTGCTGAATTGTTGCGAAATTGACCATGCCAGCACCTGAGGACAGGGCAAACTGCTGCAATATGAAAAGAACCATTGTGACCTTTGAATTCATTGGTTCAGCAAATGTTCACCACCATCATCACAAAGGGCGTCTTCCTTATCCCAGACTACAAGAGCGTAGAACCAGTGAGATTGCCAGGGATATAGAGCATTTGAAATTTGCCTGGACATGAGTAGACCTTAGTTGGTTTCTTTCCATCAGACTCATTCTTGAGCATATTAAAAATTGTGCTTGCAGTTCTGAAAAATCAGCACTACTCATAGCATAGGGGGGAATAGTTGCCCGGCGCGCACCTGGTGCGCTACCTTTGTAGCAAGTATCCTTGCTCTAACCCCGAGCTTGTCCTCAGCAAAAACAAAAGCACAGTGCTCAGTGTGTGATATCCATCCTGCCAGTGGTATGCAGCAAGCAACAGTATCCATAGCATGGTAGGCATCACACCAACAGTGTCCAGTCGGCGGGCAATGACTATTGGACCTGCAGGCCCATGGATTTTCGGAACCTCATTTATGCTGCACAAACATGATTCACCTTATCTTCAAATGCTGCTGTGCATTTGCACCACACTAGCTCAGTATAGGGTGGACAATTAAGCCCAAATTCCGAATGACCTTGGCATTATGGAGCGTTTTTGGAAGTGTTTTAAGGTCACGATCAAAGGTATATTTTTGGTCAGTTTGCCATGCTGGTGCGAATGCCTGTGCACAGGCTTGGACAGGCACCTGCAATGTGTCAATCTCTGTGATGGCCCAATGCCTACTGCGGAACAGTATTGGGCTGTTGCAACCAAACTGTTGATGTGAAGCGTTGGGAAACTGTCATCAATATCAGCCTTGACCAAGATATATTTTCCCTTGTTGTTACCATGTGTCTATGGCATCGATATTGATGATTCATGGACACCTCAGTACCAGCTGCAAGGATGAACATTATACCATGCACCAATCTGATTTCTCTGATGTTAATAAAATGTGTTCAACGCACACAGCATGCTGGTGCTCATTTGTCAAAGTGAAATCATACCATTACAAACACAAAGCGCATCTGCATTCATCCGAAAACACAAAAAAAAATAATGAGATTATCATGTCAGAAATGGTGCAAGCAAGCTCCATCAGTGAAAAAAGACTAGCAACCAATGCACCTCAACAAACGCTAAAGCACAGTGGTCAGTGTGTGATATCCATCCTGCCAGTGGTATGCAGCAAGCAAGAGTATCCATAGCATGGTAGGCATCACAGTAACAGTGTCCAGTCTGCGGGCAATGACTCTTGGACCTGCAGGCCCATGGATTTTCGGAACCTTATTATTACGCTGCACAAACATGATTCACCTTATCTTCAAATGCTGCTGTGCATTTGCACCACACTAGCTCAGTATAGGGTGGACAATTAACATCAGAGAAATCAGAGTGGTGCATGGTATAATGTTCATCCTTGCAGCTGGTACTGAGGTGTCCATGAATCATCAATATCGATGCCATAGACACATGGTAACAACACGGGAAAATATATCTTGGTCAAGGCTGATATTGATGACAGTTTCCCAACGCTTCACATCAACAGTTTGGTTGCAACAGCCCAATACTGTTCCGCAGTAGGCATTGGGCCATCACAGAGATTGACACATTGTAGGTGCCTGTCCAAGCCTGTGCACAGGCATTCGCACCAGCATGGCAAACTGACCAAAAATATACCTTTGATGGTGTCCTTAAAACACTTCCAAAAACGCTCCATAATGCCAAGGTCATTCGGAATTTGGGCTTAAAATGTGTTCAAGGCACACAGCATGCCGGTGCTCATTTGTCAAAGTGTAATCATACCATTACAAACACAAAGCGCATCTGCATTCATCCGAAAACGTAGAAAAATAAATCATGACCCTATGATGTCGGAAATGGTGCAAGCAAGCTCCATCAGTGAAAAAAAACTAGCAACCAATGTACCTCAACAAAAGCAAAAGCACAGTGGTCAGTGTGTGATATCCATCCTGCCAGTGGTATGCAGCAAGCAAGAATATCCATAGCATGGTAGGGATCTCACCAACAGTGTCCAGTCTGCGGGCAATGACTCTTAAAACCCCATGGATTTTCGGAACCTTATTATTACGCTGCACAAACATGATTCACCTTATCTTCAAATGCTGATGTGCATTTGCACCACACTAGCTCAGTATAGGGTGGACAATTAACATCAGAGAAATCAGAGTGGTGCATGGTATAATGTTCATCCTTGCAGCTGGTACTGAGGTGCCCATGAATCATCAATATCGATGCCATAGACACATGGTAACAACACGGGAAAATATATCTTGGTCAAGGCTGATATTGATGACAGTTTCCCAACGCTTCACATCAACAGTTTGGTTGCAACAGCCCAATACTGTTCCGCAGTAGGCTTTGGGCCATCACAGAGATTGACACATTGTAGGTGCCTGTCCAAGCCTGTGCACAGGCATTCGCACCAGCATGGCAAACTGACCAAAAATATACCTTTGATGGTGACCTTAAAACACTTCCAAAAACGCTCCATAATGCCAAGGTCATTCGGAATTTGGGCTTAAAATGTGTTCAAGGCACACAGCATGCTGGTGCTCATTTGTCAAAGTGTAATCATACCATTACAAACACAAAGCGCATCTGCATTCATCCGAAAACGTAGAAAAACAAATAATGACCCTATGATGTCGAAAATGGTGCAAGCAAGCTCCATCAGTGAAAAAGACTAGCAACCAATGCACCTCAACAAAAGCAAAAGCACAGTGGTCAGTGTGTGATATCCATCCTGCCAGTGGTATGCAGCAAGCAAGAATATCCGTAGCATGGTAGGCATCTCACCAACAGTGTCCAGTCTGCGGGCAATGACTCTTGGACCTGCAGGCCCATGGATTTTCGGAACCTTATTATTACGCTGCACAAACGTGATTCACCTTATCTTCAAATGCTGATGTGCATTTGCACCACACTAGCTCAGTATAGGGTGGACAATCAACATCAGAGAAATCAGAGTGGTGCATGGTATAATGATCATCCTTGCAGCTGGTACTGAGGTGCCCATGAATCATCAATATCGATGCCATAGACACATGGTAACAACACGGGAAAATATATCTTGGTCAAGGCTGATATTGATGACAGTTTCCCAACGCTTCACATCAACAGTTTGGTTGCAACAGCCCAATACTGTTCCGCAGTAGGCATTGGGCCATCACAGAGATTGACACATTGTAGGTGCCGGCCCAAGCCTGTGCACAGGCATTCGCATCAGCATGGCAAACCGACCAAAAATATACCTTTGATGGTGACCCTAAAACACTTCCAAAAACGCTCCATAATGCCAAGGTCATTCGGAATTTGGGCTTAAAATGTGTTCAAGGCACACAGCATGCTGGTGCTCATTTGTCAAAGTGTAATCATACCATTACAAACACAAAGCGCATCTGCATTCATCCGAAAACGTAAAAAAACAAATCATGAAGGTGTCATGTCGGAAATGGTGCAAGCAAGCTCCATCAGTGAAAAAGACTAGCAACCAATGTACCTCAACAAAAGCAAAAGCACAGTGGTCAGTGTGTGATATCCATCCTGCCAGTGGTATGCAGCAAGCAAGAATATCCGTAGCATGGTAGGCATCTCACCAACAGTGTCCAGTCTGCCGGCAATGACTCTTGGACCTGCAGGCCCATGGATTTTCGGAACCTTATTATTACGCTGCACAAACGTGATTCACCTTATCTTCAAATGCTGATGTGCATTTGCACCACACTAGCTCAGTATAGGGTGGACAATTAACATCAGAGAAATCAGAGTGGTGCATGGTATAATGTTCATCCTTGCAGCTGGTACTGAGGTGTCCATGAATCATCAATATCGATGCCATAGACACATGGTAACAACACGGGAAAATATATCTTGGTCAAGGCTGATATTGATGACAGTTTCCCAACACTTCACATCAATAGTTTGGTTGTAACAGCCCAATACTGTTCCGCAGTAGGCTTTGGGCCATCACAGACATTGACACATTGTAGGTGCCTGTCCAAGCCTGTGCACAGGCATTCGCACCAGCATGGCAAACTGACCAAAAATATACCTTTGATGGTGACCTTAAAACACTTCCAAAAACGCTCCATAATGCCAAGGTCATTCGGAATTTGGGCTTAAAATGTGTTCAAGGCACACAGCATGCTGGTGCTCATTTGTCAAAGTGTAATCATACCAATACAAACACAAAGCGCATCTGCATTCATGAAACCATAGACAAACAAATAATATCCGTGTTATGTCGGAAATGGTGCAAGCAAGCTCCATCAGTGAAAAAAGACTAGCAACCAATGCACCTCAACAAAAGCAAAAGCACAGTGGTCAGAGTGTGATATCCATCCTGCCAGTGGTATGCAGCAAGCAAGAATATCCGTAGCATGGTAGGCATCTCACCAACAGTGTCCAGTCTGCGGGCAATGACTCTTAAAACCCCATGGATTTTCGGAACCTTATTATTACGCTGCACAAACATGATTCACCTTATCTTCAAATGCTGATGTGCATTTGCACCACACTAGCTCAGTATAGGGTGGACAATTAACATCAGAGAAATCAGAGTGGTGCATGGTATAATGTTCATCCTTGCAGCTGGTACTGAGGTGTCCATGAATCATCAATATCGATGCCATAGACACATGGTAACAACACGGGAAAATATATCTTGGTCAAGGCTGATATTGATGACAGTTTCCCAACGCTTCACGTCAACAGTTTGGTTGCAACAGCCCAATACTGTTCCGCAGTAGGCTTTGGGCCATCACACATTGTAGGTGCCTGTCCAAGCCTGTGCACAGGCATTCGCACCAGCATGGCAAACTGACCAAAAATATACCTTTGATGGTGACCTTAAAACACTTCCAAAAACGCTCCTTAATGCCAAGGTCATTCGGAATTTGGGCTTAAAATGTGTTCAAGGCACACAGCATGCTGGTGCTCATTTGTCAAAGTGTAATCATACCATTACAAACACAAAGCGCATCTGCATTCATGGAAACCATAGACAAACAAATAATATCGGTGTTATGTCGGAAATGGTGCAAGCAAGCTCCATCAGTGAAAAAGACTAGCAACCAATGCACCTCAACAAAAGCAAAAGCACAGTGCTCAGTGTGTTATATCCATCCTGCCAGTGGTATGCAGCAAGCAAGAATATCCATAGCATGGTAGGCATCTCACCAACAGTGTCCAGTCTGCGGGCAATGACTCTCTAAACCCCATGGATTTTCGGAACCTTATTATTACGCTGCACAAACATGATTCACCTTATCTTCAAATGCTGATGTGCATTTGCACCACACTAGCTCAGTATAGGGTGGACAATTAACATCAGAGAAATCAGAGTGGTGCATGGTATAATGTTCATCCTTGCAGCTGGTACTGAGGTGCCCATGAATCATCAATATCGATGCCATAGACACATGGTAACAACACGGGAAAATATATCTTGGTCAAGGCTGATATTGATGACAGTTTCCCAACACTTCACATCAATAGTTTGGTTGCAACAGCCCAATACTGTTCCGCAGTAGGCTTTGGGCCATCACAGAGATTGACACATTGTAGGTGCCTGTCCAAGCCTGTGCACAGGCATTCGCACCAGCATGGCAAACTGACCAAAAATATACCTTTGATGGTGACCTTAAAACACTTCCAAAAACGCTCCATAATGCCAAGGTCATTCGGAATTTGGGCTTAAAATGTGTTCAAGGCACACAGCATGCTGGTGCTCATTTGTCAAAGTGTAATCATACCAATACAAACACAAAGCGCATCTGCATTCATGAAACCATAGACAAACAAATAATATCCGTGTTATGTCGGAAATGGTGCAAGCAAGCTCCATCAGTGAAAAAAGACTAGCAACCAATGCACCTCAACAAAAGCAAAAGCACAGTGGTCAGTGTGTTATATCCATCCTGCCAGTGGTATGCAGCAAGCAAGAATATCCGTAGCATGGTAGGCATCTCACCAACAGTGTCCAGTCTGCGGGCAATGACTCTTAAAACCCCATGGATTTTCGGAACCTTATTATTACGCTGCACAAACATGATTCACCTTATCTTCAAATGCTGATGTGCATTTGCACCACACTAGCTCAGTATAGGGTGGACAATTAACATCAGAGAAATCAGAGTGGTGCATGGTATAATGTTCATCCTTGCAGCTGGTACTGAGGTGCCCATGAATCATCAATATCGATGCCATAGACACATGGTAACAACACGGGAAAATATATCTTGGTCAAGGCTGATATTGATGACAGTTTCCCAACACTTCACATCAATAGTTTGGTTGCAACAGCCCAATACTGTTCCGCAGTAGGCTTTGGGCCATCACAGAGATTGACACATTGTAGGTGCCTGTCCAAGCCTGTGCACAGGCATTCGCACCAGCATGGCAAACTGACCAAAAATATACCTCTGATGGTGACCTTAAAACACTTCCAAAAACGCTCCATAATGCCAAGGTCATTCGGAATTTGGGCTTAAAATGTGTTCAAGGCACACAGCATGCTGGTGCTCATTTGTCAAAGTGTAATCATACCATTACAAACACAAAGCGCATCTGCATTCATGGAAACCATAGACAAACAAATAATATCGGTGTTATGTCGGAAATGGTGCAAGCAAGCTCCATCAGTGAAAAAAGACTAGCAACCAATGCACCTCAACAAACGCTAAAGCACAGTGGTCAGTGTGTGATATCCATCCTGCCAGTGGTATGCAGCAAGCAAGAATATCCGTAGCATGGTAGGCATCTCACCAACAGTGTCCAGTCTGCGGGCAATGACTCTTGGACCTGCAGGCCCATGGATTTTCGGAACCTTATTATTACGCTGCACAAACATGATTCACCTTATCTTCAAATGCTGCTGTGCATTTGCACCACACTAGCTCAGTATAGGGTGGACAATTAACATCAGAGAAATCAGAGTGGTGCATGGTATAATGTTCATCCTTGCAGCTGGTACTGAGGTGTCCATGAATCATCAATATTGATGCCATAGACACATGGTAACAACACGGGAAAATATATCTTGGTCAAGGCTGATATTGATGACAGTTTCCCAACGCTTCACATCAACAGTTTGGTTGCAACAGCCCAATACTGTTCCGCAGTAGGCATTGGGCCATCACAGAGATTGACACATTGTAGGTGCCTGTCCAAGCCTGTGCACAGGCATTCGCACCAGCATGGCAAACTGACCAAAAATATACCTTTGATCGTGACCTTAAAACACTTCCAAAAACGCTCCTTAATGCCAAGGTCATTCGGAATTTGGGCTTAAAATGTGTTCAAGGCACACAGCATGCTGGTGCTCATTTGTCAAAGTGTAATCATACCATTACAAACACAAAGCGCATCTGCATTCATGGAAACCATAGACAAACAAATAATATCGGTGTTATGTCGGAAATGGTGCAAGCAAGCTCCATCAGTGAAAAAAGACTCGCAACCAATGTACCTCAACAAAAGCAAAAGCACAGTGGTCAGTGTGTGATATCCATCCTGCCAGTGGTATGCAGCAAGCAAGAATATCCGTAGCATGGTAGGCATCACACCAACAGTGTCCAGTCTGCGGGCAATGACTCTTGGACCTGCAGGCCCATGGATTTTCGGAACCTTATTATTACGCTGCACAAACGTGATTCACCTTATCTTCAAATGCTGATGTGCATTTGCACCACACTAGCTCAGTATAGGGTGGACAATTAACATCAGAGAAATCAGAGTGGTGCATGGTATAATGTTCATCCTTGCAGCTGGTACTGAGGTGCCCATGAATCATCAATATTGATGCCATAGACACATGGTAACAACACGGGAAAATATATCTTGGTCAAGGCTGATATTGATGACAGTTTCCCAACACTTCACATCAATAGTTTGGTTGCAACAGCCCAATACTGTTCCGCAGTAGGCTTTGGGCCATCACAGACATTGACACATTGTAGGTGCCTGTCCAAGCCTGTGCACAGGCATTCGCACCAGCATGGCAAACTGACCAAAAATATACCTCTGATGGTGACCTTAAAACACTTCCAAAAACGCTCCATAATGCCAAGGTCATTCGGAATTTGGGCTTAAAATCAGTTCAAGGCACACAGCATGCTGGTGCTCATTTGTCAAAGTGTAATCATACCATTACAAACAGAAAGCGCATCTGCATTCATGGAAACCATAGAAAAACAAATAATATCGGTGTTATGTCGGAAATGGTGCAAGCAAGCTCCATCAGTGAAAAAAGACTAGCAACCAATGCACCTCAACAAACGCTAAAGCACAGTGGTCAGTGTGTGATATCCATCCTGCCAGTGGTATGCAGCAAGCAAGAATATCCGTAGCATGGTAGGCATCACACCAACAGTGTCCAGTCTGCCGGCAATGACTCTTGGACCTGCAGGCCCATGGATTTTCGGAACCTTATTATTACGCTGCACAAACATGATTCACCTTATCTTCAAATGCTGCTGTGCATTTGCACCACACTAGCTCAGTATAGGGTGGACAATTAACATCAGAGAAATCAGAGTGGTGCATGGTATAATGTTCATCCTTGCAGCTGGTACTGAGGTGTCCATGAATCATCAATATCGATGCCATAGACACATGGTAACAACAGGGGAAAATATATCTTGGTCAAGGCTGATATTGATGACAGTTTCCCAACGCTTCACATCAACAGTTTGGTTGCAACAGCCCAATACTGTTCCGCAGTAGGCATTGGGCCATCACAGAGATTGACACATTGTAGGTGCCTGTCCAAGCCTGTGCACAGGCATTCGCACCAGCATGGCAAACTGACCAAAAATATACCTTTGATCGTGACCTTAAAACACTTCCAAAAACGCTCCTTAATGCCAAGGTCATTCGGAATTTGGGCTTAAAATGTGTTCAAGGCACACAGCATGCTGGTGCTCATTTGTCAAAGTGTAATCATACCATTACAAACACAAAGCGCATCTGCATTCATGGAAACCATAGACAAACAAATAATATCGGTGTTATGTCGGAAATGGTGCAAGCAAGCTCCATCAGTGAAAAAAGACTCGCAACCAATGTACCTCAACAAAAGCAAAAGCACAGTGGTCAGTGTGTTATATCCATCCTGCCAGTGGTATGCAGCAAACAAGAATATCCGTAGCATGGTAGGCATCACACCAACAGTGTCCAGTCTGCGGGCAATGACTCTTGGACCTGCAGGCCCATGGATTTTCGGAACCTTATTATTACGCTGCACAAACGTGATTCACCTTATCTTCAAATGCTGATGTGCATTTGCACCACACTAGCTCAGTATAGGGTGGACAATTAACATCAGAGAAATCAGAGTGGTGCATGGTATAATGTTCATCCTTGCAGCTGGTACTGAGGTGTCCATGAATCATCAATATCGATGCCATAGACACATGGTAACAACACGGGAAAATATATCTTGGTCAAGGCTGATATTGATGACAGTTTCCCAACACTTCACATCAATAGTTTGGTTGCAACAGCCCAATACTGTTCCGCAGTAGGCATTGGGCCATCACAGAGATTGACACATTGTAGGTGCCTGTCCAAGCCTGTGCACAGGCATTCGCACCAGCATGGCAAACTGACCAAAAATATACCTTTGATGGTGACCTTAAAACACTTCCAAAAACGCTCCATAATGCCAAGGTCATTCGGAATTTGGGCTTAAAATGTGTTCAGGGCACACAGCATGCTGGTGCTCATTTGTCAAAGTGTAATCATACCATTACAAACACAAAGCGCATCTGCATTCATGAAACCATAGACAAGCACTAGAACCGTGTTATGTCGGAAATGGTGCAAGCAAGCTCCATCAGTGAAAAAAGACTAGCAACCAATGCACCTCAACAAAAGCAAAAGCACAGTGGTCAGTGTGTTATATCCATCCTGCCAGTGGTATGCAGCAAGCAAGAATATCCGTAGCATGGTAGGCATCTCACCAACAGTGTCCAGTCTGCGGGCAATGACTCTTAAAACCCCATGGATTTTCGGAACCTTATTATTACGCTGCACAAACATGATTCACCTTATCTTCAAATGCTGATGTGCATTTGCACCACACTAGCTCAGTATAGGGTGGACAATTAACATCAGAGAAATCAGAGTGGTGCATGGTATAATGTTCATCCTTGCAGCTGGTACTGAGGTGTCCATGAATCATCAATATCGATGCCATAGACACATGGTAACAACAGGGGAAAATACATCTTGGTCAAGCCTGATATTGATGACCAACGCTTCACGTCAATAGTTTGGTTGCAACAGCCCAATACTGTTCCGCAGTAGGCATTGGGCCATCACACATTGTAGGTGCCTGTCCAAGCCTGTGCACAGGCATTCGCACCAGCATGGCAAACTGACCAAAAATATACCTTTGATGGTGACCTTAAAACACTTCCAAAAACGCTCCTTAATGCCAAGGTCATTCGGAATTTGGGCTTAAAATGTGTTCAAGGCACACAGCATGCTGGTGCTCATTTGTCAAAGTGTAATCATACCATTACAAACACAAAGCGCATCTGCATTCATCCGAAAACGTAGAAAAACAAATAATGACCCTATGATGTCGGAAATGGTGCAAGCAAGCTCCATCAGTGAAAAAGACTAGCAACCAATGCACCTCAACAAAAGCAAAAGCACAGTGGTCAGTGTGTTATATCCATCCTGCCAGTGGTATGCAGCAAGCAAGAATATCCATAGTATGGTAGGCATCTCACCAACAGTGTCCAGTCTGCGGGCAATGACTCTCTAAACCCCATGGATTTTCGGAACCTTATTATTACGCTGCACAAACATGATTCACCTTATCTTCAAATGCTGATGTGCATTTGCACCACACTAGCTCAGTATAGGGTGGACAATTAACATCAGAGAAATCAGAGTGGTGCATGGTATAATGTTCATCCTTGCAGCTGGTACTGAGGTGTCCATGAATCATCAATATCGATGCCATAGACACATGGTAACAACACGGGAAAATATATCTTGGTCAAGGCTGATATTGATGACAGTTTCCCAACACTTCACATCAATAGTTTGGTTGCAACAGCCCAATACTGTTCCGCAGTAGGCTTTGGGCCATCACAGAGATTGACACATTGTAGGTGCCTGTCCAACCCTGTGCACAGGCATTCGCATCAGCATGGCAAACTGACCAAAAATATACCTCTGATGGTGACCTTAAAACACTTCCAAAAACGCTCCATAATGCCAAGGTCATTCGGAATTTGGGCTTAAAATCTGTTCAAGGCACACAGCATGCTGGTGCTCATTTGTCAAAGTGAAATCATACCATTACAAACAGAAAGCGCATCTGCATTCATGGAAACCATAGACAAACAAATAATATCGGTGTTATGTCGGAAATGGTGCAAGCAAGCTCCATCAGTGAAAAAAGACTAGCAACCAATGCACCTCAACAAACGCTAAAGCACAGTGGTCAGTGTGTGATATCCATCCTGCCAGTGGTATGCAGCAAGCAAGAATATCCGTAGCATGGTAGGCATCTCACCAACAGTGTCCAGTCTGTGGGCAATGACTCTTGGACCTGCAGGCCCATGGATTTTCGGAACCTTATTATTACGCTGCACAAACATGATTCACCTTATCTTCAAATGCTGCTGTGCATTTGCACCACACTAGCTCAGTATAGGGTGGACAATTAACATCAGAGAAATCAGAGTGGTGCATGGTATAATGATCATCCTTGCAGCTGGTACTGAGATGTCCATGAATCATCAATATTGATGCCATAGACACATGGTAACAACACGGGAAAATATATCTTGGTCAAGGCTGATATTGATGACAGTTTCCCAACGCTTCACATCAACAGTTTGGTTGCAACAGCCCAATACTGTTCCGCAGTAGGCTTTGGGCCATCACAGAGATTGACACATTGTAGGTGCCTGTCCAAGCCTGTGCACAGGCATTCGCACCAGCATGGCAAACTGACCAAAAATATACCTTTGATGGTGACCTTAAAACACTTCCAAAAACGCTCCATAATGCCAAGGTCATTCGGAATTTGGGCTTAAAATGTGTTCAAGGCACACAGCATGCTGGTGCTCATTTGTCAAAGTGTAATCATACCATTACAAACACAAAGCGCATCTGCATTCATGGAAACCATAGACAAACAAATAATATCGGTGTTATGTCGGAAATGGTGCAAGCAAGCTCCATCAGTGAAAAAAGACTCGCAACCAATGTACCTCAACAAAAGCAAAAGCACAGTGGTCAGAGTGTTATATCCATCCTGCCAGTGGTATGCAGCAAGCAAGAATATCCGTAGCATGGTAGGCATCTCACCAACAGTGTCCAGTCTGCGGGCAATGACTCTTAAAACCCCATGGATTTTCGGAACCTTATTATTACGCTGCACAAACATGATTCACCTTATCTTCAAATGCTGATGTGCATTTGCACCACACTAGCTCAGTATAGGGTGGACAATTAACATCAGAGAAATCAGAGTGGTGCATGGTATAATGTTCATCCTTGCAGCTGGTACTGAGGTGCCCATGAATCAACCATATCGATGCCATAGACACATGGTAACATCAGGGAAAATCGAGGTGATTTACCTTGGTCAAAGCTAATATTGATGATAGCCTCCAAACGCTTCACATCATCTGCATTCATCGAAACCATGGACAGACAAATAATGTAGGTGTAATGTCGGAAATGGTGCAAGCAAGCTCCATCAGTGAAAAAAGACTAGCAACCAATGCACCTCAACAAAAGCAAAAGCACAGTGGTCAGTGTGTGATATCCATCCTGCCAGTGGTATGCAGCAAGCAAGAATATCCGTAGCATGGTAGGCATCTCACCAACAGTGTCCAGTCTGCGGGCAATGACTCTTGGACCTGCAGGCCCATGGATTTTCGGAACCTTATTATTACGCTGCACAAACGTGATTCACCTTATCTTCAAATGCTGATGTGCATTTGCACCACACTAGCTCAGTATAGGGTGGACAATTAACATCAGAGAAATCAGAGTGGTGCATGGTATAATGTTCATCCTTGCAGCTGGTACTGAGGTGCCCATGAATCATCAATATTGATGCCATAGACACATGGTAACAACAGGGGAAAATATATCTTGGTCAAGGCTGATATTGATGACAGTTTCCCAACACTTCACATCAATAGTTTGGTTGCAACAGCCCAATACTGTTCCGCAGTAGGCTTTGGGCCATCACAGAGATTGACACATTGTAGGTGCCTGTCCAAGCCTGTGCACAGGCATTCGCATCAGCATGGCAAACTGACCAAAAATATACCTTTGATGGTGACCTTAAAACACTTCCAAAAACGCTCCATAATGCCAAGGTCATTCGGAATTTGGGCTTAAAATGTGTTCAAGGCACACAGCATGCTGGTGCTCATTTGTCAAAGTGTAATCATACCATTACAAACACAAAGCGCATCTGCATTCATCCGAAAACATAGAAAAACAAATAATGAGGGTATCATGTCAGAAATGGTGCAAGCAAGCTCCATCAGTGAAAAAAGACTAGCAACCAATGTACCTCAACAAAAGCAAAAGCACAGTGGTCAGTGTGTTATATCCATCCTGCCAGTGGTATGCAGCAAGCAAGAATATCCGTAGCATGGTAGGCATCTCACCAACAGTGTCCAGTCTGCCGGCAATGACCCTTGGACCTGCAGGCCCATGGATTTTCGGAACCTTATTATTACGCTGCACAAACATGATTCACCTTATCTTCAAATGCTGATGTGCATTTGCACCACACTAGCTCAGTATAGGGTGGACAATTAACATCAGAGAAATCAGAGTGGTGCATGGTATAATGTTCATCCTTGCAGCTGGTACTGAGGTGTCCATGAATCATCAATATCGATGCCATAGACACATGGTAACAACACGGGAAAATATATCTTGGTCAAGGCTGATATTGATGACCAACGCTTCACGTCAATGGTTTGGTTGCAACAGCCCAATACTGTTCCGCAGTAGGCATTGGGCCATCACACATTGTAGGTGCCTGTCCAAGCCTGTGCACAGGCATTCGCATCAGCATGGCAAACTGACCAAAAATATACCTTTGATGGTGACCTTAAAACACTTCCAAAAACGCTCCATAATGCCAAGGTCATTCGGAATTTGGGCTTAAAATGTGTTCAAGGCACACAGCATGCTGGTGCTCATTTGTCAAAGTGTAATCATACCATTACAAACACAAAGCGCATCTGCATTCATCCGAAAACATAGAAAAACAAATAATGAGGGTATCATGTCGGAAATGGTGCAAGCAAGCTCCATCAGTGAAAAAAGACTAGCAACCAATGCACCTCAACAAAAGCAAAAACAGAGTGGTCAGTGTGTGATATCCATCCTGCCAGTGGTATGCAGCAAGCAAGAATATCCATAGCATGGTAGGCATCACACCAACAGTGTCCAGTCTGCGGGCAATGACTCTTGGACCCCCGAGCCCATGGATTTTCGGAACCTCATTATTACGCTGCACAAACATGATTCACCTTATCTTCAAATGCTGATGTGCATTTTTGCACCACACTAGCTCAGTATAGGGTGGACAATTAACATCAGAGAAATCAGAGTGGTGCATGGTATAATGTTCATCCTTGCAGCTGGTACTGAGGTGCCCATGAATCAACCATATCGATGCCATAGACACATGGTAACATCAGGGGAAATTCGAGGTGATTTACCTTGGTCAAAGCTAATATTG
The DNA here is from genome assembly GCA_964036045.1 of Eutreptiella sp. 'Long Island Sound 2002'. NCBI lineage: Eukaryota > Euglenozoa > Euglenophyceae > Eutreptiales > Eutreptiaceae > Eutreptiella > Eutreptiella sp. 'Long Island Sound 2002'. The sequence goes on along the minus strand of OZ038388.1, from coordinate 67,528,891 downwards.
ATGATAGCCTCCAAACGCTTCACATCATCTGCATTCATCGAAACCATGGACAGACAAATAATGTAGGTGTAATGTCGGAAATGGTGCAAGCAAGCTCCATCAGTGAAAAAAGACTAGCAACCAATGTACCTCAACAAAAGCAAAAGCACAGTGGTCAGTGTGTTATATCCATCCTGCCAGTGGTATGCAGCAAGCAAGAATATCCGTAGCATGGTAGGCATCTCACCAACAGTGTCCAGTCTGCGGGCAATGACTCTTGGACCTGCAGGCCCATGGATTTTCGGAACCTTATTATTACGCTGCACAAACATGATTCACCTTATCTTCAAATGCTGATGTGCATTTGCACCACACTAGCTCAGTATAGGGTGGACAATTAACATCAGAGAAATCAGAGTGGTGCATGGTATAATGTTCATCCTTGCAGCTGGTACTGAGGTGTCCATGAATCATCAATATTGATGCCATAGACACATGGTAACAACAGGGGAAAATATATCTTGGTCAAGGCTGATATTGATGACAGTTTCCCAACACTTCACATCAATAGTTTGGTTGCAACAGCCCAATACTGTTCCGCAGTAGGCATTGGGCCATCACAGAGATTGACACATTGTAGGCTCCTGTCCAACCCTGTGCACAGGCATTCGCATCAGCATGGCAAACTGACCAAAAATATACCTTTGATGGTGACCTTAAAACACTTCCAAAAACGCTCCATAATGCCAAGGTCATTCGGAATTTGGGCTTAAAATGTGTTCAAGGCACACAGCATGCTGGTGCTCATTTGTCAAAGTGTAATCATACCATTACAAACACAAAGCGCATCTGCATTCATCCGAAAACATAGAAAAACAAATAATGAGGGAATCATGTCAGAAATGGTGCAAGCAAGCTCCATCAGTGAAAAAAGACTAGCAACCAATGTACCTCAACAAAAGCAAAAGCACAGTGGTCAGTGTGTTATATCCATCCTGCCAGTGGTATGCAGCAAGCAAGAATATCCATAGCATGGTAGGCATCTCACCAACAGTGTCCAGTCTGCCGGCAATGACCCTTGGACCTGCAGGCCCATGGATTTTCGGAACCTTATTATTACGCTGCACAAACATGATTCACCTTATCTTCAAATGCTGATGTGCATTTGCACCACACTAGCTCAGTATAGGGTGGACAATTAACATCAGAGAAATCAGAGTGGTGCATGGTATAATGTTCATCCTTGCAGCTGGTACTGAGGTGTCCATGAATCATCAATATCGATGCCATAGACACATGGTAACAACACGGGAAAATATATCTTGGTCAAGGCTGATATTGATGACCAACGCTTCACATCAATAGTTTGGTTGCAACAGCCCAATACTGTTCCGCAGTAGGCATTGGGCCATCACACATTGTAGGTGCCTGTCCAACCCTGTGCACAGGCATTCGCACCAGCATGGCAAACTGACCAAAAATATACCTTTGATGGTGACCTTAAAACACTTCCAAAAACGCTCCATAATGCCAAGGTCATTCGGAATTTGGGCTTAAAATGTGTTCAAGGCACACAGCATGCTGGTGCTCATTTGTCAAAGTGTAATCATACCATTACAAACACAAAGCGCATCTGCATTCATCCGAAAACATAGAAAAACAAATAATGAGGGTATCATGTCGGAAATGGTGCAAGCAAGCTCCATCAGTGAAAAAAGACTAGCAACCAATGCACCTCAACAAAAGCAAAAACAGAGTGGTCAGTGTGTGATATCCATCCTGCCAGTGGTATGCAGCAAGCAAGAATATCCATAGCATGGTAGGCATCACACCAACAGTGTCCAGTCTGCGGGCAATGACTCTTGGACCCCCGAGCCCATGGATTTTCGGAACCTCATTATTACGCTGCACAAACATGATTCACCTTATCTTCAAATGCTGATGTGCATTTTTGCACCACACTAGCTCAGTATAGGGTGGACAATTAACATCAGAGAAATCAGAGTGGTGCATGGTATAATGTTCATCCTTGCAGCTGGTACTGAGGTGCCCATGAATCAACCATATCGATGCCATAGACACATGGTAACATCAGGGGAAATTCGAGGTGATTTACCTTGGTCAAAGCTAATATTGATGATAGCCTCCAAGCGCTTCACATCATCTGCATTCATCGAAACCATAGACAGACAAATAATGTAGGTGTAATGTCGGAAATGGTGCAAGCAAGCTCCATCAGTGAAAAAAGACTAGCAACCAATGTACCTCAACAAAAGCAAAAGCACAGTGGTCAGTGTGTGATATCCATCCTGCCAGTGGTATGCAGCAAGCAAGAATATCCGTAGCATGGTAGGCATCTCACCAACAGTGTCCAGTCTGCGGGCAATGACTCTTGGACCTGCAGGCCCATGGATTTTCGGAACCTTATTATTACGCTGCACAGACATGCTTCACCTTATCTTCAAATGCTGCTGTGCATTTGCACCACACTAGCTCAGTATAGGGTGGACAATTAACATCAGAGAAATCAGAGTGGTGCATGGTATAATGTTCATCCTTGCAGCTGGTACTGAGGTGTCCATGAATCATCAATATCGATGCCATAGACACATGGTAACAACAGGGGAAAATATTTCTTGGTCAAGGCAGATATTGATGACAGTTTCCCAACGCTTCACATCAATAGTTTGGTTGCAACAGCCCAATACTGTTCCGCAGTAGGCTTTGGGCCATCACAGAGATTGACACATTGTAGGTGCCTGTCCAAGCCTGTGCACAGGCATTCGCACCAGCATGGCAAACTGACCAAAAATATACCTCTGATGGTGACCTTAAAACACTTCCAAAAACGCTCCTTAATGCCAAGGTCATTCGGAATTTGGGCTTAAAATGTGTTCAAGGCACACAGCATGCTGGTGCTCATTTGTCAAAGTGTAATCATACCATTACAAACACAAAGCGCATCTGCATTCATCCGAAAACATAAAAAAACAAATAATGAAGGTATCATGTCGGAAATGGTGCAAGCAAGCTCCATCAGTGAAAAAGACTAGCAACCAATGTACCTCAACAAAAGCAAAAGCACAGTGGTCAGTGTGTGATATCCATCCTGCCAGTGGTATGCAGCAAGCAAGAATATCCATAGCATGGTAGGCATCACAGTAACAGTGTCCAGTCTGCGGGCAATGACCCTTGGACCTGCAGGCCCATGGATTTTCGGAACCTTATTATTACGCTGCACAGACATGATTCACCTTATCTTCAAATGCTGCTGTGCATTTGCACCACACTAGCTCAGTATAGGGTGGACAATTAACATCAGAGAAATCAGAGTGGTGCATGGTATAATGTTCATCCTTGCAGCTGGTACTGAGGTGCCCATGAATCATCAATATCGATGCCATAGACACATGGTAACAACACGGGAAAATATATCTTGGTCAAGCCTGATATTGATGACAGCTTCCCAACGCTTCACATCAACAGTTTGGTTGCAACAGCCCAATACTGTTCCGCAGTAGGCATTGGGCCATCACAGAGATTGACACATTGCAGGTGCCTGTCCAAGCCTGTGCACAGGCATTCGCACCAGCATGGCAAACTGACCAAAAATATACCTTTGATGGTGACCTTAAAACACTTCCAAAAACGCTCCTTAATGCCAAGGTCATTCGGAATTTGGGCTTAAAATGTGTTCAAGGCACACAGCATGCTGGTGCTCATTTGTCAAAGTGTAATCATACCATTACAAACACAAAGCGCATCTGCATTCATCCGAAGACACAAAAAAAAATGATGAGGGTATCATGTCGGAAATGGTGCAAGCAAGCTCCATCAGTGAAAAAGGGTAGCAACCAAATGCACCTCAACAAAAGCAAAAGCACAGTGGTCAGTGTGTGATATCCATCCTGCCAGTGGTATGCAGCAAGCAAGAGTATCCATAGCATGGTAGGCATCACACCAACAGTGTCCAGTCTGCGGGCAATGACTCTTGGACCCCCGAGCCCATGGATTTTCGGAACCTCATTATTACACTGCACAGACATGATTCACCTTATCTTCAAATGCTGATGTGCATTTGCACCACACTAGCTCAGTATAGGGTGGACAATTAACATCAGAGAAATCAGAGTGGTGCATGGTATAATGTTCATCCTTGCAGCTGGTACTGAGGTGCCCATGAATCATCAATATCGATGCCATAGACACATGGTAACAACACGGGAAAATATATCTTGGTCAAGGCTGATATTGATGACAGTTTCCCAACACTTCACATCAACAGTTTGGTTGCAACAGCCCAATACTGTTCCGCAGTAGGCATTGGGCCATCACAGAGATTGACACATTGTAGGTGCCGGCCCAAGCCTGTGCACAGGCATTCGCATCAGCATGGCAAACTGACCAAAAATATACCTTTGATCGTGACCTTAAAACACTTCCAAAAACGCTCCTTAATGCCAAGGTCATTCGGAATTTGGGCTTAAAATGTGTTCAAGGCACACAGCATGCTGGTGCTCATTTGTCAAAGTGTAATCATACCATTACAAACACAAAGCGCATCTGCATTCATCCGAAAACATAAAAAAACACATAATGAAGGTGTCATGTCGGAAATGGTGCAAGCAAGCTCCATCAGTGAAAAAAGACTAGCAACCAATGTACCTCAACAAAAGCAAAAGCACAGTGGTCAGTGTGTGATATCCATCCTGCCAGTGGTATGCAGCAAGCAAGAATATCCATAGCATGGTAGGCATCACAGTAACCGTGTCCAGTCTGCGGGCAATGACCCTTGGACCTGCAGGCCCATGGATTTTCGGAACCTCATTATTACGCTGCACAAACATGATTCACCTTATCTTCAAATGCTGCTGTGCATTTGCACCACACTAGCTCAGTATAGGGTGGACAATTAACATCAGAGAAATCAGAGTGGTGCATGGTATAATGTTCATCCTTGCAGCTGGTACTGAGGTGCCCATGAATCATCAATATCGATGCCATAGACACATGGTAACAACACGGGAAAATATATCTTGGTCAAGGCTGATATTGATGACAGTTTCCCAACGCTTCACATCAACAGTTTGGTTGCAACAGCCCAATACTGTTCCGCAGTAGGCATTGGGCCATCACAGAGATTGACACATTGTAGGTGCCTGTCCAAGCCTGTGCACAGGCATTCGCACCAGCATGGCAAACTGACCAAAAATATACCTTTGATGGTGACCTTAAAACACTTCCAAAAACGCTCCTTAATGCCAAGGTCATTCGGAATTTGGGCTTAAAATGTGTTCAAGGCACACAGCATGCTGGTGCTCATTTGTCAAAGTGTAATCATACCATTACAAACACAAAGCGCATCTGCATTCATCCGAAAACATAAAAAAACAAATAATGAGGGTATCATGTCGGAAATGGTGCAAGCAAGCTCCATCAGTGAAAAAAGACTAGCAACCAATGTACCTCAACAAAAGCAAAAGCACAGTGGTCAGTGTGTGATATCCATCCTGCCAGTGGTATGCAGCAAGCAAGAATATCCGTAGCATGGTAGGCATCTCACCAACAGTGTCCAGTCTGCGGGCAATGACTCTTGGACCTGCAGGCCCATGGATTTTCGGAACCTTATTATTACGCTGCACAAACATGATTCACCTTATCTTCAAATGCTGCTGTGCATTTGCACCACACTAGCTCAGTATAGGGTGGACAATTAACATCAGAGAAATCAGAGTGGTGCATGGTATAATGTTCATCCTTGCAGCTGGTACTGAGGTGTCCATGAATCATCAATATCGATGCCATAGACACATGGTAACAACACGGGAAAATATATCTTGGTCAAGGCTGATATTGATGACAGTTTCCCAACGCTTCACATCAACAGTTTGGTTGCAACAGCCCAATACTGTTCCGCAGTAGGCATTGGGCCATCACAGAGATTGACACATTGTAGGTGCCAGCCCAAGCCTGTGTACAGGCATTCGCATCAGCATGGCAAACTGACCAAAAATATACCTTTGATGGTGACCTTAAAACACTTCCAAAAACGCTCCATAATGCCAAGGTCATTCGGAATTTGGGCTTAAAATGTGTTCAAGGCACACAGCATGCTGGTGCTCATTTGTCAAAGTGTAATCATACCATTACAAACACAAAGCGCATCTGCATTCATGAAACCATAGACAAATAAATAATGAGGGTATCATGTCGGAAATGGTGCAAGCAAGCTCCATCAGTGAAAAAGACTAGCAACCAATGCACCTCAACAAAAGCAAAAGCACAGTGGTCAGTGTGTGATATCCATCCTGCCAGTGGTATGCAGCAAGCAAGAATATCCATAGCATGGTAGGCATCACACCAACAGTGTCCAGTCTGCGGGCAATGACTCTTGGACCCCCGAGCCCATGGATTTTCGGAACCTTATTATTACGCTGCACAGACATGATTCACCTTATCTTCAAATGCTGATGTGCATTTGCACCACACTAGCTCAGTATAGGGTGGACAATTAACATCAGAGAAATCAGAGTGGTGCATGGTATAATGTTCATCCTTGCAGCTGGTACTGAGGTGCCCATGAATCATCAATATCGATGCCATAGACACATGGTAACAACACGGGAAAATATATCTTGGTCAAGGCTGATATTGATGACAGTTTCCCAACACTTCACATCAACAGTTTGGTTGCAACAGCCCAATACTGTTCCGCAGTAGGCTTTGGGCCATCACAGAGATTGACACATTGTAGGTGCCGGCCCAAGCCTGTGCACAGGCATTCACATCAGCATGGCAAACTGACCAAAAATATACCTTTGATGGTGACCTTAAAACACTTCCATAATGCCAAGGTCATTCGGAATTTGGGCTTAAAATGTGTTCAAGGCACACAGCATGCTGGTGCTCATTTGTCAAAGTGTAATCATACCATTACAAACACAAAGCGCATCTGCATTCATGAAACCATAGACAAACAAATAATATCGGTGTTATGTCGGAAATGGTGCAAGCAAGCTCCATCAGTGAAAAAAGACTCGCAACCAATGCACCTCAACAAAAGCAAAAGCACAGTGGTCAGTGTGTTATATCCATCCTGCCAGTGGTATGCAGCAAGCAAGAATATCCATAGCATGGTAGGCATCACACCAACAGTGTCCAGTCTGCGGGCAATGACTCTTGGACCTGCAGGCCCATGGATTTTCGGAACCTTATTATTACGCTGCACAAACATGATTCACCTTATCTTCAAATGCTGCTGTGCATTTGCACCACACTAGCTCAGTATAGGGTGGACAATTAACATCAGAGAAATCAGAGTGGTGCATGGTATAATGTTCATCCTTGCAGCTGGTACTGAGGTGTCCATGAATCATCAATATCGATGCCATAGACACATGGTAACAACAGGGGGAAATATTTCTTGGTCAAGGCTGATATTGATGACCAACGCTTCACATCAACAGTTTGGTTGCAACAGCCCAATACTGTTCCGCAGTAGGCATTGGGCCATCACAGAGATTGACACATTGTAGGTGCCTGTCCAAGCCTGTGCACAGGCATTCGCATCAGCATGGCAAACTGACCAAAAATATACCTTTGATGGTGACCTTAAAACACTTCCAAAAACGCGCCATAATGCCAAGGTCATTCGGAATTTGGGCTTAAAATGTGTTCAAGGCACACAGCATGCTGGTGCTCATTTGTCAAAGTGTAATCATACCATTACAAACACAAAGCGCATCTGCATTCATCCGAAAACGTAAAAAAACAAATCATGAAGGTGTCATGTCGGAAATGGTGCAAGCAAGCTCCATCAGTGAAAAAGACTAGCAACCAATGCACCTCAACAAAAGCAAAAGCACAGTGGTCAGTGTGTGATATCCATCCTGCCAGTGGTATGCAGCAAGCAAGAATATCCATAGCATGGTAGGCATCTCACCAACAGTGTCCAGTCTGCGGGCAATGACTCTTGGACCTGCAGGCCCATGGATTTTCGGAACCTTATTATTATGCTGCACAAACATGATTCACCTTATCTTCAAATGCTGCTGTGCATTTGCACCACACTAGCTCAGTATAGGGTGGACAATTAACATCAGAGAAATCAGAGTGGTGCATGGTATAATGTTCATCCTTGCAGCTGGTACTGAGGTGTCCATGAATCATCAATATCGATGCCATAGACACATGGTAACAACAGGGGAAAATATTTCTTGGTCAAGCCTGATATTGATGACAGTTTCCCAACGCTTCACATCAACAGTTTGGTTGCAACAGCCCAATACTGTTCCGCAGTAGGCATTGGGCCATCACAGAGATTGACACATTGTAGGTGCCTGTCCAAGCCTGTGCACAGGCATTCGCATCAGCATGGCAAACTGACCAAAAATATACCTTTGATGGTGACCTTAAAACACTTCCAAAAATGCTCCATAATGCCAAGGTCATTCGGAATTTGGGCTTAAAATGTGTTCAAGGCACACAGCATGCTGGTGCTCATTTGTCAAAGTGTAAACATACCATTACAAACACAAAGCGCATCTGCATTCATCCGAAAACGTAAAAAAACAAATCATGAAGGTGTCATGTCGGAAATGGTGCAAGCAAGCTCCATCAGTGAAAAAGACTAGCAACCAATGTACCTCAACAAAAGCAAAAGCACAGTGGTCAGTGTGTGATATCCATCCTGCCAGTGGTATGCAGCAAGCAAGAATATCCGTAGCATGGTAGGCATCTCACCAACAGTGTCCAGTCTGCGGGCAATGACTCTTGGACCTGCAGGCCCATGGATTTTCGGAACCTTATTATTACGCTGCACAAACATGATTCACCTTATCTTCAAATGCTGCTGTGCATTTGCACCACACTAGCTCAGTATAGGGTGGACAATTAACATCAGAGAAATCAGAGTGGTGCATGGTATAATGTTCATCCTTGCAGCTGGTACTGAGGTGTCCATGAATCATCAATATCGATGCCATAGACACATGGTAACAACAGGGGAAAATATTTCTTGGTCAAGCCTGATATTGATGACAGTTTCCCAACGCTTCACATCAACAGTTTGGTTGCAACAGCCCAATACTGTTCCGCAGTAGGCATTGGGCCATCACAGAGATTGACACATTGTAGGTGCCTGTCCAAGCCTGTGCACAGGCATTCGCATCAGCATGGCAAACTGACCAAAAATATACCTTTGATGGTGACCTTAAAACACTTCCAAAAATGCTCCATAATGCCAAGGTCATTCGGAATTTGGGCTTAAAATGTGTTCAAGGCACACAGCATGCTGGTGCTCATTTGTCAAAGTGTAATCATACCATTACAAACACAAAGCGCATCTGCATTCATCCGAAAACGTAAAAAAACAAATCATGAAGGTGTCATGTCGGAAATGGTGCAAGCAAGCTCCATCAGTGAAAAAGACTAGCAACCAATGTACCTCAACAAAAGCAAAAGCACAGTGGTCAGTGTGTGATATCCATCCTGCCAGTGGTATGCAGCAAGCAAGAATATCCGTAGCATGGTAGGCATCTCACCAACAGTGTCCAGTCTGCGGGCAATGACTCTTGGACCTGCAGGCCCATGGATTTTCGGAACCTTATTATTACGCTGCACAAACATGATTCACCTTATCTTCAAATGCTGCTGTGCATTTGCACCACACTAGCTCAGTATAGGGTGGACAATTAACATCAGAGAAATCAGAGTGGTGCATGGTATAATGTTCATCCTTGCAGCTGGTACTGAGGTGTCCATGAATCATCAATATCGATGCCATAGACACATGGTAACAACAGGGGAAAATATTTCTTGGTCAAGCCTGATATTGATGACAGTTTCCCAACGCTTCACATCAACAGTTTGGTTGCAACAGCCCAATACTGTTCCGCAGTAGGCATTGGGCCATCACAGAGATTGACACATTGTAGGTGCCTGTCCAAGCCTGTGCACAGGCATTCGCATCAGCATGGCAAACTGACCAAAAATATACCTTTGATGGTGACCTTAAAACACTTCCAAAAACGCTCCATAATGCCAAGGTCATTCGGAATTTGGGCTTAAAATGTGTTCAAGGCACACAGCATGCTGGTGCTCATTTGTCAAAGTGTAATCATACCATTACAAACACAAAGCGCATCTGCATTCATCCGAAAACGTAAAAAAACAAATCATGAAGGTGTCATGTCGGAAATGGTGCAAGCAAGCTCCATCAGTGAAAAAGACTAGCAACCAATGTACCTCAACAAAAGCAAAAGCACAGTGGTCAGTGTGTGATATCCATCCTGCCAGTGGTATGCAGCAAGCAAGAATATCCATAGCATGGTAGGCATCTCACCAACAGTGTCCAGTCTGCGGGCAATGACTCTTGGACCTGCAGGCCCATGGATTTTCGGAACCTTATTATTACGCTGCACAAACATGATTCACCTTATCTTCAAATGCTGCTGTGCATTTGCACCACACTAGCTCAGTATAGGGTGGACAATTAACATCAGAGAAATCAGAGTGGTGCATGGTATAATGTTCATCCTTGCAGCTGGTACTGAGGTGTCCATGAATCATCAATATCGATGCCATAGACACATGGTAACAACAGGGGAAAATATTTCTTGGTCAAGCCTGATATTGATGACAGTTTCCCAACGCTTCACATCAACAGTTTGGTTGCAACAGCCCAATACTGTTCCGCAGTAGGCATTGGGCCATCACAGAGATTGACACATTGTAGGTGCCTGTCCAACCCTGTGCACAGGCATTCGCATCAGCATGGCAAACTGACCAAAAATATACCTTTGATGGTGACCTTAAAACACTTCCAAAAATGCTCCATAATGCCAAGGTCATTCGGAATTTGGGCTTAAAATGTGTTCAAGGCACACAGCATGCTGGTGCTCATTTGTCAAAGTGTAATCATACCATTACAAACACAAAGCGCATCTGCATTCATCCGAAAACGTAAAAAAACAAATCATGAAGGTGTCATGTCGGAAATGGTGCAAGCAAGCTCCATCAGTGAAAAAGACTAGCAACCAATGTACCTCAACAAAAGCAAAAGCACAGTGGTCAGTGTGTGATATCCATCCTGCCAGTGGTATGCAGCAAGCAAGAATATCCATAGCATGGTAGGCATCTCACCAACAGTGTCCAGTCTGCGGGCAATGACTCTTGGACCTGCAGGCCCATGGATTTTCGGAACCTTATTATTACGCTGCACAAACATGATTCACCTTATCTTCAAATGCTGCTGTGCATTTGCACCACACTAGCTCAGTATAGGGTGGACAATTAACATCAGAGAAATCAGAGTGGTGCATGGTATAATGTTCATCCTTGCAGCTGGTACTGAGGTGTCCATGAATCATCAATATCGATGCCATAGACACATGGTAACAACACGGGAAAATATATCTTGGTCAAGCCTGATATTGATGACAGTTTCCCAACGCTTCACATCAACAGTTTGGTTGCAACAGCCCAATACTGTTCCGCAGTAGGCATTGGGCCATCACAGAGATTGACACATTGTAGGTGCCTGTCCAAGCCTGTGCACAGGCATTCGCATCAGCATGGCAAACTGACCAAAAATATACCTTTGATGGTGACCTTAAAACACTTCCAAAAACGCTCCATAATGCCAAGGTCATTCGGAATTTGGGCTTAAAATGTGTTCAAGGCACACAGCATGCTGGTGCTCATTTGTCAAAGTGTAAACATACCATTACAAACACAAAGCGCATCTGCATTCATCCGAAAACGTAAAAAAACAAATCATGAAGGTGTCATGTCGGAAATGGTGCAGGCAAGCTCCATCAGTGAAAAAGACTAGCAACCAATGTACCTCAACAAAAGCAAAAGCACAGTGGTCAGTGTGTGATATCCATCCTGCCAGTGGTATGCAGCAAGCAAGAATATCCATAGCATGGTAGGCATCTCACCAACAGTGTCCAGTCTGCGGGCAATGACTCTTGGACCTGCAGGCCCATGGATTTTCGGAACCTTATTATTACGCTGCACAAACATGATTCACCTTATCTTCAAATGCTGCTGTGCATTTGCACCACACTAGCTCAGTATAGGGTGGACAATTAACATCAGAGAAATCAGAGTGGTGCATGGTATAATGTTCATCCTTGCAGCTGGTACTGAGGTGTCCATGAATCATCAATATCGATGCCATAGACACATGGTAACAACAGGGGAAAATATTTCTTGGTCAAGCCTGATATTGATGACAGTTTCCCAACGCTTCACATCAACAGTTTGGTTGCAACAGCCCAATACTGTTCCGCAGTAGGCATTGGGCCATCACAGAGATTGACACATTGTAGGTGCCTGTCCAAGCCTGTGCACAGGCATTCGCATCAGCATGGCAAACTGACCAAAAATATACCTTTGATGGTGACCTTAAAACACTTCCAAAAATGCTCCATAATGCCAAGGTCATTCGGAATTTGGGCTTAAAATGTGTTCAAGGCACACAGCATGCTGGTGCTCATTTGTCAAAGTGTAATCATACCATTACAAACACAAAGCGCATCTGCATTCATCCGAAAACGTAAAAAAACAAATCATGAAGGTGTCATGTCGGAAATGGTGCAAGCAAGCTCCATCAGTGAAAAAGACTAGCAACCAATGTACCTCAACAAAAGCAAAAGCACAGTGGTCAGTGTGTGATATCCATCCTGCCAGTGGTATGCAGCAAGCAAGAATATCCATAGCATGGTAGGCATCTCACCAACAGTGTCCAGTCTGCGGGCAATGACTCTTGGACCTGCAGGCCCATGGATTTTCGGAACCTTATTATTACGCTGCACAAACATGATTCACCTTATCTTCAAATGCTGCTGTGCATTTGCACCACACTAGCTCAGTATAGGGTGGACAATTAACATCAGAGAAATCAGAGTGGTGCATGGTATAATGTTCATCCTTGCAGCTGGTACTGAGGTGTCCATGAATCATCAATATCGATGCCATAGACACATGGTAACAACACGGGAAAATATATCTTGGTCAAGCCTGATATTGATGACAGTTTCCCAACGCTTCACATCAACAGTTTGGTTGCAACAGCCCAATACTGTTCCGCAGTAGGCATTGGGCCATCACAGAGATTGACACATTGTAGGTGCCTGTCCAAGCCTGTGCACAGGCATTCGCATCAGCATGGCAAACTGACCAAAAATATACCTTTGATGGTGACCTTAAAACACTTCCAAAAACGCTCCATAATGCCAAGGTCATTCGGAATTTGGGCTTAAAATGTGTTCAAGGCACACAGCATGCTGGTGCTCATTTGTCAAAGTGTAAACATACCATTACAAACACAAAGCGCATCTGCATTCATCCGAAAACGTAAAAAAACAAATCATGAAGGTGTCATGTCGGAAATGGTGCAAGCAAGCTCCATCAGTGAAAAAGACTAGCAACCAATGTACCTCAACAAAAGCAAAAGCACAGTGGTCAGTGTGTGATATCCATCCTGCCAGTGGTATGCAGCAAGCAAGAATATCCGTAGCATGGTAGGCATCTCACCAACAGTGTCCAGTCTGCGGGCAATGACTCTTGGACCTGCAGGCCCATGGATTTTCGGAACCTTATTATTACGCTGCACAAACGTGATTCACCTTATCTTCAAATGCTGCTGTGCATTTGCACCACACTAGCTCAGTATAGGGTGGACAATTAACATCAGAGAAATCAGAGTGGTGCATGGTATAATGTTCATCCTTGCAGCTGGTACTGAGGTGTCCATGAATCATCAATATCGATGCCATAGACACATGGTAATAACAGGGGAAAATATATCTTGGTCAAGGCTGATATTGATGACAGTTTCCCAACGCTTCACATCAACAGTTTGGTTGCAACAGCCCAATACTGTTCCGCAGTAGGCATTGGGCCATCACAGAGATTGACACATTGTAGGTGCCTGCCCAAGCCTGTGCACAGGCATTCGCACCAGCATGGCAAACTGACCAAAAATATACCTTTGATGGTGACCTTAAAACACTTCCAAAAACGCTCCATAATGCCAAGGTCATTCGGAATTTGGGCTTAAAATGTGTTCAAGGCACACAGCATGCTGGTGCTCATTTGTCAAAGTGTAATCATACCATTACAAACACAAAGCGCATCTGCATTCATCCGAAAACATAAAAAAACAAATCATGAAGGTGTCATGTCGGAAATGGTGCAAGCAAGCTCCATCAGTGAAAAAGACTAGCAACCAATGTACCTCAACAAAAGCAAAAGCACAGTGGTCAGTGTGTGATATCCATCCTGCTACTGGTATGCAGCAAGCAAGAATATCCATAGCATGGTAGGCATCACACCAACAGTGTCCAGTCTGCGGGCAATGATTCTTGGACCTGCAGGCCCATGGATTTTCGGAACCTCATTATTACGCTGCACAAACATTTGCACCACACTAGCTCAGTATAGGGTGGACAATTAACATCAGAGAAATCAGAGTGGTGCATGGTATAATGTTCATCCTTGCAGCTGGTAATGAGGTGTCCATGAATCATCAATATTGATGCCATAGACACATGGTAACAACACGGGAAAATATATCTTGGTCAAGGCTGATATTGATGACAGTTTCCCAACGCTTCACATCAACAGTTTGGTTGCAACAGCCCAATACTGTTCCGCAGTAGGCATTGGGCCATCACAGAGATTGACACATTGTAGGTGCCTGTCCAACCCTGTGCACAGGCATTCGCACCAGCATGGCAAACTGACCAAAAATATACCTTTGATGGTGACCTTAAAACACTTCCAAAAACGCTCCTTAATGCCAAGGTCATTCGGAATTTGGGCTTAAAATGTGTTCAAGGCACACTGCATGCTGGTGCTCATTTGTCAAAGTGTAATCATACCATTACAAACACAAAGCGCATCTGCATTCATCCGAAAACATAGAAAAACAAATAATCAGCCTATGATGTCGGAAATGGTGCAAGCAAGCTCCATCAGTGAAAAAGACTAGCAACCAATGTACCTCAACAAAAGCAAAAGCACAGTGGTCAGTGTGTTATATCCATCCTGCCAGTGGTATGCAGCAAGCAAGAATATCCATAGCATGGTTGGCATCTCACCAACAGTGTCCAGTCTGCGGGCAATGACTCTTGGACCTGCAGGCCCATGGATTTTCGGAACCTTATTATTACGCTGCACAAACATGATTCACCTTATCTTCAAATGCTGCTGTGCATTTGCACCACACTAGCTCAGTATAGGGTGGACAATTAACATCAGAGAAATCAGAGTGGTGCATGGTATAATGTTCATCCTTGCAGCTGGTACTGAGGTGTCCATGAATCATCAATATTGATGCCATAGACACATGGTAACAACACGGGAAAATATTTCTTGGTCAAGGCTGATATTGATGACAGTTTCCCAACGCTTCACATCAACAGTTTGGTTGCAACAGCCCAATACTGTTCCGCAGTAGGCATTGGGCCATCACAGAGATTGACACATTGTAGGTGCCTGTCCAAGCCTGTGCACAGGCATTCGCACCAGCATGGCAAACTGACCAAAAATATACCTTTGATGGTGACCTTAAAACACTTCCAAAAACGCTCCTTAATGCCAAGGTCATTCGGAATTTGGGCTTAAAATGTGTTCAAGGCACACAGCATGCTGGTGCTCATTTGTCAAAGTGTAAACATACCATTACAAACACAAAGCGCATCTGCATTCATCCGAAAACATAGAAAGACAAATAATGAGGGTATCATGTCGGAAATGGTGCAAGCAAGCTCCATCAGTGAAAAAGACTAGCAACCAATGTACCTCAACAAAAGCAAAAGCACAGTGGTCAGTGTGTGATATCCATCCTGCTAGTGGTATGCAGCAAGCAAGAATATCCATAGCATGGTAGGCATCTCACCAACAGTGTCCAGTCTGCGGGCAATGATTCTTGGACCTGCAGGCCCATGGATTTTCGGAACCTCATTATTACGCTGCACAAACATTTGCACCACACTAGCTCAGTATAGGGTGGACAATTAACATCAGAGAAATCAGAGTGGTGCATGGTATAATGTTCATCCTTGCAGCTGGTACTGAGGTGTCCATGAATCATCAATATTGATGCCATAGACACATGGTAACAACACGGGAAAATATATCTTGGTCAAGGCTGATATTGATGACAGTTTCCCAACGCTTCACATCAACAGTTTGGTTGCAACAGCCCAATACTGTTCCGCAGTAGGCTTTGGGCCATCACAGAGATTGACACATTGTAGGTGCCTGTCCAACCCTGTGCACAGGCATTCGCACCAGCATGGCAAACTGACCAAAAATATACCTTTGATGGTGACCTTAAAACACTTCCAAAAACGCTCCTTAATGCCAAGGTCATTCGGAATTTGGGCTTAAAATGTGTTCAAGGCACACTGCATGCTGGTGCTCATTTGTCAAAGTGTAAACATACCATTACAAACAGAAAGCGCATCTGCATTCATCCGAAAACATAGAAAAACAAATAATGAGGGTATCATGTCGGAAATGGTGCAAGCAAGCTCCATCAGTGAAAAAGACTAGCAACCAATGCACCTCAACAAAAGCAAAAGCACAGTGGTCAGTGTGTGATATCCATCCTGCCAGTGGTATGCAGCAAGCAAGAATATCCATAGCATGGTAGGCATCACACCAACAGTGTCCAGTCTGCGGGCAATGACTCTTGGACCTGCAGGCCCATGGATTTTCGGAACCTTATTATTACGCTGCACAAACATGATTCACCTTATCTTCAAATGCTGCTGTGCATTTGCACCACACTAGCTCAGTATAGGGTGGACAATTAACATCAGAGAAATCAGAGTGGTGCATGGTATAATGTTCATCCTTGCAGCTGGTACTGAGGTGTCCATGAATCATCAATATTGATGCCATAGACACATGGTAACAACAGGGGAAAATATATCTTGGTCAAGGCTGATATTGATGACAGTTTCCCAACGCTTCACATCAACAGTTTGGTTGCAACAGCCCAATACTGTTCCGCAGTAGGCATTGGGCCATCACAGAGATTGACACATTGTAGGTGCCTGTCCAACCCTGTGCACAGGCATTCGCACCAGCATGGCAAACTGACCAAAAATATACCTTTGATGGTGACCTTAAAACACTTCCAAAAACGCTCCTTAATGCCAAGGTCATTCGGAATTTGGGCTTAAAATGTGTTCAAGGCACACAGCATGCTGGTGCTCATTTGTCAAAGTGTAATCATACCATTACAAACACAAAGCGCATCTGCATTCATCCGAAAACATAGAAAGACAAATAATGAGGGTATCATGTCGGAAATGGTGCAAGCAAGCTCCATCAGTGAAAAAGACTAGCAACCAATGTACCTCAACAAAAGCAAAAGCACAGTGGTCAGTGTGTGATATCCATCCTGCTAGTGGTATGCAGCAAGCAAGAATATCCATAGCATGGTAGGCATCTCACCAACAGTGTCCAGTCTGCGGGCAATGATTCTTGGACCTGCAGGCCCATGGATTTTCGGAACCTCATTATTACGCTGCACAAACATTTGCACCACACTAGCTCAGTATAGGGTGGACAATTAACATCAGAGAAATCAGAGTGGTGCATGGTATAATGTTCATCCTTGCAGCTGGTACTGAGGTGTCCATGAATCATCAATATTGATGCCATAGACACATGGTAACAACACGGGAAAATATATCTTGGTCAAGGCTGATATTGATGACAGCTTCCCAACGCTTCACATCAACAGTTTGGTTGCAACAGCCCAATACTGTTCCGCAGTAGGCTTTGGGCCATCACAGAGATTGACACATTGTAGGTGCCTGTCCAAGCCTGTGCACAGGCATTCTCACCAGCATGGCAAACTGACCAAAAATATACCTTTGATGGTGACCTTAAAACACTTCCAAAAACGCTCCTTAATGCCAAGGTCATTCGGAATTTGGGCTTAAAATGTGTTCAAGGCACACTGCATGCTGGTGCTCATTTGTCAAAGTGTAATCATACCATTACAAACACAAAGCGCATCTGCATTCATCCGAAAACATAGAAAAACAAATAATCAGCCTATGATGTCGGAAATGGTGCAAGCAAGCTCCATCAGTGAAAAAGACTAGCAACCAATGTACCTCAACAAAAGCAAAAGCACAGTGGTCAGTGTGTGATATCCATCCTGCCAGTGGTATGCAGCAAGCAAGAATATCCATAGCATGGTTGGCATCTCACCAACAGTGTCCAGTCTGCGGGCAATGACTCTTGGACCTGCAGGCCCATGGATTTTCGGAACCTTATTATTACGCTGCACAAACATGATTCACCTTATCTTCAAATGCTGCTGTGCATTTGCACCACACTAGCTCAGTATAGGGTGGACAATTAACATCAGAGAAATCAGAGTGGTGCATGGTATAATGTTCATCCTTGCAGCTGGTACTGAGGTGTCCATGAATCATCAATATCGATGCCATAGACACATGGTAACAACAGGGGAAAATATATCTTGGTCAAGGCTGATATTGATGACAGTTTCCCAACGCTTCACATCAACAGTTTGGTTGCAACAGCCCAATACTGTTCCGCAGTAGGCATTGGGCCATCACAGAGATTGACACATTGTAGGTGCCTGTCCAAGCCTGTGCACAGGCATTCGCACCAGCATGGCAAACTGACCAAAAATATACCTTTGATGGTGACCTTAAAACACTTCCAAAAACGCTCCTTAATGCCAAGGTCATTCGGAATTTGGGCTTAAAATGTGTTCAAGGCACACAGCATGCTGGTGCTCATTTGTCAAAGTGTAAACATACCATTACAAACACAAAGCGCATCTGCATTCATCCGAAAACATAGAAAGACAAATAATGAGGGTATCATGTCGGAAATGGTGCAAGCAAGCTCCATCAGTGAAAAAGACTAGCAACCAATGTACCTGAACAAAAGCAAAAGCACAGTGGTCAGTGTGTGATATCCATCCTGCCAGTGGTATGCAGCAAGCAAGAATATCCATAGCATGGTAGGCATCTCACCAACAGTGTCCAGTCTGCGGGCAATGACTCTTGGACCTGCAGGCCCATGGATTTTCGGAACCTTATTATTACGCTGCACAAACATGATTCACCTTATCTTCAAATGCTGCTGTGCATTTGCACCACACTAGCTCAGTATAGGGTGGACAATTAACATCAGAGAAATCAGAGTGGTGCATGGTATAATGTTCATCCTTGCAGCTGGTACTGAGGTGTCCATGAATCATCAATATTGATGCCATAGACACATGGTAACAACAGGGGAAAATATTTCTTGGTCAAGGCTGATATTGATGACAGTTTCCCAACGCTTCACATCAACAGTTTGGTTGCAACAGCCCAATACTGTTCCGCAGTAGGCATTGGGCCATCACAGAGATTGACACATTGTAGGTGCCTGCCCAAGCCTGTGCACAGGCATTCGCACCAGCATGGCAAACTGACCAAAAATATACCTTTGATGGTGACCTTAAAACACTTCCAAAAACGCTCCTTAATGCCAAGGTCATTCGGAATTTGGGCTTAAAATGTGTTCAAGGCACACAGCATGCTGGTGCTCATTTGTCAAAGTGTAATCATACCATTACAAACACAAAGCGCATCTGCATTCATCCGAAAACATAAAAAAACAAATAATGAGGGTATCATGTCGGAAATGGTGCAAGCAAGCTCCATCAGTGAAAAAGACTAGCAACCAATGTACCTCAACAAAAGCAAAAGCACAGTGGTCAGTGTGTTATATCCATCCTGCCAGTGGTATGCAGCAAGCAAGAATATCCATAGCATGGTAGGCA
This sequence comes from Eutreptiella sp. 'Long Island Sound 2002', assembly GCA_964036045.1. NCBI lineage: Eukaryota > Euglenozoa > Euglenophyceae > Eutreptiales > Eutreptiaceae > Eutreptiella > Eutreptiella sp. 'Long Island Sound 2002'. The sequence goes on along the minus strand of OZ038388.1, from coordinate 67,509,072 downwards.
TCACACCAACAGTGTCCAGTCTGCGGGCAATGACTCTTGGACCTGCAGGCCCATGGATTTTCGGAACCTTATTATTACGCTGCACAAACATGATTCACCTTATCTTCAAATGCTGCTGTGCATTTGCACCACACTAGCTCAGTATAGGGTGGACAATTAACATCAGAGAAATCAGAGTGGTGCATGGTATAATGTTCATCCTTGCAGCTGGTACTGAGGTGTCCATGAATCATCAATATTGATGCCATAGACACATGGTAACAACACGGGAAAATATATCTTGGTCAAGGCTGATATTGATGACAGTTTCCCAACGCTTCACATCAACAGTTTGGTTGCAACAGCCCAATACTGTTCCGCAGTAGGCATTGGGCCATCACAGAGATTGACACATTGTAGGTGCCTGCCCAAGCCTGTGCACAGGCATTCGCACCAGCATGGCAAACTGACCAAAAATATACCTTTGATGGTGACCTTAAAACACTTCCAAAAACGCTCCTTAATGCCAAGGTCATTCGGAATTTGGGCTTAAAATGTGTTCAAGGCACACAGCATGCTGGTGCTCATTTGTCAAAGTGTAATCATACCATTACAAACACAAAGCGCATCTGCATTCATCCGAAAAAATTAAAAAACAAATAATGAGGGTATCATGTCGGAAATGGTGCAAGCAAGCTCCATCAGTGAAAAAGACTAGCAACCAATGTACCTCAACAAAAGCAAAAGCACAGTGCTCAGTGTGTGATATCCATCCTGCCAGTGGTATGCTGCAAGCAAGAATATCCATAGCATGGTAGGCATCACACCAACAGTGTCCAGTCTGCGGGCAATGACTCTTGGACCTGCAGGCCCATGGATTTTCGGAACCTTATCATTACGCTGCACAGACATGATTCACCTTATCTTCAAATGCTGCTGTGCATTTGCACCACACTAGCTCAGTATAGGGTGGACAATTAACATCAGAGAAATCAGAGTGGTGCATGGTATAATGTTCATCCTTGCAGCTGGTACTGAGGTGTCCATGAATCATCAATATTGATGCCATAGACACATGGTAACAACACGGGAAAATATATCTTGGTCAGACCTGATATTGATGACCAACGCTTCACATCAACAGTTTGGTTGCAACAGCCCAATACTGTTCCGCAGTAGGCATTGGGCCATGACAGAGATTGACACATTGTAGGTGCCTGTCCAAGCCTGTGCACAGGCATTCGCACCAGCATGGCAAACTGACCAAAAATATACCTTTGATGGTGACCTTAAAACACTTCCAAAAACGCTCCATAATGCCAAGGTCATTCGGAATTTGGGCTTAAAATGTGTTCAAGGCACACAGCATGCTGGTGCTCATTTGTCAAAGTGTAATCATACCATTACAAACACAAAGCGCATCTGCATTCATCCGAAAACATAGAAAAACAAATAATCAGCCTATGATGTCCGAAATGGTGCAAGCACGCTCCATCAGTGAAAAAGACTAGCAACCAATGTACCTCCAAAAGCAAAAGCACAGTGGTCAGTGTGTTATATCCATCCTGCCAGTGGTATGCAGCAAGCAAGAATATCCGTAGCATGGTAGGCATCTCACCAACAGTGTCCAGTCTGCGGGCAATGACTCTTGGACCTGCAGGCCCATGGATTTTCGGAACCTTATTATTACGCTGCACAAACATGATTCACCTTATCTTCAAATGCTGCTGTGCATTTGCACCACACTAGCTCAGTATAGGGTGGACAATTAACATCAGAGAAATCAGAGTGGTGCATGGTATAATGTTCATCCTTGCAGCTGGTACTGAGGTGTCCATGAATCATCAATATTGATGCCATAGACACATGGTAACAACAGGGGAAAATATATCTTGGTCAAGGCTGATATTGATGACAGTTTCCCAACGCTTCACATCAATAGTTTGGTTGCAACAGCCCAATACTGTTCCGCAGTAGGCATTGGGCCATTACAGAGATTGACACATTGTAGGTGCCTGTCCAAGCCTGTGCACAGGCATTCGCACCAGCATGGCAAACTGACCAAAAATATACCTTTGATGGTGACCTTAAAACACTTCCAAAAACGCTCCATAATGCCAAGGTCATTCGGAATTTGGGCTTAAAATATGTTCAAGGCACACAGCATGCTGGTGCTCATTTGTCAAAGTGTAAACATACCATTACAAACACAAAGCGCATCTGCATTCATCCGAAAACATAGAAAAACAAATAATGAGGGTATCATGTCGGAAATGGTGCAAGCAAGCTCCATCAGTGAAAAAGACTAGCAACCAATGCACCTCAACAAAAGCAAAAGCACAGTGGTCAGTGTGTGATATCCATCCTGCCAGTGGTATGCAGCAAGCAAGAATATCCATAGCATGGTAGGCATCACACCAACAGTGTCCAGTCTGCGGGCAATGACTCTTGGACCTGCAGGCCCATGGATTTTCGGAACCTTATTATTACGCTGCACAAACATGATTCACCTTATCTTCAAATGCTGCTGTGCATTTGCACCACACTAGCTCAGTATAGGGTGGACAATTAACATCAGAGAAATCAGAGTGGTGCATGGTATAATGTTCATCCTTGCAGCTGGTACTGAGGTGTCCATGAATCATCAATATTGATGCCATAGACACATGGTAACAACAGGGGAAAATATTTCTTGGTCAAGGCTGATATTGATGACAGTTTCCCAACGCTTCACATCAACAGTTTGGTTGCAACAGCCCAATACTGTTCCGCAGTAGGGATTGGGCCATCACAGAGATTGACACATTGTAGGTGCCTGCCCAAGCCTGTGCACAGGCATTCGCATCAGCATGGCAAACTGACCAAAAATATACCTTTGATGGTGACCTTAAAACACTTCCAAAAACGCTCCTTAATGCCAAGGTCATTCGGAATTTGGGCTTAAAATGTGTTCAAGGCACACAGCATGCTGGTGCTCATTTGTCAAAGTGTAATCATACCATTACAAACACAAAGCGCATCTGCATTCATCCGAAAACATAGAAAAATAAATAATGAGGGTATCATGTCGGAAATGGTGCAAGCAAGCTCCATCAGTGAAAAAGACTAGCAACCAATGTACCTCAACAAAAGCAAAAGCACAGTGGTCAGTGTGTGATATCCATCCTGCCAGTGGTATGCAGCAAGCAAGAATATCCATAGCATGGTAGGCATCACACCAACAGTGTCCAGTCTGCGGGCAATGACTCTTGGACCTGCAGGCCCATGGATTTTCGGAACCTTATTATTACGCTGCACAGACATGATTCACCTTATCTTCAAATGCTGATGTGCATTTGCACCACACTAGCTCAGTATAGGGTGGACAATTAACATCAGAGAAATCAGAGTGGTGCATGGTATAATGTTCATCCTTGCAGCTGGTACTGAGGTGTCCATGAATCATCAATATCGATGCCATAGACGCATGGTAACAACACTGGAAAATATTTCTTGGTCAAGGCTGATATTGATGACAGTTTCCCAACGCTTCACATCAACAGTTTGGTTGTAACAGCCCAATACTGTTCCGCAGTAGGGATTGGGCCATTACAGAGATTGACACATTGTAGGTGCCTGTCCAAGCCTGTGCACAGGCATTCGCACCAGCATGGCAAACTGACCAAAAATATACCTTTGATGGTGACCTTAAAACACTTCCAAAAACGCTCCATAATGCCAAGGTCATTCGGAATTTGGGCTTAAAATGTGTTCAAGGCACACAGCATGCTGGTGCTCATTTGTCAAAGTGTAAACATACCATTACAAACACAAAGCGCATCTGCATTCATCCGAAAACATAGAAAAACAAATAATGAGGGTATCATGTCGGAAATGGTGCAAGCAAGCTCCATCAGTGAAAAAGACTAGCAACCAATGTACCTCAACAAAAGCAAAAGCACAGTGCTCAGTGTGTGATATCCATCCTGCCAGTGGTATGCAGCAAGCAAGAATATCCATAGCATGGTAGGCATCTCACCAACAGTGTCCAGTCTGCGGGCAATGACTCTTGGACCTGCAGGCCCATGGATTTTCGGAACCTTATTATTACGCTGCACAAACATGATTCACCTTATCTTCAAATGCTGCTGTGCATTTGCACCACACTAGCTCAGTATAGGGTGGACAATTAACATCAGAGAAATCAGAGTGGTGCATGGTATAATGTTCATCCTTGCAGCTGGTACTGAGGTGTCCATGAATCATCAATATTGATGCCATAGACACATGGTAACAACACGGGAAAATATATCTTGGTCAAGCCTGATATTGATGACAGTTTCCCAACGCTTCACATCAACAGTTTGGTTGCAACAGCCCAATACTGTTCCGCAGTAGGCATTGGGCCATCACAGAGATTGACACATTGTAGGTGCCTGCCCAAGCCTGTGCACAGGCATTCGCACCAGCATGGCAAACTGACCAAAAATATACCTTTGATGGTGACCTTAAAACACTTCCAAAAACGCTCCTTAATGCCAAGGTCATTCGGAATTTGGGCTTAAAATGTGTTCAAGGCACACAGCATGCTGGTGCTCATTTGTCAAAGTGTAATCATACCATTACAAACACAAAGCGCATCTGCATTCATCCGAAAACATAGAAAATCAAATAATGAGGGTATCATGTCGGAAATGGTGCAAGCAAGCTCCATCAGTGAAAAAGACTAGCAACCAATGTACCTCAACAAAAGCAAAAGCACAGTGCTCAGTGTGTGATATCCATCCTGCCAGTGGTATGCAGCAAGCAAGAATATCCATAGCATGGTAGGCATCTCACCAACAGTGTCCAGTCTGCGGGCAATGACTCTTGGACCTGCAGGCCCATGGATTTTCGGAACCTTATTATTACGCTGCACAAACATGATTCACCTTATCTTCAAATGCTGCTGTGCATTTGCACCACACTAGCTCAGTATAGGGTGGACAATTAACATCAGAGAAATCAGAGTGGTGCATGGTATAATGTTCATCCTTGCAGCTGGTACTGAGGTGTCCATGAATCATCAATATTGATGCCATAGACACATGGTAACAACAGGGGAAAATATATCTTGGTCAAGGCTGATATTGATGACAGTTTCCCAACGCTTCACATCAACAGTTTGGTTGTAACAGCCCAATACTGTTCCGCAGTAGGGATTGGGCCATTACAGAGATTGACACATTGTAGGTGCCTGTCCAAGCCTGTGCACAGGCATTCGCACCAGCATGGCAAACTGACCAAAAATATACCTTTGATGGTGACCTTAAAACACTTCCAAAAACGCTCCTTAATGCCAAGGTCATTCGGAATTTGGGCTTAAAATGTGTTCAAGGCACACAGCATGCTGGTGCTCATTTGTCAAAGTGTAAACATACCATTACAAACACAAAGCGCATCTGCATTCATCCGAAAACATAGAAAAACAAATAATGAGGGTATCATGTCGGAAATGGTGCAAGCAAGCTCCATCAGTGAAAAAGACTAGCAACCAATGCACCTCAACAAAAGCAAAAGCACAGTGGTCAGTGTGTGATATCCATCCTGCCAGTGGTATGCAGCAAGCAAGAATATCCATAGCATGGTAGGCATCACACCAACAGTGTCCAGTCTGCGGGCAATGACTCTTGGACCTGCAGGCCCATGGATTTTCGGAACCTTATTATTACGCTGCACAAACATGATTCACCTTATCTTCAAATGCTGCTGTGCATTTGCACCACACTAGCTCAGTATAGGGTGGACAATTAACATCAGAGAAATCAGAGTGGTGCATGGTATAATGTTCATCCTTGCAGCTGGTACTGAGGTGTCCATGAATCATCAATATTGATGCCATAGACACATGGTAACAACAGGGGAAAATATTTCTTGGTCAAGGCTGATATTGATGACAGTTTCCCAACGCTTCACATCAACAGTTTGGTTGCAACAGCCCAATACTGTTCCGCAGTAGGGATTGGGCCATCACAGAGATTGACACATTGTAGGTGCCTGCCCAAGCCTGTGCACAGGCATTCGCATCAGCATGGCAAACTGACCAAAAATATACCTTTGATGGTGACCTTAAAACACTTCCAAAAACGCTCCTTAATGCCAAGGTCATTCGGAATTTGGGCTTAAAATGTGTTCAAGGCACACAGCATGCTGGTGCTCATTTGTCAAAGTGTAATCATACCATTACAAACACAAAGCGCATCTGCATTCATCCGAAAACATAGAAAAATAAATAATGAGGGTATCATGTCGGAAATGGTGCAAGCAAGCTCCATCAGTGAAAAAGACTAGCAACCAATGCACCTCAACAAAAGCAAAAGCACAGTGCTCAGTGTGTGATATCCATCCTGCCAGTGGTATGCAGCAAGCAAGAATATCCATAGCATGGTAGGCATCACACCAACAGTGTCCAGTCTGCGGGCAATGACTCTTGGACCTGCAGGCCCATGGATTTTCGGAACCTTATTATTACGCTGCACAAACATGATTCACCTTATCTTCAAATGCTGCTGTGCATTTGCACCACACTAGCTCAGTATAGGGTGGACAATTAACATCAGAGAAATCAGAGTGGTGCATGGTATAATGTTCATCCTTGCAGCTGGTACTGAGGTGTCCATGAATCATCAATATTGATGCCATAGACACATGGTAACAACAGGGGAAAATATTTCTTGGTCAAGGCTGATATTGATGACAGTTTCCCAACGCTTCACATCAACAGTTTGGTTGCAACAGCCCAATACTGTTCCGCAGTAGGGATTGGGCCATCACAGAGATTGACACATTGTAGGTGCCTGCCCAAGCCTGTGCACAGGCATTCGCATCAGCATGGCAAACTGACCAAAAATATACCTTTGATGGTGACCTTAAAACACTTCCAAAAACGCTCCTTAATGCCAAGGTCATTCGGAATTTGGGCTTAAAATGTGTTCAAGGCACACAGCATGCTGGTGCTCATTTGTCAAAGTGTAATCATACCATTACAAACACAAAGCGCATCTGCATTCATCCGAAAACATAGAAAAATAAATAATGAGGGTATCATGTCGGAAATGGTGCAAGCAAGCTCCATCAGTGAAAAAGACTAGCAACCAATGTACCTCAACAAAAGCAAAAGCACAGTGGTCAGTGTGTGATATCCATCCTGCCAGTGGTATGCAGCAAGCAAGAATATCCATAGCATGGTAGGCATCACACCAACAGTGTCCAGTCTGCGGGCAATGACTCTTGGACCTGCAGGCCCATGGATTTTCGGAACCTTATTATTACGCTGCACAGACATGATTCACCTTATCTTCAAATGCTGATGTGCATTTGCACCACACTAGCTCAGTATAGGGTGGACAATTAACATCAGAGAAATCAGAGTGGTGCATGGTATAATGTTCATCCTTGCAGCTGGTACTGAGGTGTCCATGAATCATCAATATCGATGCCATAGACGCATGGTAACAACACTGGAAAATATTTCTTGGTCAAGGCTGATATTGATGACAGTTTCCCAACGCTTCACATCAACAGTTTGGTTGTAACAGCCCAATACTGTTCCGCAGTAGGGATTGGGCCATTACAGAGATTGACACATTGTAGGTGCCTGTCCAAGCCTGTGCACAGGCATTCGCACCAGCATGGCAAACTGACCAAAAATATACCTTTGATGGTGACCTTAAAACACTTCCAAAAACGCTCCATAATGCCAAGGTCATTCGGAATTTGGGCTTAAAATGTGTTCAAGGCACACAGCATGCTGGTGCTCATTTGTCAAAGTGTAAACATACCATTACAAACACAAAGCGCATCTGCATTCATCCGAAAACATAGAAAAACAAATAATGAGGGTATCATGTCGGAAATGGTGCAAGCAAGCTCCATCAGTGAAAAAGACTAGCAACCAATGTACCTCAACAAAAGCAAAAGCACAGTGCTCAGTGTGTGATATCCATCCTGCCAGTGGTATGCAGCAAGCAAGAATATCCATAGCATGGTAGGCATCACACCAACAGTGTCCAGTCTGCGGGCAATGACTCTTGGACCTGCAGGCCCATGGATTTTCGGAACCTTATTATTACGCTGCACAAACATGATTCACCTTATCTTCAAATGCTGCTGTGCATTTGCACCACACTAGCTCAGTATAGGGTGGACAATTAACATCAGAGAAATCAGAGTGGTGCATGGTATAATGTTCATCCTTGCAGCTGGTACTGAGGTGTCCATGAATCATCAATATTGATGCCATAGACACATGGTAACAACACGGGAAAATATATCTTGGTCAAGCCTGATATTGATGACAGTTTCCCAACGCTTCACATCAACAGTTTGGTTGCAACAGCCCAATACTGTTCCGCAGTAGGCATTGGGCCATCACAGAGATTGACACATTGTAGGTGCCTGCCCAAGCCTGTGCACAGGCATTCGCACCAGCATGGCAAACTGACCAAAAATATACCTTTGATGGTGACCTTAAAACACTTCCAAAAACGCTCCTTAATGCCAAGGTCATTCGGAATTTGGGCTTAAAATGTGTTCAAGGCACACAGCATGCTGGTGCTCATTTGTCAAAGTGTAATCATACCATTACAAACACAAAGCGCATCTGCATTCATCCGAAAACATAGAAAATCAAATAATGAGGGTATCATGTCGGAAATGGTGCAAGCAAGCTCCATCAGTGAAAAAGACTAGCAACCAATGTACCTCAACAAAAGCAAAAGCACAGTGCTCAGTGTGTGATATCCATCCTGCCAGTGGTATGCAGCAAGCAAGAATATCCATAGCATGGTAGGCATCTCACCAACAGTGTCCAGTCTGCGGGCAATGACTCTTGGACCTGCAGGCCCATGGATTTTCGGAACCTTATTATTACGCTGCACAAACATGATTCACCTTATCTTCAAATGCTGCTGTGCATTTGCACCACACTAGCTCAGTATAGGGTGGACAATTAACATCAGAGAAATCAGAGTGGTGCATGGTATAATGTTCATCCTTGCAGCTGGTACTGAGGTGTCCATGAATCATCAATATTGATGCCATAGACACATGGTAACAACAGGGGAAAATATATCTTGGTCAAGGCTGATATTGATGACAGTTTCCCAACGCTTCACATCAACAGTTTGGTTGTAACAGCCCAATACTGTTCCGCAGTAGGGATTGGGCCATTACAGAGATTGACACATTGTAGGTGCCTGTCCAAGCCTGTGCACAGGCATTCGCACCAGCATGGCAAACTGACCAAAAATATACCTTTGATGGTGACCTTAAAACACTTCCAAAAACGCTCCTTAATGCCAAGGTCATTCGGAATTTGGGCTTAAAATGTGTTCAAGGCACACAGCATGCTGGTGCTCATTTGTCAAAGTGTAAACATACCATTACAAACACAAAGCGCATCTGCATTCATCCGAAAACATAGAAAAACAAATAATGAGGGTATCATGTCGGAAATGGTGCAAGCAAGCTCCATCAGTGAAAAAGACTAGCAACCAATGCACCTCAACAAAAGCAAAAGCACAGTGCTCAGTGTGTGATATCCATCCTGCCAGTGGTATGCAGCAAGCAAGAATATCCATAGCATGGTAGGCATCACACCAACAGTGTCCAGTCTGCGGGCAATGACTCTTGGACCTGCAGGCCCATGGATTTTCGGAACCTTATTATTACGCTGCACAGACATGATTCACCTTATCTTCAAATGCTGCTGTGCATTTGCACCACACTAGCTCAGTATAGGGTGGACAATTAACATCAGAGAAATCAGAGTGGTGCATGGTATAATGTTCATCCTTGCAGCTGGTACTGAGGTGCCCATGAATCATCAATATCGATGCCATAGACGCATGGTAACAACACTGGAAAATATTTCTTGGTCAAACCTGATATTGATGACAGTTTCCCAACGCTTCACATCAACAGTTTGGTTGCAACAGCCCAATACTGTTCCGCAGTAGGCATTGGGCCATCACAGAGATTGACACATTGTAGGTGCCTGTCCAACCCTGTGCACAGGCATTCGCACCAGCATGGCAAACTGACCAAAAATATACCTTTGATGGTGACCTTAAAACACTTCCAAAAACGCTCCATAATGCCAAGGTCATTCGGAATTTGGGCTTAAAATGGGTTCAAGGCACACATTGCTGGTGCTCATTTGTCAAAGTGTAATCATACCATTACAAACACAAAGCGCATCTGCATTCATCCGAAAACATAGAAAAATAAATAATCAGCCTATGATGTCCGAAATGGTGCAAGCAAGCTCCATCAGTGAAAAAGACTAGCAACCAATGTACCTCAACAAAAGCAAAAGCACAGTGGTCAGTGTGTTATATCCATCCTGCCAGTGGTATGCAGCAAGCAAGAATATCCGTAGCATGGTAGGCATCTCACCAACAGTGTCCAGTCTGCGGGCAATGACTCTTGGACCTGCAGGCCCATGGATTTTCGGAACCTTATTATTACGCTGCACAAACATGATTCACCTTATCTTCAAATGCTGCTGTGCATTTGCACCACACTAGCTCAGTATAGGGTGGACAATTAACATCAGAGAAATCAGAGTGGTGCATGGTATAATGTTCATCCTTGCAGCTGGTACTGAGGTGCCCATGAATCATCAATATTGATGCCATAGACACATGGTAACAACACGGGAAAATATATCTTGGTCAAGGCTGATATTGATGACAGTTTCCCAACGCTTCACATCAACAGTTTGGTTGCAACAGCCCAATACTGTTCCGCAGTAGGCATTGGGCCATCACAGAGATTGACACATTGTAGGTGCCTGTCCAAGCCTGTGCACAGGCATTCGCACCAGCATGGCAAACTGACCAAAAATATACCTCTGATGGTGACCTTAAAACACTTCCAAAAACGCTCCTTAATGCCAAGGTCATTCGGAATTTGGGCTTAAAATGTGTTCAAGGCACACATTGTTGGTGCTCATTTGTCAAAGTGTAATCATACCATTACAAACACAAAGCACATCTGCATTCATCCGAAAACATAGAAAAACAAATAATCAGCCTATGATGTCCGAAAGGGTGCAAGCAAGCTCCATCAGTGAAAAAGACTAGCAACCAATGCACCTCAACAAAAGCAAAAGCACAGTGGTCAGTGTGTTATATCCATCCTGCCAGTGGTATGCAGCAAGCAAGAATATCCGTAGCATGGTAGGCATCTCACCAACAGTGTCCAGTCTGCGGGCAATGACTCTTGGACCTGCAGGCCCATGGATTTTCGGAACCTTATTATTACGCTGCACAAACATGATTCACCTTATCTTCAAATGCTGCTGTGCATTTGCACCACACTAGCTCAGTATAGGGTGGACAATTAACATCAGAGAAATCAGAGTGGTGCATGGTATAATGTTCATCCTTGCAGCTGGTACTGAGGTGTCCATGAATCATCAATATTGATGCCATAGACACATGGTAACAACACGGGAAAATATATCTTGGTCAGACCTGATATTGATGACCAACGCTTCACATCAACAGTTTGGTTGCAACAGCCCAATACTGTTCCGCAGTAGGCTTTGAGCCATCACAGAGATTGACACATTGTAGGTGCCTGTCCAAGCCTGTGCACAGGCATTCGCACCAGCATGGCAAACTGACCAAAAATATACCTTTGATGGTGACCTTAAAACACTTCCAAAAACGCTCCATAATGCCAAGGTCATTCGGAATTTGGGCTTAAAATGTGTTCAAGGCACACAGCATGCTGGTGCTCATTTGTCAAAGTGTAATCATACCATTACAAACACAAAGCGCATCTGCATTCATCCGAAAACGTAGAAAAACAAATAATGAGGGTATCATGTCGGAAATGGTGCAAGCAAGCTCCATCAGTGAAAAAGACTAGCAACCAATGCACCTCAACAAAAGCAAAAGCACAGTGCTCAGTGTGTGATATCCATCCTGCCAGTGGTATGCAGCAAGCAAGAATATCCGTAGCATGGTAGGCATCACACCAACAGTGTCCAGTCTGCGGGCAATGACTCTTGGACCTGCAGGCCCATGGATTTTCGGAACCTTATTATTACGCTGCACAAACATGATTCACCTTATCTTCAAATGCTGCTGTGCATTTGCACCACACTAGCTCAGTATAGGGTGGACAATTAACATCAGAGAAATCAGAGTGGTGCATGGTATAATGTTCATCCTTGCAGCTGGTACTGAGGTGCCCATGAATCATCAATATTGATGCCATAGACACATGGTAACAACACGGGAAAATATATCTTGGTCAAGGCTGATATTGATGACAGTTTCCCAACGCTTCCCATCAACAGTTTGGTTGCAACAGCCCAATACTGTTCCGCAGTAGGCATTGGGCCATCACAGAGATTGACACATTGTAGGTGCCTGCCCAAGCCTGTGCACAGGCATTCGCACCAGCATGGCAAACTGACCAAAAATATACCTTTGATGGTGACCTTAAAACACTTCCAAAAACGCTCCTTAATGCCAAGGTCATTCGGAATTTGGGCTTAAAATGGGTTCAAGGCACACAGCATGCTGGTGCTCATTTGTCAAAGTGTAATCATACCATTACAAACACAAAGCGCATCTGCATTCATCCGAAAATATAGAAAAAGAAATAATCAGCCTATGATGTCCGAAATGGTGCAAGCAAGCTCCATCAGTGAAAAAAGACTAGCAACCAATGTACCTCAACAAAAGCAAAAGCACAGTGGTCAGTGTGTGATATCCATCCTGCCAGTGGTATGCAGCAAGCAAGAATATCCGTAGCATGGTAGGCATCTCACCAACAGTGTCCAGTCTGCGGGCAATGACTCTTGGACCTGCAGGCCCATGGATTTTCGGAACCTTATTATTACGCTGCACAAACATGATTCACCTTATCTTCAAATGCTGCTGTGCATTTGCACCACACTAGCTCAGTATAGGGTGGACAATTAACATCAGAGAAATCAGAGTGGTGCATGGTATAATGTTCATCCTTGCAGCTGGTACTGAGGTGCCCATGAATCATCAATATTGATGCCATAGACACATGTTAACAACACGGGAAAATATTTCTTGGTCAAGGCTGATATTGATGACAGTTTCCCAACGCTTCACATCAATAGTTTGGTTGCAACAGCCCAATACTGTTCCGCAGTAGGCATTGGGCCATCACAGAGATTGACACATTGTAGGTGCCTGCCCAAGCCTGTGCACAGGCATTCGCACCAGCATGGCAAACTGACCAAAAATATACCTTTGATGGTGACCTTAAAACACTTCCAAAAACGCTCCTTAATGCCAAGGTCATTCGGAATTTGGGCTTAAAATGGGTTCAAGGCACACAGCATGCTGGTGCTCATTTGTCAAAGTGTAATCATACCATTACAAACACAAAGCGCATCTGCATTCATCCGAAAATATAGAAAAAGAAATAATCAGCCTATGATGTCCGAAATGGTGCAAGCAAGCTCCATCAGTGAAAAAAGACTAGCAACCAATGTACCTCAACAAAAGCAAAAGCACAGTGGTCAGTGTGTGATATCCATCCTGCCAGTGGTATGCAGCAAGCAAGAATATCCGTAGCATGGTAGGCATCTCACCAACAGTGTCCAGTCTGCGGGCAATGACTCTTGGACCTGCAGGCCCATGGATTTTCGGAACCTTATTATTACGCTGCACAAACATGATTCACCTTATCTTCAAATGCTGCTGTGCATTTGCACCACACTAGCTCAGTATAGGGTGGACAATTAACATCAGAGAAATCAGAGTGGTGCATGGTATAATGTTCATCCTTGCAGCTGGTACTGAGGTGCCCATGAATCATCAATATTGATGCCATAGACACATGTTAACAACACGGGAAAATATTTCTTGGTCAAGGCTGATATTGATGACAGTTTCCCAACGCTTCACATCAATAGTTTGGTTGCAACAGCCCAATACTGTTCCGCAGTAGGCATTGGGCCATCACAGAGATTGACACATTGTAGGTGCCTGCCCAAGCCTGTGCACAGGCATTCGCACCAGCATGGCAAACTGACCAAAAATATACCTTTGATGGTGACCTTAAAACACTTCCAAAAACGCTCCTTAATGCCAAGGTCATTCGGAATTTGGGCTTAAAATGTGTTCAAGGCACACAGCATGCTGGTGCTCATTTGTCAAAGTGTAATCATACCATTACAAACACAAAGCGCATCTGCATTCATCCGAAAACATAGAAAAACAAATAATGAGGGTATCATGTCGGAAATGGTGCAAGCAAGCTCCATCAGTGAAAAAAGACTAGCAACCAATGTACCTCAACAAAAGCAAAAGCACAGTGGTCAGTGTGTTATATCCATCCTGCCAGTGGTATGCAGCAAGCAAGAATATCCGTAGCATGGTAGGCATCTCACCAACAGTGTCCAGTCTGCGGGCAATGACTCTTGGACCTGCAGGCCCATGGATTTTCGGAACCTTATTATTATGCTGCACAAACATGATTCACCTTATCTTCAAATGCTGCTGTGCATTTGCACCACACTAGCTCAGTATAGGGTGGACAATTAACATCAGAGAAATCAGAGTGGTGCATGGTATAATGTTCATCCTTGCAGCTGGTACTGAGGTGTCCATGAATCATCAATATTGATGCCATAGACGCATGGTAACAACACGGGAAAATATATCTTGGTCAAGGCTGATATTGATGACAGTTTCCCAACACTTTACATCAATAGTTTGGTTGCAACAGCCCAATACTGTTCCGCAGTAGGCATTGGGCCATCACAGAGATTGACACATTGTAGGTGCCTGCCCAAGCCTGTGCACAGGCATTCGCACCAGCATGGCAAACTGACCAAAAATATACCTTTGATGGTGACCTTAAAACACTTCCAACAACGCTCCTTAATGCCAAGGTCATTCGGAATTTGGGCTTAAAATGTGTTCAAGGCACACAGCATGCTGGTGCTCATTTGTCAAAGTGTAATCATACCATTACAAACACAAAGCGCATCTGCATTCATCCGAAAACATAGAAAAACAAATAATGAGGGTATCATGTCGGAAATGGTGCAAGCAAGCTCCATCAGTGAAAAAGACTAGCAACCAATGTACCTCAACAAAAGCAAAAGCACAGTGGTCAGTGTGTTATATCCATCCTGCCAGTGGTATGCAGCAAGCAACAATACCCATAGCATGGATCCATAGCATGGTAGGCATCACACCAACAGTGTCCAGTCTGCGGGCAATGACTCTTGGACCTGCAGGCCCATGGATTTTCGGAACCTTATTATTACGCTGCACAAACATGACTCACCTTATCTTCAAATGCTGATGTGCATTTGCACCACACTAGCTCAGTATAGGGTGGACAATTAACATCAGAGAAATCAGAGTGGTACATGGTACCCCCCCCCCGTGTCCAAGGAATAATTATGTACACAAAAAATACGGTTCAAACAGGTAGTGTTCGTTGGACAGAGTGTTCGTTGCGCGCGACAATGTTGTGAACCGGCGGTAACACATCCCTGTGCACGAGATACCCAGCCCATGCAAAGCACAATGCGCTGGAGACTTCCACTTAACACTTTTCCGAGTAGAAGCCCTTGTTGCGGTCCCGCTTCATGCGGAAAAGCTGAACGTGCTCCCCGGGCTTGGGGCTTTTCTTGGCACGGGCAGAAGTGGCAGCCCCATCCGAGTCGCTCACCTTGGGGACGGATAGATTTGATGGGACAGCACTGTCCTCCATCAAATCACGGGTTAGGTACAGGGTGTCCTCAAAAACATGGCACAAACCCCACACCCGACGCCCTGACTTGGCCCAAACCACGTCACACTCGCGAGCATCGTCACTATCAGAGTCATCAACACCACTACTATCATCCGAGTCACCTGAGTCATTCGTATCAGTTTGTGACCCATCATCAGAGTCGGACTCAGGATCATGCTTCTTGAAAAATTCTGTGTCCTCCAATTGGGACAACTTCAAACCACTCGGAAAATACGCGGTGCGGCATGCCTCACGAATGGCATCATCCGTAATGGCCGCAAAAGCACGCACAACCCAGTTTGCAACCTCTTCACGCGAGGGCTGAGGTACCGGGCCCTGTTTTCTGGTTCGGCCCATGATGTTTTCCTCCGCCCACATGGCATACTCCTCCTCTAGCTCCCCTTTGAAAGTGCCGTTGAATCCGGGCTTGTCACATGCTTGTGCATATGGCGTACCATTTGGTGGTCCAATAAAAAGGGGCATGGAAATGTGCGGCGACCGAAATACACGGCAAACGGAAACATGCATATGACACGGTGCACCGTCAACTGCATACACTCCCTTTTCATCCTTACCAAATGGAATTGTCCCCATGAATGTCTCACGCACAATGAAGATCATGGCTGCCTCATTGTTTTTCCCTTTGGTCGTCACCGTTTGTTCAATCCCCTTGCAAGCATTTTGCTTCTTCAAGGCTTGCAAGTCCCTTTTAATTTTGCCGCTTGGTTCGCCCTTCCATATTAACACCGGTTTAAGGCGCACCACATCCCCTAAAACAACAGCCTCATCACCCTCTTTATCAACCCCCACAGAAATTCTGATGGCGAAGTGGAGGTATGGAGTAATATTATTTTTTGACCTTCCATTTATCTTTACGACGACGCGATGTGCCCCCCTATCATCTAAACATTTAGTGGGGACTGGTTCCAGACTCACTTGCGTTTCATCCCCATTAGCCAACCACTGAATCTTCCCCTTACGGATTGCGTCATGGAGGGTGGCCCGGTAGCGGCGGACCAAAGGCATCACAGTCTCGTCGCATGCGCGCCGATAAGATGTGACGCGTCGCGACGAAATGTTACGACGCCGCCGAAAGCCAGCCCACCAATTTTCAAGTTGAGCAGGTTTCAGGGTTGCAATGTCGCTGCTCATCTCTTTCGCCTTCCGAATCAGCATCCTCTTGGTGACACACACGATTAGCTTCCGTCGGCGCATCAGCCACTTGCGAAGACGGCCCTCAATGTGGTGATGCCTGCAGGAGCAACAAAACATGATACCGCATCCCACGACACCCAGGTTGCTGAATTCTGGGCCCTGCAGCCCGTACTGTCGCACCAGGAATTTTTAATTTTTAGTCTGATGCATCCCACGACACCCAGGTTGCTGAATTCTGGGCCCTGCAGCCTGTACTGTCGCACCAGGAATTTTTAATTTTTAGTCTGATGCATCCCACGACACCCAGGTTGCTGAATTCTGGGTCATGCAGCGCACGTACACACCTCGACTGTTTTCCTGGGTGTAGTGTTTTGCGATGCCCTCCCGACTGATGGGCCTTTTTGCGTAGCGCTGCCTCTTGTGCCTCCCAGCCGTCTTGGCCAGCAATCGATCCAGGTGACACCTTGAACTTGGCGGCAGCGACGTTCACCCCGTACTGCTTGGAGTACTCAACGACACGGAGCTTGAAGCGCGCGTCGCGATGCACGCGGATGGGTTCCGCGGCCACTTCAGCCCTTGTGCGACGCCGCTTGGAGAACACCTTCCGGCAGTCCAACAAAACGGTGCCGGGTAGCTCCTCCCATGGCCGCTTTGCTGACGGCTCATCTTCAGCACGGCCGGCGGCGGTGCTCATGGGCTTGAACAAATCGGTGAGTGTGGGCTGCTTGGGCATAGGCTGTGGTGGAGCCTTTCGCCCGGCCGGTTTTGCCCTTGGGGGGGGGGGGGGCGTGAAGCGCGCACGGAGGAGTACGCGGGAGGTTCCTCCCATTGGGTTTCCCGTTTGGTGTGGTTCACGTAGAACACACGTCCATCGGGGGTTCGGCGTTGCTCCCAACCAGGTGGAAGCGAAGAGTGTGATGGGGGAGAGGTGGGGCGACCGCGAGACGTGGGTTGCGGGGTCTCCTCCGATGAAGTTGATGACATGTGTGAAGGGGAGCGCAGATGGAACTGCACCGCACTGAGAGGGGCGGATGGGTTTTCATAGTCGCGCGCATTTCGGTTGTACTTCAGCCGGACAAAGTCATCACCGTCATCAAAAGGCCCAAGAATTGTGGCCGGTACAAGCTCGCCGGTGTGGTACCGCTTGTACAGCACCTCACAGCCAGGTGCCAGTAGGGAGTCAGTCATAGTGGGTAATAGAGGTCCTGTAGTTAAGGGACACCATTTCCCCACACCCTGCTTTAGAGTGCTCTGCAACATAAATTGCAACAGCCCCTGATTTCCCCGCACCTTTGGCCTGAAACCTCAATTCTGATGTCTCGTACCTAATTATGTACCGAATTAAATAGGTACACAAAAATACGGTTCGGACGGGTAGTGTTCGTTGGACACAGTGTTCGTTGGACACGGGGGGGGGGGGTTTAATGTTCATCCTTGCAGCTGGTACTGAGGTGCCCATGAATCATCAATATTGATGCCATAGACGCATGGTAACAACACGGGAAAATATATCTTGGTCAAGGCTGATATTGATGACCAACGCTTCACATCAACAGTTTGGTTGCAACAGCCCAATACTGTTCCGCAGTAGGCATTGGGCCATCACAGAGATTGACACATTGCAGGTGCCTGTCCAAGCCTGTGCACAGGCATTCGCACCAGCATGGCAAACTGACCAAAAATATACCTTTGATGGTGACCTTAAAACACTTCCAAAAACGCTCCTTAATGCCAAAGTCATTCGGAATTTGGGCTTAAAATGTGTTCAAGGCACACAGCATGCTGGTGCTCATTTGTCAAGTTGTACACATACCATTACAAACACAAAGCGCATGTGCATTCATCCAAAAACATAAAAAGAGAAATAATGAGGGTATCATGTCGGAAATGGTGCAAGCAAGCTCCATCAGTGAAAAAGACTAGCAACCAATGTACCTCAACAAAAGCAAAAGCACAGTGGTCAGTGTGTTATATCCATCCTGCCAGTGGTATGCAGCAAGCAAGAATATCCATAGCATGGATCCATAGCATGGTAGGCATCACACCAACAGTGTCCAGTCTGCGGGCAATGACTCTTGGACCTGCAGGCCCATGGATTTTCGGAACCTTATTATTACGCTGCACAAACATGATTCACCTTATCTTCAAATGCTGCTGTGCATTTGCACCACACTAGCTCAGTATAGGGTGGACAATTAACATCAGAGAAATCAGAGTGGTGCATGGTATAATGTTCATCCTTGCAGCTGGTACTGAGGTGTCCATGAATCATCAATATTGATGCCATAGACACATGGTAACAACAGGGGAAAATATATCTTGGTCAAGGCTGATATTGATGGCAGTTTCCCAACACTTCACATCAATAGTTTGGTTGCAACAGCCCAATACTGTTCCGCAGTAGGCATTGGGCCATCACAGAGATTGACACATTGTAGGTGCCTGCCCAAGCCTGTGCACAGGCATTCGCACCAGCATGGCAAACTGACCAAAAATATACCTTTGATGGTGACCTTAAAACACTTCCAAAAACGCTCCATAATGCCAAGGTCATTCGGAATTTGGGCTTAAAATGTGTTCAAGGCACACAGCATGCTGGTGCTCATTTGTCAAAGTGTAATCATACCATTACAAACACAAAGCGCATCTGCATTCATCCGAAAACATAGAAAAACAAATAATGAGGGTATCATGTCGGAAATGGTGCAAGCAAGCTCCATCAGTGAAAAAGACTAGCAACCAATGCACCTCAACAAAAGCAAAAGCACAGTGGTCAGTGTGTGATATCCATCCTGCCAGTGGTATGCAGCAAGCAAGAATATCCATAGCATGGTAGGCATCTCACCAACAGTGTCCAGTCTGCGGGCAATGACTCTTGGACCTGCAGGCCCATGGATTTTCGGAACCTTATTATTACGCTGCACAAACATGATTCACCTTATCTTCAAATGCTGCTGTGCATTTGCACCACACTAGCTCAGTATAGGGTGGACAATCAACATCAGAGAAATCAGAGTGGTGCATGGTATAATGTTCATCCTTGCAGCTGGTACTGAGGTGTCCATGAATCATTAATATTGATGCCATAGACACATGGTAACAACAGGGGAAAATATATCTTGGTCAAGGCTGATATTGATAGCCAACGCTTCACATCAATAGTTTGGTTGCAACAGCCCAATACTGCTCCGCAGTAGGCATTGGGCCATCACAGAGATTGACACATTGTAGGTGCCTGTCCAAGCCTGTGCACAGGCATTCGCACCAGCATGGCAAACTGACCAAAAATATACCTTTGATGGTGACCTTAAAACACTTCCAAAAACGCTCCATAATGCCAAGATCATTCGGAATTTGGGCTTAAAATGTGTTCAAGGCACACAGCATGCTGGTGCTCATTTGTCAAAGTGTAATCATACCATTACAAACACAAAGCGCATCTGCATTCATCCGAAAACATAGAAAAACAAATAATGAGGGTATCATGTCGGAAATGGTGCAAGCAAGCTCCATCAGTGAAAAAGACTAGCAACCAATGTACCTCAACAAAAGCAAAAGCACAGTGGTCAGTGTGTTATATCCATCCTGCCAGTGGTATGCAGCAAGCAAGAATATCCATAGCATGGATCCATAGCATGGCAGGCATCACACCAACAGTGTCCAGTCTGCGGGCAATGACTCTTGGACCTGCAGGCCCATGGATTTTCGGAACCTTATTATTACGCTGCACAAACATGATTCACCTTATCTTCAAATGCTGCTGTGCATTTGCACCACACTAGCTCAGTATAGGGTGGACAATTAACATCAGAGAAATCAGAGTGGTGCATGGTATAATGTTCATCCTTGCAGCTGGTACTGAGGTGCCCATGAATCATCAATATTGATGCCATAGACACATGGTAACAACAGGGGAAAATATATCTTGGTCAAGGCTGATATTGATGACCAACGCTTCACATCAACAGTTTGGTTGCAACAGCCCAATACTGTTCCGCAGTAGGCATTGGGCCATCACAGAGATTGACACATTGTAGGTGCCTGTCCAACCCTGTGCACAGGCATTCGCACCAGCATGGCAAACTGACCAAAAATATACCTTTGATGGTGACCTTAAAACACTTCCAAAAACGCTCCATAATGCCAAGATCATTCGGAATTTGGGCTTAAAATGTGTTCAAGGCACACAGCATGCTGGTGCTCATTTGTCAAAGTGTAATCATACCATTACAAACACAAAGCGCATCTGCATTCGTCCGAAAACATAGAAAGACAAATAATGAGGGTATCATGTCAGAAATGGTGCAAGCAAGCTCCATCAGTGAAAAAGACTAGCAACCAATGCACCTCAACAAAAGCAAAAACACAGTGGTCAGTGTGTGATATCCATCCTGCTACTGGTGTGCAGCAAGCAAGAATATCCATAGCATGGAAAGCATCTCACCAACAGCGTCCAGTCTGCGGGCAATGACTCTTGGACCTGCAGGCCCATGGATTTTCGAAACCTTATTATTACGCTGCACAAACACGATTCACCTTATCTTCAAATGCTGCTGTGCATTTGCACCACACTAGCTCAGTATAGGGTGGACAATTAACATCAGAGAAATCAGAGTGGTGCATGGTATAATGTTCATCCTTGCAGCTGGTACTGAGGTGTCCATGAATCATCAATATTGATGCCATAGACACATGGTAACAACAGGGGAAAATGTATCTTGGTCAAGGCTGATATTGATGACCAACGCTTCACATCAACAGTTTGGTTGCAACAGCCCAATACTGTTCCGCAGTAGGCTTTGGGCCATCACAGAGATTGACACATTGTAGGTGCCTGTCCAAGCCTGTGCACAGGCATTCGCACCAGCATGGCAAACTGACCAAAAATATACCTTTGATGGTGACCTTAAAACACTTCCAAAAACGCTCCTTAATGCCAAGGTCATTCGGAATTTGGGCTTAAAATGTGTTCAAGGCACACAGCATGCTAATGCTCATTTGTCAAAGTGTAATCATACCATTACAAACACAAAGCGCATCTGCATTCATCCGAAAACATAGAAAATCAAATAATGAGGGTATCATGTCGGAAATGGTGCAAGCAAGCTCCATCAGTGAAAAAGACTAGCAACCAATGCACCTCAACAAAAGCAAAAGCACAGTGGTCAGTGTGTGATAGCGATCCTGCCAGTGGTATGCAGCAAGCAAGAATATCCATAGCATGGTTGGCATCTCACCAACAGTGTCCAGTCTGCGGGCAATGACTCTTGGACCTGCAGGCCCATGGATTTTCGGAACCTTATTATTACGCTGCACAAACATGATTCACCTTATCTTCAAATGCTGCTGTGCATTTGCACCACACTAGCTCAGTATAGGGTGGACAATTAACATCAGAGAAATCAGAGTGGTGCATGGTATAATGTTCATCCTTGCAGCTGGTACTGAGGTGTCCATGAATCATCAATATTGATGCCATAGACACATGGTAACAACACGGGAAAATATTTCTTGGTCAAGGCTGATATTGATGACCAACGCTTCACATCACCAGTTTGGTTGCAACAGCCCAATACTGTTCCGCAGTAGGCATTGGGCCATCACAGAGATTGACACATTGTAGGTGCCTGCCCAACCCTGTGCACAGGCATTCGCACCAGCATGGCAAACTGACCAAAAATATACCTTTGATGGTGACCTTAAAACACTTCCAAAAACGCTCCATAATGCCAAGGTCATTCGGAATTTGGGCTTAAAATGTGTTCAAGGCACACAGCATGCTGGTGCTCATTTGTCAAAGTGTAATCATACCATTACAAACACAAAGCGCATCTGCATTCATCCGAAAACATAGAAAAACAAATAATGAGGGTATCATGTCGGAAATGGTGCAAGCAAGCTCCATCAGTGAAAAAGACTAGCAACCAATGCACCTCAACAAAAGCAAAAGCACAGTGGTCAGTGTGTGATATCCATCCTGCCAGTGGTATGCAGCAAGCAAGAATATCCATAGCATGGTAGGCATCTCACCAACAGTGTCCAGTCTGCGGGCAATGACTCTTGGACCTGCAGGCCCATGGATTTTCGGAACCTTATTATTACGCTGCACAAACATGATTCACCTTATCTTCAAATGCTGCTGTGCATTTGCACCACACTAGCTCAGTATAGGGTGGACAATCAACATCAGAGAAATCAGAGTGGTGCATGGTATAATGTTCATCCTTGCAGCTGGTACTGAGGTGTCCATGAATCATTAATATTGATGCCATAGACACATGGTAACAACAGGGGAAAATATATCTTGGTCAAGGCTGATATTGATAGCCAACGCTTCACATCAATAGTTTGGTTGCAACAGCCCAATACTGCTCCGCAGTAGGCATTGGGCCATCACAGAGATTGACACATTGTAGGTGCCTGTCCAAGCCTGTGCACAGGCATTCGCACCAGCATGGCAAACTGACCAAAAATATACCTTTGATGGTGACCTTAAAACACTTCCAAAAACGCTCCATAATGCCAAGATCATTCGGAATTTGGGCTTAAAATGTGTTCAAGGCACACAGCATGCTGGTGCTCATTTGTCAAAGTGTAATCATACCATTACAAACACAAAGCGCATCTGCATTCATCCGAAAACATAGAAAAACAAATAATGAGGGTATCATGTCGGAAATGGTGCAAGCAAGCTCCATCAGTGAAAAAGACTAGCAACCAATGTACCTCAACAAAAGCAAAAGCACAGTGGTCAGTGTGTTATATCCATCCTGCCAGTGGTATGCAGCAAGCAAGAATATCCATAGCATGGATCCATAGCATGGCAGGCATCTCACCAACAGTGTCCAGTCTGCGGGCAATGACTCTTGGACCTGCAGGCCCATGGATTTTCGGAACCTTATTATTACGCTGCACAAACATGATTCACCTTATCTTCAAATGCTGCTGTGCATTTGCACCACACTAGCTCAGTATAGGGTGGACAATTAACATCAGAGAAATCAGAGTGGTGCATGGTATAATGTTCATCCTTGCAGCTGGTACTGAGGTGCCCATGAATCATCAATATTGATGCCATAGACACATGGTAACAACAGGGGAAAATATATCTTGGTCAAGGCTGATATTGATGACCAACGCTTCACATCAACAGTTTGGTTGCAACAGCCCAATACTGTTCCGCAGTAGGCATTGGGCCATCACAGAGATTGACACATTGTAGGTGCCTGTCCAACCCTGTGCACAGGCATTCGCACCAGCATGGCAAACTGACCAAAAATATACCTTTGATGGTGACCTTAAAACACTTCCAAAAACGCTCCATAATGCCAAGATCATTCGGAATTTGGGCTTAAAATGTGTTCAAGGCACACAGCATGCTGGTGCTCATTTGTCAAAGTGTAATCATACCATTACAAACACAAAGCGCATCTGCATTCGTCCGAAAACATAGAAAGACAAATAATGAGGGTATCATGTCAGAAATGGTGCAAGCAAGCTCCATCAGTGAAAAAGACTAGCAACCAATGCACCTCAACAAAAGCAAAAACACAGTGGTCAGTGTGTGATATCCATCCTGCTACTGGTGTGCAGCAAGCAAGAATATCCATAGCATGGAAAGCATCTCACCAACAGCGTCCAGTCTGCGGGCAATGACTCTTGGACCTGCAGGCCCATGGATTTTCGAAACCTTATTATTACGCTGCACAAACACGATTCACCTTATCTTCAAATGCTGCTGTGCATTTGCACCACACTAGCTCAGTATAGGGTGGACAATTAACGTCAGAGAAATCAGAGTGGTGCATGGTATAATGTTCATCCTTGCAGCTGGTACTGAGGTGTCCATGAATCATCAATATTGATGCCATAGACACATGGTAACAACAGGGGAAAATGTATCTTGGTCAAGGCTGATATTGATGACCAACGCTTCACATCAACAGTTTGGTTGCAACAGCCCAATACTGTTCCGCAGTAGGCTTTGGGCCATCACAGAGATTGACACATTGTAGGTGCCTGTCCAAGCCTGTGCACAGGCATTCGCACCAGCATGGCAAACTGACCAAAAATATACCTTTGATGGTGACCTTAAAACACTTCCAAAAACGCTCCTTAATGCCAAGGTCATTCGGAATTTGGGCTTAAAATGTGTTCAAGGCACACAGCATGCTAATGCTCATTTGTCAAAGTGTAATCATACCATTACAAACACAAAGCGCATCTGCATTCATCCGAAAACATAGAAAAACAAATAATGAGGGAATCATGTCAGAAATGGTGCAAGCAAGCTCCATCAGTGAAAAAGACTAGCAACCAATGCACCTCAACAAAAGCAAAAGCACAGTGGTCAGTGTGTGATAGCGATCCTGCCAGTGGTATGCAGCAAGCAAGAATATCCATAGCATGGTTGGCATCTCACCAACAGTGTCCAGTCTGCGGGCAATGACTCTTGGACCTGCAGGCCCATGGATTTTCGGAACCTTATTATTACGCTGCACAAACATGATTCACCTTATCTTCAAATGCTGCTGTGCATTTGCACCACACTAGCTCAGTATAGGGTGGACAATTAACATCAGAGAAATCAGAGTGGTGCATGGTATAATGTTCATCCTTGCAGCTGGTACTGAGGTGTCCATGAATCATCAATATTGATGCCATAGACACATGGTAACAACACGGGAAAATATTTCTTGGTCAAGGCTGATATTGATGACCAACGCTTCACATCACCAGTTTGGTTGCAACAGCCCAATACTGTTCCGCAGTAGGCATTGGGCCATCACAGAGATTGACACATTGTAGGTGCCTGTCCAACCCTGTGCACAGGCATTCGCACCAGCATGGCAAACTGACCAAAAATATACCTTTGATGGTGACCTTAAAACACTTCCAAAAACGCTCCATAATGCCAAGGTCATTCGGAATTTGGGCTTAAAATGTGTTCAAGGCACACAGCATGCTGGTGCTCATTTGTCAAAGTGTAATCATACCATTACAAACACAAAGCGCATCTGCATTCATCCGAAAACATAGAAAAACAAATAATGTAGGTGTTATGTCAGAAATGGTGCAAGCAAGCTCCATCAGTGAAAAAGACTAGCAACAAACAAAAGCAAAAGCACAGTGGTCAGTGTGTTATATCCATCCTGCCAGTGGTATGCAGCAAGCAACAGTATCCATAGCATGGTAGGCATCACACCAACAGTGTCCAGTCTGCGGGCAATGACTCTTGGACCTGCAGGCCCATGGATTTTCGGAACCTTATTTACGCTGCACAAACATGATTCACCTTATCTTCAAATGCTGCTGTGCATTTGCACCACACTAGCTCAGTATAGGGTGGACAATTAACATCAGAGAAATCAGAGTGGTGCATGGTATAATGTTCATCCTTGCAGCTGGTACTGAGGTGTCCATGAATCATCAATATTGATGCCATAGACACATGGTAACAACAGGGGAAAATATTTCTTGGTCAAGGCTGATATTGATGACAGTTTCCCAACACTTCACATCAACAGTTTGGTTGCAACAGCCCAATACTGTTCCGCAGTAGGCATTGGGCCATCACAGAGATTGACACATTGCAGGTGCCTGTCCAACCCTGTGCACAGGCATTCGCACCAGCATGGCAAACTGACCAAAAATATACCTTTGATGGTGACCTTAAAACACTTCCAAAAACACTCCATAATGCCAAAGTCATTCGGAATTTGGGCTTAAAATGTGTTCAAGGCACACAGCATGCTGGTGCTCATTTTTCAAAGTGTAATCATACCATTACAAACACAAAGCGCATCTGCATTCATCCGAAAACATAAAAAAACAAATAATGAGGGTATCATGTCGGAAATGGTGCAAGCAAGCTCCATCAGTGAAAAAGACTAGCAACCAATGCACCTCAACAAAAGCGAACAAAAGCAAAAACACAGTGGTCAGTGTGTTATATCCATCCTGCCAGTGGTATGCAGCAAGCAAGAATATCCATAGCATGGTAGGCATCACACCAACAGTGTCCAGTCTGCGGGCAATGACTCTTGGACCTGCAGGCCCATGGATTTTCGGAACCTTATTTACGCTGCACAAACATGATTCACCTTATCTTCAAATGCTGCTGTGCATTTGCACCACACTAGCTCAGTACAGGGTGGACAATTAACATCAGAGAAATCAGAGTGGTGCATGGTATAATGTTCATCCTTGCAGCTGGTACTGAGGTGCCCATGAATCACCAATATGCATGCCCCCAGGCATTGTACAAACTGGAAAAAAATTACACCAGTCAAAACTGATATTAATGCAAAGTTACCAACGCAACACATCAATGGTGGTGGAGGAATCACACAGTTCTTACACTACAGCATCAGCGCCCACAGTAAACAGTAGCCAGATACCACTAGGACACAAAGTGTAGTTTCCTCAAATCATGGGATGACCTTCAGACATTCAGGCGCAGCACCTTACTTCACTTACTCCATTTACCATGCACCAAGCACCAACTTCATGTTGCTGAATCCTGCTTCAATCCCAAAAGCAGGGGTGTGTGCAAGTACAAACTTGGCAGCACGAAAAGCAAAAGATGATTCACAATACAATGTTGTTCATGCAGCTGCCACTGAAGCAGTATTTCTGCCACTCAAGAGGAAGTAGGCCTTGACCAAAGCTTATATAATGGTAATCTCTCAATGGTTGGCATCAACAATTTGAATATTGTGAATATGTCAACGTGCGCCCTCTTCGTTTAGCTGCAACAGCTCCATTCCATTCCACACCGAATTCGGCACAGTGTATGCGCCTGTGCAAGCATTTCAGGCCAGGCGTTGGAAGATACCTTACATACCGTACAAGAACAATGCCAACAAGCCCCACCCAACCCGACGCGACCCGTTTTTGAGCATGCACTGGAAAATGTCTTCTGTGTTGTTGACAGGCAGTACAACTTTGCAATTGGTTTCAATTCCACCTCGTGTGCCAACTTTTGGGCCCAGTGCGTGCTTGATCTTGGCAAAACAACCACTTGGCATCAATTTGCTGCTATGTGTGGTCTGCTGTGCATATGCGCGTGACGCCTGCTAAAAACTCAAAAAAAATTGTAGAACCCTGCAGATACCTTCCATGCAGGTGTAACTCTACATCCACCGCATGCAACTTGTAGCACTGGGGATACCTTCACTGTTGCCGCTTTTTTTGTCCTTCAGCAACTTCAGAGATGTGATGGTGCCACAGGTAGACATGAGGCTGCGGAAATCTGCCTCGCTGTAACTCAGGGGCAAGTTGCCAACCCAAACGTTGGTGCCTGAGCAAGCAATGGGGAATGATGCAGGGTTCAAGTTCGCATTGACTTTGCAAAGCAAAATTGACCTCAGAGAGCATTTGGGGGCCATAATCCCATACACGGTGCCTTGGGTTTGAGGTTTGCTTGGGCAAAAGATCACAAATCACAAACCGGCAATGAAATGCCCTGCCAACTGCACTGGTAGAATTGTTGCACATACGCACAAACCCATGCTGGATATTATTCCCACCTGGCCCCTGCCCTTGCAGTGAATTCTGGTGAAACGCACGTTTCTGCCCCATTTTGCACTTTGCCAGACTTGAATTGGACCACCCATGTCTCATACCTCTACCAGATAGCTTGCCTTTATTGAGGCCTTCACGCCTTCATGGCCCACTCCCTTGTGGCGTACCTAACTGTTGACCACATTGGCAACTCCCTCTGCTGAACGAGGCCCCAGTGCCCCTCTGATCCAGGCCATCAGTGTGGGGACATGAGCAGTCTTTTCCACCTCCCCATCCAGTCTCCCACTGGCTCATCAAAGCATTGCCCCACTCGCCCTGGTTCCCCAGGGTTCCCCAGGTTTGTCCCATTTTCCCACCAGCCACACACGGCAACCACGTGCCAGATCCTGGCATTCAAGGTTCACCAGGAGGATGAAAGGACATGGACACATGGTGTGTACGCAACTCAGCAGCTGCAGAGCACGAAACCACAGCCACCTCAAAAGGAGTTTTCGTGTGCCCACAGATAATCTGCCTGAAGCACACAGCAAGGGGTGCCGCTACCCATGCCCTGCTGTATGCAATCCCCGGCCACCACCACAGGAAGGTTCACGGTAGCTCTTTTGCTCAGCTGGCTGGGGGCTGCAACAGTGTTTAGCCCCAACTGGGTTCTGTAAAGGAGATTTGGCCCCACCTTTGTTCTGCAAAGGAGGTTAGTCTTTGTCGTCCCCCAACATATGCCGAATAATGGATTCCATAGGCATGCACCAGCAGGTGGGGCCAGGAGGACATTGAAGCAAACCTGCCTGATTCCCTGGAGCTTTCATGCCAGGCAGGACAGCAACACTGGGCATTGGGTGGGAAATGGAAGAATGGGGCCCAGAGCGGTTGGCGAGCTGCACAATCAGTCTTTGGTCCTGTAACAAAGGATACATGAAATGCTTAGGAGGCTGCAGTCTGTTCAAGGGAGATGGGGAGCTGGACCTGAACTTTGACCTGAACAAAGCCCCAAGCGCATGATGCTATTTGCGATGTCTTGATGAAAAAGGGTTTTCATGTGCAGGACACAAAATCACTGCCATCTAATAGCTCAATTCTTTCGAACAATGATAACTAACGCGGTGGCAACACCGCCCATTTCTTGCACGACCCCCCTCCCCGTCCACACCTTGAGATGTGATGAGGGTGTGTATTGGGAGGGGGATTGAGGGCAATGCATTCTGCACTATGCGCACCGAGGTACCAGGTTGAGGTTTGACGGGAGCAACGTTCGCTTCCGATTGACTGAATGTCCCATAGACAATTTCAGCCCTTAGTCCAATAGTGACAGTAACACACAATTGCTCATGTCCCCTTCTTGGTTGGGGTGCTCCATGATCGTATGTACATTCAGTTTGCACTGCAGCTGCACAGTGGGCGCTGCATCGTGTTTGCCTGGTCACTGGTGTCCAGCACCTGAGCCCATTCTTGGAGCACTCGTTGTAGGCGAGCTATATACTACCACATCCACTGTCTTCGGGCTGCCGCGCATGGCACTTATTCGGCCTTACCCGTGGCAGTGACAGATTAAGGTTCGAGGGGGGGGGGGGACTTCGTGCATACGATCCCATACCATGGGGGCGCAGCAAACGACGCGCCCCTCATTTCGGGTGACTTTGCTGTGACCAACCTCAAAACCACCCAACAACCTGCAGAGGTGGGGGGCACCTGCAAATACACAATGTACATGGACAATCATCACAACTAAGAATGGCAGCTATTGCAGGGTCTTTAGGGGGTTGCAGGGGCAAGTGTAACTGTCTAGACCTTAGCCACACATTTTCCATCGCCTTGAGAAACCTTCAAACAGACCAGAAAATTGCCACCCTACCAGCCAAATCGGCGCCAAAACCATAGACATCCATATGTACTGCAACCGCAGATTAATATTGACTCTCCAGACCAGTGCCTCTCCATGTCCCTTGTGTGCCATCCCTTGCTTCGCTTTTTTGGGGGCGCGGAGGGCGTACGTGAATTCCCTTGGGCTTTCAATATAGTCCGGAGTGTACACTGAAAGAGGAGACGGGGGGGAAGGTTTCTTGAATGGGCCCCCATTTCATGCCCCCTTTACAACCTCTTCGAAATCATTTCCTTGTGTAAAATCCGTGACCACTGCAACTTTTTATGACTTCAGGTCTTAAAGGAACGTGCAAGGTCTGTCCACACCCTTTCGCCTGAAATATGTGCATCACATACCCCCTCAATCTGGGCATCATGCATCTGTTGTACTGCGACTGCTGCAGCTGCAACCTCCTCAAACAATACCAGCCCGCAAGTACCCTTTGCTCGCTGGATCACTTTACAAGAGCTGACAGCACCACATCGAGAGAACAGCTCAGATAAAGACGTCTCAGAGGTGCCAGTAGGCAGGTTGCCCACCCACACATTCCTCATTGACATTTGTTTCGTCGTCTGGAGAGGCAAAGGAATAAATGACCAGTTAGGCACCTTGAAATGAGTTGGAAAAACAGGCTAGGGAATGCACAAAAAATAAGTGCAGCTTCATCATCCTAATCTCAACTGGGAAAATGATAAAAACCTTCACTAGTGACCTAACTCTACACAATCAGTTGCCAAAAAATGTCCCAAAGTACCGGTCAATTGCTGCCTGTTGATTTTCAAACGCTGTCTTTAACATGCTAACTGCCGTGTGGGGAGCGCAATGAGTCAACCACCGACCTGAATGGTGCTGAAAGTAGCTCCTATCCATGGTGAGGACCCAAGGCCGACGGCTGCCCAACAAGAAAAAAACAATCAAGGTCCAGCCTCAGGTGACTTAATTTTTTGTTTTGGGTCATCCGCCAGTCCTGAAAGTGCCCCCATTAGGGAGCAGAATCATGGCTATGCCATGGTTTGTAATGGTTTGACATGCTGGGCTGTTCAGGATGTTTGACAAAACAGTCCCCAAATTCCCAATAGAGGTATAAACAACCATCAGGGCATGCCATGTGGCCACACATCTATTGATAGACACACCATTCCATTATGTATATCCTTCATACCATTCAAAATTTCATCATCCTTGACCCAAGTCCTCATCTTCAGCTTCTTCGACATTCCACGTGCATTGGCTCATTCCCCATAACCTTGCATTCATTCTTCAGCCTACCTCAAGCTGGTGGGGATCTGTGGGTGCGGGCCGCAAACACACTTCAACAAACATAGAGCGGGTCTACAGCAGGGCAATAGCGTTCTCGAACCGTAGATGCTCAGTCCCGTTAGAGTCTTTGCTCCTGAGTCTTTGCTATGCACAGCAAGCTCATCAATACGTACAAGCCTCATTCCTATCCGTCCCTCCCAGGGTCAGGTCATTACAATGACATATCGGACTCCGTGCTCCCCATGGAGACGGTTTCAGCAACGCGTGTGACAAACTCATCGTCGTCCATAAAATAAAGTTCACAAGCCACTGACTGGTCGTCAGTGGACGAAGCGTCCTGCGTGGGTGACTCAATTAGCTGTAGCCCCAGCGACGTGAGTGCCCTTGAAGCTCCCGCCGGCGTATAGAAATCGAGCTCCAAATCAAACTGAAGCTATCGTGATGGGGAGGGAAGTACCCCCCCTTGGGCTGCTGGTGTGACTTGTGACAAAGTCGGGTCTGCATCACACATTACAGGTGTCATTTCAACACTGAACCGCAGAACAAAGCCAGCGTCCATCGGGGGTGGCGGCGAGGCTGCGACAGGTGTGTGCAGCAACTGTTGCTTTCGACCCGCCTTTGCAGAAAGAGGTGAGGATTTTCGCCCCAGTTCGGCTAGGGCATCCGCTCTTTCATTACCTTCCACCTGTACATGGTTGGGGACTTTTATCCACTCGTAACTAGCTGTTGCATTATCAAGCAACTCAAGGAGCTCAATCCAAAGATCTACATTCAAAACTGGCCCCTTACTGATGACCCATTGTTGGGCTCGCCACCTGATGGCTGCCCCTTGTAAACCTCCAAAAACATATGAAGAATCCGTGGCCACTTCACAGGTTACTGCACGTGTGGAGGTTCGTTTGATCTATGGCTATGGCCGCCAACTCCTGTTTGTGTTCGTCCTTGCGCCGACGTTTGAGGTTTCTGTGCTCCCCATTCTCTGCAGACTCAACATATACAATGTCGGGTCCCGTGACCACCCCTTGGTTTTTGAAGTGAACCAACCTGTCATGAAATAACTGCAAAACGTAAGAGAACTCTAAGAGAAGAGGTGAATTTGATACAAATGGTGAGTAAGGCATCAAGGGTGGGCACACCCCCTGTTCTGTACGTGTTGCGCAGGGTCCAGTGAGCCGCAAGGGCTGCCCACTGCGCTATCCCCTAGGGGCTTTTGAACGAATGAATTGTTGGAATGCTGCCACACTGATACTGGCGTTTCTGGACCTGCAATGGTTTTTTTCAGGGTGGCAAAAATGACTTTATGGAACAAGCAATCTGTCAACGCATGTTGTATCGTCTCCACTACACCGCACAGCGGACAAGAGGAATCCTGGGTCCAAGGGTTCATTCTTTCTGCCACTCTTAATTTTTTCCATAATGCTTCCCGAGGCCGCTAACTAGACTGAGAGACTGAGGGCCTAGACCAGTCTGTAGGCTGTACTCGAAGAAAAGCGTTCAGTCCATTACTGTAAACTTGTCGCCAAGTGGGACCTACCTTGCACAGCAGGTCGTCTCAGGGCAAACCCTCTACAAACATATGCTTGACCTGCGTAAGGCCCTGGCGAATCAGTGCTGGGCAATAATACGTGAGTTGCTTATCGTTTGAAGGGTGGCCGAGTGCCACAACGGGAGATCCCCCATTGCTGTGTAATCCCCCAACCCATCGATTACATAACGACGTGAAATGGAAAAGGAATTTAAAGTTGTACTGCATGCATGAAGCCAAAGGTCTTGTATGGGACCGGCCCCATCGGGAGGTATGGGAGTGCCCAGGCATTTAGGCACACTCCATAAGTATGGCACTACCTTCGTAATCCCGTCACCAAAAGTTGCGAGAATATTTCAGGGGATTGCAGTAGTTTATGAAATGGCAGCCCAAACTGGGCATGCAGCCATGTTTTGGGGGTGGGGTGCAGGTACCCTCCCAGGTCTTTAGGCTGAGCTACGTTGTCCAGCGTGATGCCCCAGATATCTATCCCCAGGGCTGTGTGGTATACGTGCCTTAGGGCTTGGATTGTGATATCCAACGGATAATATGCCCTGGCTGTAGGCAGACACATGGTAAAATCCACGTTTTAAGCAACAGTATTCACTCACCCATGGAGAGGTTGTATGCAGTGATGCAATTTGCTTGCCTCTGGGCTTCCCCCAGAGGAAATGCAAAGGCAGAATTTGATGTCACGTTTCCCATACGGACACCCAGATATTTCACTGACTCTACAATTGGGATGCCCCTCAGGAGTCGTTTGTCTATGGTCACTTCAATGTGATTTTTTTTCAGCGTGGGTCAACACACCTTTAATCACAATCCCACATTTGATAAGATTGAGCATCTAGCCTGAGAACTTAGCAAAAACGTTCATTGCTGCCTGTACCCTATCTCGTAAGGTGACCAGATTTGTACCTTCGATGATGGAACATAAATCGTCTGCGTACATGAATGATGTTAATCCTTGCACAGTGGACAACAGGTGTAACACAAAAGAGACAAAAGGAAAACAGGACTGGCGAGAAGGGATCACCTTGCCCTATGCCCGCCTTGGGGAGGTAGCTCACCTCCCTCACCACGCCCCTGCCCACGCAAAATTGGTATGGCGCCCGTAAAGTGGCCAGCACGAACTTAACATATCCGATTGGCGACTCTGTGGGCTGCGGCACTGCTTGAATGAATGCATGGCTGAGGGTTGGGAACGCATTTGAGAAGTCAAAACTTACCATCAGGCACTGTTCCGACAGCTCAAAGTGGCTGCGAACCCCCCATATGTGATTTATAATTTGCCTGCCTTTCACACAGCCCACATGGCGGCTGTGCATTAGTTGCTAGAAAATTTGTTCAATCTGAATACATTGAATCGTCATGAGCCATTTTTTCTTCACTTTGTGCAAGGCAATCGGGCGCAGCTTTGAAATCATACAAGTACCGGCCACTTTTGGGGTACCATTAATTATCCCCAGACCCCAATCTTCAAAAAGGTGCCGGTCGTAAACCAGTGTGTTGCAATCTTGAACATTGCTGGCGAGAACGCGTCTGAGAATTGCTTATATATTCTGGCACCTGTTCCATCATCTCCTCGTGATACATTATTGTGTAGCCTGTCGAAACAAAGCCTCGTCCACCAATTCCTGTGTGAGTGGTTTGAACAGTGCTCTGGCCATAGTGTTAAAGTTGGCGGGCAATGGTAAAGAATGCCGAAAGTGTGTACATTCCTCTACCGACATCAATCCCTCTTTGGACACCCCCTCCCAATGATCCCTCAAGGTTGTGGCTATCTTTAAGGGCTGGGTGAGCTGCGATCCACTCTTGTCTCGCACTGCTCCCAGCCTTCTCTGACACTGTAGTTCTTCCATGAGTTTATTGATCTGCCTATGTCTGTCTATGCCTGACTGAGTTCTCATGCCCTCACCTCCCCAAATTCCTGTCAGCTTGCCAACTAGGAGAGTACCTGTTTTATCGCGACGTTCCTTCTCATAGAGGGCAACAAGCAGTGAGTATGTTGCTGCCTCTGTCGGTGAATTGTGCCCTTTGGTTTTGAGG
Source organism: Eutreptiella sp. 'Long Island Sound 2002' (assembly GCA_964036045.1). Classification (NCBI taxonomy): domain Eukaryota; phylum Euglenozoa; class Euglenophyceae; order Eutreptiales; family Eutreptiaceae; genus Eutreptiella; species Eutreptiella sp. 'Long Island Sound 2002'. Next base: position 67,473,952 of record OZ038388.1, on the reverse strand, counting down.
TACGCCCAGGCCTGCGGGCACACCTTGTGCTTTGTGGACGTGAGCACTCGACCCATGATGTTGAATTCCTGTGGGGGGGCCACCTCACGATGAAATGCGGTTGCTTCTGTACGTATGATGTTGGTGGCTATGTTCCACCAATCTTTGGGTGCTGCCTCAATGGAAGCAATGGCCCTTGAAACACGGGCCACACACTGTTCATCACTTAAAACCTTCAAAGCATCTAAACCTGGGTAGTGTGTCATCGAAAGTCGGGGGGGTGCAGGTGACATGGACTACCTTGTGGTCAACCCTGGCCACGAACACCGTGTAGGCCGCGGACAGATTGTCCCTGAGCGCCGGGGTTGCCTGCACGCGGTCTATCCTACGTAAGTTTTTCGGCTCCGACAACAACTCTTCGTCTTCATCGTCGGTGTCCGACAACTCTTCATCCCCCACCCCAAATCCATAGGTGTAACACTCTGGGGGGTCCTGTCTGTCCGAGGGGTTTGCATGTACACATATATACGCATCATCCAAGTGCACCTTCTGCAGAATCTGTGTTTCCGCCTCTCTCGCTTCTAGTATAGCTTTGTTTTTATCCTCGAAAACACGGCATGAGTCTCTAGACGGCACAATAAGTGAATTGTGGTCCGCCAGAAGGATCTTCTCCTTACATGGTACAATCAGAAGCACGTTCAGGAGTTCCCTCCACTGTGTACCTCTTTTTCCTGGGCTATGTGAGAAATGTGCAGAGGTGACGCAAACCTGCTGTCCCTCCGAGTTGAGGACCATGCAAACCAAGATGTGTGGTCCCTGCGCCCAAGAAATTGGATAGTAATTCATACCCTACATTGGAAAGGAATGTCTATACTTCCTGATGCTCGTTCTGTTTGCTGAGTTGCACACTGAAGTGTGGCTCTTGGATGCCCACAATATCCAGGTTTTTCGCCACGACATGGCGACCAATTCCCGATACTTTAGTACCATCTTACTCCCTTTTTTTAATTTTTGTCCGCATGCCATTGATGTTCAGGGTCATCAGTGATAATGACCCGAATAATGGGAGTGCCTCCGGCTCTTCATTTACCCTTGACATTGCCCTGGGCTGTGTAGGTGGATTTCCCCTTGTTCCCTATAGCGACCTGTGGGGAGTCTCTGCTCCGCTTATCTCGCAACTTGGGGCGTTGCTCTGGTCTTTCTGAGTTGTACTGTTGCAATGACATAATGAAAATCGGAGATTTGCGCTTGGGGTCACGCAGCAGTGTCCCATTGAGGTCCTTCAGCCCGGATCCAGTCAGCGTCCAAGCAGAAAGACTATTGTCCCTTGGCGTCCACGAGAGGCTGCATGCGGGGTGTACTTTTCTGCCTTTGGCAGACAGCATTGAAATTATATCCGGGTCCTCGAGCCACCCTCGAACCATGGGATTCCACAGATGCTGTGGACCTCGATGAGGATGACCCATCTGAGTCTGACCCATCCAGAAAATCAGACATTGGTTCCCCTGTTCTTTCATTTTGAATGTTAAAGCCCAATGTTTCGAGCTCATACTTTACTTTGGTGAGCCAAGCGTGTGCGAAAGAGGTATCTTTGATACCTACTCTGATCTTTGTGCTTCCTGCCAGCTGAACCGAGAAAAAACACTTCCCCTGCAGGTGATGGTGTAGAGAGCTATAGATAGTGTGCCACATGTATGGACCCAGTGCTTGCCTAACTGTTTGTTTGGGCACTCATCGCCTCCCCGAGGATTTCCTCCTCTCCCAATACCGCAAAGAAGCAGCCTTTGTAGGCTTTTATTAATTTTGCAGTTTCACTGTCTGTGAGAGGGCGCCGTACAATTCTGGCCCCTTTCACTGTGCGATGCAGATTAGACGCACATTGGGCCCCCTTAGGACCCATTCCGGGAACAATGCCGGGAATCGCCCGGTCTTCAGCCACCACAGCAAATGTGGGGTGTTCAAAGTCTGGAACTGCAATCTCCATTTGCACAGCACCCACGCCAGGTCCTGGGAGCTTCCTGATCTGATAATCAAGAGCAAGGCAATTCTTTTCGCCCCGTCTTGACGACGTTACAACAAATCCATGCAAGGGAGGTCACCCCATAGTTTGCAGGGGGCGATTAAGTTTATGCAGATCATTGATGTGCCAGGGCACTGCTGATTCAATTTGAGGCCCTGCACTACGAAACAGGGCTTTGTCCTCTTCTAGCAGAACCAGCAGATCCAACCTATCAACTCTAGTGACCTGTAACAGGTTTTTTGACACATCTTTCAAGTGTGCCAGGTCCGTAAAGTTGACCACAAGAATCGCACCCATGTTGTCATCTGGGAGAGCCTTGATGACTATATCTTCTGTCATATCCTTTAACCTAACCTGAAGGGTTTGTTGTCCCCAGGGGTGAGGTGTGTTTCTTCTTGGAGGATTATTGCCATATCCTCCCATTTGTAAAGAAAGCAAAGCATTTCCTGTTCGGTGTCTGTAAGTAAGTGTCTGTAAGTGCAGGCATAGTCGCCGGCTCCCTTGCCCTTTCTTCTTGTTTTCTTGATTGCATCACATTTTCCACAATGTGTTTCGAAAAAGCCCCCCCCCTTTTGCTTGGGGGGGGGGGGTTCGCTAGGTTCCTTTGACTTGTCCTCGCGCTGAGGCTCTGGCACCTGGGGGGGGGGGTGAGGTTCTCCCCCCTGATTGCCTTTTTTGATGAGCTTCGATAGCCTCTTTCTGAGAGAGAAGGTCCTTTTTTTTTACTGACTCCAAAAGGTCAAAGAGTACTCAAGACTGTGCTTGGGAAAGTGGGCGTTTCCAGCATATGATACAGTGGATCCCCGCAACGCGGGGCACATGGCAAAGAGCCAAAGTTCACATGCGTGTACAAGAGGGCTCTCTGATGCGGTAGGCAAACCGACACGCTGTATGGCAAGCCTATAATGCGTAAGATTTGAGGGGGTTAAGATATGCTCGATCACGTGTGTGCCATTCCCCACAAGTCCTCAAGAGTGACAAGCTTTCGTCGCTTTGCGGGAGCCATGTCTGGTGGCGGGCATTGGCCCAGGATGCCGGGCCTTGTGCGGCACTGGTGTTTAGGCATAGGCGACTCCACGCGGTGGCGGCGATAGCCTCTTTCTCAGAGAGAAGATCCCTCTGTTGCTGTATGATGGTGTTCTTCTGGTCATCTAGGACCGCCTGCAACTAAGGTGCTGGTGAAGCCAGCACTCGCAGCACGATGTCCTGAGCATTCAGCATTTGTTGTGAGAGTTGGAGTTCTTTAGTGGTGGCGTCGGCAGCAATGGCACCCATCTTCTAAGAGACCTCTTGGAGTTGTTCTTCGAGTCGCATCACATTGCCTCTGGCTTGACTTAGCGGCTGTTCCTCATCAATGGCCATTACCTCAGTTACTTTGTTGACAGCTTGCAAAATGATTTTTGCTTTTGTGGCCTCGTCCTGCAAGACCTTCCTCTGTTCAGTAGTGGACACGTTCTTGATTCGCTTCACCCTCCCTCTGGATTGTTGGAAGTGCTCCGCTAGTTGCGTCGTGTGATGATTCGCAGCCAGCTCCAGTATGTTGTTTTCATGATCGGAAGCATTAAAAGAGAGTTGCACTGCCAAGAGAAGACCTTGTGTCGCTGGTTGACTCATGCTGGAAGTAGTGGGGATTGCCTCCCACTAATATTGGGTGAAGGAGAGACACACAATCTGGTCACCTCGTCAAGGATGATCAAGAGTTAAACCAAGAGCCGTTCCAAGGCGTAAAAGATGATAAGGAACTATGGATCCTCGGCAGGACCTCGGAGTTCCAAGAACAGTTTAACCGGCTTCCAGTAATCCCAAACTGTTCACGCTAGGTTGCGTGCACCCTGTCGAAGGAGTTGTAACTCCACTCGGAAGCGGTCGTAGGGTTGTTGCGACTCCTGTGCTGCGAAAGTAGAGACCCTGCTGTCTACAGGGCCTCTGTCTACTAGGGGGCAGCTCACGCGCTTGAGCTCTCCCTAAGTTTCGTGCTTAGCAAACATACAGCAAGCCAAACAATAACCTTGAGACTCCGACCGTGCAGCCTTTGCGGGGACGTCCCCCGGGCAAGTCCGGCGCGAATGGCATAAAAAAAATAGACACTCAGGCGCCGGGGGCCATGAAGCAACGGATACTTGGCTACCGAACGCCCCCGTGTCACAGGCGACCGGTCATTGCCACGCAAAGTTCAGTTCTTCGTATTGTGCAGGTGCCGGGGGGGGGGGGGGTCCTCGAAGAGGTTGCCTCAGACGCTGGACAGAGCCCGCACACGGGGAGGGGCAGGACGAGGTAGCAGGGCTGCTACCAGGGCTCGGACCTGGGCAACAGACCCCAGGGGGAGGTGGAGAGGCAGTCAGTACCTCCCCGCACGGCCTCCCGGCACCCTAGAGCCTAGGTTGCCGCCCCCTGAGGCGGTCACACAGCGTGTGCTACCAGCAGCATGATCGGGTGCGGGGCTGGCTGCTGAGCCGGGGGCCAGGGCGAGCCCTGAGGGGAGCCCTGGGGTGGAAACGCTAGGGGCGGCGGGAATGCCGCAGGTGGAGGAGACATGGGCGCTAGGGCTTGGGGTTGCCGCCCTACTGGGGCTGCAGCGGCGGCGGCTGCACTTTCGCCTTTTTCTTGGGGGGCTGGCCTTGCTCCGGAGGCAGGGATAAGAGGGAGCCATCGGTGCGGTGGGACAGCAGCGTCACGGACACGTACCCGGCTGCCATCATCACGGACATCAGCACGCGGGTCTAGTCTCTTGCGAACGCGCGCCACACCGCCTTGAAGCAGGGGACGTAGCCGTACCCGCGTTGGAGACTATGCGCCGGGAGGTACTTGCTGGCCCCCACGTGGGCTCGCAGGGCGTCCTTGACCGCGGCGGTCGTCATGGTCTCGGGGTTGAGGCCGGAGAATTCAATGATTAACTGGCGGGATGCGGGGGATCCTACCCGTGCCTCAGGGGCGGGGGCCGGGGTCGGGTACGCCGCCTGCTAGCTCGGGTGACTGTTGGCCAGCCAATTGCCATTTTGGAACTATTTAGGTATATCGCAGGGAACACTGCAACTTGACGCATAATTTCACATATACTTTTCCCTCCATCTTTGAGCAAGCTGAACCCACCCAAATTTGCTCGCGACAAAAATGGAAACTTCTTTGAGCGGCGCACTGCACGTCCGTGTTGACAAAATCAGTTCCAGCGAGTTGGCCAGCCAATTGCCATTTTGGCACTATTTGGGTATGTTGCCGGGAACACCCCAGCTTGACCCATAATTTCAGACATACTTGTTCCTCCATCTTTAAGGAGGCCGCACCCACCTAAATTTGCTCCCAATTGTTGATGAAATCAGTTCCAACCCGTTGGCCAGCCAATTGCCATTTCGGCACTATTTGGGTATATCGCAAGGAACACCCCAGCTTGAGGCATAATTTCAGACATACTTGTTCCTCCTTTTTTGAGGAAGCCGATCGCACCCAAATTCACTCCAGGCGAAAAAGGGAACTTCTTTGAGCATCGCGCTGCATGCGCGTGTTGACAAAAACAGTTTCGGCCAGTTGGCCAGCCCATTGCCATTTTGGCACCATTGGGGTACATCGCAACGAACACCCCAACTTGACCCATAATTTCAAGTATACTTTTCCCTGCATCTTTGAGCAAGCCGAACCCACCCAAATTTGCTCCCGACAAAAATGGGAGCTTCGTTGCATGTTGCGCTGCACGCGTGTGTTGACGAAATCAGTTGGCCAGCCAAGTGCCATTTTGGCACCATTTGGATATATCACAGGGAACACCGCAGCTTGGCCCATAACTTCAAATGTACTTTTTCCGCCATTTGTAAGCAAGCCAGAACCACCGAAATTTGCTCGTGATGATTCCCACATAGAATAGCCATCAACACAATTTCTAAATTATTGTTGTGTGAACACCTTTTTGTGGACATCTCATCTCACCCAAATTTGCCACATCCTTGGCCACACTGTCCGATAGTTTGCTGCTGCTGTCTAGTTGGTGCAAAATGACTGTGCCTTGGTTGCATTGTGGGTAGCTGATTTCGTAGCTATGCAGCGGCTGCTGCGTGCTGCTGCTGCAACTACCCGGCAACAAGAGGCATTGTTTGGCTGGTGACAAATGGGGGTACCCATGTGTTTGTGTGTAGGCAGACATCATTTATTGGCGGGGGGGGGGTGCAGCGAGGGTTTGAGGCAACCACCCACCCAAGATCAGGAACCCACACAGAACCCCCCCTCCCCTAATACAAATATTTGAGGGGGGGTTAAAGGCGCTCTCCCATAGTTGAATGGCACCCCAGCCGCAACTTCCGGTGAGGTGATGCTACCACAGCTGCCGAAGCACATCGGCCCGCCTTTTTTTTTCTTTCACTTTTGTACCCTCGCCCCCCCCCCGTGTCCAAAAATTAAAAAAAAAAGTAGAAAAGTACAAAACCCATCAAAAAAGTCAGAAAAGCACCCTCGTCCCCCATATCCACTCCCCCTTTGTCCATCCCACCCATCCCCGGACCGTCACTAGCTAGTTCCTGAAAAAATCATGTCAGTGTCATATTGCACAGGACTGCGCAACTGTGAGACCTCGTCGTCAGAGCTCATGTGCACGTCTTTTGTTTCGCACTTGTTGGATACTGCCTATTTACGTGATGAAGGAGTCCACTCCTCATCAGATTCTGACTCTGCAGGGTCCAGCTATGATGAAGATGGTGGTGCTGAAGACGGATCCAACTTCGATGGGTCCACCTCTAGTGGAGCCGCCTCAGACAGGCCTAAGTCTGTGCATTCTAGTGGCAGTGATGGTGTACACACTGTTTCAGAAGATCAGGTGATCAACAGTGATGGGGAGGTGGCTGAGGAGGGAGGTTGTCCTACGGGGACAGTGAAATGGACAGTGACAGTGAAGTGGGTTGGGGACCCTGAGGGTTAGGCCACACCTTTGGGGACAAATGGTATTTCACCCGGGACATCCCGGAGGAAAAGTGGATCCCAAAAAAGCTGGAGGCACCAACAGTTGCCAAACCTGCACCCAAACCTGCACCCAAACGTGGAAAGCAGCCTACAGCAAAGCTGCAGCCAGTTCATCCATCCCTGTCGCTGATGGGGAAGATGCGCAGTTGTTCAAGACTATGTGAGCGGAAGTTTTACACTGTCCCCATTCAGAAGAAGGGGCAGGCAGAAAACTGATGAATGGATGCATTGCATGGAGAATTTTGCTTACTTGCATTATGTGCATGGCACCATCACCATCTACGCATGTCAGTGTGTGTCAAAGAGCCTTGGGCGACCTACAAGCAACTGACCGGCCATGAATTGGGCATAGTATGCGCCAGTAAAGGGTTGGTAGGGAGTGGTGTCCATCCCCCCCCCCCCCAGGGGGGGGGGTCACTTGGCAACAGTCTCCGCCCCCCCCCCCCCCGGGTGGGGGGGACTTTGGGCGGCCAAAGTGTGAGATCTGTGGGTGCCTGGAAACTGTGGCACAGGTCGTGTCAGCGTGTCAGTATCTATCCTTTGCGGCGAATACCATACTCAAAGCCTTTGGGCTGGTAAGAGATGACGGGGGGGTCCTGGCGCTGCAACACATTGTTCTGACCCATCCGGCACTGTCTCTATCCACGACTCAGGGACTGACCCTCTGGGCGGTGGTATGAGCTTCTGTTCGAGCTTCTTGGGTACTCCAACCCACAGCGGTACTGGCCAGGTTGCATGGCAAAACAAAACCAAAGAATGAGGTCTTCAGGAAAGGGACGCCAGCACAAAGGGGTACCCCCACTAACATTAAGGTGGGGGGCCTAGACTGCAGACCCACCCACCTATAATTATAAGAGGGGGGGGTCCCAATCTTTGGATCCACTCACCCAGGCTGGGGCACCCACCCAGACCCCTCCACCTTCCGTATTAATTCCTTACAAACTACGTGTGGCGCCATGTCATGGTGATGGGCGATGGCAGCGGGTGGTCGGATGGCAGTGAGGAAAGGTGTCCCAAATGGGATGGCCACATATTTATGCTTGTGTACTGCATGCTTGAGTGCCAACAAGACAAAAGAAAGCTGAAAGTGGTTTGTTCAAACTGTTTCTTCAATTTGTACAGAGTGTGGCTGATAATGAAATTATAGTCAGGAAGATGGTTAGAACAAAGCCAGGATAAGGGCCTACAACATAAAAAGAAGTAGAGCTATGATTAAGCTTAACAGCAAACTTGAGAATTTGATGAGGTCCATCAACTGATAAATAATGATATCAATGTGTCGCTTAGGGCAGTAAGATGCACTTATTGGGCTAAACAGCATTTATTCCTGTCACTGCCACCACTGCATGGGGGGACTGCATGCTGGTGTTTCCAACTGCCGGTTTGATGTTGCATCAGCTGCTGGTGGCTGATGTGCCCCTCAACCAAAAACAGCGGTAGGCATGCTGATGGGGCCAATTCATCTTTTTCTTGACAATTGTGAGAATAGCGATAGAGAAAGGGTGGCACCAGTGATTAGAAATGGAAAAGATTCACAAAATAACAAAAAAACCATGCATAAACTGTTTAGCAGCAAATGCCATCTGCAATTCCAAATTCAGGCAGAACATTAATTTTGTGCTCTGATCAAATTCCACATTCACCAACAAATGCATCTGCAATTGTCCCTCTGACCATGTACGGCACACACTTTGCAACAGATAACTATCCCCACCATGTTCGCACTGTGTCACAATGACAAAACCATGAAAATCTAAGGGGGGGGGGGACTTTTTCGGCCGTAAGGCGGAGTACTGCGGGGGCGAAGTGGGGTCTCAAACACCCTAAATCTGGCGAAAACAGGCTGGTCAACTGTGCAAGTTGGCCTATGGCTTGGACCCTGTGTTGTCACAGATATTAGGGGTCGGCCATCCGCGTTGCGAACCGGTATGGTGAGACAGTTCTCAAGTTCCTAAGGGACTTGTTTCACTGCAATCGACACACCCGCATGTGCTATCTGGAGGTGTATGTCAGGGTGAAGCGCTCTAGTTATAGTGCTCACATGCATGCAGCCCGGCCCTGCTGTTTGCAGTTTGGGTAACTGCATGTGCTTGGTTTCGGGAAAAGGGACAAATTGCCACCGTTGCCAAGCACAAGCCAGAGGTGTTGCTCAAGGAGAGACCAACCGCAATGGAATTGAACGAGAAGAGGGAATCCGAAAAGACTACCCTCCTAGCATTGCAAGCAGATGACTTGGTTGCAACGATGTGGCAACCCTGACTGTGGTGACGCAAACAGGGTGGTGCATGAATGGCGCTGGTCGCAGCACCATTTACTGGATAGCTTCCTTGTTCCTAACACCGCTGTCTAAATGTGAGAATCTCAAAACTGACGAGCCAGCAGAATCGAAGCACCCCACGGTACGGCAATCAAAATGGGTCCATAATTACCAAAAACACACTGCCAAACGAATTAAAACATCTCGAAAAAAATTCCCAAAACAAGAACTGATCTGCAGACACACACAACCAATGAAGAGCCTGACTAGTGGGTGATTTTCTTTGCCTTCACTTGCCCTGCAGTCATGGGGCGTCATCTGCCCATCCCTTTTTCCAGCACCTGTGTATCTGTGCCCCTGTGGCATGTTGCGGACCGTGCGGACTGGGGCACCTGTACCAACCCCAAAGGTGCCCAGGTGTACCCCACTGCTTGGCGCCCTTGGGCGTGCACAGCCGCCTGTCCCAACCCCATGGCATCCTTGGGTGGAAGGCCGTGGTTTTTTGGTTCCATAGGCTGCCCTCCCACAAAGGAGAGAACTTCTGGGCAAGGTGCAGAGACCCACCTCCTCTTACATTCCCTGCCTTCTTAAAAGGGCTGGAGCCATGCATCTGGTGCTTCCGGTGCCATGGCAGTGCAGCTTGAGCTGGTGGCGGAGTTTTGGTGGGTCACGCTGTCTACTACTCTGTTTGCGGTAGATTGAACGTGGTGTCTTCTGGCTTACAGATCTTCTGGTTGCCCAAGCACCGGACTTCCCCAGGTGCGGCGTGGTGGTCCTCAATGTCCCCTCCAAGTGTTGATTCGCGGCATTGGATTGCAATGCTTGAATTTGCTGCAAAGGTGAAAAGCCGCCGTGGGAACCCAGGGAGTTCCCCTTTGCACCTGATAGATGGTTGCAGGGCTTTCCGGTTCGTGATTGTCATTGTGACATCATCATTGTGACATTGCCATTGCTGGTATGCAACTGTCACAGGTTGAATGGGTCATACAGGTTAAATAGCCGGTGCAGGTCAGTTTGGAAGATGTGGGTGTTGTTGTTGGCTGCTCAATGGATTGGGTGAGAAAACATGCCACAAAAGGCCAACACAACATACATAACAATCAAATGATTACATGCCAGGCGTGGAAATTGCAACTCGGGTTGCCGTCAAAAGCAACCATCGTGATTGGGTATCATTGATGCCAGGACATGCGAGACTCTGGGCCGATTGCTGATCCTTGGCCAAGCACACACACACACACACACACACACACACACACACACACACACACACACACACACACACACTTACACACACACACACACACACACAGACACACACGTACACACACACACAGGAAGCGAATACGTCCAACGCCCACACGCAAAACCCCTGTGGATGGCTCTGCACAAGCGGGCACTGCACGTGAAGACTCCTCTTCAGGCCAGCAACAAGAACATGGAAGACATGTAGCAAGTCATGGAGGCTAGGCGCCGTTCTGGAGGTACAGTCGAAGGGGTGCAAGCAGATGAAGCAGCGGGGGGGGCAGTCGCGCAGCGGCTTCTGTCCACCCCTGAAGGCAAACAAAATCATGTCTGACCCCCTGACGGTACCTCACACAAAGGGAGGGGAGGAGTCCTCGGGTATTCCCCACCATGAATACTTCAATCTCGATTTTTAAGGAGGCGGGAGTGTGGGGAGGGAGGTAGCCCAGGACGTACCCGTCCTGTCACACACACACACACACACACACACACACACACACACACACACACACACACACACACACACACACACACACACACACACACACACACACACACACACACTCACACTTCGCGAGGGAAACCAAGAACCAACAACCAAGAAACCCAGTGTGGACGATAAATGCCACAGCAGGGCACGAAGGTCACAGGGCAATGGTCTCCAAACCCTCGCCAAGCCATACAGAATAATGAAATTGTGATCAGGCTAACCTTTCTAAGGACACATACGTACACACACACACACACACACACACACGAACACACACAAAAGGAATCCTAACAAGCAAACAACCACAGGAGAAAGAACACAAAGAGCACAGAGCCTTCGCAAATATTGGGTCTTCTATAACCCTGCACCACCAACCCCTCTGCCACAAAACCCCACCCACGGCGGGGTGTATGAATTACAAATCAGCTGCCCAGCCCTAGTGCAGTTCCAGCAGTCGCCAGGGAGATGCCAGTGTCTGCAAGCGGTTGGGACTGGACATGGGTGATGAAGTTACAGAGTCATCCAAGTTGTGAGTACGCTGCATGGTCGAAGGCAGTAGGCCAACATCAGGAAGGCTGATAGCCCCTTGTGCTTTTCGTGCTCGCATACGGTCCAGGGTCTGCTGCTGCTCATCAAGACGTGACCACCTCTTTGCACCCTTCAATGTCCGGGTCTGGTCAATGGCAGCACGGCCTGAAAAACACAACCAGCAGGCGATGCAACCAAACACCCTGAGCATCATGCTTGGACAGGCTTTCAGAGCCCGGCCAATCTACATGCATTATCAACAACCCCCATTTCTGCACCCATGCGCACCATTGCTGCGCAGAACAATGCATAGTCACCAACTGGTCAAACATTTCAATCGCTGGGAAGAGGGAACTGGGGCAGGGCAACAATGCGGCAGAACAATCCCCCCCCCCAAGAAAAACACAAAAGGAACAGAATGGGAAAACACGTCCTGCAACGCATCAAACAGACACAATGTCACAGAGGCAGTATCAGCCATCCCACACCCGTTTGACTCACTCGAGGGATGCTCGAAGGACACTGCACTTGACACCGCTGCTCCAAAAACATTGCAGAGTTGCAATCCTTGCAGGACCAACCTATCATGAAGCCAGGCACATGAGAAAACTTCAGAAAGCGTTTGGCGGCAACATCCGCTGGTAGGGAGACCAAGAGAGCTGTTACTCATGTTTCGCACTCAGCAACTTGCTGACTTGGTACAGCACATTCTGTGGCTGGCGTTGCAGCTGTGGAGCCAACGAAAGTCTCCAGAAGGAAGTTTTGTTGGCATGAAGCACCATGCCAAGTGAGAGGTGTCCTTTTGGCCTCTTGCAAGGAGGAGCTAGAGGGGGGTCGTGCCGTTGCTTACGGACCCCCCCCCTCCCCGGGCTGCGCCATAAAGGCTGAAGGCGTGTGCCGTTAGGTACCTCTGGGGTGGGGGGTGTCATTTTGGGCCCTGGCCAGCCCTGGCTGACCCACCCACCCAACAGAAAAATTTTCCTCCGGGGAAAAACGAAGCTTCCCACAATCATGCAGTGGGCGATTCTACACCCTGCCTCTGACCTCAACCCCAGGGCGGGAAGAACATTGCTCTGCGGGGGGGGGGGTGACACGGAAGCCCATTTTCCCAACCCCCCCCCCTCCTTGGCCGCCGTGACGGGAGGGGGGGTTCAGGGCGGGGGTGCCCGACCTGCCGGTCCGGGGGGGGGGGGGGTCAACCCAACATCTATCTCAAAATGATACCCACGTCGCGCTGATCATTTTGACTGCTCAAATGTGGGGGGGGGGGGGGGAAATTATTGGTGGAAAAAACTTTTTCAGGCCAAAATTTGTGTTCCTGCGCCTTCGGCGCCAACATCCGTTCTTGCACAAAACAAAGGGCCCGACACGGAACCCCATTTCTCCAACCCCCCCCCCTCCTTCGGCGGGCGTCCATGTCACCCCCCCCCCCCCCCCCGCAGAGCAATTTTCAGGTCGCCCAGGCACATACCTGCTGCCACATCAGCATAGTGTAAGACACTGCGCATCTGTGCAACAGTTGCCAAATCTGGTTGAACGTCCAGCACCCGGGACAGCTCTGCGGACGAGGCGCCAGAAACGGGCGTGATGATGGCAGGCAGACCCTCCGCACGACGTCGCTGCTGCCGCAACAGCTCCGGTACCACATTTGACGTCACTGGCAAATAAGACCGTCCATGTTGTGACAGGCGCAGTGGCACAGCAGGTTCATCGTTTGTGTCAAGGCCAGGCTCTGGTGATGGCACAGCACGCTTGAGGCGGAGAAAATGGAGCACACGGGATTCCTCAGAGGGGCCGTTGCACACTTGAGGTTCAGCAACGCTGTTGGAGGTCCTTGATGGGCGCCCGTGCACGTCAGCCACCTCCAGCAACTGCCAAAGGCCGGACTCATTGCCATGGAGTGCGGCCAGAGTGAAAGGCGTATGCTGCTCCGGGGTTGTGGCGTTGACATCAGCACCAGCCTATTGGAAGAATGCAAGCGTTGACTTGACGGCAAGGAAGAGTGGCTGATGGCCTGGCCGAGCACCTGCTGCTCAACCAGACTCATCTACTGACATAATAAAATCGGTCCCCTTGGCAAATCCAACTCAACAATTGTGTTCTATCAGATCTGTGACGATCCCCAGAGCCGCACCAGAGCCGCAGAGCAATCCGAAATGGCCCATTATGGCTTGACTTTGTGACAAGAGTTGTGTTGTGACAAGAGAAACCGCCGATTGTCACTCTGGTGTGCAGACTAGCTGTCCACTGAAGGGGCGATTCGGGACTGCACTGGGCTCTCCCATCAGTGAACAATGGTCCATGTACAAAATAGAACTCTATGGCGCCAGGACGTCCACTCCCCTGCTCGCGCTAGCAGCCACCTTCTCCTGAGTTTGCAATGCCAGCAGCACAAAAGTCCAGAAATCGAAAAGCGGAGAGGACGGCGAGTGCTAACAAGACGTGATGAACATGACATCTCTGGGTATGTTGGTGAAAAGAGAAGTTTGTCTTCGCAACGACTTGCTGGATGCTCGAGGTCCAACTCAAGGTCGCGCACACGTGAGTGGGTTGAAAAAAGAATTGTATCCTTGCAGGATTTTGAGAAGACCATAGAGTTCGATCATGCTGCTGTGAATGACCTGTTCTACCTTGAAGAGAACGCTCGCGGGCAGAGGCTATGCGAAATGCAGAAGTTATCATGGCAGATATGCAGCGAATTTATCGAAGGACTTTGGCGATCGAGCATTGAGCAGGACACGGAGTCTTTTGCCATTTCTCAAGGTGGAAGTTTTCGAAGGCCAAAACGGATCCACCGACATATTCTCCTTGCGTTCGCCGCCACCAGCGTTCCTTATCCACTTAGTGTTGTGTTTTGAAGTGGGTCTCTTACAAAGCTGCCAAAACCACTGCATACCTCCAAAAACAGCAAACGATTGAATGATTCCATTGAACAGAGTTTCGAATTTTTGGTTTGTCCAACCAGCCATTGATATTTATTGTCACCAATGACATGCACACAATGGCCATTGCTGTATGAGTTGGAATTGAATCATCATGTTGGCATTTTACGAGCTCAAAATTGGCACCTTGCTATCACTAATCTCCATGGCTGCCGTTGTGTATGGTTTGCCGTACCCTGGGTTTACTACCTCTGTCCCTCCTCCCATGGCGGGCTACTCCCTGCGGCGCGCCTTTGGGATAAACCCGACAGCAAATGGGATGGGCAGTTCATTTGCATATTATGCTTATTTGTTGCACACTCCACCCCTCAACACAGTGTATATGTGTTTTTTGAGTAGAGTGGCTGAGGGGCACTTCCCCTTAATTCAGTCATAAACAAGAGCCTTATTTTGCGGCACAACTGAGCGCCGGAGCATGGTGTACGTTGGCGCCAAACTTGTTTGGACTCCAGACATTCACCCATTGCCCACTTCCAATTCAATTAGGACTCAAATTTTTGAAGAGACCGCTGGTCTCAGCAACACAAGAGTGTGGAATCCTCGGCACTGCACGGCAAATTGAATGGCAATACAGAAAATACACCTGCAGCAGAGCCTTCACAACCTCTTCATTGTGAGGCCGTGCAACAGCCTTGTGCAGAGCCTGGCTGCCGGAGTCATCGCACAAGGCCACATCTGCTTGCACCTCAAGAAGCCATTTCACTGTTTCCGCGTGACCCCCTCCAGCTGCAGCATGAAGTGGGGTGCGTTTTTCAACGCCATGCGGTTCGTTGCACGGCATACCATGCCCAGAGATCAGCAGCTGAAGAATGTCAGTGCGGCCAGAGCGGGCTGCGAGATTTGCAAGAAGACTGTGCCTGCACAAGAGCCAGAAAAAGCATGGAGATGCTGGGATATCTTGGACAAGTGCAGCCTGACAGCCCTACGACCCAAAATATCCCGGCACAAGAATCCCCACGAACACCATGGGAAAACAACTGATCCCTTTGGGTGCACCAGCTCGGACAGCGGTGATTGTCTTTGACTTTCCGATTGATCATCCTGGAGAAACGGTTGAAAATGGTTGTTGTGGACTAAATCAGCCCCAGGTGACAGGCACTACAGCCCCATTTTCCATTTGCCTCCCTTGAAAACGAAGCATACCATCGTCGCTTCACGAACAAACATCCCAAAATTGCAGGATCTGCCCAAAAACGGCTGCAACTCAGAGGGAGAAAATTGTCCAGTGGTGCGCCAATTGATATAGCACAATGGTTGAAAACTGAATTATGAATTTTTTTACTCCCTGCATTATCTCACCGACGACTGGTGTCAACACTGCTCCCATCCTCACCACTAGACTCACCACCGTACATCCACACAGAAGCACCCTGCACTGCCATGTGGCGGTTGAGGGCTGCCAAAATGGTTTTTTCACCTCCACAAATTTTCCGTGTTCAATTGCACATTAGAAGGGGAGGAGGGGGGGCGGGGGTCGAGGGGGGTTACCCCCCCTTCTATGGTCCACGGCCATTCTAATACTTCCCTGCTCATGCCTGCGTGACAACTGACTCGCCATTGGCTTCTATTCTACAGAGACAAGTAGAGAAAGCATCCCAAAAGACTGTGGGGGATTTTGCCAGAATCCGCCCCCAAAAAACCAAACTGCAGCCTAACAACCATGTTGCGAGTCTAGAAATGCCACACTACCATTGACGGAATAAAAGGTCAGGTTGAATACACTCCCAGTGACACACCTCCTAACATCCAGCTTTGCCTCCGCCTCCAAGAGACACTGCACGGTCGCCAAATCACTGCCCTCAATAATGGATGACTCCAAGGGTGTATGTTCCGCAACGTTGCAGATGGAGATATCCGCTTTCTGATTCAACAGCAACTAAAGACGCAAGTATTGGGGGGTTTCTCTGCGGAGTTTATCGATCTCCATCTAGACACCTAGGCTTTGCTCTAAATACTATGGGCAATGCAAGAAAGATACCTGCACGATGCCCAAATGAGAACGTTTTACAGCATAATGCATTGCTGTGCGGCCTGAAAATGCATCTTGTACATTGACATTGGCCCCAAATTGGAGAACAGCGTGCACTGTGGACGGTCCAGCATTGATGCATGCCTCCAAAAGAATGTGCCTTGCCCTAAGGAAGCATCAAACAGAAATACCAGAGCAGGGCAGTATAAATAAATTGGTGGCACAGACACAGAATTAAATGAGCAATGGGATATTGGACCACTGCCATAAATGTACTAATTTGGCACATCTTTTCGGACAAACAGAAACAAGTCCCAGAAACAAGGCAAACAAAACGAGACCCTTCTGCCCTTCTGTTCTGCTAAATTTGGATAAGGATACATTGGCGCGTGCACGAGCAGCGATGCATTTTGAAAATCCAGGCTATGTACGTCAGCATGCAGCTATGTGGTAGCTGGGTGCAAGACCCACAGTCACAGGGGGCGGCGATACAGCCATCAGCGGTTTCATGTGGCGAATGACATCTGGCACCATTGATACGCCTTTCTGGAGAACACAATGAAAACATTCCATGGGAAACATGCTTTGACAGTGCTGATGGCATCCAGCAGCTTAGATGGCCTGTTGTCACAATTGGTGTTGTGCAAAAAGTGAAAAAGAGAAACACTGCAGTCCTTGACAGGGATGCAAGCCACCGTTGCAGCAATATGCAACTGCAAATGGCCCAGGGTGGTGGACAAGCAAAATTTTTTTCCACCTATCTCTTCTTTCTTCAGGCACCTCCTTCTGCTTCCTTGCTGTCAATCACATTCTAATAGCTAGGTCCTTCGTGGCAGGAGAATGCTGAAAACAGACAGTGACCTGCGGCCATGAAGTGGTTGCATTCTTTACTTGCAGTTCTAAAGGTGTTCTCCAAACTGTTGCATCCTGAACCTTGCCCATTTTAGCCCTGCACATGCAATGGTGGGCCAGAAGAGACGGAAACAATCTTAATCAAATGTACCACATGCTGGTCAAAGCGAAATGGATGTTGTCCTTTACTGTCATTTACTCACTTCCGAACCAGAGCTGGAGTCAAAGCTAGAGCTACTGCCAGGGTCGGAGCTGGAGCCAGAGCCAAAGGTGTAGGTCCTTGTGGGACCCTCATCTCCCTCATCACAGGAGGTTGCAGGAGGTGCTTCTTCACTATCAGGAGCACTACTGTCTTGTGCCTCCTGGTGCATGTCAATCTTGCGCCACTTCCATCACAACAATGACCAGGCCAACTCTGGCAACGCTCTCTCACACAGGACAATGACGACTTGCAAGCAAGCATGACAGACCAAGGGCCATAACTGAAACTGGCCCAGCAAGACAAAAGACCAGAACAGAACACAGCAAACCAGAGAAGAAGGGATAACACACACCAATACCGGAAAAAGCAATCTGTTCATCTGCCCTGACCTTGACTCCACCGGAATTGTTGCTTAATTGGATAGAGGGGGGGGGGGATGAGGGTTTGCGGGAGGGAGGGAGGGGGTTTTGCACCCCCCTATGTGACATTCCGTCTGGTTGTTGTTTCTTTACGGGGCCCTGGACAGTCACCCGTTCTCCCCTTCGCATGTTACGTTGGGTCGCTGCTTTTTGTCGGCCGCTGCAGCCGGTGCTCTTTCTGGTGTCGTTTCCGCGTTTGCGCAGCCCAGTGGTTGGTGTGCTGGGGCTGTGCTGGATGTGGCAGGATGTGCCGTTTGCGCGTTAGCGGCGCACAGTAGTTGGCATACTGGGGTTGTGCTGGCTGTTGCGGGGGTCATTCAACTGTTTTTGCTGTCCCCACACCTCCATCCTCAGTGTGTGAGGACTGCTTGAGGCCCAGGTTCTCTGCTGCTCCACTTGTTGTCCTGGCTGTCCACCACAAACGCTCCCCCACTCCGTCGGTCGCACGTGTGCAGGGTGCGTTACGTCTTGTCCCGGGTGCTGGACGCTGCACTGTGACGGCGCCGTTGTCCTTGGTTCTGCCCATCCCGGTTTGTTGGGGGTTCCTTCCCTTGCCTGGCCCACCATTCCTTGTGCGCCTCAGGGGCCCAGTGGTGGCCCACTGGGTGCAGGGTCCCCTGAGCGTGGACGAACATAGGTGGCGCACTGCAGGGGCCCCAGGGTTGGCTCCCCAGGTGCCTAATCCCCTGTGTGCACTGGGGGCTCCACCGAACGCCTCAGGGGCCCAAGTGGTGGCCCACTGGGTGCTGCAGGGCCCAGGGTTGGCCCTCTGGGTGCCCCATCCCCTGCGCACACTCACCCTTTCACGTAACCCCTCAGTGGCCCTGCTGGCCCACTGGGAGTCCAGTCTCCCGCCTGACCCCCCTGTGGGGTCACTAGGTCTCCTCGACGGCCACTGTTGTGCGAAATGGTGCAAGAGTACACTGGGTCGGGCTGGGGGAACCATGGGTGGGGTGGGGGGGGGCCTGGGCGCCCCTGGGTGGGTTGCTGGTCTTGGTGTGGGGTGTGGGCTGGGGGACCCTTGTCATCCCTTTCCCCCTCATGGTTGGTCTGCCCCTGGTGGGCCTCCCCTCCTGTTGCGCAAACAGCACATCTGGGCTGCGGGGGACACCCTCACCTGATGCCGGTTGAGCAGGGTTTGCCCTGGCACCCGGTAGCGACGGGTCTGGCTGGCCAGGCCAGGCCATCCCCTGTGTTGTCACTGCCCCCCCTGCGCATGCTCTCCATCCTCTACTTTCTGGTTGCCTGTTCCCGCTGTCCTGGATGCCTCCCCAGCCTCGCTGCCCCCCTCCTCCTTGTCCCTCGTGGTGTGGCTCCGGCGTTTTGTGTGGCTGTGTTGCTCCTCCCCCTGTCCGTTGGCGCTCCTGGGTGCCCCACCTTGTGTGCACCCACTCCTGTCCCACCCGCCTGCCCCCCCGCACAAGGATTTCACGTCTCCGCATGATGTTGACCGTCCCGCACACGGTGGGCTAGTCACGGCCCTGTTGCCACCCCCCGTGGCGGGCACCCCCTGGCGCGTGGGGCACAGCCCCTGCCCTTGTGGAGTTCGCGGGCACCTCGTGGAGGGAGGGGGGGGCCTGATTGCTGATGGCCCGCTCAGCGTCCACCGCATTTGGTGGTTGCTGTAGTGCTCGCTCCTTGTGGTCCCCCTGTGCATCGCTCTGTGTCTTGCTGGGGCTCGTCTCACCACCGTGTGTGGGGCGGCCCTGTTCCCAATTGCTTTGCTGCGTGCGTTCCTCCCCATCTGGTGCTCTTTTTTCTTCTGCTCGCGCACTCACCGCTGCTGGTGTGCGCTGCGGGGGGGGGGGAGTGCACACCCTTGGTTTTTACTTATTCTGAAGACACACTGCTCTTGCCTGTTGGTGAACATTGCTGTCCTACACTGCAAGTTCTGTGCACTTTACTCCGCACGCACCCCCTTCTGCTCTTTACACAAGCCCATATTAGGACCTGACCACCAAATGATGACATTTGACACATATTTGACGCTGTGGTTGCTGAATCAATGAATGAAGAAAATGCGTCTCCTGAAATTGAGAATTCAGACCCTCACTGGCCATCTTACACCTCAGATGACATTTGTTACCATGCAAGCGGTGCAAACAATGTTCATAACTGAGTGCCTACACTGGGGTTGCCTGACAGTGGAAATTGCAATTTCCAATGAAGGAAAAATGGCGACGGGGCTCATATGTTACGTCAAAAACAAGGACGAAAAATGGTCGGGTTACATTTGGCTGTAAGAACCAAGGACCAGCACTTTGCAGCCGCTAATGCAACTCAACCATGGATGCGCCTTGACACGAGACCCAAATTGGATGTAAATCACCTACATCTTGCTAAATCTTTGTTGTCAAGGGTGTCACTCAACAGCTCAACCATGGCCATCCAGCAGCGTAGGTGACCCTTTGTCACCATTCATGTAGTGCAAAAAGAGATACTGCAACTGCAACAATACTTGTTGCAAGGTATGCAATGTGGAAACTTGCATGAATTTTCCTGGCATGAAAGAAGTGGCAGCGTGCCATTGTGTATCAGAGCACATACCTGGAGCCCGGGGGCCCTGAGAGGGGTACACCACGGTCCAGTTTGCGAGTAACCTGCACGCTGTCATCCCGCATGATGGCGTCCAACAATTCGTTGTACTTCTGATGCAAACACTGAGGCGCAGAAAGCATTCTGGGGAGACGATACTTCACGGCAGCCAAGGGGGAGGGCGAAAACTAATTTCGAAAAAGTGGAGCAAGGCGCGCCACGACGGAGCAGGTCAGTGCATGAAATGGGTTTCCATTTTTTTTTGAGACCCGGCCAAAGCCTGAATGACCTACTGCTCTGGACTGTTGTAGGGCCCGTGGTAGTGCACACTTGGGGCCGTTCCTAAGGCTCCGTTGCTCCTGTGACAAAAACCAGTACAAAATACAAACTCAAGATCAGAAAAATCAGTTCAGCAAATTGAAAAAAATAGCAAAATCCAAGTTTGGGAGTGAGAGAGGATCTAGAGGTGATGTTTACCTCCTGCGGAACACTGCATCAGGCTGCCATTGACCATTACAAAAGTATCTAGGTGGGGTGTCCTACAGAATGTTCTTTCCCTGTTAAGATCTCCCAAGGGTGGGCGGATGGGCCAATCTAGCATTTCGTTTTTGTCTTCTTCTCAAGTAGTACGATTTGAACCACTCCGGCCATTACAAACCAATTCCAGACATAGATACTTCTTGTTCCATACTTGTGCAACATCATCCCAACAGAAATAATCTAGTCGGCAGACTTGCATACTATGGCACGGTGTGTGGTTGCTTGATTTCACACCAGAGCTGTGGTTGGGTATGGTTGTGCAGGCTGTCCTTGGATCCATGTACCTGTGCCAAACATGAAGGGTTTCCAAATAGTGCAGACGTATGGGTTGAGATCACGGGTCGAGATCACAGGCGTCAAAATTGCAGGGTACAAGGCTGCCTTCAAGACACTATAGCAGGGCAGGAGGGTCAATATATGGGCTGTGGCCTACCTTCATTTGGTCAACAGGGGTCCGCTTCCATATGGCAGGGCTCTCCGCCTCCTGCACCTCTGTCTCACGTGCACTTGCAGCTTCCTTGGCGTGTGCCAGCCACGAGGGAGCCCATGCCCCTGGCTGCACATCATGCACACATGAGCTGGCCACCTCTGTACTCTGCGGAGATGCTGCCGGCCAATCATGTTGCATGGTGGTGATGGTCTCCATTGCAAGCATCCGCCGCTCCACAATAGAGACCTACAAAAAGGGGAGGCTGCCTGATCAGACATCTTGATGGGTGCACGCGAGCATTTTCCTGTTATTGCGCGCATAGAGTTGTGTGGGCGCAAGCTTGCGCCAACCCTCCACAGCCCAGGCTGTGCGCGGGCAGTGCGCCATCCCCCCCCATCCCCAGCGCGCCAAACACCCCCTCCTCCCCAGCGCCCATAGGCTATTGCCGCGTGCCAATCCCCATAAAATGGGATACACTGCACATGTAGAAGGTGCTCCCACCCCTCGCCACCGCGCAACCCTGATTTCAAAAGCAACCTTCACTTTAACCCCCCCCCACCCGAACCCATCTGCTCATTGATTCATGGGGCTCTGAACGGCCACCAATTCTATCCGCTGGATTGAACCAATCCTGTAGCTCCTGCCGCTCCTGCTTTTCTCGACTTCAGCTTTGGCCAATGGTGCCCAGTGATTTTCCTGTGGGCTGTCTGCTGCCCTGGACTTTCGGCTGCCACTATGCTTAGGTTTTGGGTGGGAATTCAAGCTCGTGTTGTTGGCACGCCTCTCCAACGTGTCTGTTGTAATTCGCAGCAGCGGTGTGCAACAATCCAAGGATCATCCGTGTGGGAACAATTGGTGGCAAATGGCATTCAGAAATCAGGGTCTGAAATTTTACCACGCTGTGCTCCCTTGCAAAGCAGGGCGACCGCCAGGGGTCCTTATATTTGTGAAAGCAAGATATGAAAATAAGGGGAGAAAGGCGTGCACCGTCTGGCATTCGGCACCAGGCACTTTGTGACATCCCCAGCATTTTTGTGCTCCAGGATTCTGTGGGAGGGGGGGCAGTGGTATCTGTGTGGCTTGGAAAGGTGCGAGGCATGTTGGAGCCCCCCAGTCCTCTGCCATTTTGGCCTGTCCCTGGGTTCCTGAGGTGGTTAGGACGCAAGAGCACTGTGTCAGCACTCCAGAGAGGCCACAGCATGATGGCTATGTGCCAAGGGCTCACAGATGGCGACAATCTGCCAAGCGACAAACAAAGGCAAAGGGCTTCAGAGGCTCAAGCCCCACCGCGATCGGCGCAACACCCCAATTGAGCACCAAGCAATCTGTTCTCAAACTCGTCTCCTCGACAGTGCCTCTCACAGGTCTTGTTAGAGCTCAACGTCGGTCCATTCCAGTGAACATACCTCTCTCATGATATTAGTCCACTGTCTTGCCTGGGAATGCACAAAGAATTCCCGCTGGTCTGCTTCCCTGCGCTGCAATGCCGTGAGCCTGAAAGACCGGACAGCTTCAGATTCCGCAGGCCCCATGCCCTGCAAAGAGACAGATCACTAAACACTTCGTCGCAACGTGGCAGGCCTGCCGAGAAGCCGACGCTTGGCCCACAGATACCCACTCAATATTGTCAGAAGCTCACAATCATCACCTGTTGATAGCTGTCGTCTTGAGAAATCTTGGGGCACCCCCCACCTTGGGCTACCAGAAAGCCCACCACCGAGAGCGCTGTTGGGGGGTTATCTGGCAGAGGTGTCTTCTTCCTCCTTCACCTCTTGGGATCTTCATTGTCGATCTGCAGGCATCTCTACCGCCTGAACTTTCAAGACCATGATACAAGTAATGCATTAAGTAATGCATTTCACTGAGAGGGTGAATGCATTGCCACCATTTTTTGGGCTCAGCCCTGTCCGACTGCTGAAATGCATCCTGCAATTCTCCAATATCGATTTACGCCCGCTTCATTGAATGGAGACAACTGCAGGATGACAATCAATACTTTTTTCTATGGCCAATTTTGCCCACCACATGCAATGGCTCGTAAGATGCCTACAGATCTACAAATGGGGGTGGCACAACCCTCCCTCGCCACCCCCCCCCCCCTCCCGCGCGGTGGGATGCGAGATGCGAGTATTGTGATGCGTTCTGGCCCTGTCCTGGTGGCTCAGAAAACACGAACAATCGACGATCCATGTGGCGATCATCGGTGACATGGTATTCGTTTCACTGAATTATCCCCCGTGTATTCTCCTTGAACATTGAAGCTAGAGCGTGGCGGGAGTGGGGTTGTTCGATAAAAACCCGGTACCTCTGGTTGCAATGTAGTGCGGCTGCTGTCCAGTACCATAGCAGGGTGCCTGCAATTTTCACTCTGTGCGCCTCCTGACCGGTTCCTCCGCCCCGCAATAACCAGCTTTTGCAACCCCAGCCCAGCGCTTGAATGCAGGTGTTTCTTGGCAGGTTGTGAAAGTCCAAACCTGACGCCAATCGTGTATTCCACAGAGCAACAACGCTTGTGTGGGGATTCAAGCAAATGTGAGGATTCAAGCAATCACAGGAGGTAGACACAATAAACCGCACCTCCCACCTGGCGTCCGTGGGCGGTGAAATCACACAGCAGCTGCACGCGCCCGTTCCCAAAAAACAACTTGGATCAACAAGCAGGCCACACACAAGATGGGTGGTGGCTCACAACTGGTTTCGGGCTGGGGTGTGGTGCAGCAGTGCACTGCGATGGGGCACTATGGCATCAGTTCCAGAGGGTTGACCTGAGTAGAGCGCCGAGGCAGACCCAACGTGATCATCCAACTCAGCTGGGGGAACTTCTGCTCCTCATGCTCCAGGCACCACTGCAGCAACTTCAATCCTTCCAGACGGTCCATAGACTGATGAATGGGCAGGGCGTTGGGATGCCCTCGGAGCTTAGGAATGTCGGACGCGGGGAAGGCCCCATAAGGATGTGGATCCAACGATTACCCATGAAATATTGAATCTCCCTCCAACTCAGGGCGAACCCCTTGACTATCCCTTCGCAAGAGCGTTCAACACCTTAAAAGGCAGCTTCCCTCCAACTCAGAGCTAACCCCTTCTCCCAGTCCCAATCCCACTGCCACCGCGGTGGCATACAGCACGGGGCACAGACAGTTGACATGAGCCGTCGCAGTATGGCTGACCGCAGTTCGCGGTTTCCTAGCACTGCGTGGTTTGATGACCTGCGAGCCCGCGCATATGTGTATGAACCCTCACATTTCGAACAGTGGGGAACACCAACAACCCTGTGTGCCAACAGGAAATCAACGAGGGAGGGGTTGCTCTCTTAGCAACAGAGTCACACACGTTGTATGTCAACGCACGTGTATTGACTTGAAGGAAACAAAGTTGGTCATTGGAAGTAAGATGTACTGCGAGCAAAATAACAAACCTGCTCTAAGCCGAGCCTGAGGGTCATCGCCAACTCAGGCAAAACATCCACCTCCTCAGCAAGGCACGTCTGCAACAGCTGCAGCCCCTCCTGAGAAGGGGATAAAATGTCCTCCAAAGATGCCATGGGTCTGGGTTCAACAGCCTGTGCGACCTGCCGAGAGAGAACTGGCATAATGGTGACTGTGGTCACAAAATACCAGGAACACAAAGGAGAGGGCAAAAAGCAGGGTGGCCCGGCACAAGAATTAAACCCCCGTCCAAGACACGAGGCAACACGATTTCTATCCTCCCCCCACCCTGGCACCCTGGGTTAGAAACCTGTTGTTCGTCTACCAGCAGACTGCGTTCGAACGCGGCAAACACCATCCGCACCACTGGCAGTTCCTCAGACTCGCAAGCCGCTTGTAGGAGCTGCAGCCCCTGATAAATGAAAGCATGAGGCCAAGGCAGTGCATTCCATGCACCACAGACAACGAATCTTTTTCGAGTAGAGGGCAATACCTCGGCACGATTTATAGCCATCCTGGCTTGCACAGTATCATGCGTGTCCTCGTCAGCCCGCTGGGGCACCTCACCTCAAGGTGGAGAAAACAAAGACTTCGCCAGTGGGGGTGCAAATTGCAATCGACGGATTCATGCAGCACACATGCAGCTTGCACCACAGTCACTACACAAGCACATTCAGCTCTGGATGTTGCTTGGATGGAGCGCGGTGGGACGTGTGGACGACGCTTGTTTCGGGCAGAAGCATCGAGTCATGGGGCAGCTTTTTGAAAAATGTGGCCCGATGTGCTATGTGATTGGGGTGCATCGCCCTGCTTGTCACGCTGTTGTGTTGCAAATGCACACTCAAGACTTCAGCGACTTCTGCAACGACAAACAAACCTTCAGCAAAAATGTGTTGTGCAGCCACACTGTCTATGTACTTGATCCAGAGTAAGGTGCGATGGTTCTGCTTCGTACAGTGTTCAACACTCGCCTTCTTATGCCACGAGTTCTGGAAAAATATTGGGGGGAAATTGGGTAGAAATCTCCCGCACCGTCTGCAAAATTTGGAACGGACTGTTGCGGTTTACCCTGTCGCCGCAACTCCAATGCGTAAATATTGTTGTTGTTTTTATCAGTGCTCTGTCACAGCGGCACCTGGATGCCGTTAAACCAAGACTAGAATTGCTTGACTCACTTCTCCAGGACGTGTTGGTTGGAGGCAGAAAGAGGGCCTTTATTTCAGTTTGAGAAAATTCGGTTATTTTTGACAAATTTTCGAGTCCCAACGTTGGCTGCAAAACGTTTCTTGGTCATTGTAAGTATAGGGGTGTCAAGCATCAATCATTTCATTACCCATGAACCACTACTGATGCATCTTCTAGATGAGATGGGACACACACAAAATGGCTGGAATCGCACACTGACATTATTTCAGGAATTTTCAGACACTAAATTGGAGTGCACAACTGAAAATCGGCGCGCTTGCGTACTCCATATCGCGAAGGCTTAGCCGGCCTCTCCTTCCTCCTCTTCCCTTGGCATGTTCATTTAAGGGAGTAAGTCGTTATGCTAGCCATAAATGGCGCTAAAAGGAAAATCCAGATGCACGAAGGTCATAATATCACAAAGCGTGAGAAAAATGAATGATCTTCCAGGATTGAATCCGTCCAATATGAAAATTAATTGACTTGATAGACGGTACAGATTCCTGTTGAATAACAAGCAAGGGTGAAGTTGCACTAGACGCAGGGGTAGGTATAACACGTAGGGGGTATGCTACAGGCATGTAGATACAGTTTTGTAACAGACAATTTGTGACGAAACACACTCAAAAGAGCACCAAAAACGAAAAAGGATGCCCGTGATGCCGGTTCGCGTGCTTGGACGCGGGGCACGCCCCGCTCCAAGCGCGCCAATCGGCCTTTGTTTTGTGATTGAAGAGAGCCAGGACTTTGATTCGACCTCATTCAGGAATGCACTCGATTCTCAGTTGCTTGTGGTCGGAAGATTGAAAAGCTCAAAGCGACCTTAAATCAAGGAAATTGCACCACCAGTGACGCACGAAAGGTGTTTTCTCGACGTTTTGGCGGCGCCGGTCATTTTGAACTGGTAAGAACACAGGCCGGTCAATTGGACTTTATACACCTCAAGGAACAAGAGTACAGTCTTTGCAGTATACCTCGGGTCAGGGCACAGCACACGCGCATAGCCGCTTCTGACGCCTGTGCAAAATGATCGTTTGGCAAAAGAAGTGATTTGAAATTTACAGCCTAGTACTTTTCAAACCATCGACCCATACCACTAAGACCGTCGCATTTTGAAATATGTAACGAATGCTCAATGGGACCACAGAAATCGCTACACGATCGCTCGGGGGACCTCTATGGTGATCGTCTACTGTCCGGCTGCCGGGACCCAACCCACGGGTGGAAATTGGACCGGGCCGCGGGCCCAAAGGAACAAGTGCCAAGGCAACGGTATCACTTGCATATGTCCATTAATGCGCATTCTTGTTTTGCCAAGTAACGAACGACTCATAGATCGCCCTTCCCTGGAATTGACAAAGAAAGAATTTTATCACGGACCATTCTTTATGAAAACATCTGCTGCAAGTCTTGTGAGATTTTTGTTATGCGGCCGTTGCGTGGTGGTAAGCGCATTGCTTGCAATGCCCATTCCATGAGAAACGCCTTTTGGCTCTGTTGTGAAGCCGGAGGATGGTCCATCTATAAAATTCAACTTTCCGAATCACTTAATGACTCACTCCAATGGAATCGGAGGACAAATTCTTCAAACTATTACCACGTGTATTGTTGCATGCTAACCCGCAAGAACTCAAAGCTCAAACTATTCTGTACAATATGACTTTTCCCCCCCATGTGGGTGCTTTTTTTCGCTACATTTGGTTTTCATGCGTTCACTCCCTTTGCTTTGGCTTGCATGTGCTTCATGTGCAGCAAGGAGGGAAGGGGTACAAACACACCATGCGCCACTGATATTGCACTAACGAATATTGGCCGGAAATCTCGCCCCTCTTACTAACAATTTCAAGTAATCGTGCTATCCATCATCATGAAATCAAGCTTCTTGGGAGCGGAGCGAACCGGTTCTCTGCGCTCCCAAGGGCCGTGATTTCACGACGATAATCGTGAGTTAGGATCGGCCGCGGAATATTGTACACAAACCTGCAAAGATTGCAAAGCTTGGCACATGCCATAGAGTGCACAGAATGGCAGACGTCACAAGTGACAAGACGTTGGGTTCCTCAAGCATTCTTCTTGATGACATAGTTACAACAATAACATTGCATTTCCCTTTTCACTAGCTCATATTGATTCTTGTCCATATCCACATGCCTCTTGTTGGAGGCTTCTGGATGATCGTGGTTCTCTGTGTCCGTAAGGACGCCCAGGTTAGGTTCTCATTTTTTTGTCCCATTAGGGATTGTCCTGGTTACCCTCCATCCGTTGTCCTCCAACCGTGGTCGGCTGCCCACCGTCATCATTTGCCCTCCAACTGCTGTCGGTCGCTCTCTAACCGCCGTCGGTCAATCCTCCAACCAGCAAATATATTCTGTGCCTTAGGCAGAGGGGGGGGGGGGATCATTTTTGATCCAAACACTAGGCAGTGGAGGGGTGGGGCGGGTTTATGGGGTGATCCATGGATCAGTGTTGGATCATTCTTGGACCATTTTCGACCATTTTGCTCACTGTACTTTCAACTTTGTGGGAATGGTCTTGTGGACTTGTGCATCTTTTTTTGGAAGCCAAATTGTTGGAACAAGTGAATTTACATTTTTGGATCATTTATAACACAGATTGTTGGTTCAATATGTTGCTTTGTACTTGCACTATGTCACACTTATGTTTGGAAGTTACGTTTTTGGATCATGAATCGGTGGATCATTTCTTTTTTGGAACTTACATTTTTGAGGATCACATTTTTTCCACACAAATTGGTGGATCATTTCTTTTTGGGAACTTAGCGGAGCAAAAATGATCCAAAATGTAAGTTCCCAAAAAGAAATGATCCACCAATTTGTGTCATTTCTTTTTTGGAACTTACATTTTTGGATCATTTTTTTTACACAAATATGGTGCTCTGTACTTGCACTATGTGTTACTGTTACTACCCGTTGGATCATCACGTGTCTGCATGGATGGTCCGGGAAATCGTGGATCATTTTGCTAGGCAGTGGGGGGGGGGGGGATTTATGGGGTAGGTGATCCGTGATCCGCGGATCATTTTGGAGGGGGGGAGGGAGGGGGTTTTGGACCCCCGTGGATCAGTGATCCGCGGACTACCTACTGCACTCTGATGAAACACAGTTCGAAGTGCTAGCGGATTTCAACACACCGAAAGAGGCCACGAAATATGCCACCAAATTGCTCCATCAACACGCACGCACATGCGGTGTACATAAACAATGGCGTGAGTCGAAGCACTCAGCAGCACCCCATAGTTTTATTTTGCCAGAAAATAAAATGCGGGAGTGGCAGGGGGAATGGGAGCAGAGGGTACTGTTTTCCCACTACCGCCACCCAATGAGATATTGGGGTCGCCTGGTAGGCAGAGCGTTAACACTCTTGCTGAAGGAGGGAAAGTGTTTTTTGCCTTCTACAGCGATTTTAACGACCACATGCGTCACATGGTTCGTGCGACGCTGGAACTCCTGGTTCAGCCAGCAATCTGCACATCCACCCGTTGAACTCTTTGAGCTCGATGTGGCAGAGATGTTTCCGAGCCTTGACCGCAGTGCTGTGATTACGGCCCTGGAAAAGTTCCACCAGCTTGTTCTGGATGCTAGAGGGAAACGGGGTCAGCAATACTTCTTTGCCATCAATCGTGTTGACAGAAAGTTGTACAGGGTGGGGACAGGATACACAAAATATTTTACCAACATTACTTTCCGAGATGTACTCGATTTTGTTCGCTATGATGTACTATATAATGACATATTTTACTGTAGGTGGTAGGGTGCTCTGCCAGAAACGAGGGGTAGCAATTGGTAGTGCCCAGTTGGCTATCACCACCCTGTGGGCAGCAGAGCACGCCGGTTATCCTGCCATAACGCCGCAGAATACTGATGACCAGGGTCAGCATCCTGGACTCCTGCCCGTACA
This sequence comes from Eutreptiella sp. 'Long Island Sound 2002', assembly GCA_964036045.1. NCBI lineage: Eukaryota > Euglenozoa > Euglenophyceae > Eutreptiales > Eutreptiaceae > Eutreptiella > Eutreptiella sp. 'Long Island Sound 2002'. The sequence continues at coordinate 67,444,072 of OZ038388.1, read as the reverse complement.
CCCATTCAGGTATGTTGACAATTTAGTCGGAGTGAAGTACAGATCCACATCGCTGGACAACATACTTCTGAATTTTCAACATACATATGGGTTAAAATTGCAGAAGGAGGCTGAGGGCCCGAGCCTAAAAACTTTACTGTCTCAGCTACAGGTACTGCAAACAAATGAAGAGCCACCAAGCATACAAATGCGCATGGCCCAGCATTATACACCAGAGCTACCTATTGAACAGGTGAAGTACAGATTCCTACCTTCTCCGCCAACTTCAGCCCCCAAACGGGGCTGTCAGTGGAGACCACATTGATTTTTGGTAGTAATGTGCACGCACAGTCACGAGGGCGAAAAACCTGCCTTGTTCTTTGCACTGAACTATCCTGCTACACTCTCCTACAGTGTTTTCTCCATTATATCCGCTATCGGTCTCACAATTTCTTTGCAAAGAAATGCTATCGCCGACCCTCCTGGCGATAGCATTTCTTTGCAAAGAAACGCTAGGGGGTAGCATTTCTTCGCAAAGAAATGTTAGGCGATAGCATTTCTTCGCAAAGAAATGTTAGTGTGCATTTTGTTCCCTCTGTGTTTACTAGAGTAGCACAACAATGTCCAAGAAAGATTCCAAGGTTTCTGAGGCACAATTGCCCACGCCACCCCGTGTAGAGCAATTCATTGGTGTACTTCAAGAATGCAAAGATAAGAAAGAAGACACCAAGGAACCTATCAATAGCAACATGTTTGAGGATGACTCGGATCATGAGGATCAAATCGGAAAACCCAAGAACACCAAGAGAACGGAGTTGGTAGCCCTCAATGTAGCCATGGAGTTCCAAGAAGTCTCGGCTAAACCCTCCCCAAACCAGAGATAAAAGCCGAACCTTGCCCAAAACCACCACAGAACCCTTCACCAATGAAAGTGAAACTTGAGTCTCCCCAAGAGATGGACAATCGTCAAGTAAGTATTTATACTATCTCTGATGATGATTTGCTGAGCTCACATTCTTGCGATGTGTTGAATGCTTCTATGGTTTCCTCTAAGCTTTCCTTCGGAGATGAAGCAAATGAGTATGAAGAGTTTCCTCCGACTCAATTGATGATGATTTGCTAAGCTCACATTCTTGCGATGTGTTGAATGCTTCTATGGTTTCCTCTAAGCTTTCCTTCGGAGATGAAGCAAATGAGTATGAAGAGTTTCCTCCGACTCAATTGATGATGATTTGCTGAGCTCACATTCTTGCGATGTGTTGAATGCTTCTATGGTTTCCTCTAAGCTTTCCTTCGGAGATGAAGCAAATGAGTATGAAGAGTTTCCTCCGACTCAATTGTCTGAGAAGGGGGATGTGTTTGCCTCACTTGCAGAAGGTATCAATGAATATCGTGATGCGGCTTTTGCCGCCCCACCTAGTGAGGAAGGTGCAGCACACAATCAGGTGTTTGAAGACATGCCTAACCCCTTCACAGCAGCAAAGAAGCCTAAAAAGGCCCCATGTAGACCCAAGGTGGAACCAAGTGTATGCTATATGTGTGATGAGCCGATCCCTAGGAAACGTGACACTATTGCTCTTCAACCGGTGTCATGTGATGCATGCCGTGCAACCTACCACCTTCGGTGTGCCAAGTTGACTCGAGTGCCTCGTCATGGGTCATGGATTTGTGAAAGCTGCACCATGACGCCGTAGTTCTTCCCTATTTATGGCTAAGAGGTAGGAGCCATGTGGTAGCCAGTCCGCCTCCGAATGTGCGGGGTGCCACGACAAACAGTGACGTTTCGCAACTCAACTTGACTTCTTTACCCCTCTTGATGTCAATGTCTTGGGAATGCGGGTTTTGCCATGGAGGGTCGGCGATAGCATTTCTTTGCAAAGAAATTGTGAGACTTCGATAGCGGATATAGTGAAACGCTACCCGATAGCGTTTCCTGTATAGTGGCACTGTTGCACTGCACTGCTCGCTGCACTGCTCTTGCTTACGAGGACCGAGCTGAAAAGCCCCTGACTGAAGTGACTACAAGTGGGAATTACACACCATCGATTGCCCTGCAGCCGCTGTCGGTGGTCCCTCAGCCGCCTTTGGTACCATTCAACTGCCAAGCCGACTGTCGCGGACGGAAGGAGACCTGTTCTTTCGTTGCTGGGTCGCCGCTCTCGCCTGTGCTGTGTGGACAGAGGACCCACTTGTCATCTACATTTGACTTGCCTAGATCTTGTACAACAGCATGGCGCTGTTGGAGCCCTCCGCTGAATACAAGGGCCCAAGGCCCGGCTTTGTATACAAAAACGGGGATCAAGGGCTTGGGTATTACAGGGATATGAAGGGTGTGGTCCCAGGGGGACCGGGTGGACTCATCGAGGAAGAGCCCATCCAACCGCGTGTCGCGGTCCCATTTCCAGTGCGGATTCCTGAATATTTCGAGCCCTGCAGTACGTTCCGCGGGCCCATCGAAGGCTGGGTTTTTCAAAAAGGCGAGCGGGGGACTGGGTACTACAGAGACGACCCAGCGGTGAGGCGTCAAATGAGGCTGGAGATCAGGCAACGTGAGAGACGAGCCCGCCGACAAGTGGCCATACCTGGGTACTTCGATCCGTGTGCGGTGTTCCTGGGGACCAGAGAGGGCTGGGTGTTCAAAATGGGGGATCTGGGGTTGGGATATTACCGGGATGCTGAGTGCCAGCCGGAGCGGCCCATGGATGAGGAGCAGGAGCCGCAGGAGGGTCAGCAGGAGGAGGATCAGGAGGGTCAGGAGGAGGAGGACGAGGAGGAGGAGGAGAACTGGCCGGGCCACAGAGTTGCGGTGATTCGAAGTCCCACGAAGTCCCAGTCGAACACGAAAAGTCAGCCGAAGCCAAGCAAGTTCGAGGGATGTGTCATTTGCTGATCATGACAGACACTTCACACCCCGTTCCATGGGGCACCTCCTTGCATTACGTCCCCTGGGGCACTTCTGCTGAGGGGGGGGGGGGGGCAGGAGCGCACGCTGTGTGGAGTGGTCTTGTGTCCCTGCCCCCACAGTGCTGGCACCTGCTCCGTCACCCGTGCGTCGGACGCGGGCTGATGGTATCATGGGGCTTTTGGTTTGGACCGGCATTTCACTGTGCCACTGTGCATTGCACGGTGACCTCGTCTGACCGTCGTTGTTCTGGTTTTTTCTGACCACGGTTTCTGTCGTCCGAATGTAACATGATGTGGTTGGGCTCTGAGTCGAGAGAAAGAGGGGCTGGGTCATGCTTGTTGTCGGTCCTCCTGCTCATAACAACATTCTTCGTGGTACTGCAACCCGATGCTGTTTGTTTTTATGTGATTTCCACAGCTCTTGATGCCCCTGATGGGCAGTCAGGGCATCAAGAACATGCTGAATTTTGCCTGCACATTCTGTTATGGTCGGACCCTCCGGTGTTGTCATGGTCTCAATTTCTTTTTTCCAGTCCCTGCCTCCTTTCAAGTTCCAGACCGATAACAGTGACGGGGGGTTACCCCAATTGAAGGCGCGCTTTAATGTGCCTTTTCCACGTCAACTGCTTCATCAGGGAACATCGGCTATCCCCTTTGCCAGGGAATACTGGGCTGTAATCGGAACAAATCACTGGAGCCCCCCCACCATCACCACCATGCCCCCCCCAGCCCAGCGACGACGAGGGCTGGCTGAGTGTTTGGACTGAGGAGTCTGAACAATCGATCAGGAAACATTCAATGGCCTAAGTGACCTGAGTGGCTTATGATGTGCAACGTGTGCCTCGAAATATCCGTTGGCTGAGTCCGGCAAACTCGAAATCGAACCCCCCTGTGCGCCACCGCCAGGCCACAGACAGTATTGTGCTCTGAACTGCAGCGTTTCAGTGAATGGATCATGGCCCAAATGGGGGGGGGGATGGCTCATCTGCGGCACCGCCTCCTGAACCCCACTGGGTGCGAGGCACACCCACCCCCTGGATCACGAAGCGAAGTAAGCCCCACCCCCCCCCAAAAAAAGAATAATTCTCCTGGGAGAACTATCGATCGAGGTTGATGGGCTGACCAAATGGGGGAGTTATTGAGGCGACGAGGATTGGCTCTGTTTTGTGCGCCTGCGCTTGTGACCTGCAGACGTACAATGAATATTGGCATACCCGGTGTGTGACAATGATGAGGATCCTGGTAGTGTGTGCTCTTCTTTATCACATCTCGTCAGAGCATGATCTTCGTGACGGCGGAGAAGGCTGTGCCTTGCTTCACGAAAGTGCAGATGACCATTATGTGTGCCGTCACAGTTGCCTGTTTTGCCAATTGGCTCAGTTGCCAGGTGGGGGAAGTATGTGGCCATTTGGAATCCCCACCAATCGGGAGGAATTACTGGGGGATGGGAGGAATTGTTTGGGGGGTAGTATGGGTTTTTTGGGGGGGGTGTTTTTTCCACCACGACACAAATGAGCCAATCTGCAGGTGTTCGCCGGCAGTCGTCTTCTCCTGTTGTGGGTCGCCCCCCCCCCCCACCTTCTTGCCCTGAAAGCACCCATTCAAATTGAAATGCAGAAACCGACTTCTTGGGCAGTTACTGGCACCCATTCACCCTCCCGTTCAGTGGATGCGTTGGCCATCAGGGAGATGGCTATCAGGGGGTTTGGAAATAAATGGGAGCTGATGTTGTTGTTTGGACTAGCAGGCATCCTGTGTTGAGAGGGGCTGGGGAACTGTGGACAGTGTCCGCAGGCAGTTTCATGGGGTTACATAAGAGATGTGGGTGCTGCTGCACCATCCACTCCGCCCGGGAGCAAGTCAGGGTCGAGACGCCCCCCTCCCGCCCCCAGGGGTGCTGTTGAAGAACATGGTGAGGCCGGGTGTCTGGATGATGGGGTTACTGAACGTTCCCCTACAGCCACCAAACCCAGTCCCATCCCAGGTACCCTCCAAATCCCAGCATGAGCTCCCCCCAGCTGCCAGCTCAGTCCCCGCCATCCTTCGTCAGCCCTTCGTCAGGCTGCTGGCATCCCACGTGTTCACAAATTGCGGTTCCATACGGACATGGTGTACAAATTAACTTTACCTGATTTTGCCTCCCTTGTGCCTGTGACCAGCTGGTTCCAGGCCTCTCGATTTTTTTAACTGGTCTTTCTTCTCCCGAACCGCCAACCTGAGGACCCCTTGCCCCCAGGTCACATAGATCTACCCCCCTCCCCCTTTGCGCAAGCACCAGCTTGTCCAAGCACGGCGAGCCTTTCTGACCGTCGTTTTCCTAGTTTTTGCTGACCGCGGTTTTCTTGGTGCTCTGATTGTAGAGTGAAAGGGGGCGGGATCATGGTTGTGGTGTTTCCTCCTGCTCATAACAACATTCTGCTTGCAACTGCAACCCAATGCTGTTTGTTTTGATGTGATTTTCAGCCATGGTTAATGTTGCGATCGCATGGCATGGCTTTTAAATACATCCGGCCCACCGGTGAACATGTGCCCACCACAATTATTGGTCCTTTTACTAGTGGCGATGATTTCTTTCATGTGAACTACATGTGGAATGGTCATCAGATTGAGCATCATGCTCCTTTGCACCATGTCCTCTTCCCAATCCGCAGCCCTTCTCCAGCACTTCAAGAGGCCTCAGGGTGGTCAGGTACCGCACGCGTCGCACGCAGGCATGGGCTTGGCTCAGCACGGGATCCCGTCGGACCATCGACTTTCAGCGTGCTTGCGCAAGGGGAGGGGGGTACCCTTGGTTCCAGTGTGCTTTCTGGCGTGACAGTCTCCGACTGTACTCGGTACATGCATCTCGTGGATGTCGGATGGTGTGTGCTGGGTCTCAGGCGAGCACTATATCATTATCAGCATGCACTCCTTTGTGGAATTGCTCTGCAGATCCATCAAACCTTTGCGATCCCTCGAATTCCTCGGCAGGCTGGGGCAGCGAAAAGCAAAAGCTAATAGCGGGCTGCAGCCATTGAAACGGCTGGTCCACTGACCGTAATGCTGGGAGTGCAGGCGGGGCAGAGGATCCAAAGCGCCCAAATCCCGGTTCACAAGCCAAACAGTCGACCGGTAGCCCCCCCCCCCCCCCCGCACTTTGTCCAAGTGCGACGGTTTGTGCGAGCAACGGGCGGCGCTGTGCTACACTTACGTGACAATCTGTGCGGGCGCCCAACGGCCCCTCGCTCACAGTGGCCCCGACTTTTCGATCTGGATGACGACTGTCGTCGGATTTACAGCCAAATACGCCTTTTGTTGAGCCGATCTATTTGCCCCCAGCACCGGCAGCCCTTGGTGCTGCAAGTGGGCTCACCACATGACCCAAGGGGGGGGGGGGGGGGGGCTGGTGCTTGAGTCGAAAAAGGTGAGGAGGAGGGTCATCCCCCCCTTCCTCAGAGTCCCTCCCTTTCGGGTCCGTCAGAAAATTCCTCAAGGGAAAAATTGTGTGAAATTGAATTTTCGTAAAGGGAAAATATTTTGGGCCAAGTTTGGCACAGAAAGCCTTAGATCTCCTCACCCCTCCCCGCCCCTTCTAAAAAAGCCTAGAGGGTTGGTTGGTTGGTTTTGTTTTCCTTTCTGAATGTTGCAGGACACGCCAGGACAGCCAAACAGGCTGAGCGTTTTGGAGGGTTTGCCGACAGCGGAGTAGTGGAAACGGACTGCGGCCGACGCAAGCTCTAAACGTTGGAGGCGCCAGCCCTCAGCGTCAACCTACTCAGAGTTTGGCAGTTTGGGACGGAAGTTTTCCAAGGGCTTTGGTCCCGGGGGGACGGGAATATCTGGAGGTGCTGGAGTTCTCACCGTAGCCCACAACCGCTACTGGCCACACGCAGAAAGGGCAGGCGGCCTGGTGGCAAACAATCCACAATGGAGCAATCGCATACGGCACAGGTGCGCGACACCTACCCGCTGCTGTTGGATTTGCGGTGAGCAACCAACACCAGGGACATCCAAACCGCCCTTCCGCAGCGGCAAAGCGCAACCGGTCCCCACGTTACGTGCATCAGGAGGGACACATGACATGCCGCTAGCCTCATGCACAGCAGTGAAACTTTGAGCATAAAACCCCAAACAGAGTCGCATGTCTTTTGGAAATATACGGCGACCATCATCTGCTCCCCCAACCGTTCCCACTCGGACCGCGGCTATACCACATGGCCTGCCATTCTCCATCCGGAGACAACCCCTACTACTCTGGTGGCCGATGTGACAATCACAGCGGTATCATTGTGGAGACCCATTTGAGACATCAGTTCAGATCCCACAATGCAACTCGAGGCTTTACGTAGATGATGCCCCCGGGTACAACTGCTTGGGTTCATTGATGTCGCCTCCCACAGGTCCTTGTACCCCACCTGCGCTCATCACGTGCACCCTGCCGCTTAAAATACTGAAAAAGTACCTAACCTCTCAGTGCCCCCCATCCCCTGGATGAACTTTTGACAACACTGCATGCAAGCCTGGAAATAACCAACCATGGAGATACTGCCTGCTTCCCCATGAATGGCTTTGCCATCCCTCTGGGTTTTTTTCACATGCAAGTGCGCCCACTATCAACATGGGCTATCAGGGCAGCGCTTCGCTTTTTGGTTTGGGGGCGGAGTGGTATTAGTCTGCACGGTGCGTGCGCCATGTATGCACCGCACCGCCCAGGTCAGTTCAGCAGATGTTGGTGGTTGGCGGTCAACAGCCGACGACCGGCTGTTGGGTGCTACCGAGGGCGGTGGGGCAATTCCCTAACCCCTTAAGCAGCAGCGGCCTGGGCCTCGATACGCTCCTGATCTCCATTGTATGATCCTACCCCCTCATTCAAGCCTAAAATAACGAATAATATGTACAGCGCTCAGCCTGATCCCAAGACCCAGTTCTGTCATGCTCCTGTGGACGATCCGTGGAGATGATACTTGATGACAGCACGACTGCTTTGAATCAAGCCCCGCCCCCCCTCCCCTCCCTGCCCTAACCAGCTGACCTGCATGTGAGCATGGGTGATAACATTCTGCAGTGATCTGAAGTGATCAAACGCTCTGGTTGAACTAATGCAGTCTGGCATGGGGATACGGCCATGCTGGTTATCTGAAAACCTGACATCATGACCCCTTCGTGTCCACTGTACCAATTGCAACCTTCCAACATGCAGTTCAGAGCATCTTTTGTTTGCTGTCTGCACCTGTACCACTGACTAAGGACTGTTCGGGTGGTCGAACGCTGCAGAACAGAATTTCTGGGAAAGATTTGCACCTGTTGATGTTGCAGGGAAGTTTTGCGGGGCGTCAGGTAGGGCTACCCCCCCCCTTCATGCCTATGGCCCTCCCCTCTCGAAAGAAGAAACATGGCCCCCTTTGCTAATGGCCCCCCCTCTTGAAAGAAGAAATATGGCCCCCCCCTGAGTTTTTTCACCAAATTGCGCACAAATTGCCCTTTTTTGCCTAGTTTCTTGAGTGTGCAATGGCATGTGATGGGCACCATCCTTGGTGTCATGAGTTTGTTTTTTCAATGTAGATTTTCATTTCTCGATGTTCCAAGTCCATTATGGAGCAGCCTGAGATTGTCTGGTCTTGCCTGCATTGCAACTCGGCCATGTTGGCCAGAGCCTATGTGCACAATTGCATGTTTCAGGGGAACCAAGGTCTTGGGTTTGAGGAAGGGACTACATGATGGCAGCTGGAGCAAATGTCTCACTCCTACCCCCCAGCCCCGCTTTCTGTGGTTGCCTTTCACACCCATGCCTGACGGTGTGATGCACCAAGTGCACCCCTTTGGAACTAATGGCTGAAAGTGTCTATGGCAGGGATATTCAGTCTATCAGAGCAGACCATTGATCCCCCAGTAAATACATGTGTAGACAGGCAAGCAGTGTTTTCTGGTTGCTGAGTGGGGACCTCTTTTCAGACGCAGAGTGGTCCAGCCATGTTGTTATTGCTCATTTCTTCTGCAGTGCATTGTGCCACCCAGCTGCCCCTGCTTTGCTGCAGTGTTTGACAGCCATAGTGATCAACTCCTGGGAGCTTTGCAACGCAGAGTGATCCAGCCAGGTTCACAGTGCTGAAATTTTTTCAAGCAGGCCTGGGGCCACAGATTTCAGCATGTTTTGCTCAGGTCAAAGTGCCGTGATTCATTCCGTCGGTCAGCCTATTGCAGTTGCATGGGATTCATGTCTATTTGAAAACATCAGTGTTGCACACATGAAGTATATGGTGCTGAATTTTTTTGAAGCAGGCCTGGGGTCATCAGTTTCAACCATCATTTTTTCTGGAGTTGCAGTTGCGCGTTTTCTTCGTGTTTGCTATTGTGTGCTTGTATGTGTGAAGAAGGAAAGGCATGGGAAACAAATGTTGAGCACCACAACAAAAATGGTGTAAAAGCATAAAAATATTGCAAAAGGTGGCCAGCATGAGCTCCACAGCCACCTCAAAGATGCAAGAGGTACCAAGCATTGGTCCCCACCACGTTTACACCGATGGCGCAAGCTAGAAAATGCGTACACAAATAATTTTTTTTTGAGTTTTGATGAGAATTCGCGTCAATGGCCCCCCGTGCGCGTATCAATGGACCCCCCCCCTTCGAAAGAAGAAACATGGCCCCCTTTGCAAATGCCCCCCCCCCCCCTCTCGAAAGAAGAAACACGGCCTGGGTCATTGACATGGGGGGGGTGGTAGGAACCACTGGTTGAAGACATGTGGTACGGGCGGTCTTTTTAGACGATTGGCATATCAAAACTTTTTCCCCCCCTTGTAGGACCCTTCTGTCTAAAAGGAGTTTTTAGCAGGCACAGGATTGCACATCACCATGGACAAATCAGCCTATGTTGAGAAGGGCGCATTACACCCCCCCCCCCTTCCTTGCAATTTCCCACCCCTTGCAATCCCCACCCCGGGAGACTGTCACTTTCAGGTTTTTCGAGTTAACATGTATTGCGCTGGTTTGTGTTGCCCATCTGCTTTACGCATGGCCTTGCATTGCTTTCCCATTACTTCAAATCAATCACCTGTGTGTATTCTGTGATGTTCTCTCTCCAAAGGCGTTGTATGGGTGTGTTGTGTTGCTATTTCAGACCCAAGATGTTTTCTCCCGGTGACCGTGCACGGTACCACTCACACACACTTGGTGCACATGTGTTGGCCACTATCGTGGGCCCTTCACCAAATGGGCCACAGTTTTGCCACATTCGGTACATACGCCCTGGTTGCGTCACTCTGGTGGATCATGAGAGGCCCAACTCTCAAGGCTAGAGGCTGTGGCGGTTGAGTCACCCAAGTCTCCAGAGTCACCGGACGTTACCTCCATGGCTTCGCAACCCCAAACACTAGCACAGCCCACACAACCCACTGTGTGATGTGGAAGTAGTATGGGCAAAGAGTGCACAGTTTGGGGCTTGGGCCATGTGTTTGATGGGAAACTGTACTTCACTCGTGATATATGTGAAGAAAAGTGGATCCGTAAAGGATTTGGTGCCTCCAAAGAAGTCGGTGGCTGCCCCCAAGGCAAGAGGAAAGGCTGCCCCCCAGCCAAGAGCAAAGCTAGCCGCCAAACGCACTGGTTTGGCTGCGCAAGAAGGCGCTAAAGCAGCTGCCAAACCAGCCTTGCGTGCCATTGCCTCTTCCTCATCAGACAGTGCAGCACACCCCGTGCCTGTCATGCAAACTGAGCATGTGCAACAGTTCAAAGTGTGTTATTCTCGTACCCAGGAGTTCTTTACCGTTCCTTTGGATCCCCAATAACATTTGTGTTGGATGAAGCACATTGGCACCGCATCAACGCAAAAGTCGCTTCACATGTGTTCTCTTTGCTTGCATCAGTGGAGGGTACCACAGTTTGCCTTGGAATACCCTTGCAATCCCCCCCCCCCGGGAGACGTGCTAACGTGGGAGATTGCAAGGGGGGGCGGGGTATCAAAAAGCATTTGTGGGACCTCTTCGAGAGGCTTCCCGCACAATTCACATTGCAGCATTAGTGGGCCTGTCCGTCAGAGAGACGATGACTTTTCTCAAACTATGGAACCTACCCACTCTGCTACTCAATGCTTTAGTAAACTTGGCCCTAATGAATGCATGCAACGTTCTGTTTGGGTTCAACAACTGGGGAGTAACAGTCCACCAGCTATCACAACACCCAGACATGGAAGGGCAGTCCCTCCTGCAACCGCAGGGGTTGATGCAATAGGTGTGATGCAACAATATCTCCATGTGTTTCTCAAAATTGAGAAGACTTGAAGTGTCGATCCATGCGGTTGCTCTTTTCCATTGTACCAATCACTGCCCGGGTGCAAACAGCCAAAAGAAATGAGAAGAGGTATACCCTTGCATGCAGTGCAAAGTTTTTGTACTGCTGGAAATACCAGGCCATAATTTCACGCTTTCGGAGCCCCATCCCTCTCTCTGCAACCAATACTCACCGCCAAACAGCCCAACAGTCATTAAACACCAGGCAGTGGCAACAACGCTAAATATGCACGAGACGTGTGGTTTGTTGATGGATGGGGCTTAACTTGCTCTTAACTAACCTCTCTTTGCTGCTCATGAGAAGCCATGGTTTTTCGTGGGTCTCCAGTATGGGTTTTAGCAGCCAATGTGCATGCATTGTCAACTCGTCCCCATGGTCACTGTGGTGTGTGTGCACACGTCCAAAGAACCCATGTTGGCGCCAAACAACCCATATTGTTGTTTGCTCCTGCCTCAAGTTGGCACCACCCTCTCTCTGTAGCCGGGAGCCCTTGAGGGTGACGGCTGCTGTCCATGGAAACAGGGAAATCTGCATGACTAGCAACTGGGCTGCGTGCGGCCCCGATGGCAGCCGATGGACTGCAGGCCATGACACTACCACCCCGGGTGGTAGTATCTCAAAGTATGGGTCTCTAGTACAGCCAGACGCCCAAATAGCTACACTGCGCTAAGTGCGCCCCCTTAGTGCACCCCCTGAAAGGCCACTGGTGGGGCACGGGTCCAAAAAGATGCCTAGCACACGCCCGGCGCGCTAACGTTCCCCCCTTGTCCACAACCGTGTCCTCTGCATCCCCCTCTTCTGTGGCCAATGCAGTGGTAGTCAAGGTGATTTTGCCGGAGCATGAGGCAATGTGTGCATACCAAAGGCGTGAAAGATCAGTCCTAGAAAATCGTAGCCAGTCTTAAACATCACAGCAAATTTGACGCAGCTTTCTTGGCTATGTTCTGCTGTGTTCTGCCATACCAATTTTTTTTTTGGTGCTGACCAAGATGAGCTGGCGTGGCCCGCTCACTTCACAGTACTGGAGATGACCTCTCGGAATCAAGGTTCGGAGCTGTCCAGTGCTACGATGATCCCACATTGGCTGTGGTAGCGGATCTGACACGCAGTGAGGATTAGTTGAGTCTGAAACCAGGTAATGCAGTGGGAGACTTGCGCTGTGTTCTGCCATACAAAATATCACCCTCTCCAATACCCCCCCCGCGGTATGCTTCGAGGTTAGGACTTAGTAGCTTGTCCACAGAGGCACCATTTTCAGAGGAGTGAGGAAAACGTTTGCAGAGGGATCGCAGGCTATCAAGTGAGATTCCAGATTATAGAGCGAGGGGATTGACTACCTTTGGTATACCACTGCTTCACATTGACACGGTGCAACTTGTTGGCGAGCAAACACTGTGGATGTGCAAAACGGGGAACCAACAACAGTCCAAGATCATCTACAGAAATCAACAAAACGAGGAGCATCATGGTGACCCCATTTTACACAGTTTTGCATCCGCAGGCAAGTCCGTCACCCCCCCTACGGACCATGGGAGCATGTCCCGCCTCATGTTTGGACTGACCAAAGCAACTCGGCCGCCACTCAAGATGAGGCAGAGGATGAGGCAGAAGTGTGTGTGTTGTGTTGCCAAAGGCGCTCCACCGTCGCAGTTTGTGATGAGTGTAAGGAGCACTATTGTACTGAATGTATTGACACCCACACTTGTGGGACCAAGGTTGTTTGTTAAGTACAATACAAATGACAGTTGGAGTTGCTGAATTCACAGATATTGCTTTATTATGCAACGTGCTTTGTAGGGAAGGTGTGCAGTGCAATATGGTCTACTTGGGGGGCTTCTCCATGAGAGGGTAAATCTGGGGCTGAAGTCGGGATAGTTAATAGAAAAGTAGCCCGCCGGGCGCGCGCCGGGCAAACATTCCCCCAAGGGACAAGAGTCCAGCCCTTCACCTATGGCTGTCCGTTACTGCCAGAGAGAGGAGGAGGTGGGGGATTTAGAAGGGGTCCTGGGCGGTTTCTGGGAAGGGGGTGTATCCAGCAGATCTCGGGGAAGCCCTCGAACCAGTGAAACCCCCACCACACCCCTCAAGTACCATCAAACTACTAGAGCCCAGGCAGAATTGGCAGCGCATGACCTACGTCCATGGAGAGCAAAGGAGTGTGACCGGGAAACCTTAAGTAGGTTTTACCTGCAGTGTCGTCGTTCTTTGCAACTTGCAACGTAGTTCTGCAAGAGGGGGCGAGTTCTGTTGAGCGCAGCCAGTCTATATGGATTGTGCAGTCCGAGAACACTTGAAATTGCCCTGCTGCAGTTCCGCTGCAATGCTTTGAATGCATTCTTCTTTCAGACCTTCTCGCCTTAATGTCTCCTTCCGGGAGATGCCCATCCCTGAGCGACTGGTGTCTAGGTCCAAAGACTGGGCCGCAAAACTGTCAGCCTCGCCCACCGCCACTATCACTGAAGATTTGCATGACTGTCTGCGGTTATTGCACGAGGTGCCTCCTCCGACTCCTTGTCAGATGCCAAGAATACAATTGCAGAGACCCAGAATGCAATGACACACCACGATGCAAAACACCACTGAACACAATACTAAATGCAACACAACACAGCGCAACACAACACAACACAATGAAACACAACGCAACACAACACAGCCCAACACAACATAATAAACACTGTACACATCACATCACACCACAGTACACCGCGCCACACCACATCACACCACACCACACCACACCACACCACACCACACCACACCACACCACACCACACCACACCACACCACACCACACCACACCACACCACACCACACCACACCACACCACACCACACCACACCACACCACACCACACCACACCACACCACACCACACCACACCACACCACACCACACCACACCACACCACACCACACCACACCACACCACACCACACCACACCACACCACACCACACCACACCACACCACACCACACCACACCACACCACACCACACCACACCACACCATACTCGCACGGTATACTAGCAGTGTCGGGTGTATGCATGCTCAAGTGCTAAGCACCAGCCCCGGGATCCCGCGGCCCCCTAGTACCGGTTGCCTAGGCCTCGGGAACAGGTCAGCGACCCCCTAGGGACGCCGACCCCACCGGCCTCCCCCTTCCCCCACCACACACAACCCCCACGCCCCTGCAGCACCCCCCCCCCCCCCGCTGCCCCCCCAGGAGGGGTGGCGAGCGGTGTCACCCTCAGGGTCCCGCCTCGTCAGAGGTGACCAGGGCGCAGCAGGCTCACTGGGAGCTCCGCTCCCTAGAGTGCTCCTGGGGCAGGGAAGTGCTCAGCACGCCCCAGGACCTTCCTTCTACTGGGACGCTCCCAGCCGGTCTGGCACTCTGTGCAACGCTACCTGTGACCCTCTGGGTCAGTCAAGGAGCACCTCAGACCACACGCCCCGTGCACCCCTCTGGGGTTCAGTCGTGGGCGGGAGGAAGCTGCAGGTCACCCGACCCACAGACTCCCTCAGCAGCCTCGGGTAGGGCACCCATGCCCCGCTGCTGGGGCCCGGAGCACCGGGCACACACAACCCCCCACACGCGCCAACCACGGCCCGCAGGAAGACGACAAAAGGTGTGCCCCTGCCTTGAAACCCCCCCCCCCCCCCAAGGACCCCCACGGCACGCGCGCCTACACATACAGGCACGGCGGTATCTCCCTCTCGTCAGCGCCTTGACCAGGTACGGGGATCGTCAGCAGTCTGGGCGGCTTTGAGACCAGACAACCAGGGGGGGTACCCATTCGAGCCGGTGAGGTATGGGCACACTGGCCGTGGGTCACCACCTTTGGCGCAAGCCGAGATCCAAACCAAACCAAACCCCCCGCTGCCCCCTATGCCCGTGCTCCCATGCCCACCCACCCTCCCATGCCGCAGGTGCAGCAGCCGACACTGTGAAGGCCCCCATATGGGCTTCAGTGGCGGCGTGGGAACCTGGGTCTAAAAGAGGGTGGGAGGAGAAGGGGGCCAAAGTGTACAGGTCATTGGGAGAGCAAGGGGGCCTGCCGGGAGGTTGGGGTAGGGGGACGGCCCAGTAGGACCCCTGCCACCCCCCTCCCCTGTGCAGGGCAGCCGGAGGGCAACGTGGCACTCCTCACGTTCGGGGGGTAAACAAAAACCCCCCGTGTGCGCCACAGGTGAGAGAACGGGGGCGGTCCACGAATGTGTGGAAGGGCACAGCCCCCCTATGCATATACAGCCTACTGCCGCCTGACCGGGGTTGTTTCCAGGGCAGCGGTGCACAAATGGGTGGAGGGGCACCGCTCTCCTGTGGCACAGCAGAACTCGAAGTATACAGGGGAGCAGTCCACGATACAGTGGATGGGCGGGTGGTCTATCAAAGGGGCCACGCGATCCAGCTCACCACGACCATGGAGGACGTCATGGCCATCCTGGGGTGGGCGGTAGTGCTTCCGGTATGTGAGCAGCCCGTCCAAGACCTCCCTAGCGACACCTGCCTGCACCGGCTGGTTTGTGTACCTGAAATCGCCCTCCATTCTCTGGCCCCTTCAATTAATTTCAACTTTTCCGTGAGGAAAAAATTTCTGATCTGGGTGGGTCAGTCAGCCAAAATCCAAGGAAGGCCAGAATAGCCCCCCCACCCCCAGAGTATCACTAAGCAATCCCCTGCCCCGGACACCCCCCCCCCCCGACCAAAGTGACCACACTGGGAAAAACAAAATTTGCCATTGGGAAATTTCGGCATGCCATTTTTGGTACACAAACTTTTGGATCTAAGACCCCCCACCCTCCTCTCTTCTAATGCACTCTTGCCCGGTCTGACGTTCCCGGTCCCTTTGTGTACAGCACATTCAGAGCGATGCCGCAGACACTTTGATGTGCTGCCCCTGGGGGCTTCAGCTTCTGGCGCTTGCAGTGCACCATCTCACAGGAACAGCAGTGGGTCCAAGGTATGTGACCCATGTTGAAGGACAGGGCTGGGCAGGTGTTGCGCTCCTTTGGGAAGGGAGGGGATCCGGGTCATCAAGTGCGCCCCTGCGGGTGAGATATTCACCAGAACTTCCGCGTTCTGTCTCAAAATATGTGGATCGGAGCCTCAGCTCAGGAATCCCCCTAGACGTTTGACTGCTTGTACACCCTTTGGTGCTGAAGATGAAGATACAGGGTTTGCCCCTGCTTCGTAATCTCATTCATTAGTCTGTGTGCCTGGGAGGGGCTTGGTGCGGCACCCAGCCACCCTGGGTGCACAGAAGCTGTGCGCGAGTATCCAACGCAATGAATGCACATTGTAGCTGCTGTTTGCCCCCGTTTCGGTGAACAGTAAAGCAGCACCGCTACACACACGTGTGCATCACCTCCACACACAGCTGCACCGTCTCTGCAGAATGCAACAACGCCTGCACACAGAAAGCACACAGAAAGCGTTTTTTCCATCATGCATGCACCTCAGCAAAGCATGTTTTACACAGGGTACGAGGCTGGCGGGAGCAACCGTTAAATGCCAACTTTTGGGCCAACATAAATGCCTCAAAATAATCCCCACAACACGTTGATCATTTGTGAGGTATGTATTGTATGAGAGAGAAGTTTTCAAAATTCAAAAAGGAACCTGCGTGTTGGCTGGTTTGCAACCAACGCACCTTTTTGGGGGGCGGCTACCACTAGTACAAGCCTCCACTGCCATTCAGCATTGCCCTTTTACATGGGAGGTCTTTCACATGAACATCGTGAATGCAGTGGGAATGCCTTGCCCGCAATGCAAAGTTTTGTATGTTGGCAAATACTCAAATCCTAGTTTTGGCCCTTTTCTACAAGTTTGTTGTTCCATAACTGGGTTTTCAGCGCTTCTTGTGCATTTGGGATGTGCCGTATTTTACTTGTCACCCCCCGAGAAGGCAGGGGTGAGGCAGCCACTTCTGATTTTGTCCCCTTTGTTGGGGACCCTCGAGAATGCAGGGGTTGCGTAGCACTTCCGCCCTCTTTTGGGCCCCCCGAGAAGGCAGGGTGGAACACCTCTTTGCGCGCCTTTGGCATCGGAAGATCGTCCGCAATGTGCGGATGGGTTCTGCCAGAGATTTGCACCACATGTCTGTATTTTGCTGCACTTGACGCAGTTTTGTATCAGGAGACAAACTAGGTATCAGCCCTATGGACCTTGGCCTCATGTGCCTGAGTCTGTGTGGGCACAACAGGATGCCCCAGAATGAATGATGACGGTGTTTGTTGTCAACTATGTGCTCACTGTCATGAAGATATATCGAAGTGTGGCACATGTCATTTGAACATGTGCCCCTCTTATATGCCTTTGCATAGGGCAGTTTGGATTTGTAACTGTAAGAACAACGGATGTCAGACATCTCAGAATCAGATTGTTATGTTGTGTTGCTGTGTGCCCGCAGTGCGCCCGCGGTGCAAAGTTTGGCCCTTTTCTGCACCCGCATGTGTTCTGCAGGGCTTCAATCATACGCAGTCTTCCTGTCACAGCCCAGTGCATTGCTGGACTTATCCACCCCAATGCGGCCCCTTCGGGAGATGCTGCTGAAGCTTTTGATCGGTGTGCTGACTGCAGCGTTCCTTGAAGCCCAGTCCCCAGAGGCAGTTGTGGTGCCCTCCTCAGTGATGAGCCGGCCCCAAAGCAGTCTATATGGTGTTGTAGACCGCTGCGCAGGTGGGCGGTTGATTGCGAGTAGTTGACGGTTGACTGGCGGCGGTTGACCGACGGAGGCGGTTGACTAACGCAAACAGCGGTTGGTGACCTCCAAATGCCAGTTGGCGGTTATTCAGTGGCGCAGGCAACCGACAGCAGTTGGCGAATAGACCCTTTCTCAGAGGTTTCGGGGCACCGGTCCCTGGCGTTTCCCTGACTATGAAATTAGTAGCCATCGGTATCCAGTCAACGGATCCAGGAATTTGAGCAACGCTGCACCATGGGTGAGACAGAGGCCTCAAGCACCCGGACACACACATCCGAAATCAGGACATGAGAACGAGGCACTCGCAAGACGTGATTCTCAGGCCTGTGGCCGTTCATTAGCAATCACTCAGGCACACTGTGCAGCGGGCTGGGCAACTGAAATCCAACCGCCGGTGGCTGGGCCCTGACAGTAGTAACCGCCGGCGGTTGGCGGTGAATGGCAGTTGGCACCCGACGGCGACGGTGAGCGACGAGGACTGGCGGAGATCGCCGGTTGACCCCCTACCCCCCGAAAGGCACAGGCTTGGCAAACCAGGGCTTTTGTGGTGCTGAACTCCCAGAAGCAGCAATGAGACGCGGCATCGCTTCGCCATTGGGAACATCATTGTAACGTGTGCGTGGGCACTGCGTGCATATCTGGTAACCACCAGACATGCGTCGTCCTCATCTGGACCAATTTATGACGTTGCAATCCGCCTACGCCCACGCCTGTAGGTTGGGTCATTTTTGC
This sequence comes from Eutreptiella sp. 'Long Island Sound 2002', assembly GCA_964036045.1. Taxonomy (NCBI): domain Eukaryota; phylum Euglenozoa; class Euglenophyceae; order Eutreptiales; family Eutreptiaceae; genus Eutreptiella; species Eutreptiella sp. 'Long Island Sound 2002'. The sequence goes on along the minus strand of OZ038388.1, from coordinate 67,425,490 downwards.
AGTCTGGGCTCCAATCTTCCAACAACACATGCGCAGGGCATTGTGGAAAAGGGCCAAAACTTGGGTTCGCTGTATTTCCTGGTATCAGATTTAGCTCATCCTCACTGCGTGTTATGTCCGCTACCACATCGCTTTGTGAGACAGTCGTAGCGTTGGACAGCTCTGATTGTTGATTCCGAGAGTTTTCTCGAGTGCCATTCCGAGAGTTTTCTCGAGTGCCATTTGGTGAGACTGCTTCGCCAGCTTACCATGCTGTGACCCCCCCCCCCCCCCCAGAAAAAGGCCCAAAACTAGGGTTCGCTCAGGTGCTGGCATACAAGGGTTTGCACTGTGAATGCACTGCGTAGAGAGCATTCCCATTGTTGTCCTGCGCCAACGAGTTATCCGTGTACCGTTGTGATGATGGAAGCGTTTGTGGGTCGTTGCATGTGGTCACCTGTGGGCAACCGCACTCCGCTTTCCTTTTGAACCGGGGGTCACTGCATTGTCTAACCCCCCGGTCCGCAGGTGTTGTGTCCGGTTGTGTTGTGGGTATCCCGCAAAACGGAACTCATTTCATTCAAATTGTGTGCCAAACGTGTGAAGACGTGACATTTCATGAGTCTCTAAGCAGAGCCCAGTCGCCACCCCACGGCTGTTCGTGCAGAAGCACGGGCTTGTCTACGCACGGGCACTGGCTGTTCCTCCAGTTTGCCTGTGTTTGGATGACGGGTGGGGTGGTTCAAATAAACGCTGGTGGGGTACCGCGTTGTACGCCCAGTGTCCAATGCTGTGGGGGTTAGGGGTTCGTGTTCCATAAGGGCTGGTCGGTTACCATAAGTGCACTCGGTTTCCAGTGCTGTGGGCAAAGGTGTGTGTGCAGAGCATCCAGTGGGGGAAGGGGGTACGTGTTCCATGAAGGGCGGTGTTGCTACGTTTAGATCTGAGGCCTCTGTGGCTGCTTGCCGTGGTATTCGACCGTCCCCTCCCGCAGTGCAAACCGTGACGCCAGGCCCGGTCATCACAAAACCTGCACCTCCATGCTTCCTGTCGGTTGTTGTGCTGCAGAGCCAAGGTCTGGGCCATTCAGCAGTTGCAGACTATTCTGCAATGTGATACACTGGGGCACCAGGAGGCGTGCCTTTTCGTGGTATGTGTGTTGCCAGCAGCGATGTGGTAATGCCCCTGACTATGCCATACCGTATCTGGACTTGCTCAGGATGGCGCTTTCTTGGGTCGAGAGGGGCCTCAGAGCGCGTCTGAAAGAGATACAGCTGAGCGAGCGAGCGGGATTGTACGTGAGGGGGTGCGCGCGCGCGCTTGTGGCTGTGCGTTGCTGAGCGTCTCGTTTTACGTTTGAAAGGGTGCCTATGGGAATGCCGTGCACGCAGTGCGCACACAGTGCAAAGTTTTGTATGTCGGCAAATACTGGAACCCTAGTTTTGGCCCCTTGGCGGAGCACCTGACGCGGCACGCACGCGGCGCGGAGATTCGGCCTTCTGGCCCACCCAAGCACCCACAGTTCCTACCCCGGGGGCCCATCGTTTAGGGATTTTAGGCCTGATCTGTGATACTCTTGAGTAAGAAACGTCGTTTGTTGCTGTCCATTGAACATCCGCGCTAGATTGGGCAAGACGAGGCACGTAAGAAATGACGTTTGTTGCTCTTTGAAGATCCCGCCCTCGAAGCTCAGCCCTGGCACGCGGTAGCGGTTGGTGTGGGGCGAAACTTGTCGTTGGGCTGCGATACTGTCCGACCCAGCGCTCGTTTCCGTGGTGTACATCGCTGTTAAGATCCCGTGGGTACAACGGCTATCGCAATATTTGGAGGGGGCAATGGGACCACCCTTCACAAATCTATTCGCATCTTGTTGTACCTCACCCAGTCTTGTATTTGGCGCCAGGTTCGCTACCCCTCGTATGGCCCTTGGCCCCATGTGCCACCTCATGTGTTGATTGTTATCTTGTGGGCTTTGCTGCTTTGCTGTGCTAGCAGACAGGTGGCAGGTGATCTTGGGTGAGTTTCCCGGCAGGTGCACGCAGTGCGCACACAGTGCAACAACTTGGCCTATGACTCGAAGATGAGTTCACTGCTCTGATTAGATTCTGGCTGCGGCATGTCGAGAAGTTGACCCTGCCCTGTGTGTGTGCGTGTGTGTGCGCGCGTGTGTGTCACAGAGATACATTTAGGCGCTCATTATTTATTGTTTACGGCCTGACAAGGTAAAACACTCACACAACCGCTGGTTGCTCTGTTCGCCTTTGCCGGCTCTACACGCACGCGCATGTATTTGTGTGTATATCTTTGCGCACCCCCCCTCCTGATCTGTGCTCTGAACCCCCCCAAAGCCCCCCCCGGCATGCACTAAATACACACAGGCACTGCGGTATCTCCCTCCCACCAGCGCCTTGGTGGGGTTTGAGGACTGTCATCAGTCTGGGCAGCTGTGAGACCAGACAACCGCATGTACTGCGTGGCACCCATTAGCCTTTATGCATCCCTCCCCCCCGCCCCCGCATAGCACCGGAGAAAAGGTGTTCTAGACGGTACCTATCCAGCCTTGAGAGAACCCCTGCCCATTCTCGAGGAAGTAGCAGTAAACTTGTCCATGCCACCAAACACCAAATTGTGCGGACATTTTGTGGCCTGCTGGTTTTGTATTCGCCATCGCCATGTGTTTGCTGTCGTTTTCGCTGCCATCCCTGTGAGGTGGGTTGTGTTCTACTACGAAAGAATCGAGCCTTAGGAGTTGGTTTGCGTTAAAAAAATGGGGGATACCTGTGACAGGAGGTGCTAGACTCTCAAAGTTCGACACCATGTTATCCATCTTGCCATGATCCATGACGCTCAGTCTTTGTGGAGCTCATGGATCGCCCGTAAACTCCATCACAGCAGTTGTGCAATGCAGCACAGTTCCGGACCGTTTGATTATGCAGCTGCTTGGGAACAAATAGAACTCGGCTTTGGGGTGTGCATTTGCTGAAAAAAATTGAACTTGTTCCGCATAAGAGTTTCCCGAAAAGTATACACCACAGCGGTAGCCCGCAGACATCAGCAAAGGAATGAACGTCCACGCATTGGTGGCTATTGCAAGCGGCCCGAAGCAGTGACTGTAACAAATGTCCATCCATTACATTGTGGCAAAACGACACACAAAACAACATTGGCTTGGAAAAAAAAAGACGACGAAGGTAATCGCATGCGCACTGCCTCTTTCTAAAACCTGCCAAACTAATCGCCGTATTCCCATATTGTAGAATTGCCATGAATGTGAAGGCGCTGCGGAACTGAATCACGACCATGACCAAAGTGCACGGCAAAAATTTCAACCCAACTTGCTTATGGGGCCAGAAAATGGCGATGCTTGTGTGGATATTTCTGTGGTGTACGTTGTTCCCCAAGGTTTATCTCCAAGGTTTATTTCCATCTAGAAGCCCCCACGATATAACAGCAACCTTCCAAAATCCTCCAGGAATGAACATCATCCTTCCAGAAGCCTCCGAGAAATGACAGCAACCATCGAAAAGCTTCCAGGCAACAACAGTAGCCATCTACCACCCTCCAAAAATGAAAAACAAGATCCAGAAGCCTCCTACGAATTACAGCAACCTTCCAGGAGCCGCTTGGAAATAACAGCAACCGTCCGAAGGCCTTAGTGCAAAAGGGGCCATTCCTCTCCAAAAGAATGCGCGAAAATGAAAAAAAATCAATTATTTTTTTTAGCTGACCTTGTCAAGTTGGGTTGCACGCCAATTGGTTCCGCAAAGGGAAATGTGCTAAAAACACAACAGTTAATTCTTTGGATTTTTGGTTGGTTTTAGGTGCTCCTGCCATAAAAAAAATACACATTAAAAGTTGATTTTGGCAATTTTGGCAAAGTTTAGGTGCTGGACGGTAGGTACCATCACTGTGAGGCTTCCTGCTGCTGCTGCGACTGCCCTGCTTTTCAGACCAGTGTTCCAGAGCAGGCCCTGCAGACAGTGCTGTGCGCAGATGTACCCAAATTGGCTCACGAAATGCAGATTGCATTATTGGGTCTGCATTGGCCGCTGCTCACTGCTCAGGTGTGGGATCATGCGAGGGTTCAGGTCGCCTTGAGTAATATCTTGGCTGGGATTGGGCTGAGATAAGGGCTCGCGGCCGGCTTTTGCCGGGAGTTCTCGCCGTCGAGTTTGCAGCTGCTGTCGGTTGCCCCACAACCGCCGTCCTCAGCCTTGAAGCAGATTATTTGAAGAGATGATTCGTGCTCGCTTGCATTTTGCTTGTCCTCTGAGGGCTTTGTACGCATTTCTTGGACCAGAACTGTCGTTGAAAGCCGGCCTTGGGTGTTGGGTGGCAGAAGTGCCATTAACCGACGGCGGTTGGCGGTTGTTTGACAGCAACGGGAGAGGCGGCCACATGCTAAGACATCAGCGGCACGCACTGTCCCGTGAGCATCGTGCGTGCGTTCAACCACCGGCAACGCAACAGCGCACCGATGCTCCAATCCGGCGGGGGCCGTCCCACAAAGGCTGGCGGGGTACCGTGTGGTACATCCGGCGTACACTGCCGGGGGGGGCAGTGTAGTGCACCCTCTGTCCGCTGTCATCTGCCCATTGCCATATCTTTTGTGTGCCTTAATGTTGTCGATGGAGGTCATGTGTGGCGGGAGGGGGGGGGGGGGGCGCTGAGGTGGATGGATGAAAAGGGGGTGCAATCGGCAGGGGCCATCCGGGGGTACGCAGCTCCGCGTCACGGTCGGTTCAGTCCAAAGGAGTTGGAACGGGAGTGCTGTGCCGCTACGACCCGCCTCCGGTGGAAACTGAGAAGTGGTGGTGCCGACAGGACCTGGTGCTGAAGCGGGCATTTTTGGGCCCCGCGATGGTCGTATCGGGGGGTTGTTCCCAAAAGGCCCCGTTAGAAACTGTCCAGCCTCTCATGTTCTCCGTCAAAGAATTGGCAAACGCGCTGTCGCCTGCAGGTCGAAGCTCTTCTACGAGGGTGGGCGCAGTGCCCCGTCTGGATTGTCCCTCTGCCGGTGGTGGGGCGGATGCAGCTGCAGGCCCTCGTCATGGCGGCCTTCAGATTTCCACACATCTTCTCCTTTGTGACCCACGCCATAATGCACGTGTATTCCGCCACACTGGTGTGGTCTGCAACGGCCTGTACACAGTCGTAGAATGTGGGTGGTTGCTAAGGCTGGAGGTGATTGGCCAAGCGGCAGTTCCTATTCGACTGGAGCTCAGAGTCAAACATCCCGGTGTTGCGCTGCCTCCTGGCACGCAGCTGCACAGCAGGCAGCCTTGATCGTAAAGCACAGCCGACCAGACGGCAGCAATGAACCAATATGAGCAGTTTTGCTGGCAGCTCCATGTATGCCGTGAGCCGAGTATTTTTGTTTTTGCTGCAACTCCAAGAAGAACAACGGTGGCAATGCTGTACCCTTAGACATACAGCCGTGCATGCCCACAGGAACAGAGCGCCGCAAAAATGCTTTGGCCGGCAACTTGCACTACAATGCACACTATTTGTATTGGGTGTGGCCCTGATGCGGCACGGGATAGGGAGCCACCCATTCACACGATGCCCCACACCGTTGAGCTGTTCAGTGACTCCACTGTACACGTTGGGAGCATGGGTGGTTCTTCCCCCATTGGCCCGCTGGGCTCAGCTGCTGCGGCCTGGGGGGGGGGGCGTTACTGGCTCACAGGCCGGTCCCGTCCAGCGGCGGAGGCAGCTATGCTACTGCGGTTTGCCATAAGTGAAAGTGAGGTTGCGGTCAAAGGGGAGCGCCCTGAGCCGGTGGGCAGGATGCTGCCCCACGTGGCCCTCACCCCCCGTGGGCAGGGAGTGTCGCCCAGTGTGTTCTTGCGGGTGGGGGAGCCCTCATCCCTCCACAGCAGGGCCTTGGAGGTTGCCCTGGTGCCAGGCACCACCGAGCGTTCCCTGTTCCTGGGCCACACGCTCCGGCCTTTGGGGGAGCCCCCCCCCCCCCCTTCTGGTGTTCCTGATGGGCCAGGCTTTTTCAAAACCCGGCACCACCGGGGGCGCACCCCCCCTTTAAAAGATTGGGCCAAATTTTCTTCCGGGCTTTCGGCCAAATCAAAAATGTTCTCTGGCGCCTTCGGCGCCAAGCAGATTAGACCAAAAAATTTCTTCGGCGCCGTTGGTGCCTCTAAATCCCCAGCACCTCTGGCGGGGGGCGGGGGGGGGGGGAGCTGGTCCCCTGCCCCTCAAAAGGAGCCCTTGGGGCCAGGCACAAGCAGGACTGTTGCGGGCACTTGAGGCCCCATTCCCAACTGAGTGGGGGGACCATCACGGACTTTTGCAGGTGGTGTGCAGGAGGTGGAGCTCGGCATGGACATGGATCTGGAGGCAGGGGGGGGGGACGAGGACGACATGTACCTCCTCAGCTGACCCTACCACCCCCCCGCCATGTCGCTGCCCCCCCCCCCTTGTCGCTGCCCCCCCCCCTTGCAGAACAAAGAAACATGGCCCCCCTAGCTGCTGCCCCCCCCCTCCCCCTTCAGAAGTGAGAATTATGGCCCGGGCCAACGACATGGGGGGGGGGGGTAGTCTGGCCCCGACTGGCGCATGGTACATTGCACAGTCGCCGATTGCGCCCCTGGTCGGGGGCATCAGCAGGCCCTGGGCAGGAATCGCCAGCAATTCAACTCAGGGGCGGCACCCAACTGCCACATGCTATATGGCAACCTCTCGCGGGCCTTGAACCTGCCCTTGTGAGCATGACGAGGCCATGTCAGGCTTACATTAGAACGCCTGACAACCGTAGGAGGAGCCCCCCCCCCTCCCCCTCCAGACCAAAGTGATCACTGATGCTCCGTGGTCGCCAAGTCCTTTGGCTTGTCCAGCATGAGCGGGCCCTGCTACCGCTCCACGCGGCCCAGGCTAACATTACAAGAGAGGAGCGGGGGGGGAGGGGTTCTGGGACCCAAAAGCTTGTGTACCAAAAATGGCCCAATCAGATTTTCCCAATGGTAAATTTCATTTTTCCCCACCAGGGCTGTAGACACGTGCCTGTGGCACAGGGTTAAGGATGAGAGGAGAGCACAGGGGCGTGGTGAGGAACGGGAGCATGGCGGGTCTCAAGGGCTCAGGTGCGCGGGGTATCACGGGCGCGGAGGCCCAGTGAGCGGGTGGGATGCCCAGCCCAGGGACTGCGGGGAGGTGCGGACAGTGCCGATGTAGGGGCACTGGTCGTTGGGCAGACTGGTGAGCCCCGGCGGAGGCGCCCAGGCAGGCAGAACCGCCATTTTTAAGAAATGACTGTTCTAGTGCCAGCGCAGGGGTGCAAGAACGGACCAGCCGGAATACAAACAGCAGGACTCCGCAGTTCCTGCAACTGGTCTTTTTTTTCCTTACCCTTCTCCTCGGATGCTCACGGGCATGGCCGTCCTGGGTTCTGGTTTTTCAAGATCTGCAGCTGTGGGTTCCGAAGATTAGCCACCTCCGGTCCCACCCGCTCAGCAACAGCGTGCCTAGCCTCTCTCTCTCTCTCTCTCTCTCTCTCTCTCTCTCTCTCTGTCTCTCTCTCGCTGTCTCTCTCTCTCTCTCTCTCTCTCTCTCTCTCTGTCTCCCTCTCGCTGTCTCTCTCTCTCTCTCTCTCTCTCTCTCTCTCTCTCTCTCTCTGTCTCTGTTTGTCTGTCGCTGGCATGTGTAAATGTGTGTGTGTGTGTGTGTGTGTGTGTGTTTGTGTGTGTGCGCGCGTGCGCATGCCACAGGACCAAAGCTATCTCAGCCTGCTACGCTTATGGAGGAGCTCCATGCAGCAACGCCTGCGTGATATGACGAACCGGTCGGGCAGCCTCGACCTTTTGATTGCAGTATGTTGCCTGCGTGGTGCGCGTCATGCAGGGCAGCAAGGCACGAGATAGCCGCCGCTGCTGCGTCTGCTTTGGACCGATATGGCACCAGACATTGGATGTGCCACGCAGTCCCCAACCAGCCTTGATGGACCCCTGCTCCATGCTTGACGGAACAGTGCTGGCCACGGCATGAACAACATAGTACCCTTCAAGCAGAGTTCTTTTTAACAACTCAGCACCCCAAGGGGGTGCGGAGTGTGTTTGTGTGTGGGGGGGGGGGGGGGGGGCAACCCCACCCCATCTCTTAAAAGATTGGGGCCAAAATTTTGCCTCGGCCCCTTCGGCACAATTGATCCATGCAGTTGCCTGCTTTGTACTCTGTACTACATTCCTGGATCTGCAGTTGTTACCTCCGTTTGCCTGTTGCATTGTGTGGGTCCTCTCTCTACAGCCATGGCATCTATGTTCCTGAAGTGGAAGAAGCCTGAAGCTTCCATGGTCAGGGTTGGATGTCTTGACAGCCTCACATGGCACTGCGGCACGTTCACATCCCTTCGGGGAGATGCTATCGCATGCCAAAAAGCTGCGGCCTTTTTGTCCTTAGAGGTTTTCGAAAAAGGCTTGGAACCCCCATTGTTTCATTCCGGATGGCAGTTGTTTGCTGGTGATCTTTTTTGTTTTTCATGTTGGCTCTCACAATTGCACTGAAAAACAATTTCGGCACCTCTAAAAACTCGGTACCCCAAGTTGGGGGGGGGCAGACCCACCCACCTACCCCCTGCAGACCCCCCCCCCCCCGAAAAGGAACTCTCCCTCCGAGCCTTATTGGAACCCCCCTGCCCCGCCCCGCACAATTGGTTGCCACCGTCGCTGGCCCCCAGAGCTCAGGTGATGCCTTCTGTCTCTTTCAGCACATGGGCGAGTTCCACTTGGCCCTCCATCGGATACTGGAGACCAGCCCACCCTCGGCCATGGGGCTGTGTGTGGTCCGTGGTTGCATATACCCCGATTGGGAGATCGCGATGGCGACTACCGATACGCAGGATATTGTTGTGACTGTGACTGAGCCATTGTTCAAGTCCAACCGGCAATGGAATGCGTGGTATGCGGGGCTCGTGCCCACGGGGGGCCACCAGTTGCATCTGTGCACGTCTCCCCGCCCCCTTCCAGGTCGGCAAGCTGGAGGATGCGGTTGTGGTATCGGTTGTGGTATCCACAACAACCTTCGCACCCACACCAGCGCTCGCCAGCCCTGTAGGTTCCAAGACTGTTGCGGATGCCAAGGCTGCTGTGGCTGGGGTGTTAAACAGAGCCCCCCAAAACTTTGGGGCGGGGGGCAATGGGAAAGAGGGTTCATTGACAGGGACCATCATATCCATTGGCGCCGAAGGCACCATTTTGTCAACGGTTGCCTACAGCAAAGACGTCCAAGGTGCATGCATGTCCATCACAAGTTACTGGAATGGTACAATGTATGGGTCTCCTGGTTCTCTCCAGGGTACGTGCATTGAGCCTTAGGGTTTGGGTCACCGAGCTGGTGGAACCAATCTTGGTTTTATAACCCTTTTTAGTGTCTAGGGTGGACCTAACAGGTTTAGCAGCAAGCAGCAAGCAAGCAAGCAGCAAGCAAGCAAGCAGCAAGCAAGCAGCACACGCGAAATGGGCAAAAATCAGAACTCCGTCGTGGTGCTTTGGATTTGGTTGAAATTTTGGTGCATGATACCTATGGGTGTGAAGTACAATCACACAAAGTTTGAGCGAGAAACTCAACGGTGGCGGCTGGGAACGGGCGTCGCAAGTGGCGGACCTCAGTTTCACAAACTGCAGTTTAGGGCCAAAAACAGCCATTTTTGGGCCAAAAAAGCCCCGGAACACATTCAAAACGGCCAAACAAAGGGAAACGGTGGGTACACTCCACGTGCGGCTTGACTTCCCCGTGTTAACGAGCTCTTTGCGGCCCTCTAACTCCATGATATGTCCCGGAAACGGCCCAAAAAGGCCCCCAGAAGCTCCAAATGCCGACAGCCACAAACCAAGAATAGGCCATATCTTTGGCTACATGGCTCAAAATGCGATTCCGAGGGCACCTACTCCACCCGCAACCCCGCACTTTTTGTGGTTTCCACCCATCAGAATTGCCCAAACGGACGCCTAGACCCCAATACCTAGGCCCACTAGGCTGCGGCAAGCTGCAAGCTCAAGCCCAAACAGGTGGATGCCCAAATGGGTCAACAAGGTCCAATAGGGGCAAAAACATGACTTTTCTCAAAAATGATTCAAGACCATGTGCGACGCTAAAACAAGTGTTTTTGGACCGTTTTGAGCTTGTGGTGGCCCATTTTGGTCCTCCGAAAATCCCAAAATGCCTTGAAAATGGGCTGTTTTGGGACCAAAAATGGGTCAAAAATGGGTCAAAAACGCATTTTTCCAAACCTCATCGTAGACCATTTGGGGTGCACAAATGGGTGAAATGAGCCCATTTTGAGCCCATTTTGGGGCATTTTGGCCCCTCAGAAGTCCAAAAAACCTTGAAAGGGGGCCTCGTGGTTATGGGGTTCACTTGTAAACTGATTTCACTTTGTCAAGAGCCATCAATGTGTGAATCATTCTTGATGTCCCTCACCAGTCATAGCTGATGTTCCCTCCCCCACCAGCTCGGTCCCAATATTCAGTCTTGATTTGGCTTAGGGTTCGAGTTTGACGTAGTCCCCTACCCTGACCCCGAGTGAGTGTCCCCCTCCCCTTCCAACCCTTGACCCTCCCCCCTCTGGCCCCTGGGACAGTCTACCCGCGTGCACGCGCGCACTCAGCCATTTATGGCAAACACCCCGCGCCTCCGGCCCTGGGTTTGAGTTTGCCGGCTGGTACTTCCGGGTTCGCCTGTCGAGGAGGGAATCCTCCACTTGTGAGGTGGGTTGGTTGTCCACCCATTTGGGTTGGGGGTGGAGGGGTCGGGTTCCAAACAATGCGAGAGGTGGGGAGCCGGTTCGGCTAACCCCAAGCCATGCCCAAGGCAATGGAGTTTAGTGGAGTTTGGAGGGTGCTCACCACCACTGGGCCCCTGCCGCTCGGTGCGCGCGCGCAAATCGTGCTTGCCGGGTGCCTGGTATTCGCTTCGACACCAACCACGAGTAAACTGGCTGGCTGAGGCAGGATGACAGCCAGAGTTCAGGGCATGCGGGTGAGTGAGCAGACCAGACGAGATGGTCTGTCAACGCCTGATGCAGGGTGACCACTAAGACCCAGAGTACCTTAAGGATGCTCAAAGGAACATGGGGGGTTGGGTTTTCAACTCCCGAGGGGGGGGGGTCGATAGGCCCCCCCAGAAATGGGGGATGGGGGGTGGGAAAAGGGCTCAATTGACAGGACCATTATCACTTATTCTGAACCACGGCGCACAAAAAATGTTTGACCATTGAAAATGGTCAAGTTTTTTTTTTTCACCAAACACATGGCAAATGATGATCTTTCTGAACCCCCTCGAAGCGCTGATTTCAAAAAACCCATTTTCTTTCTTTTTCTTTTTTTTTTTTGCCGAATTTGGGTCCGGGTCACCTCCGGGGCTGGGGGGGGTCAGTCTCGGTAGGATTTTTGCGGTTCCATCAATTGAGGCTTTTTTTTGGGGTGGGGTGTCTGGCCGGAGGGCTGTATCCCCCCCCGCCCCCCGGAGTGGAAAACCCGCCTTCCCCAGAGAGGGACGGACCATCCTGATGTCGTGTATGTTGGTTCTTCAGTGGCAGAGCTTCTGCCAGTAAAATGTGTTTTCGGTATGGGTGCACCCAGCAGGGATGTATTGGAAGGCGGTGGGCACGCCCCTGCCCCCGGTCCAGCGCGCGCAGCCGATGGCTCAGCCGCTCTGTCCCTGACCGCAAGTGCCAGCTTTAATGGGAACCGACAGTAACCGCCCCAAACCGCTTTGGCAGCCTTCTCCAACCGCCTGCCCAACCGCTTCTGGGGCCCCTTTGTGGGGCACTATCCCTTCAAATGCATCCCCGGCACCCAGTGCAGGCGAATGCCAAGACACAAGCTGTGCCACTGACGATGAAACGGCTTAGTGGCCAATTTTACCTATACCGGGGGGGTAGGGGGGTCAGAGGCCAAAAACAAGTTTGTGTACCTAAAATCGACCTCCAATTTCAGGGCCCTTTGATGAATTTTATTTTTTTCCTGGGGAAACATTTTCTCATGCGGGTGGGTAGGGGGGTCAGGCGGAGGAGCCCAGGCTGCCATTCAGCCCCCCCCTACCCCCCCCCCCCCTCCAGTAACGGTAAGCCGTGGCCTGCCCTGGACTCCTGTGGCCATGGCTGCCCATCGGATGAGTATCTTTCACGCCCGAGAAGCGTATCCCCAGCGGCGCACTGTGCCCCGGGTGGGGGGGGGGGGGGGGGCGAGGGGGTGCACTGCCAAAAACGCCCCGAGTTCCGGGCGTGGGGTTGGACGGGAGAGTGCCCAGAACCGGTATTGACAGCACCTGAAGCCCCTTCCCGGAAGGTACCACGGCTGACGTATCAGGGTCCGAGACACGATGCACGCGGTCGGGGCCGAGCCACCAGACCACTGGAGGGTGTACCGGGACACGCCGGGCTGCCACCGAAAGCCTGCGCGAACCTCACTTTGACTGCACCGGGGGGCACCGCAGACGCATTTGTCATCAGGAGCATCAGAAGCCAATGATAATAAAAGCCGTTTTTTCATCTTGTGTCTGGCATTGATTCTGGGGAGCCCTGCCGCCATGTTGCAGACTTCCCGCTGGCCTCCGCCAGGTCAGACGTGATCAGATGGGGCTGGGTCCTACTGGGTCCCACACAGGACGCAGCTGGATCCTACTGAGCTCCAGGTGCAACAGGAGGAGATGTTACCGAGTGGCACATGGTACACGGCTGATTCCTAACGACCCTCGGTTCCCCTGCCATCCCTTCCGCCGCTGCGCCCCTTTCAGGGTTTTGCTGTCGCAGTACATGGCCTGGCCCGCCTTCAGCATCCACTGCGCCGCCCCGTGCGCCGGCACCTCCGTCCTGAGCCCTCCTGCGCGAGACGCCCTCCTGATCCTGGCCTTCATTGCCTGGGGGGCCTTCCCCCAGCGACCGGGGCGGCCTCCGCTGGCGCACCCCCGTGCCCACATCCAGGGCCTGTGCGCCTTGGCCACTGCCGTGGCGCGGGCGCTTGCGGCGCCACCGCCAGCGCCGGAGGCCGTGCTGGCCGCGGCGGGGCTGTGGTTGAAGCGGAACCCGTTTGGGTACGTAGTGCTGACCCTCTGGCTCCTCCCGCTCGGGCTCTTTTCGCCGGAGCTGGTGCTGGCGGAGGTCTTGCAGGGCCTGTACAGATGGCACTGCAGACGCGTGGAGTCCCCTGCCACTGGCCACGCACACGCACAGGGGCAGCGACACGGACAAACACAGGCACAGCCACACACACCGGCGCAGGAAAAAGGCGCGGAGCCGGGGCTTGCGGCAGACTCGGGGGTTGCGGCAGTTGCAGGAGGCGACCTCCAGGTGCGCAAGGACGTGCTGCTGTACTGCGGCTGCTGGCTGACGGAGTGGCTTGTGGCGTACCGGTCGTTTGGTAAAGAGGAGGAGTTTCAGCAGGTCCGTCCCAATGCGTGTCCACCGGTTTGTGTTGTGAGTACGAGGATCCTGGCGAGTGTTGTAGGTGTAGTAACATAGCTTCGTCGTTGGCAAACAGAGAGCTGCTCAAAAAGTCCATCCATTGTGTCGATAATAGGTGCCATGTTTGCATTGCACTGTGAATTCCAATTGCCCTCCTTCTATCAACACAACCCTTGCAGAATCACTTTCAACCTTCCATTGATAATTTCCATCCATATCTCATTGAATATCAACCACAATACCGATAATAATCATGCTGCTTTTTTTTTTTTACGGTCGAGTGCTGTCGTTTCCTTGGCCCCCTGTTTTCTGCCCAATCCTCCAGCAGATGGGTTAGCACTGGCACTCCATCCGACGTCCTCACCTCTGGCGATGCAGAAGAAAACCACTCGTCCTTTTCCAGAGCCACACCTGCAAATACGGAGTCTGATTCTGATGCCGATCGGTCCCACCCGAACCCACGAACACAGCCCATGTCAGAAAAAACGGCGGCCAGACGGGTTTCATGTGCGAAGGCAGCTGTGGTTGCGCGCAACCTGCGTTGCGACATGGTGGGCTGCAACCGAAAGCCTGCGCGAACCTCGCTTTGACTGCACCAGAGAGCACCACGGAGGCATAGTATAGGTAGGTCTCACGAAGTCCTTATTTGCCATCATGAGCATCAGAAGCCATGAAAATAGAAGCCATTTTTCATCTTGAACAACTGCACGTGCTTTGCTTTTGGGGCAGGCTTTGGGGCAGGGGCAGCAGGTTTGGGGCACCTGCCAAACCTGCGGCCTCTGCCCCAAAGCAATATCCTCTTCTCAAAGAGTTTGTACTCAAAAGCATGGCCAATCCCCAGAGGTCGCAGGATGTGCAATCTGCATGGTTCATTATCCTTGCCATGGTATGAAACAGGTTAATGAGTAGGGCTTTCCGCAACGCTGTGCCTGTGCTTGCTGCAGTCCATGAGCCAACATGAGCTGAAACCTGGTAGTCTAAGCATGAATGGAATTCAGTAGTACGCACACTCATTGGTCTGGTTCGTGGTGTACGCTGTTGCGTTGCCGGTGGGTGACTGGGTGACTGGGTGGCGTGATGCCAACAACAGGACGACATCTGGTTTGAGCTCCTCTTCCGGCTCCTCTGTAGCTCTAGCTCCAGTTCCACGGGTGACAGTGGCTTCTGGGTTGGCTTTTGAGTGAGACGCCAATGTCTTGGATGCCACAGTACAGCCTGGGTGGGCCCCCTGGGGGGGGCGGCTGGGCCCGGTCCTTGTATGCGACACCCCCCAGCCCCCCCCCCCCCCCCCCAAGATAGCGGTGCAGGGGCTGTGGCGCCAACGGCGCCAAAAATTTTGTCCCATGCTTAGTGGAAGGGGGTACTATGCCTTTGGTCCTTAAGACCCGTAAGACTTTCAGGCTTTCTTCCTGGCAAGGATGAGAAATCGCTATTATCGCATACATGCCTTTATACCTCCATGCCCACAGACACACACACACTCTTGAGGTATGCATGTGGTAGTAGTGGGTCGCGCGCAGCCCCCCTACCCCCGGCCCAGCTGCCAATACCCCCCCCCCCACCCCCCCGCCGACCACCTCCCCCCCCCCCCCCGCAAGTTTTTGCAGATAGCTGGGGGGGTGTCGCATCAGGACCGGTTGTAGTCGCCCCCCCCCCGGGGTGGGCCCCTGCATAGCACCAAGAGTTGACTGGGGCCGTTGTGCCCTCAAACAAACAGTCCACTCCTGATGACATGCACCAGTATTGTCTATTGTTGTGGGGCTGTGTCGGTGGCTCGGAATGGGTCCCGTCATGGCACTTAATCCGTGCCCCGGGGAGGGTTGGGGACCCCGCCCCACCTGTCATCCCAGCTCAGTGGTTGGGGCGCTATGATTGCACATCAGTGGTCGTGGGATCGGACCCGGCTCTAGTCAAAGTACCTACCCGATGACCGCAGCTGCCAGACTGTGACACTGTGGTAGGGATCGGCACCGGGATGGGTTGCCTTTTCGCAGGAGGAGGAGGAGCTATGGGTCTTTCACCTGAGCGGGCTTAAGGCGCAGGTCCCTAGGACTTGGACCTTCGCCTCACTCCTCCTGTCTCCACTTCTCATGGAGCGGCTGCAAGGGTATCCCCACTTCGTCGGCGTTAGATACTCCGCTCAGGGCCCAACTAGCCAAGCAGCGTTCTTATCCGAGAAGCGAGCCCACTATCCCCTGCCCCAGCCATACCCCCTGGAGCCATCTCCTTGCCACTTTTACGCTTTACAGCCCCTCCTCCAGGCCTTTGCTTGGGGGGGGGGGGGGGTTCAGGGCGGGTTGCTAGTGAAAAACGTTGTGGATGGCGCTGGGTCCTACTCAGTTGCCCATAGGGCGGGGCTCCTTCCTACTGAGCTGACTGCCATGTGGGGCTGGATCCTACTGAGATCCCCTCACCAGGGCAGGGGGTCACCCCCAGCCCCCGCCCCCACTAAGCAAAGGCCTGCCCTCCTCAATACCCAGCGTTGCGCCATGACCCTGAAGCTGGAGCCAATGCCAGCCCGCAACCCCATTCTATCTGTACAGGCGCTTGGGCTGCTGTCTGCTCTGCTGCACCATTTGCACCCAAACGGTGCAGTCGCACAGTACCTGCAGAGCCTGCACAACGAGGCACCAGCCTCCGCTGTGCCATGGGCCGAAGCCCTCGTCCGTCGCGTTGCAGAGCAGCCCCCACCATCGGCCCGTGCAGGCTCCGCACGTGCTGCAGGGACTAATGCCTCGAGCGCCCCCGTGGCAAGCGCCACCCTAACCCCCAGTGCGCAGCGCACCCCAACAGAGAGGCGGACCGTGGGCTCGCCAGGCTTTACCCGAGCCCTCAACGTGACGCCGAACACACCGCGGGGGCCGCGGGCGAGCGGCGTGGGGGCCATGCCTGCGTCGCAGAAGGTGGCGAGCGCCGTCGTGCACCGCGCGCTGAAGCGGAGTAAGGGAAGGGCGAGCGGAGCGCCCCAGGCCGGCAGGTGTGGGATGGGTGTGGAGGCTGCAACAGTGGACAGCACGCTGTTGACGACAGGAGCGGTGTGGGTGTGGGTGTGTGTGGGGGGGATGCTAGTGGCTGGTGGAGCCCATGGCGGATGGGCATCGGATGGGGGCCAGTCCCCAGGGGCAAGGAGATTGAGGGGCCGACAGTGTTGGCTTCAAGATCCGTAGGCCTGGAAGCAGCCGCGCCCTAAGCATGAAGCATGAAGCGTGGGATGTGTGTGGACGGCTCCAGGGAGCAGGAGACTTAATGGACAGGGGGCCAGTTGGGCAGAATGAGGGCATGTGGGCACCGCACCCACGCAGTATGCGCTCGTGCAGGGCTGTGGGGGCCCATACTACTGTCATTGTTGCTGCTAGGGGCCAGGCAGCGTGGGCAATCCCCGCCAACCGCTGTGGCCACCAAATGCCAAACGCGAGTGGGGCACAAACAGCTGCGGCCCCTTCACCACCGTTCCTTGGTCCATGATGAAACAATCGCCGCTTCCTCTAAAAGCTGGGGAGTGAGTGGTAAATGTAAAAAAGGCACGGCATACAATTTCTCAAGGGGGGGGAGAGCTTGGCGTTCATGCCAAAGGTGCAGTTTCAGAAGAAGATTTGCCTTGTAGGATGGAAAGAGCTGTCGCTACCGAAGTTGAGTGGGATACGAAAAGCTGTGACCACCCACTTTCATTGCCTCCAGCAAGGCACCTCGAAAAGGGATTTTGTGATGGATTTGCTCTTGTTGTCAGCACATGCATTGTGAGTCCAATGCCTTAGGATGACTGGTCCTACTAAAACAGCCAATAACGTCTGCACCTCTCTTGAGAAAAAAGTTCGCTGACCGCGATCAATCCCCCTCCTGTGATCGACTTTGACTGGTGGTTTTGACATCAAGGGCGCGGAAGAAGTCTGCACAAATTGATCTGTGCACAGTAAGCTTTCCAGGGCGAATTTTTTCTCTCACAAATTGTTCCTGGAAGAACCCCTGTTGCTCTTGCCATTGCCGTTGCAGGGCAGTAAGGGACAAAAACATGGCCAGTGGCCACCCGATTACACTCTTGAGACCATTCGAAATCGGACAGAAGACGACGAAGGCCGCGTGGCAGAGTCATGGCGGCTTGCCACACCATATTCATGCCCTTGCTGTTGTGAGTGTGGCCTTGCAAGTGCATACTTTGATCAATGGGTTTGAGCTGCAAAATGGCATTCATGGCACACACGCCTTCCTGTCGCTGCTGCCCAGGGGACGCGGTCACACTCAGAATCAACGTCGACGTAAGGTACCGGGCAATGCAGACCTCAAAGCAGCCTCCATTTCATCCCCGATGGAAGAACCAGTGCCGAGTGCTGCACCAGGGGCTGCTGGGGACGCCGTGCTTGGGCCAGCCTTTGAGAGGGCCTCAATGGCGAGTGCAAGGGATGGTGATGCGCACAACAGTGCCAAGGCAACCGCAGGGAAGGGCCGTGGCGGTGGCACGCACAAAAGAAAGGATTTGAGCAAGGCCAAGGCCAAACGCACCGGCACCGGCCGTGACGAACACACGGAAAGGCAGAATGCCAGGGACAAGGGCAAGGGCAGGCCCCAATCGAAGGGCAAGAGCACAGACAACACAGCCACGGGGGACCAAACAGCCCCATTTGGGGCACGTGGAGCGCTGCAGACGAATCCTGGGTTCGATCCGGAAGATTCCCCGCCGTCGCCAGTCTTCAAACGAACCCGTTCACAGGGCAGCCCTCCTGCGCTCCTGGCGCCTGAGAACCCAAAGAAGAGGGCAAAACTCTGAGGCGCACCAAACCGCCACAGACCTGGGCATGCGAAGCCAGGATGAGGAGGGCACAGTGCAACAGCCCAAGCAGGGGGGCATGAGGAGGGCACAGTCTGGCACAGACCTTGGAATGGAACTCCGGCACACACAATTGTTGAACCAAGCCCTCACAACTGCATGCCTGGGTCTGGACTGCGCTATCAGGCCGCGGGTATTGAGCTACTTCATAGTGGGCTGGGAAGCCCTGGTGGATGCGAGGCTGTGCACCCCCCAACCGCTGCAGCGCAACAGAGACCATAAGAAATCGGAATTCTGGCTTGGCATTGAGATACCCATGCCCAGGCCCAGGCCCATGCACCCTGCTTGTTGATGCTGGCATGGTGTGGGTGGCAAGGTATGTGTAGTATCCCCAGTAACCCTTTCAGCGAGGTAGACCTTCACACTTCTTTGTGGCGCATTACATGACATGTTTTGTCAATTGTGGGTGGTAGACATACGTGAATGCGTGAATTTGACTGGGATGCAATGCAAAAAGGCAAGGGCTTCATGCGCACGGCTCACCGTCCCAGTGGCTTTCTGGGAGATGAGTGCGTGCGTGTGTGTGTTTGTGTTGGCTGGCAACTGGTGCCCTGTGCTCACTAACACTTGCTTTTACCAACTCATCTCTTCCAGCTGACCAAATTGAGTGCCCCCCTGCACGCCATGGCGTCCATTTTGGTCCGGTACAGTGTCCCTCAAAAACATCCGATCGCGCTACGCATGCAGCTTCAGCCACCAAACATGTCTCTGAGGAGTTGCTGTGCAAACGGACACACACGCCACAAACACAGCAGCCCGCATGTGCTTGGCGCCATGGTTAGCGCATAGTCCTGGCATTTATATGTACTTCTGCTTGTCTATGCTTGTGTCCTGGGGCAATGATGCAATGGTACATTGCACATGCCTGTGCACCATTCCCTGTATTGGACACAAATGACCTTGAAGAGGGTAATTAGATTAAGCGCAACCGCAAGAGCCACATACCCCCCAAGATATTTGCGCACTAAACCCCAATGTATGATATCGGATGTCTAATCTCTTGTAAAATCATCATCGTTTTGAGAGATCAAATTATCCCCCGATGAATTTTTCAATTTTGACCCCTCCGCCCCTGCAATTGGGTACCGCTTTTTTAAGAGGGGGGGGGGGTTGGTGTGAAAATGAGTGCTGGCACAACAATCTACGATCAAGACCTTGCTTAGGGATTGGATGATAGATGATGATGATGGATGATCCCCAAAACGGATATGCAGATTCCAACCGATTCCAAAAAAAGGCTGCACAGTTGTGTTTGCAGCAGTCTAAAATGGACCCGTTTTGAGTATGAAAGTGAGTTTTGGCCTATAACCTGTGACCCTGATTGGAGATTGTATGCTGGATGATGACGATGGATGATCCCAAAACTGGAGATGCTGAATCTGGTGCGATTCCAAAGACTGCCTACACAGATGTGTCTACAACACTCTAGGATCAACCCATTTTGACGTCCGTTTGCTGTGAAAATGAGTGTTGGCCCAAGAATGTAGCATTGTGACCCTAATTAGTGATTGGATGCTGGATGATGATGATGGATGTTCCCAAAATTGGAGTCGCTGAATCCCAAAACCACTTATTCCGTTGTGTCCATAACAGTGTAGAGTGGGCCTGTTTTGGCGCTTGTTTCAGTGTGAAAGTGGGTTTTGGCCTGGGAATCCAAAATTGTGACCCTTATTTGGCATTGGATGCTGGATGATCCCAAAATCGAAGACACTGAAACTGAACCAATTTACAAAACCACGAATGCCATTGGTATGAAAGTGAAGTTTGGTGTGAGAATCTAAAATTGTGACCCTGATGGGTGATTGGATGTGGATGGGATGATGGATGATCCCAAAAGTGGAGATGCTGAATCCAAAAATCATTTATTCGGTTGTGTCTGTGACACTGTAGAGTAGACCTGTTTTGACGAATGTTTTGTTATGAAAGTGCATTTGGGTTGGAGAATCCAAAATTGTAACCCTGATTGGAGATTATGCTGATAGATGATCCCAAAACTAGAGATGCTGAGATTTGAACCAATGCGAAAACTGCTTGTATAGTTGTGGCTGCAATAGCCTAGAGTGGGCCCTACTTTGAGGTCCATTGGAAAGTGAGTTTTGGCTCAAGGAGCGGGGGGGCTGATCTTACATCTGCTAGGGAGGGGTCTAGGGTCAGTTGCATCTCCCCACCACCACCTTGTTGCAGCATCAAACACCACAATGATATCAAGCACGCCAATTTGTCATGCTGTAAACTATTCCAGGGCTAGAGACCTGTCCCCATGCATTTTGTGCTCCCCAACTTGGCAGATCCACACAACCTATGTCCGATTGTTTTGCACATTAACCCGGAACTAGTGTGGTCAAAATGGTATCAAGCGCTTGATGATTTTCGGGGCGTGCGTTTGGGTGACACGGCATTGCCTGCATTTGCCTTATCGGAGGATCGTTACAGAAGTAGTATGGTTCAGGTGGTTGTGGTGATGAAACCACACCCAAATGGGTGATAATGCCACTCCCACCTTTTTTTTTTGATCATCCTTGACCCCTTGGGTGGTTTTATCACCCCGTTTGGGGTGGTTTATCAACCTGTTGGGGGGTATTTGTCACCCCTACAATTGGTTTATCACCGCTTTTAGGGGGGCCGTTATCCCTTGTCGGGGGGGGGGGGGGTCTCCCCCTTTTTTTAAGGTGGTGGAGGGTTTATGGTCCATCTTCATGTGAACCAAGAAGAGTAGTAGAAGACAAGTTGCTTTATGTCTACATATGCATGCTATACTATACTACTGATGCATATATGCTATGCTATATAGTATGCAGTGAAAAACAAGCAAACATCAGTTAAACACCAGGGGCCATTCACAGCGGCAATTGGAAAATCATTTGGAAGAGAGGTTGTTAGATCAGGTGCAGGCATAGGTGCGGTGGCACCCCCGTTCGTTGGCGTCAATCGCTAACCATAGCCTAACGCATGATATCACATGTCAAACTCCGTGTAACATCATCATTTGTGGAGACAAAAATGCCCTCCGATGAATTTTTCAATTTTGACCCCTCTACTCCCCCGAACCTGGGTACCGCTTTTTTGGGTGAGTGTGTGGCGGGTGTGTGTATGTGTGTCTAAAATTGCGTATTGTGGCCCTTGTGCGTTGACTTGCACCTAGGTCCCGAACAATTTTTCTTTTCATGCACACCCTGATCAATGGCGGGGTATTGGGTCCTCCCAGGTTTCTACTCGCTTGCTATGGGCCCTTAGTGGTGAGGTTTTGGTTGTTTTTAGGATGGCATGCGTTGGCTGAAAATCACTTTGCAGAGGTAGTTAGATCGAAACCAGGCAGACCCGTACATGAGAAAAGACGGCACACTTTTTTTGGGGGCCTATTGGCATACCCTACCCCAAGGGGTTGCATTGTTGATTTAACCTTTTGTAGAATCATTGTTTGGTCCAATGAACGCATCAGGCAATGAGTTTTTGGTCAAGACTTTTGGGGTCGAAAAACAAATAGACAAAAGCTTTTCAAATGGCGATTAGCCGTGCGATTCATCAGAGAGTAGTTGAAATTGTTTTTCACACTCTTTCCTCTTCGCTTTATTTTGTACAAACAGTCGCTATTATCTGAATTCAGCAAATGCTAACTCAAGACGTAAATGGCAATAATCGCGGATAGAATGTTGCACTGCTTGCTTGAGCAACTGCACCGTCATGGACACACCATAGACATGTTAGAAACTTTTATTCTGTTTTTTTTTTACGTATCTCTTCTACGGCCCCTCTACTTTCTGAAGGTAGCTGAATTGTTTCATGGCGACTTGTAGAACTTTTCATTGTACCTATGCCTTTATTAGCAACAAAGGAATCACGGATAGACACACAGCTAAGATACTACTAGGCACCCCAAGAGGTGATTTTAGATAGAAATGTAGACATGGAGGGACATTGAACGGTACAAACCTATTTTGAATCATTTTAGTTCAAGTTTGCAGAGGTGTGCTTTACGCCGAGAGCTCTAACCCTCGTTGCAGAAGATAGCATTATGTGGTAGAACAAAGTGTGAAAGCACTTATGAACCAGGAACCTACCAAAGATTGGGTATGTTTGTCACCATAGGCGGCATGGACTATGAACTCATGAGAGAATGCCTTAACAGAAAGTTTTATAGTGATTTCAACACTGTGTGTTTGTTGTGACTCTCCTGCTGCTTGCTGCTGGTGTAGGTTTTCCTGCTGCTTGTTTTTGATGAGGAAAATGTTTTATTTACTGAAATACAACCAATCCAGGATAACCCAAGCCAGAGATAAGCAAGTAGAAGAAAATGAGGATCAAAGCATGAAGGGCTGCAGTCACAAAGAGTTAGATAAAGAAAACTATCAACAATAGACCTCAGCAATTAGCATACATTGCAACTTAGGATGAAATATTTTACATGTTTGAGAAAAACTGATGGGAAAACTGCCCCAAGGGCTCACTCTCTTCCACAGTGCCATCTTGAGATGTGCACTCTTTGTTTTTGGGTCCCATAGGTGCTGAGGTGGCATGGCATGTGGCGATGAGGTCACTGCCATGTCACATGGGATATTCCTACTTAGCTAGGTTGACTGGGAATTGAACCCAGGACCTCTCAAAAAGAGTTGCCCCAGCCCCCGAGGGTGCATACCACTAGGATAGCTAAGAATTCATGAGAAAACATAGATAAATTCATAGGCTCTGCCTTCAGTATATCAGTGCCTCAGCAACCCAGGAAAAGATGTTTTAGTGCCCATAGCTTGGGGATAAAGGGGTCCACACCACATCCTGATTTAGTGTTTGGTTCCATAGGTCAAAATGTGTTATCACCACTTTTGGTTGGGCCAATACTAAGATAGAAATGCCTGTGTGCTTAGAGCACCTCTAATACAACTAAAGTATACCCTAAAGCATTGGAAAAGTAGTTTTTCTTACTCCCCCCTTGTGCTGTGGTGGCCACCACTGTCGCACTTTCATGAAAAAGGGATTTTTTCTTGGCCTTTCCTTGGTTTCCACATCTACTTGAAAATACCTATAGCTTCCCTAACACGGGAAAAGAGCGCTTTACCATGGCCAGCGACTCTTGCTGCATTGTTGATGACAATCTCCAACAGAAAACTCAGCACTCTTGGCGCTGCCGGGGTTCCTGTGGCTTGGTGGGGTTAGAGTTGGGCATGCCAAGACCATATGCATGTGCATCCCTCACTCCAAGCTGCAGCGTAACACAACCCAACGCCAGACTCTCATAGGACGTTTGACCCAAGTCTCATGGAACCTGTTGGAGACACCTGTCCTGGTACTGGGGCGAGGGTGCGCTGATTGATTTAGAATTGCCCCTTGGAGGGGTCTTGATTCTCGTTCAGTCTCCTGCTGCTGCTTTTCGGCCAGAACACCGGCCTACTCGACGAGGCTTTGCGAGGAGGTCCGTACGGCAGAGGAGTGGGAGAATGAGGGACGAATCCACGCAAGCGCGAAGCGACAACACCTAAATCCGTCAAATGACGGCCTAAAAGTTTTGTGAAAGCACACACCTGGACAGAATCCAATTGTGCATCAGATCCACATTTTTATAAAATTTGTAGTCTTCTCTTGATTTTTTAAATCAAGAAATCCCTACGCAGAAAAAGGCGGCGCGCAAGAGCGGCTCCTAGCGAAGCGCCGGAAAATACAGAAATAATGAGATTATAAACGTATGTCTCACGTAGACAGGAAAATGAGAAAAGTTTATAGTGGTTTCAACACTGTGTTTTTGCCTCTCCTGCTGCTTGCTGCTGGTGTAGGGTTTCCTGCTGCTTGTTTTTGAAGATGAAAAGCTTTTGTTTGCTGAGATACAGTCAATCCAGGATAACCCAAGCCAGAGGTGTGCAAGGAGAAGAGAATCAGGATCAAAGCATGAAGGGCTGCAGTGTAAACAGTGAAGGATGAAAGGATATTCACAGAAACTGCAACTCAGGCTTAATCGGATAGCATATTCACAAAGATAGCTGAAATGTTTTGGAAAAGAGTTGGAAAACTGCCCCATGGTCACTCTATCTCCATAGTGCCATGTCAGGAGATGTGCACTCTTTGTTTTGGGTCCCATATGTGCTGAGGTGGCAGGGCATGGGGCGATGAGGTCACTGCCATGTCACATGGGATCTTCCTACTTAGCTAGGCTGACCGGGAATTGAACCCAGGACCTCTCAAAAAGAGGTGCCCAGCCCCCTAGGGTGCATACCACTAGGACAGCTAAGAATTCATGGAAAAACATAGATAAATTCATAGGCTCTGCCCTGGATATGTCAGTACTCAGTCAACTCAGGAAAAGATGATTTGCCTCACATTGAAAGGGGGTTAAGGGGTCCACTCCATATCCTGATTGGGTGTTTGGTTCCATAGGTCAAAATGTGTTATCACCACTTTTGGTGGGGCCAATACTAAGATAGAAATGCCTGGATGCTCAGTGCATCCCTAATACAACTAGAGTATGCCTCAAAGCATTGGAAAAGCACTTTTTCTTACTCCCCCCTTGTGCTGTGGTGGCCACCACTGTCGCATTTTAGGAAAAAGGGATTTTTTCTTGGCCTTTCCTTGGTTTCCACATTTACTTTAAAATACCTATAGTTTCCCTCACACAGAAAAATGGGCGCTCACCATGGCTGGCGCTCTTTTGCTGCTCTGTTTGTAACATTTCCTACAGAAGACTCAGCGCTCATGGCGCTGCCGGGGCTCCTGTGGCTTGGTTGGGTTAGTTTGGGAGCATGCCAAAACATGTGCAAGTGCATCCCTCCCTCCAAGACGCAGCGCGACACAAACCCAACGCAAGACACAATATACACACTCGCATGGGTTCTCGTAAACCTGCTGGCGACCTGTGACCTGTCTTAGGGCGAAGGGAGTCGTAAAAAAAATTAAATTGCCCCTTGGTGGGGTCTTGGGTTCTGCTCAGTCTCTCCAGGCTGCTGCGTTTCGGCCCGAACACGGCCTACTCAGCGAGGCTGCGCGTGGGTATCTGCAGAGGCAGGAATGGGAGAATTATGGACGAATCCACGCAAAAGCGAAGCGACGACACCAAAATCCGTCAAATGACGGCCTAGAATTTTTCTAAGACAACACACCTGAGCAGAATCCAATTGTGCATCAGAAGCACATTTTTACAAAAATTATAGTCATCTCTAGATTTTTTAAATCAAGAAATTCCTACGCATAAAAAGGCGGCGCGCAGGAGCGGCTCCTAGCGAAGCGCCGGAAAATGCAGAAATAATGGAATTCCAAACGTATGTCTCACGTAGTCTTGAAAATGACGAGACACACATTAATAAATAAACATACAGATTCCACCCACACTAATAGAAGAATCAAAAATCCAAGAATTCGAAAATCAACGAAAAGACTTCAATGAATCAGGTATAAACTACAGGTATGCTCGTCTCGTATGCCGCATACACATTGCTCGTCTCGTGTCTCCGTGAACGAGTCTTGTAGCAGCGCTAACAACGATAGGACGCGATAGAGGGATTGATTAGAAAGATTGCAGATGATTAGAGGTCAGATCAGGGTGATTAGACATACACACAAGTGCATAGTGACGTTTTTCGCTTGCACCCCTCACGTGCCCACTTGCTCTCTCTCTCCAGTGGTAGGTAAGGTGAGTAAGCCCAGGTGGGGCCACCCCCTGGTGGAGTTCGTGATTGTGGTTCAGATGGGCAGGTTTGCCCCAGGTACTCGTGCATGCTCGCGCATTCACACACGCATTAAAGGGTAGGCCACGCGAAGTGCGCACGGTAAACCTTGTTTAGGCTACCCAGGGGCTCCTCGGTACGTTCTTTAAGAGAACCTGAGGAGTCCCTTAACGCTTGCTTCCTTGACAGGGGAGCTGATCCTTCAGCGCGTTTGCGGACAGTGTATTAGAGGTCACACTGAGAAGCGTATAATACGTGGAGTGTGGCTTGGTTCCTCCGCCGCAAACACCCCTTCATTTGCCTTTGCTTTACAGGTGGGCAGGTAGGGTGATTGGTGCAGCAGCATACCATTTTTTTCATGCCCTGCTAAACAAGGGCGCAGATCACACAAACAAATAACTCCCCTCTGCCTGTGGCAGAGCAGGGAGTCCGACACCATCGACATCTGCGCCGTGCACGCAAAAAGAGCACCTCTTCCCTCCAAGCCCTAGCAGGGGAAACGCGTTGTGGCGTCCCCTGTTAGGCCACAGTTGCTTAGCAGCGCTGTGTTCTCTTGTCTTCTTCACAGGAGGGTCGTTAGGACCCACGACATATTCTTCAACAACACCCAGTAGAGTGTGCATGTAGGAGTGGTAGTCCTGAGTGGGGGCTTGAGCCAGTTGCAGCAGTGCTCGCCCACCATGATGGTGCCACTGTAGGGTGTGTAGGACCTGTAGTGCGTGTGTCACTGTCCCACCCGTTTCCTGCAATTTTAGCAGGTTTGGTGGGCTGTGGCAGTGGTTAGGTCAGTGTTTTGGCCACTTAGCAAAACGGCGTTTTCATGCCTTCATAGCTTTTGGCCACCCCTCCCTGTAGTAGACAGATAGGTAGGGAAAACAATACCTGGATTAGTACGCTTGGTATTCCCCCAAGGTTTTGCGCCAGCACAGAAATTGGGCGCTTAGGGGAGGGGAGACCCGGGGCGTACCCCGTGGCATCAATAAGCCAACCCTCCAGGTTTAGCAAGCGTGCAGACTTGGGTATAATTAGGACACCACTTCTGCGGCTTGCTCTCAGGACCTTAGGAATAGCACACTCACACATACGCTTTGGCAGGTAAGGGTAAGGTTCAGTCCCTAGCTTTAGTCTTGGAGGCAAGCGTCTCAGCGAGCCTCAGCAACTCACCAAGGTTGTTCTGGGACAAGTAGTCAACCAGAACTGAGTTTAGGCGTCCCTCAGGTAGAACAAACGCAGAGAAGGGCTCCCAGGTGGCCTCTTCGACTCCAAACCCTTCCCAGAGGGTGAGCAAGCGCCAACCCTGGCGATAGCGGTGGCGTAGGACAGACTTCACCAGGTAGAAGCCCTCCTTAGCCATCTCCTCGGCGTTCATGTCGGGGAGTTCACCTTCAACTTCCATAGGGCTGGCAGCCCCTTGTAGGTCCAGAGCGGCGATTTCCTCGTCGTTCAGCTCCCACTCCTCCCCACAGAGGTCTTCAGGATCATAGTAGCGCTTCAGGTGTTGAGCAGCGCACACCAGGGTCCCCCCTAGACGGGGAGAACACCGCACGGTGATACGGTGTCCATCCACTGATAGAATCTTGTACGGCCCGAAGTATGGGTCATCGCTGGTAGAGCGTGGCCAGGCGGGTAGTCGACTGTGGTGCACCAGCACCCAGTCCCCATCTTGGTAGGTGGCCGGTACTGGGTGCTTGTTCTTCTTGTTCCACTGACGCTCCCTCACTCTCTGGAGCATAGCCTTGGCCTTGTCCACCTTCGCTTGTTGCTCTTGGACCCATTCACCCACAGAAGAATGGGTGTCCTCTGGATAGGGGGCATGTAGGAACCATGCCGGGCGCCCTAGGAATAGCTCATGGGGCGAGTAGCCAGTAGCTGAACTCTCTTGGGAGTTCATCATCAAGGATATGACGGGGAGTAGTCTCACCCAGTCTCTGGTGCGTTCAGTTTTGCACCATATCCGTACATTCTCCTTCAGGACACGGATCTGTCGCTCACATAGGGGGTTGCTCGTGTGCGAGTAGGGAATCCCCGTAGACACCTGGACATTGAGGGATCTCAGGACCCTCTTGTACCAACCGGTATCTGAGCGTACTCGTACGTCCTCATCGGAGTTGATCTCCTTGGGCGCCCCATAGACACAAAACCACTCCTCCAGGAGTATCTTGATAGTCTCCTCCCCGGTAATGTGCTTGGTACATGGGAACACCCTGGTAAACCTGGTCAACCCACAGGCTACCACGAGGGCGAAGTCATAGCCCCCGAACTTCGGCATCTCCGTGTAGTCCACGTATAGAACACTGTTAGCACAGTGAGGGATGGGCAGGGTCGAGTAGAGACCTCTGTCCCTGATATCCCCTCGTTTACAGGACCTGCACGGGCACTTGTCCACGATAGGCTGGAGGGTCTTCCGCAGTTGGTCGTCAGTCCACGTAGTGTGGAACCACTGCTTGAACAGCCTCAGGGTACGGTCAGCACCCACATGACCGCTGGACTCATGGGTCCACTTCAGCAGCGCTGGGACTCTGTCACTAGGCACCACTATGCGGTCCTCGTGCCAGAGGTAGCTCTTGTCCCTCTTCCACTGGTCTTGGTTGACCAGGAGGGGTTCAGGGCGTTTCTCCAGGCGCTTGTAGATATCCCCAAACTCCTTCAGGTACTCCGATTGTTGGAGTCCATCCAGGGGGCGTATCATCGTCATGTTGAGGTCCAAGTGGACGTCCATACGGCTGAACGCCTCCTTAGCCAGCGCTTCAGACCGGGCACCAATCAGGGCATCGAAGTTGTTGCGGCTGATGTAGTCGGCACACTCGTTCTTCACTCCCTGGATATGGTGTACCGTCAGCCGTAGTTGACTGAGGTAGGTCCACCAGCGCCGTAGCTTGGCCTTCTCAGGTGGGGGACCCTTCTGGAAACTGCGGACCGGTTCTTGGTCGCATAGCCAGACCACAGGGTTACTCCCCAACAGTCGTGCTTGTGAGGATAGCACCAGCATACCCGCGAGCAATTCCTGCTCATAGGTGGAGTAGTTCCCCCTGGCCTGGTTCCACTTCCAGTTCCAGTGGCCCAGAGGTACTAGGACCCACTTGTCGTCAGGGTAGCTGTGCTTGAGGGTTCCATCTCGGTTGAGACCTTCCGTCCCCCATTGGGAAATGGCCGAGTCGAACTCCTCCTTCTCTAGTGATTGCCATTTGAACAACGTTCCACCACCGCCCACATTGCTGGCGTCGGTCACCAGGATAATCCCCCCTTGTGCCCTAGGCACGCCCAAGCACTTAGCGTTGGCTACCTTGTCTTTGAGCTCGTCAAACGCTTGTTGCTCTTGTGGGCCCCAGCGGCAAGTAGTACTCTTCTTGATCAAGTCGGTCAGAACGGCGCTGGTGTAGGTGAAGTTTTTGATGTGGCGGCGATAGAAGTTGCACGCCCCAATGAAACTGCGTACATCATGAAGTCCTTTCTTGGGGTCTTCGTGTCGTACCTCCGAGACTCCTCCGAGACTGGTGCCTTAACCGTCGCGCGATCGCAGCAGAAGAAAAATAAAAAACCAAGAAAACGACGCACCGCCAGAAGAAATAAAGCGAAAAATCGTCTTTTCCGACCTCAGAAACCCCCCCAACAATTTTACGCCGCTGTTTGGCGAGGTCGCAAAATTTAGGACACTCACCAAAAAAGACGAACAATAGAGTCGCGACGGCGAAGAAGCTGAGCGTTGCTTGCCCCAAACCACCTAGCAAAGTGCGTGCCCTAGGCGCTAGGGACTTGTGCGCGCCCCAAAACAAACCACACATAGACAACAACAACGCCACCGGCCGCCGACAAGCAAGTACGTTATGTGCCGCGCACCGCTAGAAACCAACGAAACATACACAACGCGGTAAGAGGTGGACAAGGAGAATAAATAGGTAACGAACCGCACCACGGTGGAGATATACCACAAGTACACGACCAAGCAATGCAAGCCCGCTCATGTAGGAAATACGACGACGCCGTAACACGCGAAGGGGATCACAACAAAACTAAAAAGAGGCCGCACATGTACCCAAGTATGTTGCATGTCGTGCATCAAAAATACACACAAGCAACAACAACGCCACCGGCCGCCGAAAAGCAAGTATGTTATGTGCCATATGTTGTATGCATAACGCCGTAACAAGCGCAAAACAAGGAAGTTACGTGACAAGCAACGCCAAAGTGCGCCGCCACGAAAAGCGCAACGAAAACCGCACCGGCAAGGAAAACCAACAAGAGGTGGCACCGAAGGAATGCCTATGCTCACCCCCGCTCACATAGGGAAAGAAAGGTATGCCCGCACGCGCATGCCCGGAACGCCGCAAGGCCATCACCGCCACGGACGAGCAACATGGTATGAAGGGACAAACGAGGGGGAACAAAAAGACCACCGAGGTAAAGCACAACACAAAAAAAACAAAAACAAAAACTAAACATACACACGTGACTAGTCGGGTCCAAGTATGTTGCATGCCACGCTACGCTACGCAACGGACACGAGACGAGAACAGCAACCACGCCAACAAAAGTACAAGGTGACCACGAAGCGTAACCGAGACGTGCCCACCGCCCACCCGCACGCCCGCTTATGTAGGAGGCGAAAGGGAGCGAAAGGGGACAAAAGGTATGCCGCCGCATGCAAACGAATAGTAGGCAAGCCACACACCGCCACCAAGAACGCAAGTATGTTACCATGTCGTGCCACGTCGCCAACCGCGGAGTTGCGTTGGTTAGAACACACAAATAGCCAGGGAGGGGGACAGGGGGGGCATACACACAAATAGCATAGCGCCGACGTGTGCCGGGTCCCAACAAACACACGTGCATGCACCCATGTTCTCTTCCCCTCACAGGTCCCGAGGAGAAGCGTATGCTCGTGTCTGCGTCGTCCGGGCGCCAAAGTAGGGTTGTCTTAGACGCTTCGGCAAGTATTGCGTCGTGCCGTCGTCACACATTAGCGAACGCCCGGCAAGGCGGGAGGTCTAGGACACGTTAAGGTAGTGGGGAAAGAAGCAGGTATGTTGCATGTCACGCCGCGCATGCGGAACGGGCAACGAGTAAAGGTAGCGACCAAAGGGGTGCGGAGACAAGACGGGAGCAAGTGGGGCGATAGACCTACGCGCAAGCCGGTCGCACACGCATGTCGCATGACGTACCAGCCAGCTCGAGGTGCCGTGTCGCGACAAAACCGCCGCCGCCGCACGCCCGTTTACGCTCCCTCCTCTCCCTACGCAGGTTCAAAGGAGGAAGCCCGGGCCGACAAGGAAAAAGACAGAGACACACAACAAAGCGGAGGCAGGGAAAAAGTGCATGCCAGGGAGAGGGGTAGAGGAAAGGGTAAAGAGCAACGAAGCCGCGAAAGGAACAAGGGGTAGCCAGCGAACGAGCAAGGGGTGCACACAGGGGAGGGCACACGGCGGGCACACGGCGAGCACAACACTGCACCGAGATACCGGAGAGGGGAGCACCGGAGGACCAAGGGAAGAGCAGCACCACGCACCACGACACGCACGGCACAGACACCACACACACCGCACACATCCAACGAACCCCGGCAACCCACCCAGCAGTGGGCGGGCAGACGGGAGAGGGACAGCGCCTGACCCCAAGCGCCCCTCACAATGGTGGAACGCACCCCCCCCGGGGACGCCCTTCCGCCACCCCCACAGCGAGCAAAGCCGGCCCGCAAGGGCGCACGCTGTGGGGCCGGTGCTGGGTCCCCACGCCCACACCGACCGCGCCCGGGACACGCGGGTCGCGGAACCCTGGCTGCACGCTCCGGAGGACGGGCGGCCGGGGGAGGGACAGCGCCTGGCACCAAGCGCCCCTCACAACGGTGGAAGGCAGCCCCCCCCGGGGACGCCCTTCCGCCACCCCCACAGCGAGCAACGCCGGCCCGCAAGGGCGCACGCTGTGGGGCCGGTGCTGGGTCCACACGCCCGCATCGACCGCACCCGGGACACACGGGTCGCGGAACCCTGGCTGCGCGCTCCGGAGGACGAGCGGCCGGGGGAGGGACAGCGCCTGACACCAAGCGCCCCTCACAACGGTGGAAGGCACCCCCCCCGGGGACGCCCTTCCGCCACCCCCACAGCGAGCAACGCCGGCCCGCAAGGGCGCACGCTGTGGGGCCGGTGCTGGGTCCACACGCCCGCATCGACCGCACCCGGGACACACGGGTCGCGGAACCCTCGCTGCACGCTCCGGAGGACGAGCGGCCGGGGGAGGGACAGCGCCTGACACCAGGCGCCCCTCACAACGGTGGAAGGCACCCCCCCCGGGGACGCCCTTCCGCCACCCCCACAGCGAGCAACGCCGGCCCGCAAGGGCGCACGCTGTGGGGCCGGTGCTGGGTCCACACGCCCGCATCGACCGCGCCCGGGACACGCGGGTCGCGGAACCCTGGCTGCACGCTCCGGAGGACGAGCGGCCGGGGGAGGGACAGCGCCTGACACCAGGCGCCCCTCACAACGGTGGAAGGCACCCCCCCCGGGGACGCCCTTCCGCCACCCCCACAGCGAGCAACGCCGGCCCGCAAGGGCGCACGCTGTGGGGCTGGTGCTGGGTCCACACGCCCGCATCGACCGCGCCCGGGACACGCGGGTCGCGGAACCCTGGCTGCACGCTCCGGAGGACGAGCGGCCGGGGGAGGGACAGCGCCTGACACCAGGCGCCCCTCACAACGGTGGAAGGCACCCCCCCCGGGGACGCCCTTCCGCCACCCCCACAGCGAGCAACACCGGCCCGCAAGGGCGCACGCTGTGGGGCCGGTGCTGGGTCCACACGCCCGCATCAACCGCACCCGGGACACACGGGTCGCGGAACCCTGGCTGCACGCTCCGGAGGACGAGCGGCCGGGGAAGGGACAGCGCCTGACACCAGGCGCCCCTCACAACGGTGGAAGGCACCCCCCCCGGGGACGCCCTTCCGCCGCCCCCACAGCGAGCAACGCCGGCCCGCAAGGGCGCACGTTGTGGGGCCGGTGCTGGGTCCACACGCCCGCATCGACCGCACCCGGGACACACGGGTCGCGGAACCCTGGCTGCACGCTCCGGAGGACGAGCGGCCGGGGGAGGGACAGCGCCTGACACCAGGCGCCCCTCACAACGCTGAAAGGCACCCCCCCCGGGGACGCCCTTCCGCCACCCCCACAGCGAGCAACGCCGGCCCGCAAGGGCGCACGCTGTGGGGCCGGTGCGGGGTCCACACGGCCGCATCGACCGCACCCGGGACACACGGGTCGCGGAACCCCGGCTGCACGCTCCGGAGGACGAGCGGCCGGGGGAGGGACAGCGCCTGACACCAGGCGCCCCTCACAACGGTGGTAGGCACCCCCCCCCGGGGACGCCCTTCCGCCACCCCCACAGCGAGCAACGCCGGCCCGCAAGGGCGCACGCTGTGGGGCCGGTGCTGGGTCCACACGCCCGCATCGACCGCACCCGGGACACACGGGTCGCGGAACCCTGGCTGCACGCTCCGGAGGACGAGCGGCCGGGGAAGGGACAGCGCCTGACACCAGGCGCCCCTCACAACGGTGGAAGGCACCCCCCCCGGGGACGCCCTTCCGCCACCCCCACAGCGAGCAACGCCGGCCCGCAAGGGCGCACGCTGTGGGGCCGGTGCTGGGTCCACACGCCCGCATCGACCGCACCCGGGACACACGGGTCGCGGAACCCTGGCTGCGCGCTCCAGAAGACGAGCGGCCGGGGGGGGGGACAGCGCCTGACACCAAGCGCCTCTCACAACGGTGGAAGGCACCCCCCCCGGGGACGCCCTTCCGCCACCCCCACAGCGAGCAACGCCGGCCCGCAAGGGCGCACGCTGTGGGGCCGGTGCTGGGTCCACACGCCCGCATCGACCGCACACGCGACACACGGGTCGCGGAACCCTGGCTGCGCGCTCCGGAGGACGAGCGGCCGGGGGAGGGACAGCGCCTGACACCAAGCGCCCCTCACAACGGTGGAAGGCACCCCCCCCGGGGACGCCCTTCCGCCACCCCCACAGCGAGCAACGCCGGCCCGCAAGGGCGCACGCTGTGGGGCCGGTGCTGGGTCCACACGCCCGCATCGACCGCACCCGGGACACACGGGTCGCGGAACCCTGGCTGCACGCTCCAGAGGACGAGCGTCCGAGGGAGGGACAGCGCCTGACACCAGGCGCCCCTCACAACGGTGGAAGGCACCCCCCCCGGGGACGCCCTTCCGCCACCCCCACAGCGAGCAACGCCGGCCCGCAAGGGCGCACGCTGTGGGGCCGGTGCTGGGTCCACATGCCGGCATCGACCGCACCCGGGACACGCGGGTCGCGGAACCCTGGCTGCACGCTCCGGAGGACGAGCGGCCGGGGAAGGGACAGCGCCTGACACCAGGCGCCCCTCACAACGGTGGAAGGCACCCCCCCCGGGGACGCCCTTCCGCCACCCCCACAGCGAGCAACGCCGGCCCGCAAGGGCGCACGCTGTGGGGCTGGTGCTGGGTCCACACGCCCGCATCGACCGCGCCCGGGACACGCGGGTCGCGGAACCCTGGCTGCACGCTCCGGAGGACGAGCGGCCGGGGGAGGGACAGCGCCTGACACCAGGCGCCCCTCACAACGGTGGAAGGCACCCCCCCCGGGGACGCCCTTCCGCCACCCCCACAGCGAGCAACACCGGCCCGCAAGGGTGCACGCTGTGGGGCCGGTGCTGGGTCCACACGCCCGCATCGACCGCACCCGGGACACACGGGTCGCGGAACCCTGGCTGCACGCTCCGGAGGACGAGCGGCCCGGGGAGGGACAGCGCCTGACACCAGGCGCCCCTCACAACGGTGGAAGGCACCCCCCCCGGGGACGCCCTTCCGCCGCCCCCACAGCGAGCAACGCCGGCCCGCAAGGGCGCACGTTGTGGGGCCGGTCCTGGGTCCACACGCCCGCATCGACCGCACCCGGGACACACGGGTCGCGGAACCCTGGCTGCACGCTTCGGAGGACGAGCGGCCGGGGGAGGGACAGCGCCTGACAACAGGCGCCCCTCACAACGGTGGAAGGCACCCCCCCCGGGGATGCCCTTCCTCCACCCCCACAGCGAGCAACGCCGGCCCGCAAGGGCGCACGCTGTGGGGCCGGTGCGGGGTCCACACGGCCGCATCGACCGCACCCGGGACACACGGGTCGCGGAACCCTGGCTGCACGCTCCGGAGGACGAGCGGCCGGGGAAGGGACAGCGCCTGACACCAGGCGCCCCTCACAACGGTGGAAGGCACCCCCCCCGGGGACGCCCTTCCGCCACCCCCACAGCGAGCAACGCCGGCCCGCAAGGGCGCACGCTGTGGGGCCGGTGCTGGGTCCACACGCCCGCATCGACCGCGCCCGGGACACGCGGGTCGCGGAACCCTGGCTGCACGCTCCGGAGGACGAGCGGCCGGGGGAGGGACAGCGCCTGACACCAGGCGCCCCTCACAACGGTGGAAGGCACCCCCCCCGGGGACGCCCTTCCGCCACCCCCACAGCGAGCAACGCCGGCCCGCAAGGGCGCACGCTGTGGGGCCGGTGCTGGGTCCACACGCCCGCATCGACCGCGCCCGGGACACGCGGGTCGCGGAACCCTGGCTGCACGCTCCGGAGGACGAGCGGCCGGGGGAGGGACAGCGCCTGACACCAGGCGCCCCTCACAACGGTGGAAGGCACCCCCCCCGGGGACGCCCTTCCGCCACCCCCACAGCGAGCAACGCCGGCCCGCAAGGGCGCACGCTGTGGGGCCGGTGCTGGGTCCACACGCCCGCATCGACCGCACCCGGGACACACGGGTCGCAGAACCCTGGCTGCACGCTCCGGAGGACGAGCGGCCGGGGGAGGGACAGCGCCTGACACCAGGCGCCCCTCACAACGGTGGAAGGCACCCCCCCCGGGGACGCCCTTCCGCCACCCCCACAGCACGCAACGCCGGCCCGCAAGGGTGCACGCTGTGGGGCCGGTCCTGGGTCCACACGCCCGCATCGACCGCACCCGGGACACACGGGTCGCAGAACCCCGGCTGCACGCTCCGGAGGACGAGCAGCCGGGGGAGGGACAGCGCCTGACACCAGGCGCCCCTCACAACGGTGGAAGGCACCCCCCCCGGGGACGCCCTTCCGCCACCCCCACAGCGAGCAACGCCGGCCCGCAAGGGCGCACGCTGTGGGGCCGGTGCTGGGTCCACACGCCCGCATCGACCGCACCCGGGACACACGGGTCGCGGAACCCTGGCTGCACGCTCCGGAGGACGAGCGGTCGGGGAGGGGACAGCACCTGACACCAGGTGCCCCTCACAACGGTGGAAGGCACCCCCCCCGGGGACGCCCTTCCGCCACCCCCACAGCGAGCAGCGTCGGCCCGCAAGGGCGCACGCTGTGGGGCCGGTACTGGGTCCACACGCCCGCATCGACCGCGCCCGGGACACGCGGGTCGCGGAACCCTGGCTGCACGCTCCGGAGGACGGGCGGCCGGGGAAGGGACAGCGCCTGACACCAGGCGCCCCTCACAACGGTGGAAGGCACCCCCCCCGGGGACGCCCTTCCGCCGCCCCCACAGCGAGCAACGCCGGCCCGCAAGGGCACACGGTGTTGGGCCGGTGCTGGGTCCACACGCCCGCATCGACCGCACCCGGGACACACGGGTCGCGGAACCCTGGCTGCACGCTCCGGAGGACGAGCGGCCGGGGAAGGGACAGCGCCTGACACCAGGCGCCCCTCACAACGGTGGAAGGTACCCCCCCCGGGGACGCCCTTCCGCCACCCCCACAGCGAGCAGTGTCGGCCCGCAAGGGCGCACGCTGTGGGGCCGGTGCTGGGTCCACACGCCCACACCGACTGCGCCCGGGACACTCGGGTCGCGGAACCCTGGCTACACGCCACGAAGGACGAGCGGCCGGGGGAGGGACAGCGCCTGACACCAGGCGCCCCTCGCAACGGTGGAAGGCACCCCCCCCGGGGACGCCCTTCCGCCAACCCCACAGCGAGCAACGCCGGCCCGCAAGGGCGCACGCTGTGGGGCCGGTGCTGGGTCCACATGCCCGCATCGACCGAACCCGGGACACACGGGTCGCGGAACCCTGGCTGCACGCTCCGGAGGACGAGCGGCCGGGGAAGGGACAGCGCCTGACACCAGGCGCCCCTCACAACGGTGGAAGGCACCCCCCCCGGGGACGCCCCTCCGCCACCCCCACAGCGAGCAACGCCGGCCCGCAAGGGCGCACGCTGTGGGGCCGGTGCTGGGTCCACACGCCCGCATCGACCGCACCCGGGACACACGGGTCGCGGAACCCTGGCTGCCCGCTCCGGAGGACGGGCGGCCGGGGGAGGGACAGCGCCTGACACCAGGCGCCCCCCACAACGGTGGAAGGCACCCCCCCCGGGGACGCCCTTCCGCCACCCCCACAGCGAGCAACGCCGGCCCGCAAGGGCGCACGCTGTGGGGCCGGTGCTGGGCCCACACGTCCGCATCGACCGCACCCGGGACACACGGGTCGCGGAACCCTGGCTGCCCGCTCCGGAGGACGGGCGACCGGGAGAGGGACAGCGCCTAACACCGGCCGCCCCTCGCAACACTGGAAAGCGCCCCCCCGGGGATGCCCATTCACCACCCCCGCACCGAGCAACGCACCAGCGCACCAACGCACCAGCCACGGGACATCCGCACCCCGCCCCCTGCTCTTAGACACAGCGACACAGCAATGGCGGAACCCGCGGCACCACGCAAGACACGCCCCCGATCTCCGATGCTGGACGAAGCACACGAGGTCATCAGGGCGCTGGGACTCAGAGACGGCGAAGGAGACCCCCCACAAGGGGACGCGGGCACGGACTCCGACCTGGAGGCATTGCCGGAGCCCCCCACGGGAGACGCGCCCGCGGAACCTGCGCCGCCGGCGGGCAGCGTACCCGCGATCTGCCCCGCGTGGAAACGGGGCCCGCCCGGCGAAGGCTGGTGCCCCAAACAGCACCCCCAGCCCGGCCCCGATGACAGAGCGTTGCCCGAGGTGAAACCCGCGGCCGCACGCGCCGCCCTACGCTACGGGGTGATGCAGGGCTGGATCCTGGATGAGACCGCGCGCGGCAGCGTGAACATCCGGGAGGCCGTCGACAGAGTCACCCTCGCGGGACAGGCGGCAGTGGCCTTGCACACCCGGGGCCGCCACGGTGGACCCGCAGAGGGGATCATTGTGGATCCCTCGGGAATGGTGCTGGTCCTGGCGGCGGACATGGTCCGAGGGGTGCTCCACGCGTCCCGCGTGCGGCGGGCGTGCCCACAGTGGACCATCCAGGTGTACACCCCCCCGCGGGCGTGGCCCTTTTCCACATGGGCGGTGCTCCCCGTCATGTGGCACCTGGCACCAGAGGACGCCCCCACAGGGACCGCGGAGGACATCGCCCGGGACCTCCACACCTGGCCGGCCGACCAGGAATACCCCTGGCGCAGGCCCCGGGGCGGCCTCCCGGTGGCACCAGCGGCAGAGGGGCTCAGCCTCGCGGCAACCCTCCAACGGCACCCCGACAAGCAGGCACGCCACTTCCTGCAGACGGGCACGGTCCCGGCCACCCCGCCAGACTCCGAGTGGCGATGGGACGCAGGGGTGGCGCAACCGCTGCCGGGCCCCTGGACCCTCCCGTTGTGGTACTTGCCCAGGGGCACCTTGGCCCACGCCACCCAGGCCGTCAAGGGGGCTTTCCCGCAGCCGCTCCTCCCCGGCGTGGCCCTGCTCCGCAGCCTGCAGGCGGGGGCCGCCTGGGTACGGTGGAAGGAAGGGAAGGGGCGCTCGAGCCCCTATTTCCCCATGGTCCAAGGCCAGGCGCTGATCCACGCCGAGGGCATGGGGACCGTGGAATGGGGGGCGATCGTGCCCGGCACGGCGTGCAGGTGGATCACGGCGGCCGCCCCACAGCCCATGCGATCGCCGCCGGCGTGCCACCGCCTCCTACGGATGATCCCCTCTTTGGCCCCCTGCACGCCTTTACAAGGGACGTGTGGAAGGCCGTACTGAGCCACACCAGGGAGTGGCTAACGAACCCGGGTACGCGGTACCCGCCGGGACCGGTGCTCGAACAGCTCACGGCCCCCACACCCGGGGTCCTCCACGCCCTACACAGGGCGTCGGCCCTCACGAAGCAGCTCAACGACGAAGTGCTGGACCTGGCGCTGGAGCCGCTGCGGGTGCTCTACCCGCAAGCACACATCCCACCCGCGGGCACGTCCAACCGCCTAGGCCGCCTGGGGTTGCAGCGCCGCGTCGAGGCCGCGCACCCAGGAGGCGTGGTGGAACAGTGGCTAACGCTCCGCAATCCGTCCACCGCGGAGGGCCACTGGTACCTGCACCAACTCCTCTTCCAGCCACGGGCAGCCCCGGAACACCGCCGGCAAAACCCGTACCACACGCACCCGGAGCGCCGAGGCGCGCAAAACTACCCGCAGCCAATCCCGCCCGCCCTCCCGCCGGGGCAGGGCCCGGAGGCGCTACAGCGGGGCCCCCCACTCGACACCGCCACCACGGTACAGCAAAGGGGAGGCGACGACGCGAGTGGTGCCGAACCGGACTGCACGAACTGCGGAGCGGTGGCCTGGATGGCAGCCTGCAGGCACCTCACCCGAGATACCACGGGACCTTCACGATGACGGATCGCGTAGTTATGATCCGCTGCAGGACCTAGTAGCGTGCAAAGCGCAATCAAAATTTTGTTCGAAAAACATGTTCGTTCGAAGGAAAAGCTTCGTTCGAACGTTCGAAGGTTCGAACGAAGGCAATATTCGAAGAAATAACACACCCTCAGATTCTTTTTCCAGACCCGGCGCAAATCCTTCAGATTGGAGTCACCACAGTATGCCAGCTCTAAAACCCAAATGTGTGCTGCATTGCGGGCTAGATGCTCATGATTTCGGATGCGAATGGTAAGCTGAGTCCAGCTTACACCCGCTACAGGATAACCATCGCCACTCACAATGAAAACCAACCCATCTTTGCTGGGCTGTAGAGTTTCATAGAGGCAAGGCTGTGTGAAAACGTAGTTGATCCAGTGATCAAACGGCCAGGAGACATTTCGGATGCCAGTTTTCTTGTCGATGTGGCCAACAAGGTGCAGGGGCTCCTTCATTCTTTTCCA
The DNA here is from genome assembly GCA_964036045.1 of Eutreptiella sp. 'Long Island Sound 2002'. NCBI lineage: Eukaryota > Euglenozoa > Euglenophyceae > Eutreptiales > Eutreptiaceae > Eutreptiella > Eutreptiella sp. 'Long Island Sound 2002'. The sequence goes on along the minus strand of OZ038388.1, from coordinate 67,385,521 downwards.
AGCCAAGTTGACTCTCCGGCGGCCTGGCATTGGTTTCCCAAACCTTAGGCCAGTCTGTTTGTACCATACGTCCGCACGCTTGGAAATAAAGCGCGATAGAACCCGAAGGCGGCGTCTAGGGATTCCCAAATCGAGAAGCAAAGCGACTGCTTCTTCAGGCGAGCATTGAGCATCGCTGTGCCACCGTAGAAGTTGATTCAATCTCTGTTTGTCAGCGCCTGGGTTGACTCGTGTGTAGATTGAGTGTAAAAGCTGGCGTCCCAGGCCGGAGGAGGTGAAAAATTGCACAAGCGCGTCCTCAACGTCCTGGCTATAAGCATTCGTCGTGCCAACCGCGTTTTTGAGCGTAATTCCAAGTTGCACCATTGGTCAAACAGTGACACCCTTAAAAATACAACAAATCAGTTAAAAAAACAAAAAAAACCCTTCTTTCTGGCACAAATCTGCGTCTCTCTGGCACAAATCTGCGTTTTTCTGGCACAAGTCTGCGGCAATCGCCTGTCAATCTGGTGCGCGCGCTGCTGTTGCTGCGCTTTTGCGGCAATTCTCCCCAGCAGCTTGGATTCAATTGGATTCAATTGAATTGCGATTAAAGCAAATACAGTCTTCGAATTCGAATCTTCGTTCGAAGATTCGAATCTTCGTTCGAAGACTGAAGTTCGTTCGAAGAAAATACCCCCCCCAGTGGGTCTCATGGGACTCCGGCAGTACAGACCCACGGACCGCACGGCGCTGGCGTCCGCGGTCGCGGCCGTCACCATGGGTCCAGTGGCGGCGTGGCCGGCGCAACTGCTGCCCCACGTCCCCTGCCGCGACACGCGGCCCCGACGGCCGGCCGCGACGCACGAACCGACGGCACCCCTCACGGCGGAGCAACTATACGTCGTCGCGGCGGCGTTGCTAGCAGACGGCGGGGAGAGCTTCGTCCACCACCACGGCCCGGCGCAAATTGCGGGATGCATACAAGGGCCTCAGCGCGATGCACCAGACCCGTGGCATGCCACACTCCGCGGGCGCACCCGCGTCTGGGGTGCGGGCGATGGCGCACCCCCGCCCGGGCCTAAGCAGGGGGAGGCACTGGTACTGCAGACGGCAGGCTACCAAGCCATCATACACGGCCACGCCGGAGGGTACCGGTCGCACGTCCTGGCCGGAGGCCGATGGACGGTCTGGCACAGCACCGCCAGGCAGGGGGCTTTCCCGCCCCTGCCCCACGTCGACTGGCGACAGGGGCCCACCCAGGCCTACTATATGTCGGCGGACCCCTGGCCGCTGGCAGTCCTGCTACACACTGTCAGCGCCCCCAACAAGAGGCAGGAACCGTGTTGGGTCAACCTCCCCGCACTGGTGTGGAGCCCCGACCAGGAGGAGCATCTACGGGCCGCGTGGCAGGGATACGCCATCAGGGCCACGGACGTCCCGGACCTCCACGCGGGGCCCATCACGCACGCCCGCCCAGCGGCTACCCTGGCGGTCGCCCAACGGGGACAGCAGAACCCACAGTGGGTGGTCTGCATGTTCAGCCCGGCGGACGCGCACATCGTCGTCTGCGACCCCGAACGCCTGCCGGGGCCCGAAGCCGTGATCCGCGTGGCAGACTGCACCCGCATGATCATCAAGGCGCTGCGGGAGGGCGAACACCACGCCCTCCTGCTCCAGGTCAGGCTGAAGGACAACGCCGGGGCGGCGAGGCCGGGAGTGTGGCCGGCAGCGGCGCACCCCGCCGACCTGGAGCTCCAGCTGGCGGTCCCGACCACGGTGTACCACTGGCTACGAGCCTTCCACGACCTGCGATGGAGGGGCAAACCCGACCGCCAAATCGGCTCCACGCACTGGCAAACGTGGCTGCAAGCAGACGCGCAGCGCGATGCCGCCCGAGGCCTCGGGCCCGCGCCCGCGACGCGAGCCCTCGATGCGGCGGCCCCGGGCCGCACGCTGGCACCACACACGGTGCCGCTGGCCAGCCTGCCCTTCGAACCAGCGGTGGAGGGCGCCATTCGGAAGTCGGTGCAGCTCCCCCCGGCGCGAGGGGCCACGGAGCCGACGAAATGCCCCCTGTGTGCGGACAAGTACTACACCAGCGGGGCAATGCTGGAACACCTGGCGTGGCACGCGGTGCACCCTGCGGCCCCGGCGGACGACAAGGAGGCGGCCGCCAACATCCTGCAGGGGAGAGCACGGAGGTCCCCGTGGCACGCCCCGTACACCCGGCGCCCCCCGCCCCGGGCAGCCGACCACGCAGATGGAGGTGAGGAGGCACCCGGAGCGGCCCCGGGGGCCGGCGGTGCGGCCCCACCAGGGTCCATGTCCATCCCCGCGGGGCTGGCCCCCCTGGCCCCCCTGGCTCCCCCGGTCCCCCGGGCCCCCCTGTGGGCCCCGCTGGGAACGGGCTCAGCGGATGCGGCGCACCCAGATGCCCTGGCGGCACCAGCGAACCCGGCGGCGATGCCGATGCGGGATAGCTGACTCCAGGAGGACACGACGGGCGACGCCCTGTGGCTCCTCTCGTGGAACCTGCGCAACGGCCTCGTGCCGCCAGACCGGTCCCTCCGGGACACACTCCGGCGGCGCCGGGGGCCGGCGGCCTGCACCGACAAGGAGCACCTCATCACCGGCATGCTGCCCCAGGAGGGGGGCTTTGCCATCATGCTCCAGGAAACGGGGATCGCCACCAGGGCGCAGGAGATGCACGTGGCCGCGGCGCTCCGGGACAAGGGGTACACCGCCTACTTCAGCAGCCGGCTGGCGGAGACGGGGGCCACCTCCACCTCGAGAGGGGGGGGCCTCCTCACCGCGGTCAGCAGCAAGTACGTGGCGGAGCACGAGGTGCTCAGCTTCACGGAAATTGTCCCCGGGAAGGCCCCGGCCCTGGAGATCCGCACGGACGGGGGAGGCCTCACCCTCATCAACGTCCACGGGCCGCAAGCAGGCTGCTCCCCGTGGGCGGGACGGGCGGCGTTCTGGGCCGACATACAAATGTATGCCACGGCACGCAGCCTCGGCGGGAGGCACCCGGTGGTCATCGCCGGCGACACCAACATCTACATGGATGTCCCCGCCAACCCGGCCACGGAGCATTTCCGAGCGGGCTGGGAAGCCTGCGGCTTCCGAAGAGCCGCGGCAAGCGGCGAGGAGGACATGACCCCCACGCTCCACCCGTCCCGGCACAGGGTGGACACCTTCCTGGTCAACGAGCCCCTCCTGCCGTGGTCCCTGCGGGAAAGCGTCTGGGCTCGCGGCATGGCACACCCCCAGGTGGTAGGCTCGGACCACCTCCCGGTCCGCCTGGCCCTGCCGGGTCTCCTCAGCGCAGCGGGACGCGCGGCGATGCCCACCCCCTACAGCCACACGGAGGGCTGCCTCCTCCCGTACGACGCCGAGGCCGCGCCCGTCCAACACTGCCTGTGGGCGGCGGTCACCGCCGCGCAGGATGAACCCTCCCTGGCGCCCTGGCTGGGTCCCGCAGAGCAGCACGACTACGGGTCCATGCCCGCGGCCGCGGTGGACAAGGTGTTCGAACACCTCCACGCGACGCATGACGCCCTGGCGCGCGTGGTGGGACGCCGGCAGCCGTCTCCGGTGGGAACGGACCCGGCGGAGGGAGACCTCCCGGAGAGCGGAAAGCAGCTCCAGGCAGCGGTCCTCCGCTATGACACCCTGGCAGCGCGCGCCCCGGCAGCTTACCAGGCGGACGCGGCCCGGCATGGCATCCGGTCCGAGGCGGCGCTCCGGCTCACGGAGGAACTGCAGGGTGTGTCGCCCGGGTTCCGCCCGACCACGCAGGGCCAGCTACAGGAGGAGCTGGAGAGGCAAGCAGCCGCCCTCGAGGAGGACATTCGCCAGCTCCGCGCCCTCCTGGCGGCAGACCGCAAGCGCGCCATCAAGGACTTCTGGCGCCGCCACGCCCCCGACATCGCCCAGCGATGGAAAGCCGTGCGGGGAGCCATAGAGGTAGAGGCCCCAGGCCCGTCAGGCCTCTGGAACGTGCGGGTTCCCAACACCCAAACGCTCCTCACGGAGGCCCACGACGTGATGTTCGCAGTTCGCGCCTTCTGGCGAGAACTGTATGACAAACGCCCGGTGGACCTCCCGGGTTTCCAGGCGGTCCTCGGCCGCCACGTCCCCCGGGTCCCTGAGGGAGCCTGGACACAGGTCCAGCAGTACTCCATGCAGGACCTGAAGTCCGCCCTGGACAAGGCCGATGGCAAGGCCCCAGGTCCTAACCACGTGGAGGCCCGCTTCATCAAGGCCCTCCCGGCACCCGTCCAGTGGCTCCTGGTCCACTCCTACCGGGCCATCCTCCGCGCCGCCCCGCCGCCGATGCACTGGAGGGACGCGCACATCTGGCTCAGCCCCAAGGTACCGGGCTCTGCCAGACTGGACGACTACAGGCCCATAGCCCTGGGCCAGCTGGACATGAAGCTGCTCACGGGCCCCCTCACCCAGCGCATCACGGAGGTGCTCACACGGCACGGAGTGGTCAGCGACTGGCAGCAGGGGGCCCTCCCTGGCTCCAACACAGGCCCCCCGCTGTTCATGGCGCAGCGGCAGCTCCAGCGGGGAAGGCCCAACTACGTCTTCTCCTTCGACGCCCGCAAGGCCTTCGACACCGCCCCACACGGCGCCCTCCACCTCATCCTGCGCCACCTCTCCGTGCCGCCGGACGTCATTGACCTCCTGCTCTTCCTCCACACGTGCGCCAGGCTGCGCATCGTCACAGCACACGGGCTAACGCAGCCCGTCTACATGCTACGCGGCGTCCGGCAGGGCAACCCCTAGAGCCCCCTGCTGTACGCGCTCCTCCTGGAGCCCCTGCTCAGGGCACAGGGGCACCGCCTGCGCCCGCCGGGAGGGGCCGAGCACGGCCTCATCCAGGCCTATTCGACGACCTGCTGGTGGTGGCCCACACGCTGCAGCACTTCGTCGAGGGCGTGGAGGCGGTGGCCGCGTACCTGGGGATGATGGTTATGGAGCTGAACCCCCGCAAGTGCGCCATGGCCACCACGGAGGGGGTCCCGGGCCTGCAGCTGCGCCTCTGCCCCCACCTGGAAAACCCGTGGTACTGGGTACCAGCGGCGGACTCCGTCCCCTACCTGGGACTCCAGCTGCAGCCGGACGGGGAGTTCTCCCTGCAGCGCAAGCACCGGCTACGCCTGGCGGCAGTGCACCACTGGTGCCTTAACACCCTCGCGCCACCGAAAGTGGTGCAGGACGTCATCCTGGCGATCCTCGGAGGGGTGACGCAGTACGTCGCCCCTTTCATCGCCGACGACTCCGACACTGCACGCCACCTGGACCACATCACGGTCCAGGTCGCGAAGGACAGGGCGCGGTACGCCTTCGACGCCTCGCGGGACAGCCTGCAGGATGACCGGACCCTGGGGCTCACACGGGTGCCCACGCGGTGCCAGCAGGCAGCGGTGGCCCTCGTGGGTACACTCGTCCACCACCGCGCAACCTCCGTGCGCGCCGAGGTCACCAAGATGTTCTGGGAGATAGCCGGCGCGCACGGAATATGTCCCGAGGTGCACTACCCCGTCCCGGAGTTCGCAACTCTGGCGGGAGGCGACTGGGTCCACCGCATACCCCGGGCCCTGGCCGCCCTGGGAGTGGGGATGTACAACCCCATCGCGTGCCCCAGGGCGGCTCATGTCCAACTACAGTCCCCGCCGGGCAAAATCGTCACGCTGCGCACCGCCAAGCTGCGACACCGCGACACGTGCCGCCTGACGGTGCCACACACAACGCCGTGGCATGGGCACCACGGGCCACGCCACCCCTTCCCCGACAACGACGATCCGTTGCCGACGGCGGTGCAGGAGTGCCTCAACCAATGCGCCGATGAACACCTCCATTATTGCCGCCGTGAGCAAGAGCCCACCAACCACCCCTGGGTGGCGCGACGCCCTGGCCCACCTCTTCCACACCACCGGCACGCGGGACCCCCGCCTGAGACTCGTCCACCCCACGAGGGCTAAGCAGGACGCCCACACCGGCCCACGGGTGACCCCGGACGGCCTGCACCTCCACGTCGGGGGCTACCGCCGCCGGGACGGCCTGTCCCCCCCCACTCGGGGGGCGGCGTACCACCCGCCAGCGGCCCTCATGTACATCCTCCGCGACGTACTCGCGGAAAGCGAGCACCAAGAGCCTAACGCGGACGTGGCGTGGCCAGAGCCCTTACGCCCCCGGCCCCACGCGCCGACGCCGTTGTGGCTGGTGACCACGGACGACCAATGCACCCAAGCGACGGGACAAGCGCAGCTCCGGACCGAGTGGGTAATAGTGCAAGTGGGGGCAGGCCAGCCCAAACCCCGTGGGCTCCCCCGTGGCACCGCCCTACTGGTGGCTACGGGGGTGCCGCACGACCCACACATGGCGGTGCACGCGCTGGAGGACCGTCCGGAGGACACAGGACACCTGGTGGTGCACCAGCGCGGGGGCCCGGCGTGGCTCAAGGAACATGTGACGGCGCTGCGGTCCTGGGCAAGCACGGTCGCCGGAGCGGAGATCCGGCTGCACGACCACCCGGCGATCAGCCCAGGCGACACCAGGGCGCTGAGCGTGGACCAACTGACCCCCAGCCACCCCGACGTCCGGTGGCACTCCACCGACCTCAACGCGGGGTGGCTCAGCCCCACCGGATACTACTGGATCCCGGAGGCCTGGGGACACACCTCCTCTGACGCGTCCGGGGGCGGACCCTGCAAACACGCCACCAGCGTCGCTCTCGCCGCCGACCTCACCCGCACGTGGGCGGTGGCCATCTCGGGCACGGTGCCCGACGGGGAGGGGCTGGCCGCCTCCCTCCCCCTACATTACGGTGCACACAGACCATGGGCCCACACGGTGGACGCCGAAGTCATCCTCCACCTCCTGCGGCACGCAGATCGCGAGCGAACCACGGGGGTCCCCGCGGGCGCAGCGAAGGTGGTCAACCAGATGCCCCTGAGGTGGCTCCGGGACGGCCTGTGCGCGCGGGGGCAACACGCCGGGCACCCGTTCTGGTACGTCCGAGCCACCTCGCACCACAGTGACGCCCTACTGCACAAGGCGGACTGGGCGGCGTCCCAGGACACCGTCTTGCAGAACACACCCCCGGACCCTGGCCACGCCCAACTCATTGTCGCCGGCCGTGACGGCCATCTCGATCTACGGCCCCCCACGATGCGGGTGCTCGGCGAGGTCGCGCAACGGGCGCAGACGGACCATGCGCTGACGCACCGGGGACACACACCTTTGGGCGCGGCCCACGCCACGGCCTACGTCCACGCCCGGGACCTCACCGCGGCGGCCACCAACCGCCGGGCGCTGCGGGCCCGAGACGGCCACACGCCGGTGCAGCGCAGGCTCCGCGTCCGGAAGGAGCGGCTCTCTCGCGTCGCCATCGCCCCGCAACCGTGCCTTTTCTGCGGCGGCCCGGAAGAGACCCCGGTGCACATGCACGTGGGTTGCACCCACTCGCGGCTCCTCTGGCCCCACTACCGGCAGGCGGTACACGAGGCGGCCCGCCACCTCCCACCTGGGGACAAGGCCCTGTGGGTGGCCTCGTGGCGCTCCGCAGGCGCCACGTGGACGGAGGTGTTCTGCTCCGGACTGGTGCCCGAGGAGCGGAGGCGCAGCTCCGCGCCATAACCCGATACGACCCGCCGGGAGGGACCTCAGTGGACGATTTCCTCCACCACATGCTCCGGCTGGGGGACTTCGCGTGGGAGCTTCGCAACCACCGGCTGGAGCAACTCCTCCACGGGCCCCTAAGCGCGGCGGCCCGGGCGCACCAGTGGCTCACTGCGGCGGAGGGCGACCACCCTCCCCCTCCCCCGCGCCCTGACAAGGACTTCGTAGCCTCCCTCCGTGTTGTGAATGGCACTCTGGAGTGCCCACCCCAAGAGAGCCCCCACCCGTATCAGGACCTGCCGCGGGGGTTCTCGAGGCACCTACAAGACGCCCTCTTCCCACCGTGGATCATCGGGCGCGGCTCCATGACCGCATGGGAGGCGCGCATCGTGGGGGAGGAGTGGGCGCGGGAGTGGGGCCGGTGGTGCGCCGCCACGCGCGCCCCGGAGACCCCTGCGCAACGATACGCCGCCATCCCGCTCCGGGGGTGGGGGCCGGACAACCGGCCGAGACCCACCATGATCCGCGGGGCGGGGCCTGACCACCCGTGGGACGCGGCGACGGGGGAATGGCTGCAGGCGGCCCCGGGGCCGCAAACGGGATGGACCGGGGACGTATCCTCACTCGTCAGGACACCCGTCCCGCCCCGCATCGTCCTTCACACCGCCAACGTGCTCCGGGCCACGGAGATACGCACGTGGGGACACGCTGCGGCCACCGTCCGGTGGCACCCCCCAGAGGACGGGGCCACCCAACTCACCGTGGCGCACTTCAAAGCTGGGGGGCCGGTATACGACGACGCCCTGTCCCGGCTGGGCGACACCCAGGGGCCCTTGCTCCTCATGCTCCCCACCGGTATCGCAGCCGCGCTGCGCCAGGAGCTAGACGGCTGCGAAGGGCTGCAAGTGGGGTGGGAGGCAGTCGCGGACAGCACCCTGCTGGCCCTCCTCCACAGGGACACCGCGAACGGGTGCCAATGGGACGCGCTGACGCTCCACCTCACCAGGCGCCACGTGTACATGGCGAGCCCCCCCCAGGGGCACCCCCGCCCGACGTGGGACGACCCCATCGCCGCCTTCCACGACCACGGAATCCCCCCCGGCGACACGTGGCAGGAGGTTCAGCGGAAGACGCTTGGCAAGGACTACCGGCGCCGCGTCCACGCCCGCCTACTGGAGATCCGGGACCCCCTCCGACAGAGGTGGGACGACCTCTGGCTCCGCCATCTCGACCCTTGGTCGCCGCCCTCCCACCTCCCACACACCTGCCGACTCTGCGGAGAATGTGACACGGTGTCCTCCGCAGCATCGACAGGCGCCAACAGGTGCGCGCGGTGCACCCAGGTAGCCGCGTGCCCCTGGCCCGAACCTCCCGCAGGCCCGCGCAGGCGCACAGAGAAGGAGGCCTTGCGCCGGCGCATCGAGGGGGCACACACCCCCTCGCACGAACAAGCGGGCCCCGCGGGCGCTGCCCTTCTGTGGATCCACGTGCACCTGCGGGACCCCACATCCGTTGCGCACCTGTCGCACGTGTTCGCCCCCTAACCCCCACCCGCCGCCGCCCTTTGCAGAGCCCGCAGCACCATGCCACGCCGACGGGGGGATGGGCCGGGGCACACCAGGGCCCGCCGCAGAGCGCAGGAGGCGGCCGTCCGGGGCCTGGTGGCGGACGCGGTGGCGGAGGCAAAAGAAGCGCACGCTGCCGCACGGTGCGACCTGGAGGGCAGTGCGAGTGCCTTCCTCAACGAGACCGCCCTCCCGGCCGTCCGCGCCCTGAACGGAGCGGGGGCCCCTACGCTGCTCCCGGCAATGCACCGGATCGTGAACACCATCCGGCCGGGGCTCATCAGCCCGGAAGCGGCCCTCTACGGGCACTGGATGGAGTGGCGCGAGTCCAATCGGTCGGGCCGGCCCCTGTCCATGGGGGACACCCTCCGGCTGACGGGAGCAGGGTCTGCCATGTCCCTCCGCAGTAGCGCCCCATCCCTGCTGCACGCCCTCAGGACGCGCTACCCCGGGGACGCGGCCCCGTACCTGAACCAGGCGCGGGCCACGTACCCGGGGGGAGTGTCCGAGCTGGATGCGGCGCTCCACCTTCTACACCCACCGGACGAGGACCTGGAGGTGGGCGAGGTCACGGTGTTCGTGGAAGGCGCGGACGAGGCGTCCGCCCGCCCCCGGCCGACCAACCCGGTGTATGACGGCACCGGGCCTACCCCCCCGTACGCCGTCGTCTACGAGGCGTTCCCCAGGGAGCCCACTTGGTGCCCCGCCCTCCCACCGGCGACGCACGCGCCCCGCGGCTGGGCTAACCCAGACCTGCCCCCCCCCCTCTCCAGGACCAGGGGTGCCCACCACAGGGGGCAGGTCCTCTGGCAAGAGTGCCCTGGCACCCCCCTCCTCCTCCTCGTTGTCGCGACCCGCGGGGGCCCGGGGCGGATCCTGGGGATCACCCCCACCTACCTCTATGGGGCCACACCCGTACCCCGCCCCCCCCTCCCGGCGCTCGCGGCGCGGGACGGAGTACACACCTTCCTGCGCACACAGGAGGTCACCGCCGTTACGGGGGTCCACCTGGTGCGGCTGCCCCCGACACCGCTCGACGACCCTCGGGGGCCCAGGGCCCTGGGCCCCGCCCCAGACTGGGACCTGTGGCGCGACGCGTGGGCCGCGTGGCTCCCCCGCCTCCCCTCCCAATGCCGGTGGATGGCCGCGGACCCCCGGCCGTGCGGGGCTGACGCCACAGCCGGCCCCCCACCCCCTCCCCCCCTCCCCCCCGCAGAGCACCACACGGCACTGCCCACGGCACGGCACTGATGCACCAGGAGGTAGTGGGAAGGGCGCGCCTGCCACCACGCATGCCTACCAGAGTAACAGTGATGGCAGACTCCGATGGGTCCCTCCAGCGGGACGACCGCCACCACCGCCGGTCCCGCTCCCGCTCCCCCGTCTCCTCCCCGGAGTGGACGGCAGAGACCCTCGCGGAGCGCGAGGAGCGGAGGCTGGCGGAGGCGGCGGTGGTCGGGCCGCCGCCGCCGGCCCGGGAACCTGGGCCAGCCGAGACGGCCGCCCCCGCCGCCCAAGCGGCCAACCCCGCCGCCCCGCCCCGCCCAGACGCGCAGGAGGCGGAGACCGCGGCGAGCCACGCCGCGGCCCCGGCCGCGGCCCCCGGCACGCCGCCGACAAGGGGGGCAGCCCCGGCGCAGGAGCCGGACGCGTCGCCGAGGGCTGCCGCAGCCGCACAGGAGAGCAAGAAGGGCGCACGAGGGGTTGCGACGGACCCCGCACAGGCCCTGGGCACCTCGCCGGCGGCCGCCGCGGCAGCAGAGGAGAACGAGGAGGGCGTGCGAGGGTTTGCGACCGCGGCCACGGGCGCCTCGTTGGCGGCCGCCACGGCAGCGAAGGAGAGTGAGGAGGGCGCGCGAGGGGCTGCGGCCCCCGGCACGCCGCGCAAGCGGGGGAAGGACCCCGCACGGGCCGCGGACGCCTCGCCGGCGGCCGCCGCAGCAGCAGCAGTGGGCAGGGAGAGCGCGAAGTACCGCGCCCACGCCAACCCCGCCCACACCCACACCAGCCCCCCCAAGCCGTACCCCCCCAAGCCCTTCCCCCGGGGGCGGGAGCGGCACGTCCGCCCCCCGACGCGCGAGCGCTCGCCGCCGGGCGTCACGCTGCCGCAACTGCAAAGGCAGCGGGACGCCCGGCGAGTGGTCCAGGAAGGGCGCAGCGGCGGGGGGGAGGGGAGCAGCGGACGGCGCGACAGGCAGGGGGCAGGGGAGGGATCAGGGCACGGGAAGGGCGCGCAGGGGCGCGGGCAGGGAGCCCAGGTGCAGGGGGCGGGGCGAGGGGAGGTGGGAGAGCGAGCGGGCCAGGGCGTGGTGGACGAGAGGCGGGACCCGCGACACGGGCAGGGGGCCGGGGAGGGGCCAGGGCACGGGAAGGGTGCTCAGGGGCGCGGGAAGGGTGCCCAGGTGCAGGGGGCAGGACGAGGGGGGATGGGAGAGCGAGCGGGCCAGGGCGTGGGGGACGAGAGGCGGGACCCGCGACACGGGCATGGGACTGGAAAAGGGCCCAAGGGCAAGGGCAAGGGCAAGGGCAAGGGCCCCAAGGGACAAGAGGGACGGGGCATGGGAGCCCAGGGAGGAGGCCGGGGCGAAGGGAGGGGGGCAGAGGGCGGAGCGCCCCCGCAGCCGGACGTGCAGCCGGTGAGGTGCATCCCCCCCGGCATCCACTAGATGCCGGCACACCACACCCATCACCACCACCACCACCACCACCACCACCTCTACAACATCGACCCTGACGCCGGCGAGCTCGTCCCCCCCCAACCCCCACGACGCCAGCACCAGCAAGCCCCCCCCGCGCCGAGGGCGGAGCCGGCGCGGATGGCCTCGGCGGAGGGGGGACGGGGCGCGGCATCGGCGCCGCAGGCGCAGGGGCAGCGAGGGGGGCCGGCAGGGGGGACGAGGAGGGCCGGCCATGGGACCGGGACTGGGGCGCAGTCCCGGACCCGCTGGGGGGGGAGACCCTCCCCCTGGTGGGGGAAGTGTACGGGTGGTTCTGCTGGGCCAACCAGGGGACCTCCAGGAGGGCGCGGAACCGGCCCTTCGATGCCGTGCTCCTCCGGAGGGACGGAGGAAACCGAGAGGCACCCCCGGGGGGGTGGGCGGCCCCAGAGGACCACGAGAGGGTCCTCAGGTCAGTGATCCGGGCGGCGTGGCCCGACAGGGAGCCGACGTGGCCGGCCTTCCTGGAAGGGGGAGCGGTGCTCCGCATCACGGATGCGGACGCCAACAACTGGCTCCCCCGGGCTTTGCGTAGCGCCCTCGCCCACTGGCGCTACCGCCGGCACAACCCGCCGCCGCCGCGGCCCCAGCCCCCACACAAGCGGCGGCGCAAGTGAAGGCCCAGACAGCGGGTACGGGAGGTTGGGGGGGGGGGGATGGGCCCCCTGACCCACGCCTCCCCCACGGTATGGCACGACGTGCGAGGGCGCGCCACCTCCCGCGGGAGGGAGTGCGGAGACAACGAGCGCGGGGAGGAACCTGCTGCCCCGCAACCCGCTAACCACTGACCGCTAACCCTCACGGCCACCCCCGGCCGGCCAGCGCCGCGCGACAACGGCCGGGGGATGAGGGGCCCCGGCGAGGGCCTGCGCGAGCATCCGGCTCTCGATAGGGGGGGCGGGTGAAGGGCGCGACCCCCTGGCCGATGGCTGGCCCCCGGGACCAGGACCGCCATGCCGCCCCCGCCCCTCCCCCCCGGCCGACGAGAGGCATCGCCAGGGGGCCAAAGGGCCCCCCCAACCCCCCCCCCCCCGCACAGACCCGAGGGCGGGCGGGGAGGCGGCCCCCCCATCACCCCCCCCCCCGGACCCACCACGGCAGGGGAGCCACAGGCGCGGCCCTCCGCCCCCCCAGGGCCGGGGGGGCACCCCCCCCTCAGGGGGAACGGCGGCGCGATAAGGGCAACGGCGGCTGGGCCTGCTCCCGCGAACCCACACCGGCGTGCCGGAGCAACGCGCACAACGGAGCAGGAAGGAGGCCGCGCCCCACATGACCCTCCCGTAACCACAGCCCACTCCGAGGTGACAGAGGGGGGGTTTCAAGTCAGATGGGGCCCCCAGGGGGGCGGTCCACGGGCCGCCCCTCACCCCCCCCAACCCGGGGCGGCACTTCAGCCCCGACCGCACGCGCGCGCCAGAAGGGAGCGCACCGGCGACACGGAGAGAGCCAGGAAGGAGTACCACAGGCCGCCGCCTGGAACGAGGGCAGGGAGGCCGCGGCGCGACACCCCCCCCCCCGCCCCCCCACCGGCCCGCCAGCCGCGGGGGCCCCGGCCCCCACCCCCCGAGGCAGAAGGGATGGACCCCCCCCGCCCGAGAGGGGAGCCGGAGTGTGACCCGCCCCCCCGCCCCAGCCGCCGGCTCAAATGGGGGCCGCGAAGAACAACTGGGCCCACGCCTGCGCACCGGGACGCCGCGCAGATCGTGCCCAGAGAAGCCGGGTGGGCGCGAACCGGAATGGTATGGGGGGCCACGCCCCCCATGGACAGCACGACACCAGTGACGCCCGCTTTGTTGCCTACCCAGGGAAAGCGGCGCGCCACCTCCCGCGGGAGGGAGTGCGGAGACAACAAGCGCGGGGGGAAACCTGCTGCCCCGCAACCCGCTAACCACTGACCGCTGACCCTCACGGCCACCCCCGGCCGGCCAGCGCCGCGCGACAACGGCCGGGGGATGAGGGGCCCCAGAGAGGGACTGCGTGAGAATCCGGCTCTCGGTAGAGGGGGGCGGGGGAAGGGCGCGACCCCCCTGGCCGATGGCTGGCCCCCGGGGCCGGGACCGCCAAGCCGCCCCCCCCCCCCCTTGGCCCCCTGTCGGCCCAAATTTCAGCCACCACAAAGCGAGGGTGCAGGCCGTGGGCTGGTTCCTCTTGGGGACCAGGAAACAGGGGAGCAGACCTTTTGCTGCCCCCACCCCCCCCAACAGAAATGGGGCCGGACCGAAAGCAGGCCCAGCACCCCCCCCCCCCCCGCATGCCCTCGCACCCTCACTGCAGGCCGTCACATGGTGATCGAGGTCCCTCAGGGAGCGGACTCCGAGCGACAAGTATGTTGGGATCTGGGACCCGCATGGTAACCCAGCAGGTGGTCCTCCTCTCCCACACAAGTGAACAGGTAGACCCATCCACCACCCTACCCCCCCCCCCCCCAGCCTGCGCCCCCGACGGGAGGGGTGCACGGAGCCGGCGCCCTCAGGGCCTAAAAGTGGAGGCTGTGAAAGGCTCACAGCTTGACCGCTGTGGGTATCCCTTGAGCGGCCTGCCCAGGGAACCTCCAGGTGTGCACGTGCCCCTCCAACTTCATCACAGACGCCTAGGCCAGCACAGCCCCGTGCACTCCAGTGCAGTTGTGGGTGACCCCTGGAGGCCAGACAGCCACCAGCCGACCCCTGCCCCCCCCCCCCCCTTCCTCAACGGAGAGGCCATTCAGGTGTGGTGCCCTCTGGGCCCCCTCGTCTACGCGGGCTGTAGCGCCGCAGCCAGTGCAGCCAGCACTGGTGGCACCCAGGGCAGGGAAGCACACTCTGTGCCCTGGTGCCCCTCCATCTGCCCAGGGTACGCCCTCGGCCGTGGGAGCCGGACCCAGCCCGCGAGGCAGCACCACCTGTGCCTAAGGCAGTCAAGGAGTGCGGGTCTGACCCCAGTCGTGCCACGTACCACCGCCTTCCCGTGCCAATAGGCAGTCGTGGAGTGGTTGGGTAGCATGTCCTTGTGACGTGGAGGTTGCGAGCCCAGGCCCACATCTCCCCCGGCGGGCTCAGCGTCAGGCTCTCCAGCCTCCCTGCCGGAGCCTGGAGCACCAGGCACACACTTCCCCGCGCCAACGCCGAACAACAATGGAGCAAGCAGGTGTGCCACAGCCCTCCCCCCCCCCCCTCAGACACACAAGGGCACATACACACAGGCACGGCGGCATCTCCCGCCCGCGAGCGCCACCGCGGGGTCTGGGGGCGGTCAACAGTCCGGTAGGCCTTGTGACCGGACACCCGGGTACGGCCGCCCAGTCGGGTCCCGCAGGGAAGGCGGCGCGGACCGTGGGTAGGCGACCAGGCGAGGCCTTGACCCAACCCAACCCAACCCAACCCCCCCTTGGCCGACAGGAGGCATCGCCAGGGGACCGGAGGCCCCCCCCCACTCCCCCCCCCTTTTTCCACACAGGCCCGAGAGCGGGCGGGGGGGCGGCCCCCCCACCCCCCCCCCCCCGCACCCACCCCAGCTGGGGAGCCACAGGCGCGGCCCTCCGCCCCCCCAGGGCCGGGGGGGCGCCCCCACCCACAGGAGGAACGGCGACACGGTAAGGGCAACGGCGGCTGGACCTGCTCCCGCGAACCCACACCGGCGTGCCGGAGCAACGCGCACAACGGAACACGAAGGAGGCCGCGCCCCGCATGACCCTCCCGTAACCACAGCCCACTCCGAGGGGACAGAGGGGGGGTTTGCAGGTCAGCTGGGGCCCCCAGGGGAGCGGTCCACGGGCCGCCCCTCACCCCCCCCACCCCGGGGCGGCACTTCAGCCCCGGCCGCACGCGCGCGCCGGAAGGGAGCGCGCCAGCGACACGAAGAGAGCCAGAAAGGGGTACCGCAGGCCGCCGCCCGGAACGAGAGCGGGGAGGCCGCGGCGCGACACCCCCCCCGAGGCAAGGGGGATGGGCCCCCCCCACCCGAGAGGGGAGCCGGAGTGTGACCCGCCCCCCGCTCCAGCCGCCGGCCCACATGGGGGCCGCGAAGAACAAGCGGGCCCACGCCTGCGCACCGGGACGCCGCACAGATCGTACCCAGAGAAGCCGGGAGAACACGAACCGGAGTGGTATCGGGGGCCACGCCCCCCATGGACAGCACAACGCCAGTGACGCCCGCTTTGTTGCCTGCCCAGGGAAGGCAGAGGGACGGAAAGAGGCAGAGCGACCCCCCGCCCTACAGTCAGTCGGCGATCCGGCGGTGCTACTGTCCGCCTCTTACCCCTGTGCACGTCAGTCGGCGATCCAACGGTGCCGCACCCCACCCAGCCCCCTCCCCCCCTGTCCCGACCCCGTGCACGTGGACTGGGGCCTCCCGGCATGCGCAACACGCTTCACAACGCACAGCCCCACCCTCAGGACTGGATTCATAGCCGACGACACCCCTAAGTCGCGTAAGAGACTCCCGCGGCCCAGTAGTGAGAGCGTCGGTCTTCAATCGTCCAGTGCGGGGGTTCGATCCCAGGCGTTGGTGCTCCTGGGATCCCTGCACGTAGAGCTCTCTAGTTAGCGACGTGGGAACCACCCCCCCCTCCAGCAACTCGCGCCACCACCGATACCGGTGGATCGGGTGGAGGTCTCGTTCGTTTTACCCCCCACCCAAGAAAAACAAAACACATGGGACCCACCCACCCCTGCAGCAGTGCGCACCGTCACCTGTACTCGAACAGGTCGATGGGAGGCCTCGTCCGGTATTCGAAGGGATCGGTGGGAGACCAGCCGATCCCGGGGTTCGAACCAGCTCCTTCGCGGCGCGCGCCTGGTGCGCTACCTCCGGGGCGGCTGCCTTCTGAGATACAGTGGCACCCGGGTCACAGAACAAACGCGCCACCAACCCCCTCCCCCTGTGCTAAGAGTAAGCCCGCGGTAGGGGTGCTCTGCTGGGCCATGAACCGGAACATTGGTGCACCACTCCAGCCACGGTCACCCCAACCCCCCCACGCATCCCGCAGGGCGAAGCTCCGTGCGCATCAGGCTCGTCATGGGAATCCGGCGGGCCGGCGCCTGGACACCAAGTCGACACCACTCTCCCCCCCCACAAGAACAGACCGGGGCCCCCACAACCGCACGCCCGCGCCCACAACGCAGACCCCGACAGCCCACCCAGTGGATGGGCAGTCGGGGGAAGAGGAGCGCGAGACCCGGAACGCCCCACGCAACGGACGAAGGCACCCCCCCGGGGACGCCCTGCCGCCGCCCCCACAACCCCAAGCCAAGTAGGGGGGAACCGGGACCGGACCGCCCCCCCCCAAGCACGCCAGACGGAGCACGGGACCGGGGCAGGACACGCGGAGGGGCACGGACCACATGGAACGGCCCTACCAGCGCCCAGTGCCGGGACCACGCGAGATGCGCGCGCCACACCACCCAGCGGGGAGCGGACACCGCGAGAGCGCGAGCGCACACACACGAAAAGGACACGCGGGGACCACCAGAAGGGCAACCGGACCGAGCGCGCGGAACGCACAGACCGCATGGAATGGCGTACCAGCGAGCGAGGATAAGGCACACCCGGACGGGACGGCCCGCCACACGCAGCGCGGAACACGCGGGGCGGGAAGGGGGAAGAAGGGGAGACACAACACCAGGTACCGGCCCGAACCCCCCCGAACCGGCCGCGAGCGCCGCGCACACACAGACGGGACACTGCACCCGCCAAGGCAGTAGTGGCGCACAGCGCCACGCCCCAACCCCTAGGCTAGGCAGCCTCCGCGCCAGCCCAAGGGGGTCCCACTGGCGACAAGCCAGTAGCACGGGCTCGGCGGCGCCGGTGCCCCGGGCGACCACGCATTAGGGGGGCTACGCAGTGGGTAAGCGCCCGCGGCCACGGCTGCGAATTGATGCACTGACCGGGGAGTGGCGAAACGGGGACGCCGGGGAAGGACGGGGCTCCGAGCTCTGTGAACCCGGGGGACTCCGCCACCAGGCAGGAGGTGCGTCTTGGAGGGCCCCCCACTAGGGCCCGGTGGGGAGGATATCACCTGGCCCGACCAGGTGGCCCCCCGGGGCCGAAAGGCGTCTAGTACCCGCAAAATCAAACCTCAAACCTCAAACCTCTTCGTGTCGTACCTTGGCATCCATCAGGGGTTTGGCCTTAGAGGCCGCTGGGGTCCACCACCCATAGCCAACATCAAACCCCAGGTACTGCATGGTCTCCTGCATGAACTCACACCTCTCCAGCTTGAGTCGAGTGTGGTTCTCCTGGCAGACCGCAAAGAACTCACCCAAGAGGATTAGGTGATCCTCCTGGGTATTGGTCCCGAGGCATACATCGTCGATGTGAGCCTCCATCTGGGCACCACGGGATATGAGCTCCTGCACCTTAGGTCTCCTTCGTAGGATGGACAAGATCTTGTTCATCAAGTAAGAAAAAGTGCTTTTCCAATGCTTTGAGGCATACTCTAGTTGTATTAGAGATGCACTGAGCATCCATGCATTTCTATCTTAGTATTGGTCCCACCAAAACTGGTGATAACACATTTTGACCTATGGAACCAAACACCCAATCAGGATATGGAGTGGACCCCTTAATCCCCTTTCAATGCGAGGCAAATCATCTTTTCCTGAGTTGACTGAGAACTGACATATCCAGGGCAGAGCCTATGAATTTATCTATGTTTTTCCATGAATACTTAGCTGTCCTAGTGGTATGCACCCTAGGGGGCTGGGCACCTCTTTTTGAGAGGTCCTGGGTTCAATTCCTGGTCAGCCTAGCTAAGTAGGAAGATCCCATGTGACATGGCAGTGACCTCATCGCCACATGCCCTGCCACCTCAGCACATATGGGACCCAAAACAAAGAGTGCACATCTCCTGAGATGGCACTATGGAGATAGAGTGACCATGGGGCAGTTTTCCAACTCTTTTCCAAAACATTTCAGCTATCTTTGTCCATATGCATTCCGATTTGACCTGAGTTGCAGTTTCTGTGAATATCCTTTCATCCTTCACTGTTTACACTGCAGCCCTTCATGCTTTGATCCTGATTCTCTTCTCCTTGCACACCTCTGGCTTGGGTTATCCTGGATTGACTGTATTTCAGCAAACAAAAGGTTTTCATCTCCAAAAACAAGCAGCAGGAAACCCTACACCAGCAGCAAGCAGCAGGAGAGACAAAAGCACAGTGTTGAAACCACTATAAACTTTTCTGGTAGCAAGAGGCAGTCTGTCTCTGCGCACCAGCAGCAACCCCGCGCCCTACATCCAGTGCGCCGAGTACAGGCACATATAAGCAGAAGGGCGAACGAAGATGGATACAAGAAAGGAGGACGCCGACGTGAAGACAGCGCCTGAGGCACCGGCAAGGCCAGCACCTGGCGCTGTACCTTCGGAGCCCTTACACGGGCCAGTGGAAGCGGCTGAGGACTCCCTGGATGGACTCCAGACGGCCTTCGGGGCCCTGTCTGTCGGAGAGGTGGTCTCTCAGCCTGTGAAGAGGAAGAGAGAGAGCGAGAAGGATGCTGGAGACGAAGCAGACGAAGGAGAGGAACAAGGGCAAGACCTGACGAATGACCCTACCTTCGAAGGCGCACCAAGCGCTTCTGGCCTCCACGCATCACCCTCTCCTATAACCACCACACTCCCAATTCCAGACCCAGCCGCCGCAACATCCACTCCCATAACCAACCCGCCTATGGCAGGGGGCACAGGCTTTACTGGCATGCCTCCCTACCCCGCCTATGGTATGGGCCCACCTACCAGTGCGCTCCCTGAGGCAACTACTGCCAGTGAGCCGGTGGCTTCCAGCCCTGCGCCGCGATGGTATGCGGCTGAATATCCCCATCCACTACCCGCTACTGGAACCTATGTGGATGTTCCTGGGTATGCACCTGGGTATGCAACCCTGAGTGGTTTGAGGAGAGGACCTGAGTCTCTTGGAGGCAGGAGTAGAGGATCGGGGAGATCCTCCAACAGGTCCCTGACGCGTTCGGAGATCAACGAGGTGCTCCGAGGAGCCACTTCAAAAATCGTGGGCGACGTCACTCAAGAGATTCGAGAGAAACTGGAGCCCCTGATGATACCGCCCCAAGCGTCACCTACTACGGTGGGAATGTCACCCCACCGAGTACAGGCCAACCACCTGGCGGCAGGGTTGACAAATACCCTGGGGAGCCTGAGGAGCAGACCGATGCCGACTCCAGCACCTATACCGAGAAGTCCTTTCGTACCGAGAACGGCCCAGCCGCCCTACAGCCACGTGACGAACTCTACGAGGGCCGAGCTAGACCGGCTGGGGCTGACAGCCTTGAGGGCAATGGTGGACGTGGAGCCTTATGGCTCTAGCGATCTAGGCGGAGACCCCTCCGATGATGAGCCGCCGTCGATGACTTCAACTTCGCCCTCGGAGGACGATGACCCGGAGGACCCCGAGGACCCAAAGGGGAAGAAGAAGAAGAAGAAGAAGAAGAAGACCCGACGCCCTGAGGGATGCAGGTCTCAGGAGGCGAAGGCTATTGCCACCTCCAAGATCGTGGTGAACCTGCCTGAGTTCACAGGCAAGGACCTCAGCGAGTTCGTTGAGAATTTTGGCCGGTTTCTCCGATTGACCGGCCAAACCCACGCTAGTGGGCGAGTCAAGTGCCATCTGCTCCTGCAGTGCTGCAAGACCAAGTACCTGGAGAAGCAGGTCAGGCAGATCGTGACTAA
Organism: Eutreptiella sp. 'Long Island Sound 2002'; assembly: GCA_964036045.1. Lineage (NCBI taxonomy): Eukaryota > Euglenozoa > Euglenophyceae > Eutreptiales > Eutreptiaceae > Eutreptiella > Eutreptiella sp. 'Long Island Sound 2002'. The sequence goes on along the minus strand of OZ038388.1, from coordinate 67,364,963 downwards.
CTCCGCCACCTTTGCCGATGTGTTGGTTGCCCTGGAGAGGCAGTACCCGACCTACGAAACCGACCTCTCCATCAGGGCCGAGATCCAGAACCTGCCCGTGCTGCCCAACAACCCCAAACCTGGCAGAGTCTCTGAGCTGTTGGCTGACCTGGATCACTGGGCTGGACGACTGACGCCCGGTTCCTACAGCAGCAACGACCTGCTGTTCTGGTTGGTGGCCAAGCTCCCTCGAGAGCTATGGGACGAGTGCCGTTCGACGGTGGAGCGCAAGGCTAGATCCCTCCGCTACGAGGATCTATGCGTGCTACTCCTGGAGCTGGCGCTGGAGAAGGAGAGCGACCAGCACTTGAAAAACTACCGTCCTGGAGGAGGAGGTTCTGGAGGTTATGGCAAAGGGTACCAAGGGTCCCGACCTGGGCAGGGGACTACCCCCAAACACGCCCACGCCCGTATCATGGAGAACGTTAAGGAACTATTCTGGTGTGATGCCAGGGACGAGCAGGGCCACCTGCAGCACGCCCCTGACTGCGAGCAGCGAGACTGCTTCGTAGTCCAGGGGAAGCAGCAGGAGAAGAACACCGGCGCCAAAGCGAAGCTGCCGGATCATTACAGGTGCACCATCACGTGTGCATTCTGCGGGAAGCGGAAGCACTACGAGGATGAGTGCTACCATAAGCAACGCCTATCGGCGCCGCTTAAGGCTGAAGATCCTGGCAAAGGCTCAGGCAAAGGTGGAGGCAAAGGCAAAGGCAACGACTCCGGCAAGGGCAAGTCGAAAGGACGTGGTCAAGGGCAAGACAAGGCTCAAGGTGGACGAGGAGGAGGCGCTAACCGGCAGCCCGACAACAAGATCAAGGACAAGAACGGAGGCAACCCCAACCCTAATCCAGGGGGGAACTCCGAGCCCTCTGGAGGGCAGTCTGGTCCTACCACACGCTCCCAAACGCAGGCCCAGCAAGAACAAGGAGCCAAGCGTGAGCATGAAGGTGGTGATGACGGCAACGCTAAGAAGAGGAGCCGTTTCATGAGGATGGCCCGCAAACTGCGGAACAAGGGGTTCGAGGTGACCTGTCCCACGGAGTTCTGACGGGGACGCTCTGGTGGCACCCAAGACCTGGTGTTTTGGGTACGTATCCGACTAGGGTGACGCGAATACCTGGGGGTATTGGATACTGGCGCCACAATATCTATAGTGGCCAAGAAGATTTTACCTTGTGGGAGCCTGAAGAACACCATGACCACCGCTGCTATACGTATGGGGGATGGACATGTGGTGCACAGCTGCGGGGACTGTGAAGTGGAGGTACCTTTGGGCTCCCGGACTATCGCCCATCGGTTCTATGTGATGGACACTGAGGCCTTCGACTTTGTACTGGGGACTGACTTCTTCGTACAGCACTCCCAGATACAATCCCTGACACTGCAAGCGCCCTACCTCCTCTACGTGGACCACGGCAGTGGCAGAGAGTCTGTGCCACTGGAGCAGTCGGAACATACCTCGAGTTACCTGAGGCTATCGAAGGAGGAGCCCTCGAACATGATGGCAGCCTCCAAAACTGAGGACTATCAACTATTGGGGGAAGTCCTAGACCAAGGTCTGAAGGAGTTGGGTTACTCTCGAGAAGACCCCAGTGTGGAGTTGTTCGCTAACGACAAGCAGCATGTACTGGACCTTTACTGCAGCAAGGGGAAGAACTGCAGCCACAAATTTTACTGGCCCTCTTTCGGGATGGCCTACGGGAACCCCAGGTTCAGTGAACTGGGGAAGGTGCTGACCAAGGTGGCCTTGGAACGTTCCCGTATGGTCCTGTGTTCCCCCGATTGGGGAGCCCATGGGGGCAACGAATACTGGCGAAACCTCCTGGACAGGCTGACTATCAGCTCTGTTCGTTTGCCTGATGAGGCCATCTACGTGCCTCTGGGGCGTAAGACGCCTATTGGGAAACCCGGATGGGGGAGTGTGCTGAGCGTGGTGGACGGAGGTCTTACCTCAATCCCCTGGGAGGATCTGGACCCGACTCTGGTCCAGGCTATACAACGAGAAAGCGACGGACTCGCCTTGGGTGACTTGAAGGATCGCCTACGACCTCAAGATGCTGTTGAGACTACACCCGGAGGAGATGAGTACGTCGTGACTGACACCAACGCCCCCAACTCTCCCTGCCATGTACCTGTTCCTGATGGAGTCTCTGAGTGTGGACTATCTGAGCTACCTAGCTCTATCCACTCAGAGGACGAAACTGAGCACGACGCCTTCTTCGTGCAGACCTGTGTAGAGGAAGTGGAGAACGCCGAGTACGTCGCCCCACTAAAACCCCTACTCTCCATGAGGGTGGAAGACCCCGTGGATGAAGAGCTGGACCCTCGATCCAGGCTCAGGGAGTATGTGGATTCCAAGAGGAAGTTGGTGGCGAAAAAGCTATGCTACGCGAAGCCTACCCGCAGCTCATGGCCACTGAAGCAAGGACGTATGGGATACCTATCCCAATTGAAGGAGGACCTCGAACAGAAGATCACCACCTGGCAAAGGGAGGTAGATCTTAAGCTCATGAAGAGCGTGTGGGGCGCCCATGTGAGGACCCCAGAGGAGGACGACCTCTCGGAGGAATGTGTATGTGAACCCCCTCGAGCGTGCCTATGTTGCCATCGTCCACCGGAGATGGTTGAACAAGACCTTCTATATGCCTACCAAGGGCTGAAGGACACTGGCACGGGCGAAGAGTCGGGGGAGGACCACCTCCCGACGTCTATTACTCAGGGGGCAAGCAACTTACACTCTGACGCGGACATGGAGGACAAGATCAAGGTATTGGACTCGCGGGTACAGAAGCTTATAAGGACCTATCTGGAGGTGTTCGGAGAACTACCCCCTCCAGCTTCATGTGACAAGCTGGTACAGATGGACCTCAAGCTGAAACCCGAGTTCGTGGGTCACAAGATCCGGAGGAGACCCTATCCAGCTCCAAAAGAGCAGGCCGACGAGATTCAGCGACAGATACAAGAATGTATCGACGCTGGCCTAGTCCAGGAGTACAAGGACGGGGACTACCCCCTACACTGCAGCCCCTGTTTCCTGGTGGCTAAACCTGGGTCTACAGCCAAACGGCTGGTAGTGGACTACGGAGAGCTGAACAAGAAGACGCTGAACCACTCAGGGTCCATTCCCAATATGGAGTCTACCCTGGAGAAGATAGCCTCCTGCCGCTACAAGACCAAGATGGACAAGAGGAGCGGATTCTGGCAAGTGGACCTGACGCCCAACGCACAGGAACTACTGGCCTTCATCACCCCTCAGGGGAGGATGTTCAAGTGGAAGGTCATGCCGTTTGGCGTGGCTAACGCACCCGCTCTATTCCAAGAGCTGATGAACAAGATCTTGTCCATCCTACGAAGGAGACCTAAGGGGCAGGAGCTTATATCCCGTGGGGCCCAGATGGAGGCTCACATCGACGATGTATGCCTCGGGACCAATACCCAGGAGGATCACCTAATCCTCTTGGGTGAGTTCTTTGCGGTCTGCCAGGAGAACCACACACGACTCAAGCTGGAGAAGTGTGAGTTCATGCAGGAGACCATGCAGTACCTGGGGTTTGACGTTGGCTATGGGTGGTGGACCCCAGCGGCCTCTAAGGCCAAACCCCTGATGGATGCCAAGGTACGACACGAAGACCCCAAGAAAGGACTTCATGATGTGCGCAGTTTCATTGGGGCGTGCAACTTCTATCGCCGCCACATCAAAAACTTCACCTACACCAGCGCCGTTCTGACGGACTTGATCAAGAAGAGTACTACTTGGCGCTGGGGCCCACAAGAGCAACAAGCGTTTGACGAGCTCAAAAACAAGGTACCCAACGCTAAGTGCTTGGGCGTGCCTAGGGCACAAGGGGAGATTATCCTGGTGACCGACGCCAGCAATGTGGGCGGTGGTGGAACGTTGTTCCAATGGCAAGCACTAGAGAAGGAGGAGTTCGACTCGGCCATTTCCCAATGGGGGACGGAAGGTCTCAACCGAGATGGAACCCTCAAGCACAGCTACCCTGACGACAAGTGGGTCCTAGTACCTCTGGGCCACTGGAACTGGAAGTGGAACCAGGCCAGGGGGAACTACTCCACCTATGAGCAGGAATTGCTCGCGGGTATGCTGGTGCTATCCTCACAAGCACGACTGTTGGGGAGTAACCCTGTGGTCCGGCTATGCGACCAAGAACCGGTCCGCAGTTTCCAGAAGGGTCCCCCACCTGAGAAGGCCAAGCTACGGCGCTGGTGGACCTACCTCAGTCAACTACGGCTGACGGTACACCATATCCAGGGAGTTAAGAACGAGTGTGCCGACTACATCAGCCGCAACAACTTCGACGCCCTGATTGGTGCCCGGTCTGAAGCGCTGGCTAAGGAGGCGTTCAGCCGTATGGACGTCCACTTGGACCTCAACATGACGATGATACGCCCCCTGGATGGACTCCAACAATCGGAGTACCTGAAGGAGTTTGGGGATATCTACAAGCGCCTGGAGAAACGCCTTGAACCCCTCTTGGTCAACCAAGATCAGTGGAAGAGGGACAAGAGCTACCTCTGGCACGAGGACCGCATAGTGGTGCCTCGTGACAGAGTCCCAGCGCTGCTGAAGTGGACCCATGTGTCGAGCGGTCATGTGGGTGCTGACCGTACCCTCAGGCTGTTCAAGCAGTGGTTCCACACTACGTGGACTGACGACCAACTGCGGAAAACCCTCCAGCCTATCGTGGACAAGTGCCCGTGCAGGTCCTGTAAACCAGGGGATATCAGGGACAGAGGTCTCTACTCGACCCTGCCCATCCCTCACTGTGCTAACAGTGTTCTATACATGGACTACACGGAGATGCCGAAGTTCGGGGGCTATGACTTCGCCCTCGTGGTAACCTGTGGGTTAACCAGGTTTACCACGGTGTTCCCATGTACCAAGCACATTACCGGGGAGGAGACTATCAAGATACTCCTGGAGGAGTGGTTTTGTGTCTATGGGGCGCCCAAGGAGATCAACTCCGATGACGACGTACGAGTACGCTCAGATACTGGCTGGTACAAGAGGGTCCTGAGATCCCTCAATGTCCAGGTGTCTACGGGGATTCCCTACTCTCACACTAGCAATCCCCTATGTGAGCGACAGATCCGTGTCCTCAAGGAGAATGTAAGGATATGGTGCAAAACTGAACGCACCAGGGACTGGGTGAGACTACTCCCCGTCATATCCTTGATGATGAACTCCCAAGAGAGTTCTGCTACTGGCTACTCGCCCCAAGAGCTATTCCTAGGGCGCCCGGCATGGTTCCTACATGCCCCCTATCCAGAGGACACCCATTCTTCTGTGGGTGAATGGGTCCAAGAGCAACAAGCGAAGGTGGACAAGGCCAAGGCTATGCTCCAGAGAGTGAGGGAGCGTCAGTGGAACAAGAAGAACAAGCACCGAGTACCGGCCACCTACCAAGAGGGGGACTGGGTGCTGGTGCACCACAGTCGACTACCCGCCTGGCCACGCTCTACCAGCGATGACCCATACTTCGGGCCGTACAAGATTCTATCAGTGGATGGACACCGTATCACCGTGCGGTGTTCTCCCCGTCTAGGAGGGACCCTGGTGTGCGCTGCTCAACACCTGAAGCGCTACTATGATCCTGAAGACCTCTGTGGGGAGGAGTGGGAGCTGAACGACGAGGAAATCGCCGCTCTGGACCTACAAGGGGCTGCCAGCCCTATGGAAGTTGAAGGTGAACTCCGCGACATGAACGCCGAGGAGATGGCTAAGGAGGGCTTCTACCTGGTGAAGTCTGTCCTACGCCACCGCTATCGCCAGGGTTGGCGCTTCCTCACCCTCTGGGAAGGGTTTGGAGTCGAAGAGGCCACCTGGGAGCCCTTCTCTGCATTTGTTCTACCTGAGGGACGCCTAAACTCAGTTCTGGTTGACTACTTGTCCCAGAACAACCTTGGTGAGTTGCTGAGGCTCGCTGAGACGCTTGCCTCCAAGACTAAAGCTAGGGACTGAACCTTACCCTTACCTGCCAAAGCGTATGTGTGAGTGTGCTAGTCCTAAGGTCCTGAGAGCAAGCCGCAGAAGTGGTGTCCTAATTATTCCCAAGTCTGCACGCTTGCTAAACCTGGAGGGTTGGCTTATTGATGCCACGGGGTACGCCCCGGGTCTCCCCTCCCCTAAGCGCCCAATTTCTGTGCTGGCGCAAAACCTTTGGGGAATACCCAGCGTACTAATCCAGGTATTGTTTTCCCTACCTATCTGTCTACTACAGGGAGGGGTGGCCAAAAGCTATGAAGGCATGAAAACGCCGTTTTGCTAAGTGGCCAAAACACTGACCTAACCACTGCCACAGCCCACCAACCCTGCTAAAATTGCAGGAAACGGGTGGGACAGTGACACACACACTACAGGTCCTACACACCCTACAGTGGCACCATCCTGGTGGGCGAGCACTGCGCAACTGGCTCAAGCCCCCACTCAGGACTACCACTCCTACACGCACACTCTACTGGGTGTTGTTGACGAACTTGTCGTGGGTCCTAGCGACCCTCCTGTGAAGAAGACAAGAGAACACAGCGCTGCTAAGCAACTGTGGCCTAACAGGGGACGCCACAACGCGTTTCCCCTGCTAGGGCTTGGAGGGAAGAGGTGCTCTTTTGCGTGCACGGCGCAGATGTCGAAGGAGTCGGACTCCCTGCTCTGCCACAGGCAGAGGGGAGTTATTTGTTTGTGTGATCTGCGCCCTTGTTTAGCAGGGCATGAAAAAAATGGTATGCTGCTGCACCAATCACCCTACCTGCCCACCTGTAAAGCAAAGGCAAATGAAGGGGTGTTTGCGGCGGAGGAACCAAGCCACACTCCCCGTATTATACGGTTCTCAGTGTGACCTATAATACACTGTTCGCAAACGCGCTGAAGATCAGCTCCCCTATCAAGCAAGCAAGCGTTAAGGGACTCCTCAGGTTCTGTTAAAAAACGTGCCAAGGAGCCCCTGGGTAGCCTAAACAAGGTTTACCCTGCGCACTTCGCGTGGCCTACCCTTTAATGCGTGTGTGAATGCGCGAGCATGCACGACTTTCTTGGGCAAACCTGCCCATCTCAACCGCAATCTCGAACTCCACCAGGGGGTGGCCCCACCTGGGCGTACCTACCTTACCTACCGCTGGAGAGTGAAGCAAGGTGAGAAGAAAAACGGGGCGCACGCGAAGAACGTTGCTATGCACTTGTGTGTATGTCTAATCACGCTGATCTGACCTCTAATCATCTGCAATCTTTCTAATCAATCCCTCTATCGCGTCCTATCGTTGTTAGCGCTGCTACAAGACTCGTTCCCGGAGACACGAGACGAGCAATTTGTATGCGGCATACGAGACGAGCATACCTGTAGTTTATACCTGATTCGTTGAAGTCTTTTTCGTTGATTTTGGAATTCTTGAATGTTTGATACTTCTATTAGTGTGGGTGGAATCTGTATGTTTATTTATTAATGTGTGTCTCGTCATTTTCAAGACTACATGAGACATACGTTTATAATTCCATTATTTCTCCATTTTCCGGCGCTTCGCTAGGAGCCGCTCCTGCGCGCCGCCTTTTTATGCGTAGGAATTTCTTGATTTAAAAAATCTAGAGATGACTATAATTTTTATAAAAATGTGCTTCTGATGCACAATTGGATTCTGCTCAGGTGTGTTGTCTTAGAAAAATTCTAGGCCGTCATTTGACGGATTTTGGTGTCGTCGCTTCGTTTTTGCGTGGATTCGTCCATAATTCTCCCATTCCTGCCTCTGCAGATACCCACGCGCAGCCTCGCTGAGTAGGCCGTGTTCTGGCCAAAACGCAGCAGCCTGGAGAGACTGAGCAGAACCCAAGACCCCACCAAGGGGCAATTTAATTTTTTCACGACTCCCTTCGCCCTAAGACAGGTCACAGGTCGCCAGCAGGTTTACGAGAACCCATGCGAGTGGTTATATTGTGTCTTGCGTTGGGTTTGTGTCGCTCTGCGTCTTGGAGGGAGGGATGCACATGCACATGTTTTGGCATGCCCCCAAAATAAGCCAACCCAAGCCACAGGAGCCCCGGCAGCGCCATGAGCGCTGAGTCTTCTGTAGGAAATGTTACTGACAGAGCAGCAAAAGAGCGCCAGCCATTGTGAGCGCCCATTTTTCTGTGTGAGGGAAACTATAGGTATTTTAAAGTAGATGTGGAAACCAAGGAAAGGCCAAGAAAAAATCCCTTTTTCCTGAAATGCGACAGTGGTGGCCATCACAGCACAAGGAGGGAGTAAGAAAAAGTGCTTTTCCAATGCTTTGAGGCATACTCTAGTTGTATTAGGGATGCACTGAGCATCCATGCATTTCTATCTTAGTATTGGTCCCACCAAAACTGGTGATAACACATTTTGACCTATGGAACCAAACACCCAATCAGGATATGGAGTGGACCCCTTAATCCCCTTTCAATGTGAGGCAAATCATCTTTTCCTGAGTTGACTGAGAACTGACATATCCAGGGCAGAGCCTATGAATTTATCTATGTTTTTCCATGAATACTTAGCTGTCCTAGTGGTATGCACCATAGGGGGTTAGGCACCTCTTTTTGAGAGGTCCTGGGTTCAATTCCTGGTCAGCCTAGCTAAGTAGGAAGATCCCATGTGACATGGCAGTGACCTCATCGCCACATGCCCTGCCACCTCAGCACATATGGGACCCAAAACAAAGAGTGCACATCTCCTGAGATGGCACTATGGAGATAGAGTGACCATGGGGCAGTTTTCCAACTCTTTTCCAAAACATTTCAGCTATCTTTGTGAATATGCATTCCGATTTGACCTGAGTTGCAGTTTCTGTGAATATCCTTTCATCTTTCACTGTTTACACTGCAGCCCTTCATGCTTTGATCCTGATTCTCTTCTCCTTGCACACCTCTGGCTTGGGTTATCCTGGATTGACTGTATTTCAGCAAACAAAAGGTTTTCATCTCCAAAAACAAGCAGCAGGAAACCCTACACCAGCAGCAAGCAGCAGGAGAGACAAAAACACAGTATTGAAACCACTATAAACTTTTCTCATCAGCTCTTGGAATAGAGCGGGTGCGTTAGCCACGCCAAACGGCATGACCTTCCACTTGAACACCCTCCCCTGAGGGGTGATGAAGGCCAGTAGTTCCTGTGCGTTGGGCGTCAGGTCCACTTGCCAGAATCCGCTCCTCTTGTCCATCTTAGTCTCGTAGCGGCAGGAGGCTATCTTCTCCAGGGTAGACTCCATATTGGCAATGGACCCTGAGTGGTTCAGCGTCTTCTTGTTCAGCTCTCCGTAGTCCACTACTAGCCGTTTGGCTGTAGACCCAGGTTTAGCCACCAGGAAACAGGGGCTGCAGTGTAGGGGGTAGTCCCCGTCCTTTTACTCCAGGACTAGGCCAGCGTCGATACATTCTTGTATCTGTCGCTCAATCTCGTCGGCCTGCTCTTTAGGAGCTGGATAGGGTCTCCTCCGGATCTTGTGACCCACGAACTCGGGTTTCAGCCTGAGGTCCATCTGTACCAGCTTGTCACATGAGGCTGGAGGGGGTAGTTCTCCGAACACCTCTAGATAGGTCCTTATAAGCTTCTGTACCCGCGGGTCCAATACCTTGATCTTGTCCTCCATGTCCTCGTCAGAGTGTAAGTTGCTTGCCCCCTGAGTAATAGACGTCAGGAGGTGGTCCTCCACCGACTCTTCGCCCGTGCCAGTGTCCTTCAGCCCTTGGTAGGCATATAGAAGGTCTTGTTCAACCATCTCCGGTGGACGATGGCAATATAGGCACGCTCGAGGGGGTTCACATACACATTCCTCCGAGAGGTCGTCCTCCTCTGGGGTCCTCACATGGGCGCCCCACACGCTCTTCATAAGCTTGACATCTACCTCCCTTTGCCAGGTGGTGATCTTCTGTTCGAGGTCCTCCTTCAATTGGGATAGGTCTCTCATACGTCCTTGCTTCAGTGGCCATGAGCTGCGGGTAGGCTTCGCCTAGCATAGCTTTTTCGCCACCAACTTCCTCTTGGAATCCACATACTCCCTGAGCCTGGATCGAGGGTCCAGCTCTTCATCCACGGGGTCTTCCACCCTCATGGAGAGTAGGGGTTTCAGTGGGGCGACGTACTCTGCGTTCTCCACTTCCTCCACACAGGTCTGCACGAAGAAGACGTCGTGCTCAGTTTCGTCATCTGAGTGGATAGAGCTAGGTAGCTCAGATAAGCCACACTCAGAGACTCAATCAGGAACAGGTACATGACAGGGAGAGTTGGGGGCGTTGGTGTCAGTCACGACGTACTCATCTCCTCCGGGTGTAGTCTCAACAGCATCTTGAGGTCGTAGGCGATCCTTCAAGTCACCCAAGGCGAGTCCGTTGCTTTCTCGTTGTATAGCCTGGACCAGAGTCGGGTCCAGATCCTCCCAGGGGATTGAGGTAAGACCTCCGTCCACCACGCTCAGCACACTCCCCCATCCGGGTTTCCCAATAGGCGTCTTACGACCCATAGGCACGTAGATGGCCTCATCAGGTAACCGAACAGAGCTGATAGTCAGCCTGTCCAGGAGGTTTCGCCAGTATTCGTTGCCCCCATGGGCTCCCCAATCGGGGGAACACAGGACCATACGGGAACGTTCCAAGGCCACCTTGGTCAGCATCTTCCTCAGTTCACTGAACCTCGGGTTCCGGTAGGCCATCCCGAAAGAGGGCCAGTAAAATTTGTAGCTGCAGTTCTTCCCCTTGCTGCAGTAAAGGTCCAGTACACGCTGCTTGTCGCTGGCGAACAACTCCACACTCAGGTCTTCTCGAGAGTAACCCAACTCCTTCAGACCTTGGTCTAGGACTTCCCCCAATAGTTGATAGTCCTCAGTTTTGGAGGCCGCCATCATGTTCGAGGGCTCCTCCTTCGATAGCCTCAGGTAACTCGAGGTGTGTTCCGACTGCTCCAGTGGCACAGACTCTCTGCCACTGCTGTGGTCCACGTAGAGGAGGTAGGGCGCTTGCAGCGTCAGGGATTGTATCTGGGAGTGCTGTACGAAGAAGTCAGTCCCCAGTACAAAGTCGAAGGCCTCAGTGTCCATCACATAGAACCGATGGGCTATAGTCCGGGAGCCCATAGGTACCTCCACTCCACAGTCCCCGCAGCTGTGCACCACATGTCCATCCCCCATGCGTATAGCAGCGGTGGTCATGGTGTTCTTCAGGCTCCCACAAGGTAAAATTTTCTTGGCCACTATAGATATGGTGGCGCCAGTGTCCAATACCCCCAGGTATTCGCGTCCCCCTAGTCGGATACGTACCCAAAACACCAGGTCTTGGGTGCCACCAGAGCGTCCCCGTCAGAACTCCGTGGGACAGGTCACCTCGAACCCCTTGTTCCGCAATTTGCGGGCCATCCTCATGAAACGGCTCCTCTTCTTAGCGTTGCCGTCATCACCACCTTCATGCTCACGCTTGGCTCCTTGTTCTTGCTGGGCCTGCGTTTGTGAGCGTGTGGTAGGACCAGACTGCCCTCCAGAGGGCTCGGAGTTCCCCCCTGGATTAGGGTTGGGGTTGCCTCTGTTCTTGTCCTTGTTCTTGTTGTCCTTATCTGGCTGGCGGTTAGCGCCTCCTCCTCGTCCACCTTGACCCTTGTCTTGCCCTTGACCACGTCCTTTCGACTTGCCCTTGCCGGAGTCGTTGCCTTTGCCTTTGCCTCCACCTTTGCCTGAGCCTTTGCCAGGATCTTCAGCCTTAAGCGGCGCCGATAGGCGTTGCTTATGGTAGCACTCATCCTCGTAGTGCTTCCGCTTCCCGCAGAATGCACACGTGATGGTGCACCTGTAATGATCCGGCAGCTTCGCTTTGGCGCCGGTGTTCTTCTCCTGCTGCTTCCCCTGGACTACGAAGCAGTCTCGCTGCTCGCAGTCGGGGGCGTGCTGCAGGTGGCCCTGCTCGTCCCTGGCATCACACCAGAATAGCTCCTTAACGTTCTCCATGATACGGGCGTGGGCGTGTTTGGGGGTAGTCCCCTGCCCAGGTCGGGACCCTTGGTACCCTTTGCCATGGCCTCCAAAACCTCCACCACCAGGACGGTAGTTGTTCAAGTGCTGGTCGCTCTCCTTCTCCAGCGCCAGCTCCGGGAGTAGTACACATAGATCCTCGTAGTGGAGGGATCTAGCCTTGCGCTCCGCCGTCGAACGGCCCTCGTCCCACAGCTCTCGAGGGAGCTTGGCCACCAACGAGAATAGCAGGTCGTCGCTGCTGTAGGAACCGGGCGTCAGTCGTCCAGCCCAGTGATCCAGGTCAGCCAACAGCTCAGAGACCCTGCCAGGTTTGGGGTTGTTGGGCAGCACGGGCAGCTTCTGGATCTCGGCCCTGATGGAGAGGTCGGTTTCGTAGGTCGGGTACTGCCTCTCCAAGGCAACCAACACATCGGCAAAGGTGGCGGAGTTAGTCACGATCTGCCTGACCTGCTTCTCCAGGTACTTGGTCTTGCAGCACTGCAGGAGCAGATGGCACTTGACTCGCCCACTAGCGTGGGTTTGGCCGGTCAATCGGAGAAACCGGCCAAAATTCTCAGCGAACTCGCTGAGGTCTTTGCCTGTGAACTCAGGCAGGTTCACCACGATCTTGGAGGTGGCAATAGCCTTCGCCTCCTGAGACCTGCATCCCTCAGGGCGTCGGGTCTTCTTCTTCTTCTTCTTCTTCTTCTTCTCCCTTGGGTCCTCGGGGTCCTCCGGGTCATCGTCCTCCGAGGGCGAAGCAGAAGTCATCGACGGTGGCTCATCATCGGTGGGGTCTCCGCCCAGATCAGTAGAGCCATAAGGCTCCACGTCCACCATTGCCCTCAAGGCTGTCAGCCCCAGCCGGTCTAGCTCGGCCCTCGTAGAGTTCGTCACGTGGCTGTAGGGCGGCTGGGCCGTTCTCGGTACGAAAGGACTTCTCGGTATCGCTGCAGGGGTCGGCATCGGTTGACTCCTCAGGCTCCCCAGGGTGTTTGTCAACCCTGCCGCCAGGTGGTTGGCCTGTACTCGGTGGGGTGACATTCCCATCGTGGTAGGTGACGCTTGGGGCGGTATCATCAGGGGCTCCAGTTTCTCTCGGATCTCTTGAGTGAGGTCGCCCACGATTTTTGAAGTGGCTCCTCGGAGCACCTCGTTGATCTCCGACCGCGTCAGGGACCTGTTGGAGGATCTCCCCGATCCTCTACTCCTGCCTCCAAGAGACTCAGGTCCTCTCCTCAAACCCCTCAGGGTTGCATACCCAGGTGCATACCCAGGAACATCCACATAGGTTCCAGTAGCGGGTAGTGGATGGGGATATTCAGCCGCATACCATCGCGGCGCAGAGCTGGAAGCCACCGGCTCACTGGCAGTAGTTGCCTCATGGAGCGCAGCGGTAGGTGGGCCCATACCATAGGCGGGGTAGGGAGGCATGCCAGTAAAGCCTGTGCCCTCTGCCATAGGCGGGTTGGTTATGGGAGTGGATGTTGCAGCGGCTGGGTCTGGAATTGGGAGTGTGGTGGTTATAGGAGAGGGTGATGCGTGGAGGCCAGAAGCGCTTGGTGCGCCTTCGAAGGTAGGGTCATTCGTCAGGTCTTGCCCTTGTTCCTCTCCTTCGTCTGCTTCGTCTGCAGCATCCTTCTCGCTCTCTCTCTTCCTCCTCACAGGCTGAGTGACCACCTCCTCGACTGAGAGGGCCCTGAAGGCCGTCTGGAGTCCATCCAACGAGTCCTCAGCCACTTGCACTGGCCCATGTAAGGGCTCCGAAGGTACAGCGCGAGGTCCAGGTCCAGGTTCACCAGGTGCTGGACTTGCCGCCGCCTCAGGCGCTGTCTTCACGTCGGCGTCCTCTTTCCTTGTATCCATCTTCGTTCGCCCTTCTGCTTATATGTGACTGCTCGGCGCACTGGATGTACGGCGCGGGGTTGCTGCCGGTGCGCAGAGACAGTCTGCCTCTTGCTACCAGAAACGTTTATAGTGGTTTCAACACTATGTTTTTGCCTCTCCTGCTGCTTGCTGCTGGTGTAGGGTTTCCTGCTGCTTGTTTTTGAAGATGAAAAGCTTTTGTTTGCTGAGATACAGTCAATCCAGGATAACCCAAGCCAGAGGTGTGCAAGGAGAAGAGAATCAGGATCAAAGCATGAAGGGCTACAGTGTAAACAGTGAAAGATGAAAGGATATTCACAGAAACTGCAACTCAGGCTTAATCGGATAGCATATTCACAAAGATAGCTGAAATGTTTTGGAAAAGAGTTGGAAAACTGCCCCATGGTCACTCTATCTCCATAGTGCCATCTCAGGAGATGTGCACTCTTTGTTTTGGGTCCCATATGTGCTGAGGTGGCAGGGCATGTGGCGATGAGGTCACTGCCATGTCACATGGGATCTTCCTACTTAGCTAGGCTGACCGGGAATGGAACCCAGGACCTCTCAAAAAGAGGTGCCCAGCCCCCTAGGGTGCATACCACTAGGACAGCTAAGAATTCATGGAAAAACATAGATAAATTCATAGGCTCTGCCCTGGATATGTCAGTACTCAGTCAACTCAGGAAAAGATGATTTGCCTCACATTGAAAGGGGATTAAGGGGTCCACTCCATGTCCTGATGGGGTGTTTGGTTCCATAGGTCAAAATGTGTTATCACCACTTTTGGTCGGGCCAATACTAAGATAGAAATGCCTGGATGCTCAGTGCATCCCTAATACAACTAGAGTATGCCTCAAAGCATTGGAAAAGCACTTTTTCTTACTAAATGACGAGACACACATAAATAAATAAACATACAGATTCCACCCACACTGCCAGAAAGAAACAAAAATCCAAGAATTCCAAAATCAACGAAAAGACTTCAATGAATCAGGCATAAACCTCAGGTGTGCTCGTCTCGTATGCAGCATGCACATTGCTCGTCTCGTGTCTTCGTGAACGAGTCTTATAGCAGTGCGAACAAACGATAGAGGGCTAGATTAGAAAGATTGCAGCTGATTAGAGGTGTGATTAGGGAAAAAACAGATGCCCTTCGGCCACGGAGTGGTTGTCACGGGGGGCTACCAGTCCTGCCCTGCGGTGCAATGCGGGGCAACTGTGACAACTGCTCTTACAGCACAACGACCCTTTTTCGTTGCACTGATTAGAACATACACACCTACGCATAAACGATTTGCTTGCTTGTGTTTCGCTTTTTCTCCTCACCTTGCTTCACTCTCCAGCGGTAGGTAAGGTAGGTAAGCCCAGGTGGGGCCACCCCCTGGTAGAGTTCGTGATTGTGGGTAAGATTTGTAGGTTTGCCAAAGGCAGATCGTCCACTCGTGCATGCTCGCGCATTCACACACGCATTAAAGGGTAGACCACGCGAAATGCGCGCGGTAAACCTTGTTTAGGTTACCCAGGGGCTCCTCGGTACGTTCTTTAAGAGAACCTGAGGAGTCTCTTAACGCTTGCTTGCTTGACAGGGACGTTTCAGGACAGCGTATTATAGGTCACACTGAGAAGCGTATAATACGTGGATTGTGGCTTGGTTCCTCAGCCGCAAACATCCCTTCATTGGCCTTTGCTTTACAGGTGGGCAGGTCAGGGTGAACTGGTGCAGTCCCTTGAGCCGTGCTAAAATATACGGCGCTGATCACACAAACAACAAGCTACGACTCAGCCAGGAGTGGCAAGCGTAGCCCAACCTCTTCAACATTCACGCTGTGCACGCAACAAGAGCACCCCTTCCCTCCAAGCCCTAGCAGGGAAACGCGTTGTGGCGTGCCTGTTAGGCCACAGTTGCTTAGCAGCGCTGTGTTCTCTTGTCTTCTTCACAGGAGGGTCATTGGGACCCACGACTTTATCTTCAGCACCACCGAGTAGAGCGTGAGTGTAGGAGTGGTAATCCTGAGTGGGGGTTTGAGCCAGTTGCAGTAGCGCTCGCCCACCAGGATGGTGTCACTGTAGGGGGTGTAGGACCTGTAGTGCGTGTGTCACTGTCCCCCCCGTTTCCTGCAATTTTAGCAGGGTTGGTGGGCTGTGGCAGTGGTTAGGTCAGCGTTTTGGCCACTTAGCAAAATGGCGTTTTGATGCCTTCATAGCTTTTGGCCACCCCTCTCTGTAGTAGACAGATAGGTAGGGAAAACAATACCTGGATTAGTACGCTGGGTATTCCCCCAAGGTTTTGCGCCAGCACAGAAATCGGGCCCTTAGGGGAGGGGAGACCCGGGGCGTACCCCGTGGCATCAATAAGACAACCCTCCAGGTTTAGCAAGCGTGCAGACTTGGGTATAATTAGGACACCACTTCTGCGGCTTGCTCTCAGGACCTTAGGAATAGCACACTCACACATACCCTTAGGCAGGTAAGGGTAAGGTTCAGTCCCTAGCTTTAGTCTTGGAGGCAAGCGTCCCAGCGAGCCTCAGCAACTCACCGAGGTTGTTCTGGGACAAGTAGTCAACCAGAACTGAGTTTAGGCGCCTTTCACGTAGAACAAACGCAGAGAAGGGCTCCCAGGTGGCCTCTTCGACTCCAAACCCTTCCCAGAGGGTGAGGAAGCGCCAACCCTGGCGGTAGCGGTGGCGTAGGACAGACTTCACCAGGTAGAAGCCCTCCTTAGCCATCTCCTCGGCGTTCATGTCGCGGAGTTCACCTTCAACTTCCATAGGGCTGGCAGCCCCTTGTAAGTCTAGGGCAGCGATACCCTCGTCGTTAAGCTCCCACTCTTCCCCACAGAGGTCTTCAGGGTCATAGTAGCGCTTCAGATGTTGAGCAGCGCACACCAGGGTCCCCCCTAGACGGGGAGAACACCGCACGGAGATACGGTGTCCATCCACAGATAGAATCTTGTAGGGCCCGAAGTATGATTCGTCGCTGGTAGAGCGTGGCCAGGCGGGTAGTCGGCTGTGATGCACCAGCACCCAGTCCCCCTCCGGGTAGGTGGCCGGTACTCGGTGCTTGTTCTTCTTGTTCCACTGACGCTCCCTCACTCTCTGGAGCATAGCCTTGGCCTTGTCCACCTTCGCTTGTTGCTCTTGGACCCATTCACCCACAGAAGAATGGGTGTCCTCTGGATGGGAGGCATGTAGGAACCACGCCGGGCGCCCTAGGAATAGCTCATGGGGCGAGTAGCCAGTAGCTGAACTCTCTTGGGAGTTCATCATCAAGGATATGACGGGGAGTAGTCTCACCCAGTCTCTGGTGCGTTCAGTTTTGCACCATATCCTTACATTCTCCTTGAGGACATGGATCTGTCGCTCACATAGGGGGTTGCTCGTGTGCGAGTAGGGGATCACCGTAGACACCTGGACATTGAGGGATCTCAGGACCCTCTTGTACCAACCGGTATCTGAGCGTACTCGTACGTCCTCATCGGAGTTGATCTCCTTGGGCGCCCCATAGACACAAAACCACTCCTCCAGGAGTATCTTGATAGTCTCCTCCCCGGTAATGTGCATGGTACATGGGAACACCGTGGTAAACCTGGTCAACCCACAGGTTACAACGAGGGCGAAGTCATAGCCCCCGAACTTCGGCGTCTCCGTGTAGTGCACGTATAGAACACTTGTAGCACAGTGAGGGATGGCCAGGGTCGAGTAGAGACCTCTGTCCCTGATATCCCCTGGTTTGCAGGACCTGCACGGGCACTTGTCCACGATAGGCTGGAGGGCTTTCCGCAGTTGGTCGTCAGTCCACGTAGTGTGGAACCACTGCTTGAATAGCCTCAGGGTACGGTCAGCACCCACATGACCGCTGGACTCATGAGTCCACTTCAGCAGCGCTGGGACTCTGTCACTAGGTACCACGATGCGGTCCTCGTGCCAGAGGTAGCCCTTGTCCCTCTTCCACTGATCTTGGTTGACCAAGAGGGGTTCAAGGCGTTTCTCCAGGCGCTTGTAGATATCCCCAAACTCCTGAGGGTACTCCGATTGTTGAAGTCCATCCAGGGGGTGTATCATAGTCATGTTGAGGTCCAAGTGGACGTCCATACGGCTGAACGCCTCCTTAGCCAGCGCTTCAGACCGGGCACCAATCAGGGCGTCGAAGTTGTTGCGGCTGATGTAGTCTGCACACTCGTTCTTCACTCCCTGGATATGGTGTACCGTCAGCCGTAGTTGACTGAGGTAGGTCCACCAGCGCCGTAGCTTGGCCTTCTCAGTTGGGGGGCCCTTCTGGAAAGTGCAGACGGGCTCTTGGTCGCACAGCCAGACCACAGGGTTACTCCCCAACAGTTGTTATTGTGAGGATAGCACTAGCATACCCGCGAGCAATTCCTGCTCATAGGTGGAGTAGTTTCCCCTGGCCTGGTTCCACTTCCAGTTCCAGTGGCCCAGAGGTACTAGGACCCACTTGTCGTCAGGGTAGCTGTGCTTGAGGGTTCCGTCTCGGTTGAGACAATCCGTCCCCCATTGGGAAATGGCCGAGTCGAACTCCTCCTTCTCTAGTGCTTGCCATTGGAACAACGTTCCACCACCGCCCACATTGCTGGCGTCGGTCACCAGGACAATCCCCCCTTGTGCCCTAGGCACGCCCAAGCACTTAGCGTTGGTCACCTTGTCTTTGAGCTCGTCAAACGCTTGTTGCTCTTGTGGGCCCCAGCGCCAAGTAGTACTCTTCTTGATCAAGTCCGTCAGAATGGCGCTGGTGTAGGTGAAGTTTTTGATATGGCGGCGATAGAAGTTGCACGCCCCAATGAAACTGCGTACATCATGAAGTCCTCTTTTTTTTGGGCATGGCGGTCCCCCGCCGAAGACAATGCAATGAAGCGGCCTGACCACGGGCATAGCAAGCGTTCATGGCGAGCCGAAGTTCACCGACGGACAGCTGCAGGTATTTACAGACTTACTTAGGGTGAAAACACTGCAAAATTATGCACCAGAGGCCTGAAGTGAGTCGTGGGGCCTGCAGATGCTATGGCAGTGATGTAGGCAGGTGCAAAGAGATAGATGACCCCTAGGGGACGGGAGAAAACATGCAGAAAAAGAGATATATGATTCCTAGGGGAAAAGGAAAAGGGAACAAACAGCAAACACAAACAGGGCGTGCAGAAAAAAATCAGAGCAGTGTAGCTTGAGCAGATTGGGCTGCAGTAAGACTGGTGCAGTCTTAACCTGTATCTGGCCTGAAGAATTAACTAAAATACAATGCCCGTGGAAAATTCTGCTCTGCTTTGCTCGATTGCTTCCGCTGCCGATGCCTGAACGAAAAGGGAAGAAGCAAAAGAAGGCTAAGAAACAGGAGCAAAAGATCGAAGGTCACTCGTAAAATACAGATCCTCCAGTGCATTGTGCAGAGTGTGAAGGTGAGTGGTGAAGTGCTGTGAAGTGCAGTGATGTGTGTGTCAGTGCAGTGATGGTACAGTGATGTGGGGTGAGTGACTGGCGAGGGTCGGTGGTTGCTTAGGCTGTAATGTTTGCAGAATGGTGGTGGTGATGGTTGAGGATGAAAGTGGTGAGGGGGGGGGGGGGGGGTTGATGCTGCGGAAGGTGGCTGGAGTCTGTGGTAGCAGTTGGTGCAGTTGGAGTGAGTCTGGATGTGGGGAGAGTGGGTTCATGGTGGGGGGGGGGGGGTTGTCTCTGGATTTGAGTGCGGTTATTGTGTGTTGCTTGACGGATGTTGTTGTGGAGGAGGGATATAGTTTGTTATTTGAGGATGAAGCTCAGAGTTGTAAACATGAAGTTGAATTGCAGCGGGTTTGCTGGGATTTGTGGAGAGGGCTGTGGGTCGTCTTTTATGTGGATGCTTGTTGTGTGACTGGTTGTTAGTGGGTTTGGGGAATGTGAGAGGACATGGATGAGTGGAAGATGTGCTGTAGATAGAGAGATGTTCGTTCCAAGGGTTGTGGGGGGATGAGGCTGGAATGGACTGGATGTTGGGAATGGGGTTGTCATGAAGCCATTGTTTGATGTCGTAGATAGCTTTTTGTAATGGTTTTTGTCTTTGCTTGAAAGCGAGGTCCAAGTTTTTGGCGTGTTGGTGGTAAGAGGAGTTCTGAGGAGGGGTGCGAAGAAGGTTGCTTAGTGAGTTGGGGATTAGGGTGCGGATAAAATTTCGTTTGTCACCTGAGGTCGCGGTGGTCCACCAGGAGAGAATCGTGGTTTTAAAGGGTTGGGTCCAGGTGTTGAAGAGTAATTGGCGTAGTTGGGTGGTTGAGGAGCATGTGGTGATGAATGTGATGGGATCGAGGGGGTGATGGGTGTTGCATTTGGGACATAAGTGTTTGTTGAGGATGAAGTGAGGCTTGTAACCTTTGCAACAGTAAAGTCCGTTGACCCATTTAAAAATGAAAGTGGAAAACCATGAGGCTTTGAGGAAGAATTTGTTGCTGAGGGAGAGGTGGATGTTGTTGTGTTCGTGAGTGGGGAGTTTGTGTTTGGTGTGTTTAGTTGTAATTTTTCCGGGCAGAGGCGTTTGTTGGAGAGCAAGAGTGGTGGATGAGGAGGGGGTAATGTGGAGAGAAAGATGAAGGGTTATCCATTTAGCGATGGAGTCGGCCGTGTCGTTTCTTGGAAAACCTGCATGGCCTTTAATCCAGGTGAAGAGAATGTTTAAATGTCTAAGACGTTGGAGAAGGTGCCAAATGAGATTATACCAAAGGGCAAAGGAATTAGTGTGGGAAGAAAATGGTGGGTGATTAAGTGGTTGAAGGAAGTTGAGTGTGGTGCAGACCGAGAGGTTGTCAATGGCGAAGATGATGGGTTGTTGAAGGGAGGGGAGATTGGGAAAGAAGAGTGTAGTGATAATGGAATAGATTTCTGCCGGATAAGATCCTTTGATGGGGGAGAGATTGGTGAGGATGGTGTGGTGGTTGGGTTGATGCGTGATGACCGCTGCTGAACCTGAAGGGAGGGAGGATGAGGGGTCGTCTGATCCATCAGTGTAAATGAGTGTGTATTTCTGGTTTTGCTGGAGGTGCTGTAGGAGGTCGTGGCAGCCCCAGAAATCCAGATGGGAGTTATTTGGGGGGCGAATTGTTTGGTTGGAGTGGAAGCAGAGGTAGGAGTTTGTGGATGTGTATGTTGAGTAAGAAAGAGGGAAGGATTGAAGAGATGTTGGATGCAGTGGGGCTTGAGGCAGAGAAAGAAAGGGGAATATTATGGTGGCTGGCTGGATGGGAAAACGAAAACTGTGGGAGTTGCTGACAGGGCAGGTCATGTCAGAAAATTGAACTGTGGTTGTTTTTGGGTTGTGCTGAAGTATCTTGCCAGGGTGCCATGTAGGAGGGAGGTTGGGGGATGTGTGGAAGGAGGCTTCGATGGTGGTATTGACGGGGAGGTCACGTAGAAGACAGGGGTTGGAGTGGGGAATGTTATGTGTTTGAATGGAGAAGTGGTGAGCTGAGGTGGTGAACATGGTTTGAATCAGGTTTGATTCAGCGGAGGGATGAAAGAGGGCGTGTTGGACGTTTTTGTTGGCGGTTGAGGGGCCTTCATTGAGAGTGTACCTCAAACAGTGGTTGACTGTTTGTGTGTGTGTGACTTGTGAGAGTTTTGTAATGCCGAGGCCAAATGTGTGTCGGGGAGAGTATTTGGTTTTGTTGGGTGTGCGTTTAGAGAGTTTGCCTTGGTAAGCGATGTGTTTCCATATGGAGTGGTCTAGGGTGTCAAGGGATTCATTTGGAAGGGAGTTGTAGTTAAGGCGATAGGCGAGTGTAGAGATGAGCTGGCAGTTTGCAAGTTTGATGAGTTCAGTGTGTGAGAGGTGGAGAGAGAGCAGATTGGTGAAGAAGGAAGTAATGGTGTTGTTGAGGAGGAGAAGCATATGTTTGTTTTGTTGGTTGTTGAAGAAGTAGACGCCGAGGTACTTGTAGTGTGAGCGGGGCTGGTTGGTGTCAGGGTTGCATGTGCTGAAGGATAGGGTAGATGAAATGCGGATGGTGACGTGGGGTGAATTTTTGAGGGCGTGGAGTTCGGATTTAGATGCATTGAAGGAGAGCCCATATTTGGGACCAATGGTGAAGAGGAAGGATAGTGCGGTGTGAATGGTAGAGATTGAGGTAGTTTGGAGAGCAATGTCGTCGATGAAGGAGAAGAGGGCGCGGAAGGGTTGTTTGGGTAGGATGGAGTCAAGTTGCCGAAGGATGGGGTCGATGAAGAGGTTGAAGAGGATGGGGGACATGGGGCAGCCCTGCCGCAAGCCTCTAAGGGTCATGGCTGCGAAGAGAGAGAAGCCGTTAATGGAGGGGTAGTCTGCTGGATGGGAGTAAAGGTGTTGTATTAGGGTAATGAGGTGAGTAGGGAAATTATAGTTATTGAGAATTTGCCAGAGAGCAGAGTGGGGGACAGAGTTAAAGGCTTTGTTGAGGTCGAGGTAGAGGTGGTAGATGTCGGGGTGGAGTGAGATGTTGGAGATCATGGAGTAGATATGGTCGGTGGTGCGGTGATTGGGTATTCCTCCATATTGTGTATGGTGGAGGAGTTTGTATTGGGTGGCGTAGAAGGTAAGGGAAGTAGCGGCGTATGAAGCCAGTATTTTATAAATGGTTTTGAGGAGGGCGATGGGGCGGTAGTTTATGGGTTCGTGTGGGTCGCCTTTTTTGTAGAGGAGGAAGATGCGTGCAGTGAGCCACTGTCTGGGTTCGGGGTGGGTAATGAAGTAGTTGCAGACGAGGAAGAGTAAGTGTTTGATGTGGGAGGGAGCTATGTGGAAAAGGTAGAGGTTTGTGTTGTCAAAGCCTGGTGCTTTGGTTGGGTTGGAGTCGGAAAGAAGTGTGTTGAAGAAGGATTCGGTGAATTGAGGTTGAGGGGCATTAGAGGAAATTTTAGGGGAGTCCTGCATGAGGGAGTCAATTAGTTGGGGGTCAGTTTGAAAATCTGTGGGCCCACCCAGAGATGTGAGGCATTGGCCCATAGATTCGCACAGGGAGTAAGGGTCTGAAGTAAGGTTGTGATTGATATCGTAAAGAGCCATAGGAGCAGAGGAGCGGGGCTGGAGGATGTTGTTGATGGATTTTTTGATTTTGTGACCTTTGACGAGGGAAGAGTGAAGTCGTTTTTGAGCTTGTTTTGTTTCCTTATCGGTCCATTGATTGAGAGAGTGTTGGAGGGCGTTAGCTTGAGAAGGGGAAAGAGAACCGGAGGGGTGGATGGTGGAGAGGTGATGGAGAAAATCTTTTTCCGGCTTGGTAGGTTTGTGAGTATGTCCTTGGTTGGAAGTTTTCTTGTAAGCGTTGACGAGGGAGTTGAGAATGTTGTTGGTGATGTCGACGATGGTGTCAGTGGAAGTGGTAAGTAAATCAGCAGAGTGTGTTTTGGCCCAGTCGTTTAAAGGGGCGAGGTGGTTAGAGAAGATGTTCAGCTCGGATTTGTTGAGAGGGCGGTAGTGAATTTCGGCTCGGGGGATGTGGTAGATGTTGAGGGGGTTGGTGGGAATGTTGATGGTGGTCGTTACGGGGTGGTGGTCTGTGGTAGTGATGGTAGTGTCCATGAAGGTGTTTTGGGGGTTGAAAATAGAGATGGCCGTAGGGGAAGCAAGGATAAGATCAATTCTGGATTGGGAGTTAGTGAGGCGTTTGTTTTTAGGTCTGGTCCATTGGCGGGAGTGGGGATGCTGTATACGAAAAAGGTCACGAAGGTGAGGAGGGTGGTCAGTGTTGGTGGGGAAAAGCTGGTTGTGAAGCCAGGGCCAGGTTTTAGGGTGTTTGATGTTGTCACAGTCAAGGGTGGGTTGGAGATGAGTGTTCATGTCGCCGGCAAGAATGTGGCAGGGTTCTTGTTGTTGGAGTTGAGAGATAATGTGAGCGAGTCTTTGTTGGTGAGGAATGATGTGAGTCTTGTAGATATTGAAAAGGCGTAAGCGGGAGTAGCCTGGGAGGGTGATGTCTATGGTGGTGAGGCATCCGTGGACGTTGGTGTGTTTAGTTTTAGTGCAGAAAGGAGCGAGATGGTTGTGGACGACAATGGCTGTGCCGTTGGTTTGGTCGGGGGCATAATGGTCAAAAATTGTGAGGTTGAAATTGGAATTTAGTTTTATAGCAGAGGGGATTTCTTGCAGGCAGAGAATGTCAGTCCCTTTGTTGAAGTGGTGAAGGATGGTAGCTTCAATGTTAGTGATGTTTTTTGCTGTGTTGTGAGTTGTTATGTTGAGGGAAGGTTTAGAGAGGATTGGATGTTCGGGGGTTGAAGAGGGAGGATGAGGGTTGAATTGTATTGATGGCGGTGAGGGGATTTGGTGATTGTTACCTGTTGGTGGGTTAGAGGGCTCGCCTTTTGTGAGGGTGGGGTTGGGGGTAGTTGTTGTGTTTTGTGTGTTTGTCGTAGGGAGGGATAGTGTTGGGGATGGAGTTGAGTGGGGTTGTGGAGGGTGTTGGGTGTGTGTGAAGAGGTTTGTGGGGATGGTGGTTGTACTGAGGTGAATGTGGATGAGTTGGGTGAAGTTGTGGACTAGAGGTAATGCAAGAAAGGAGATGTTTCAGGCTTAGTGGGCATTTTGTGAACCGAGCATTGTGAAGACGATCATAGGCGTGAATGGGCGACTGATGCTGCTTCTCATGATCAAATTTGTGACGCTTCGTGAACCAGGCGTTGCGTTGCTCGAAATCAGGGCATTTTGTGAACCGAACATTGCGAAGACGATCATAGGCGTGAATGGGCGACTGATGCTGTTTCTCATGATCAAATTTATGACGCTTCGTGAACCAGGCGTTGCGTTGCTCGAAATCAGACTCATGATTAGATTCTTGGAGAGGATTTGGCATTCGATATGGTAAACGAGCACTAGGACTTGGTGAAGGCGGCTGTTCCAAGGTAGTGGGAAGGTGAGTGGAAGAGTGGAGTGTGTGAGTGAGTGTAAGTGTGTTGTGAGTGCAAGTGCGGTGCAGTGTAGGAGAACCTGGATTTTTGAGATAACCATTAGATCGATTGCAGATGATCGGGTCTTGGCCATTGTTGTTTGACATAAATTGAATGGAATTTGACGGGGCCTGTAGGGAATGAGGAGAGTGGGACAGTAGGTGGGTGAGGGTGTTTACTTGCCTAGAAAGCGAGCGTGGAATGGCGCGGTCAACGCTAATGGCGAAATGTTGTGGTGTGGATCTTTGAGACGTGATGGATGTGAAGGCGGGGGAGGCGGTGGAAATTTGGGTTTTCAAAGAGTAGTTGTCTGCAAAAACAAACATACTCGTTGAGCACTTGGCTGAAAGAAAGGGCGAAGGAGCGATGCGAATGGGTGTGCGAATCGAAATTGATGATGTGTTGTAAGGACGAAGCGAAATAGGCGATGCGTCGAGTCGGGGAACATACGGGAGGAGAGGGAAGGAGAACCTGATATGCTTTGAGCTTCGCGAAGGGTAAGGGATGACATTAAGAAAGATAAGATCTTTAGGGGTAGAGATAAAGATTGGATGATTGGACTCACTGATGTTAAGGCATTGTGGGTAGGGGTAAGTGTAATGAGGAGTGAGGATGAGGTGGTTGTGACCAAGGTCATTTGCGCTTGGAGTATTTTTCATGGGGAGGTTTGTGCGTGAGAGATTGGTTTTTGTGACTCTTTGCGCCCAGGTCTGAACCAATCTGTTCGATGATTGACCATTCATGTGTTTCTTCTTGGTTTGTGGTGTCGCGTTTATTTTGAATGAGAGTTTGTTGTTTTTGGAGGTTGATTTGTTGACCTTGCGAGAATGAAATTCCGGTGACTTCTTGTCCGTGTGCAATAACGGGGGAGTCGGAGTGAGTGTAGGTAATTTCATACTGCAGGTTGGTGCCGATCGACATTGACGAGAAGTCAAGCGGGATGATCTTGTCAATTTCACCAAAAATTGCCGCCGCTTTCGCAAGTGCGATGTGTGTAGTAGCGGCGGGCGTTTCGGCGACGATGGCTTTTGTGGAAGTGAGAGTGTGTTTCTTGGGGTTGGTGTTTGTTTGTTGGATGCGTGGGTTTGGTGTATATTTGCCACTAGGGTATAGGAGAACTAAGCCGGCGTCCCAGAGTAGCTGATTTAGCCAATGGAGGCGGCTGATCTCGGATGAGGATGGTGATGGGATTTGGTTGGAGTCAACGTGGAATAAAATGGAGTATTTGGTGCGGACAATCGCGAATTTCAAAAATTCGTCAATTCTTGGAATGCTTACCAATTGGTTCATCAATTCAAGTGGGGGTTTGGATGGGGAACCTTTACGCAAAGATGCAACAAATGTGTCTCCGTGGGTGGCAAGGTCAAAGGGGAAGGCAAATACAGTTGGGCATTGGGATGTGAGTGGGTGGGGTTGTTGAAGTGAAGAGGCAAGTTCTTCCACTTCCTCAGGGTGGCAATCAATGTCGAAACGAAAATATTCTTGGTCTTGATCATTGGGGTGTTTGGAGATGGGTGATGGGCGTTTGTGAAAGGCCGCTCTTTGGAAGTCGGCGGTGTTTGAAGCAATGGAGGCTTCTTCGTGCAATTTTCCTTGGAGTGATTTGTTAATAAAATCGTAGGCGCTTTCACGGCTTCCATCATTGAGGTGTTTTTTCAAGACATCGATTCTTAGCCGTGTGGTGTGAGGGTCTCATGGTGAGTGGGTCGGGGGTCGGTAGGAGTAGATTTTGGAAGAGTCAATAGTGATTATCATCATGCCCGTGTGATTGTTAAAAGAAGCTTGCTTGATTGGTGTGGGAGAAGTGTTGTTGTTGGAGTCGAAAATGAATGGTTTGAAGGTGTCGATGTAGGTGATGTCGTGTAGATATCGTATGAATTTTTGAAAAATTGGTCGGTAGTCCCATACGATGGTGTCGGAGGGGGAGAGACTTGCATCAAGCACTGGAAGAAAAATTTTTCCTTGAAGAAAAATTTGTTTTTGGTGGAGTTCGTGGATGGATTCAAAGAGAGTGAGAGTGTGGTTGTAAGTGTTGTGTTCCGCATCTTGGTCAAAGATGTCCGTGCAAAGAGGGGTGGCGAGGAAAGTGCGGGTTATGGAGCCGGATAGAACTTGAGAAAGGTTTTCTTGGTCGAAGCCATCTCCACAAGAGATATATTTTGCATGTTTGAGAGCTTGTTGTTGTCTCTTGGAGTCGGTTGAGAGTAGGGGAGTGTAGACTTGTCCAAAAATGTGTTTGGTGTCGGACATGAAAATGCCTACTTCGAAACCATCCGAGGAGTTCCATTCTTGAGCTATTAAGTCGGGTGGGAAAGATTTTTGTCGTGAAGAGTAGGCGAGGGTGTTGCCGTGAGATGAAAATTCAAAAATTGGGGGCGCTTTGCCTGAGTCGAGGAGTTTGCGTAATGACGTTTTTTGTGTAGGAAACGATGGCGATGGAGTAGAATAATTTCCAAGTGTGGGTGGGGGATCTTTGGGTGGAATAGTTATTGGAGGGGAAGAGGAAGAGAGAGATCCTTTATCCATTTTATTGGTTGGAGAAGGAGAAGACGGCTTTGGTGATGGTGGCTCTTGGTGTTGATCTCGGTTTGGTTTTGGTGATGAATTGGTCTTTTCCTTCTCGGAGCTCTGTGATGAGGGTTCTTCTTCTTGGTCATCAGCTTGAGGAGATTTGCTCGGAGTAGGACGATTGCGGACTCTTCGAATTTTTTGCGGTGTTTTAAGGATCTCGGAGTCATTTTGTTGGTCGGGATTTTCACTTTCCATGGATTGAGGAGCGAGTCTTTGTTGTGTTAATTGCTCATTGCGTCGGGCTTGGCCTTTACCTTTGAAACTTTGGTAATTGTTCTCAATCCTTTCGACGCGGTCTTTTACATGTCCTCTCTTCACGGCTGCTCGATCTTTATTTTTTGCCATCGCAGTCGATTCCAGAAACGCGGATCGAAATCGCCAGCAGAAATTCGGATCGTCTCGGATTTCTCGATTTTTGTCGAATTGGCTTGTGATGGATCAGATTGATCAGCCGCAAATATGGAGAAAACTGATGAGGGATGTGAAAGTCGGGTCTTTGTAGAAAAATGGCTTTTTTTGTATTCTCAGCAGAAGGCTACCCGCACACCTTCGCTAGGAATCGCCACACGCAGAATACATCATGAAGTCCTTTCTTGGGGTCTTCGTGTCGTACCTTAGCATCCATCAGGGGTTTGGCCTTGGAGGCCGCTGGGGTCCACCACCCATAGCCAACGTCAAACCCCAGGTACTGCATGGTCTCCTGCATGAACTCACACTTCTCCAGCTTGAGTCGTGTGTGGTTCTCTTGGCAGACTGCAAAGAACTCACCCAAGAGGATTAGGTGGTCCTCCAGGGTATTGGTCCCGAGGCATACATCGTCGATGTGTGCTTCCATCTGGGCCCCACGGGATATAACTTCCTGCACCTTAGGTCTCCTTCGTAGGATGGACAAGATCTTGTTCATCAGCTCTTGGAATAGAGCGGTTGCGTTGGCCACGCCAAATGGCATGACCTTCCACTTGAACACCCTCCCCCGAGGGGTGATGAAGGCTAGTAGCTCCTGAGCGTTGGGCGTCAGGTCCACTTGCCAGAATCCGCTCCTCTTGTCCATCTTGGTCTTGTAGCGACAGGAGGCTATCTTCTCAAGGGTAGACTCCCTATGCGGAATGGACCCTGAGTGGTTCAGCGTTTTCTTGTTCAGCTCTCCGTAGTCCACTACCAGCCGTTTGGCTGTAGACCCAGGTTTAGCCACCAGGAAACAGGGGCTGCAGTGTTGGAGTTAGATTTGGCACCCTCCTCAACAACAGCAAAGTAATGGGCACATAGAATTGTAGTCTTCCAGCTTAGTCCATAGCAATAAAAAGGGACTACGAAACACAATCATTATTTAGACTCATGTTCACTCCTTACCTCTCTTCCACTCTCACCATACAAATATCCCTCTTGTAGTAAAATACACCTAGTGAAGCGGTACCCAGAACCTATGGCCCATGGCCTGGAGGCCTGTGAGCCGTCACACCCGTTATGGCCCATGGCCCGGAGGCCTGAGAGCCGTCACACCCGTGCGGAAGCCGTTGACACCGGCTGTCAGCGGGATATCCCTGTTCTCTAATCCGCGGGATCTGGAATCCGATCCTTAACGATTAAATCAATGTAGAATTACCATAACTTTATTGTCTTAGGCGATTTTCGGTCGGAAATCGGTGAAATACCCGATTTCTACCGCGATTTCTAATTGTTGTGAAATCGCCGCCAGACGTCGCCCGTTCCGTGCACTGCATTAGATAATTCTGTAGAACGATCTTTCTTGAAGTTAAAACTGAAACAGTCTTCGAGTGATCCACAATTTTTTCCTTGATAGAATGCATCGCGTCCCAGATTTTTCCCAGAAAATCTGGGCGGCCGAAGGCGCTTTGAACCCCCAAGTGAAATAACAAGGGCTACGAGCGTTCAAGCGCCCAAGGACGAATTAACGTGCCTCATAGGCACTGTGTATGAGGTTTAGCCCCCCATAGTCACAGGATGAGGCCAAAGGATCCAAACTCAATAGGCCCAAAGGGTTCTTTATTTTGAGTGTTCTCCAAGAAGTGCGCTTTTTCACGTACTTGGCGTCCAAGTACGTGTAGAAGTATGTTGAGTTGGCATTTGCCCCACCCATGCTTGCCTCTACATCCGGGGCATATCACTTGTCTTCCCCGGATAGTACATATATGATCTTCATATATATATTGGCAATATATTTTGCGTGCATGCTAAAATTCGGCTTTCCGAAAGGAGGTCGATTTTCGACCAAAGCACTTGCATGCGTGTTAGGGGACCAAAGTTACTCTAGAATATAGGCATACTTTGATTCTAGGCCACTAGGTTTGGTGTAGAAGGCGAGGGTAGGGTTGTATGCCATATTTGGTGTCATATCACGTGCCCATTTGGCGGGTGCACCATTCCAAGACTAACCTGCCAATGGACCCCATATCGCACGAGGCCCTTCATTGTACTCCCGACCAACACTCGCAAGCCTAACCTTCGTGAAGGGACGCTTATGGAGCGCTCCTGAAGCGATGCGTTGCGAGCAAGGTGTGTTTTTTGCAATATTCCATATTTCCATGTGCCCACTTGGGAGGCAGCGCACGCGACCTTCCAAAGCGCCCCACATGGCGCACATACGTGGAATCGAAGGTCATTGGTGTCGAGTCATTGTGTTTAGAAGGATTGGTCGATTACTCAATCCAAGCCGAAGACATTATAACATATTTGTGTAGTTTTCTAGGCGCTTTTGCGTGTTTTTTCGCCAATATTGCTGTTTTTTGCCCGTCATGATGTCAAGTGGCGACCGTGTATCTCAGCGTTGCGCTCAATTGACATCATGACCCAAGTATGTTATGAGGGTACATACTTCGGTGCCCATCATATTTTGGACCTGGCGAATTACTCCTCCTGGGCTTGGCATACCTTGGCCGCCATGTTGGCGATTTGGGAC
Source organism: Eutreptiella sp. 'Long Island Sound 2002' (assembly GCA_964036045.1). NCBI lineage: Eukaryota > Euglenozoa > Euglenophyceae > Eutreptiales > Eutreptiaceae > Eutreptiella > Eutreptiella sp. 'Long Island Sound 2002'. The sequence continues at coordinate 67,334,720 of OZ038388.1, read as the reverse complement.
GATCCCAAATCATGGGCTCACTTGGCGACCCTGCCATTCCCAAAGCCGGAGGGGTTTGGGCGACGCCCAAAAGATATGTTGGACGCATATGACTTGATACCAATCCTATGGCACACTCCGGTCCAAGTGGGGCATGTGCCTCATTTGCCCCAACCATGAGTGTGCGCATTTTCGGCCATTTTGAGCAATTTTCCGCATTTTCTGCCCGCCGTGCACCATGTTCAGCTACCTCGTGCACGCCAGACTCATGGACCAATGGACCATATATGACTTGGGTGATATGTATATTGGTCACCATGGTTCACACACCACGTGGGCGAAGCGGAAGGACCTTCATTAGGGTGCTAGCCCAAAGTGAGTGTGGACAATTTTGCCATTTTGGCATTTGTGGACCCAATTGGGATTGTCACCACGCCGAGTGTCATGGAGATCTCTCAGAGCCAAATGCATGGGAGTCTTCGTTGGACTCCCGGTGGATGGCGTATGGAATGGCGGATCGGATCTCCAAGCCGGCGTGGAGATATACTATTGGGAATACCCCGGATTTTGGCTCATTTTGAGCAGCCAAAATGACCCCCTTTTGGGACCCCAATTTCACCCCCTCGTGTGGTCAATTGGCGGTACCATATCTCTCTGCCCACAAGGAGCCGGGACCTAATTCCAAATTGTGCACTCAGATATAGGTCCTAGGTCCTGCCTCCTGTCCTGTGAGCCATTGGCCTTGCCCTGGCTGGGCGATCCACGCGTGGAAATGACGCCAATTTTGGTGATTTTGGCATCATGACCCCACTTGACGAACCCGTGGTGCCCTGATGCCGGGACCTCAGAGAGAACCAGGTTGGGTGAGGGCTCCAGAGAGCTCGTACTCGAAGGGCATAGGGTCAGTTGCGTCGTCCTCACCTCTGGCGGGTCCGGACGAGGGGTCAATTTTGGAGATTTTTGAGCTAATATCAGTTTGGGCTGAAACAGCCCATTTTCAGCTACCAACTCCTAGGGGATAGTGGCGGGGCCATATCTCTGGCTCAGAGAGGAGTTCGGACCTGCCGTTTAGGCGAGCAGAGGGAGCCATTGTGGGTTGGCCTTGGAGCCTCTTGGTTCCCAGGAACTCGCCTGTGGCTGGGCGGGACATCTCCCCTATTGGCAGGGTTTCAGGGTCCGGACTGAGCAGGGCATAGGTTGTGTTTGAGCCCCCGCCCTCACCAGCCACTGAGAGGGTCGGACCTGGGATTGGGATATGAGTTGGGACTGAGTGTCTATTGTCCTGTGATGCCCTTACCCCAGTCCAGTCTTAACCCCATGTGTACATACCCTGATGTGTTGCTGTACATACTTTTGTTCCCTTGTCTCAGAGTGGCAAGGATCCTGAAACGCTTTGTCACATGACACGAGCGTAATGATGCCCCTGTGAGCGCAGTGCTTTGCCTGCCTGCTTGCTTGTGCGTGTCGACCGCAGCGTCCCGTGGCCAGGCCCCCCACGGGAGCGCCTCAAAAGCGTTTCACCGCCGCGGGGTTACCCATCCCTCGCGTGCCACTCGGGGCCACCAACCCCGAGCACCACGGGCTTCGCAGCGCCGCCCGGCAACAGCGCTGAGTCCGTGAAGGAGTAGCTGCGACCGGAACTACGACATCAACGAGTTCCTTCGGCCGACCAGCAAGGCCGCACTCCCAGCTACAGCAACCGCCTCAACAACCACCCCCAGGACCAGTCCATCGAGGGGAACGATGGTTAATTGGCAGGAGGCAGGCAAGACGTGGCCGCGGCCCCACCCCCATTGGGTGCGCCTACTGCATGGGTTGGTGTGGGACCAGCGCTACCGCCACAGCCACCCCCAGTGCGAAGGCGGCATGCCCGGGAGCTTCGAGCTCCGTGAGGACATGGGCCCCGACCGCCCGCAGTCAGTGGAAGACTGGCTGCGGGTGGAAGGATTCGCCTTCCGCTTCCGCCAGAAGCGCTGGAGGGTCTGGACCCGGCCAGACAGGCCCGGCGAAGGGCTGCGCCCCGAAGGGATTCAGGAGGACGAGAAGCCCAACGAGTACCCGTCGGGCGCCAAGATCAACGTCTCCATGTGGGACATGATCGAAAGGAAGTTCCCGGAGCCGGGGACCGAGCGCACGCTGCAGGGCAGCAGCAGCGGCAGCGCTTCTCCTGGGAAGGAGAAGCGGTCCGCCGGGGACAGGAAGCGCGACAGGAAGTGGCGGGAGTACCAGGAGTCCCTGGCTGCCGAAGCCGCCCAAGCTGCCAAGGGCGGAACCCCAGCCCTCAGCCCCCAACGGGCCAGTGGCGGTCACCACCCCGGCCACACCACCCTTGGCGACTTCCTCCAAGTCGCCAAGCAGGCCAAGGCCAACCCCTGTCAGCTGCACCTGAGGAAGTCAGGCCCCAGCAGCGACGTGGAGTCGGCCCACCGCGGGAGGATGCCGGCCGACCAGGCCAGCTCCAGCAGCAGCGTCGCTCCCGGCCAAAGGGACGTGGCGCGCGCCTGCGAGCGCGCCTGTGGGGTGCCCTGCAACCTTCGGGTTGCCCGGCAACGGGCCACGCAGCAGATTGCTGCCGTGGAGGGCACCGTCGGCATCGCCCATGAGGAGGCCACCGATTGGTGCAGAGGCATGGCCTTCCACGCCTCGACCGTCGCGGCCATCGCGGCCGGTCTCACGGCTGCAGCCGCCCATGAGGCAGCGAGTGCCCAGGTCAAGGGTGAGGCGGCGGCAGCCGCCGAGGAAGCCCGCCTGACGCAGGAGGCCATTGCCTGCAAGGAGGCCGAGGTGAAGGCGCTGGAAGAGGCGCTTGCCCAAGAGAGGGCAAAGAAGGAAGCGGAGGAAAGGGCCCACGCCGAAGCAATGGCCAAGGCCTAGGCGGACGCCTCCAGGAAGGACGCCATCGAGGCCGCGCGACGGAAGGTCGCTAAGGAGAGGGCCAAGACGGAGGCGGAGCTGGCAGCCTTGGAGGCGGAGAAGGCTCGGCTGCAGCGGGCTCTGGAAGCCGAGGCTGCCCATGCCCGGGAGGAGGCCGAAAGGCGAGCTGCCCCTGCCACGGCCGCCGCAATGGAGGTGGCGGAAGGCAAGCTCCGGCGCGAGACTCCCCCTGGAGGATCCCGAGTGGAGACCCTTCGGAAGCTCTTCAAAGGTGACGCCTCCTTCAAGATGACGCTGGATCTGGAGGAGGGCGACACAGGCAGCAGTGGGAGCAGTGGCCCCACCGCTCACCGACGGAGGAAGGGTAAGGGGAAGACCCCCGAGAGGTCACGGAGGCCAGCGGGCGGACACCCCCACGACTCCGACCCCTTCTTCACCGCCAGCGACGGGGATGAACGAGGCCGCCGACATCGCCGGGGAGTGGCTGGCGGAGGAGGCGGAGACGTCCCCATGGAGCCGGAGGGTGAGGATGAGGATCTCCCTCCTCCCTACCGGAGCTCGGAGTCTTCCGCGTGCGAGACTGAGACGCCCAGGTGGGGCGACATGGACGAGGATGATGACATGTACTTTGACTACACGAAGAAGCCCCCATCCTCGGACCCACCGAGACGACCCTGCGGAGACCCAACGGGACCCCCTGGCGGAGGACCATCAGGACCCCCTGGAGGACGCTTACCAAGTGGACCCCCTGGAGGCGGACCACCGTGCGGGGGAGGACCCCCTGGACCGGGCGGACCCGGCGGAGGCCCTCCTGGAGGACCCCCTGGGGACCCCGACGACCCACCAGGGAACGGCGACCCGGATGCCACCTGGCGGTGGATTGTCCACCTCCGCAGGAGGGTCCAGTCCCTCGAGCGCGAGGTAGACACGGGCAAGGGCGAGATGACTCGCATGGCCAGGGTCGCCGCGGGCGCACAGAAGGAGCTGGACATCGCCAAGACGGAGATGGTCAAGATCGCCAAGGTCGCCACCGCCGCCCAGAGGGAGCTGGACATCGGCAGGGGCGAGACCAGGCTGCTGAACAAGGTCATCAACGGCCTGCAGCAGAGGTTGGACGAGCTGGAAGGCCGTGGGAGCGTCGGCAGCGACCACCCACCCCTGGAGTCTGGCTCGTCGGACGACGGCTGGGGACCTGGACCAGGTCCAGGCAGACCCCATGCCCCCGGCGGAGCCCCCAGGAGTCGCCCCAGCGCCGGTGCCCCTTCTCTCAGCGCCCCCTCTCACCACAGCGCGGGCCGCCGCAACGAGCGCGTGCCGCCCGGCAGTGGCAGTGAGGAGTGGCGTGATGAGTGGCTCCGCGCGGAGTACCACAACCGCCGTGCTCCACCGCGGACGCCGGTATGCCCTCGACGCCCCGCACCAGCCCCGGAGCCAATCTCAATGGCTGGCGGACGTTATGGTGGACTCAGGGATGAGGTCCCCGGAGGGGACGTGGAGTGGGACGTCGGCGGAGGTGAGGAAGACCTGGAGGAGTTCGGCATTACCCCGCCGCGTGGTGTACGACGGGAGGCCGCTGAACGCAGCCGCCGGCGCCGTGATGAGGAGGCATACATGGAAGGAGTACGACGTGAACATCTAAGTTCAGCGTACATGGAGGAACCACGGCGTAGCCACACGGATACCGTGGAGGAGATGGAAGTGGTGGCCGTGGGAGTCCGTGGGGGACGCCGATGGGAACCTCGGTCGACCTCGCGGCCGGCGTTCACGGTCTCTAAGGCCGCGGATGCCGCCGTGTGGGAAGACCTGAAGGACATCAAGACCCCCATGTACGATGGCAACCCCCTCAACCTCGACCACTTCTCGGACAAGCTGAACGATTGGGGGGTGACCGTCACTGAAGACATGGATCCCGCAGGTGCGCAAAGATATGTCTTCAAACGGTTCAGGTACCGCCTGCCGGAGTTGCTCCAAGAGCTGTACTTCATGGCGACCAAGGAGGGGAAGATCAAGACCCTCAAGGAAGCCAAGAAGTGGCTCAACGAGCAGGAGCGGGTGGATGCTCCGCAGGTGGCTGCCAAGCGGTGGAAGTCCATCAAGCTTCAGCATGATGGTCGGGAGATCCGCCTACGGAATCGGCGGGACTTCCGGGGGCAATACACCCTCTTCCGCCGCAACGTGGAGGACTGGAATGAGGGCGACAAGCAAGCTCGCCTGCTCTCCATGCTGCCGGAAGCATGGATCAAGAGAGTCACCAAGGAGGAAGCCAAGAGGGCCAAGTCCAACCACACGGTCAAGATGATGCTCCCCAAAGAGTATCATACGAACCTGGTGGCTTGGACGAGGAAGAACGTGGCCCGGGATGTCAAACGGGACTCCCTGCGGAACACTCTCCTGATCACCGTCACGGGCGATCGCGAGAAGACCGCGATGTGGCGCCTTGATGAGTCTGACGTGAGCGGCCAGACCATCCGTCGGCAGGCCATCCCAGCGCGGATGAGCTGCGACGAGATCCCCGAGTCGGTTGGAGAGGAGGTGCTCAAGGAGTACCGGAACCTCCACCACACCCGCGGGTTGAGGCCCGGCGACCGTGACGTCAACTACGTTGGCGATGGGCCTGGCGGGGAAGCTGCCATGGACCCAGCGGGGGCCGATGGCGGTGAGGCTCTCGACCACGATAACGACGACGATGAGCCCGCCGAGATGGCCGTTTGTGCCTTCGTGGCCAACAACCTGAATGCGGGCAGCAACCGGGAAAGCTGGAAGCCTCTGCAGCAGGGTTGGAAGAAGGAGGAGAAGAAGGACCCCCGCCGCATTGGCAACCCTCCGCTGTCCTTTGGGGAGTTCATACGAGCTCACCCTCAGGGCTGTTTCGTGTGTTATGGGAGGAAGCAAGGCTTCAACCATGACCACCGGACATGCCCCATCCACCAGGCCGACACGGAGGCCTACAAGAAGGCGCACGGGTCGAAGAAGCGTGCACCCGCGGGTATCCGGGAGACCAAAGTGGAGGTGGACAAGGACGAGCTCTCCAAGCTGATGTCGGTGGGGACCGAGTTGGCCAAGGAGATCCAGGAGATCAAGAGGAACTGGGTCCCCAGGTCGGACAACAAGAAAAAGGAGAACAAAGAGAACGACAAGAACAAGGACAAGGACAAGAAGGGTAAGAAAGGGGGAAAGAAGAAGGGTGTCAACGAGGTTGATGCGGAGGAGAATACCCCTACTACCACAACCGACGCCCCTTAGCAGAGCCCCTGCAGCCAAGGGCCCCAGCTAGGGCGGTCGCAGGATGGTGTCGTGGGAAGCGCCACACCATCCCAGTCGGGAAACGATAAGCACAAAGGGACTGCCGCAGGCGGAAGGCCCGGTCCGGCACCCAAAGTGAAGGACAGTCGCGGTGGCGGGGCGAGGGCAAGTGAAGGCACGAACCCTTGCACCCGTCCATCCTTCGCGACCAAGAATGTATTTGATGTGCTTCAAGATCTATCCGAGAGTATCGGACAATCCCCTGGACCGCAGCTGGATGCTGCAGATGGGCAGCCTGAGCCCATTGTCCACGACCTGCACCAGTCGCTTGTTGAGCTTCTGGAACGGCCGGAGATCCTGAGCTTGCACGCCGTGCGCCGAGTGGGGCGTGAGCGGCAGTTGCACCTTAAGGTCCGTGCCTTATGCGGGGAAGTGGAGAAGGTCTTCGACGTGTTGGTCGACACGGGAGCTCAGGTCAGCTTGGTCAAGGCTGGCCTACTTCCGCCAGAGTGTTTGACCGACAGTCTGAAACCTGTCAGGCTGAAGGTGGCGAACGGCCAGTACATGGTGGGAGGCACAAAGGAAGCGGCCATTGGGCTGCAGTTCATGAACCACCGTGAGCTGAGCCGCCCGGACCTCGGCAAGGAAATCCTCCTGCAAGGTCGCTTCTACGAGGCCGAGATGGACTGGGACATGGTCGTTTGGTACGACTTCATGATGGGGACGGACTCCGGCGTTCTTCCGGCCCAGGCCTCAATGACCCTGTACCAGGACCACCAGCTCTCGTGGCTTTCGTCACCTGAGCACCATGTGGAATGCCAATGGATCCACCCGGAACGCAATCAGCTCGAAGTAGCCGCGCTGGGCACTGAGCCAACTGGGCCAGCAAACCGGGAGTACGGCGTAATGCCGGAAGTGGCGAGCCGAGTGGTTGCGGACCTTGGAGCTTCGGATCTGGCCTTGGATGCGTTCTCTTCAGGAACCTCCGCCCATCTTCGGGTTTGTGAGAAGTACTGGAGTGCCCAGGACTCCGCGTGGAAGAAGCACTGGGGTCCGCATCAGGGTTTGATGTGGATCCATTGCCCCCGATCGAACATTCCAAGGGCGGTAGCGAAGATTCGCAAGGACCGCTCCAAGGCAGTGCTGGTTGTTCCTATGGGATGCACCGAGGAGGAAAGCACCCGACATTGGGTGGTCTCATTGACCAACATGACCTTAAACAAGGTCGTCCTACCGGCTGGAGAGGGTGTCTATCAGGACGCTAAGGGACAGCCCATGCCACCCCAGAGATGGCCAACGGAATTCCAGTATGTGGATGGGGGCCTTCAACAGGCCGACACCACGGACTTCGTGTGTGTCAACCGCATCATAGCGGAGCCATGGAGGCAATGCTTTGCGGTTTCCCCTGTTGACATCGGAGAATCGGAGGACCCCCTCACTGAAGAGGAGTTGGATCTGGTTCAGGGGTATATGGATCAGCCCTTTCACGACTGGGGAAGCCAGCGTGAGGGCAAGGGCCAGGACAGAGCCTGGTGGGAAGTGGACTCGATCGTCTCTGGTTCCTATGATGGGAATACTTTCGTACAGAGGGTGCTGGACCACAGCCAGGACGAGCCAATCGGCGGGAACCCACCCACCTACGGCGACCTGTTCCGAGGCAAGACCAGAGATGGCCCTTTGGGCCACCTGGGTCGACCACCCGAGCCGAAACCGAGTGGGGTCGCTACCCCTCAAGTAAGCTCAGTGGTCCAGGTGCCCGGAAAAGCCAAGGCGGAGTCCGATGATTGCCCCAAGATCCAGGCATTGAGGGCCAGGCTGAAGCAGAAGTATGGTGATACCTTCTTCAGCGGAAAACCTGTGTTTCCCCCACCGGTGCGTGGACCGTATGGCGAGGCCAAGATACGACTGAAGCAGGACCCCTGTGTGTAGCGACACCGGGAGTTCGCCCTGCGGGGCGAGAGGAAGGAGGCCATGGAGAAGATCCTCCGTGACTTCATCGAGAGAGGCTGGCTTGAGCCGTGCCACTCCGAATGGGCCTCTCCGTGCTTCGTCGTCCCCAAGAAGGTGGCTGGTGAGTGGCGGCTCGTGGTTGACTACCGCGGCCCAAACGCCCAAACGCAGCATGACAGCTATACGCTGCCCCTCATTGAGGACATGCTGCAAAAACAACACCGGCGGAGGATCTTCATGGTGATTGACCTGAAACATGGTTATCATCAGATGCCTCTCGCCGAGGCGTCCCGTGCCTGCACAGCCATGAGCACCCCACTTGGACCTCTCCAGTGGAAGGTGATGCCCATGGGCGTTACCAACGGCAATGCGGCTTTTCAGCGGATGCTGGAGAACCTGCTCGAGCCGGTGCGTGACTGTGCGGACCCCTTCGTGGACGACGTGATCATCGCGTCCGGGGACCCCAGTATGAGCTACGAGGAGCTCCTGGAGGCACATGAGAGGGACGTCACTCGAGTGCTGCACCTTCTGGTTCGGCACAAACTCACGGGCAGCAGTGACAAGGCCACCATTGCGGTAAGCAAGGTGGTCTTCGCTGGCCACGTAGTTGGGAACGGGCAGCGGAAGCCCATACCTGGCAAGGTGGCTGCGATTGAGCACTGGGAAAAGCCCCAAACCGTCTCTGAGCTACGGGCGTACTTGGGGTTCTGCAATTACTACTCGGGGTATATCAAGATGTATGCCGAGTATGCAGCCCCCATGACGACCATGCTCAAGGGCAACCGAGAGGAGACCAAGAAGGGGTCCAAGAAGGCTCTGGTCTGGAATGCTGAGTCCGACCGTGCCTTTGAGGGGATGAAGCAGGCGCTGCTATCCGCAGTGGGTCTGCACCTCGTGGATCCCGACCGAGGGGTTCGTCCTGCGCACCGACGCTTCGGACTACGCCGTTGGCGCTGTGTTGGAGCAAGTGCTTGACGATGGGAGGCACGTGCCCGTGGCCTTCTGGAGCCGAGTCCTGGCGGAAGGCCAGAGACGGACGTGGACGCCCCGAGAAAAGGAGGCGTATGCCATCGTCATGGCTCTCAGGAAATGGGCTGGGTACATAGCCCTCCATCCCGTCACCTTCTGCACCAACCATCAGAGTCTGCAGTCGTGGCACAAGGAGCACGTGGACACCCCCTCTGGTCCCGCCTCCCGACGGACAAGATGGCATGAGACCTTGGCCACGTTCGACCTCACGGTTGTGTATGTTCCTGGCAAAGACAACACCGTGGCGGACTGTCTCAGTAGGTGGGCCTATCCCGCCAGCAAGGGCATGACAGACGTGTCTGCCCATGGCGATGAGGCTGAGACCGCTGAGGCCAAGAGGATCATAGAAATGGAGCGCCTGACCGAGGAGGAGGGTGTTAAATGCTTCGTCGTCATGGCTGCGGATGCCCCCCTCGGAACGAGGATGGGCAGAGCGGTCAGAGTACTCGCCCCTGATGGAGCTGAGTCCGACAAGCACCTCTTCCGTGAATCTTGCCTCCAGGACGACTGGACCGACGACTACGCTAAGTCTGAGGCCTTTGAGGCCGAATATAGGGCTGTGGCCCACCCTGATGACGGGCAGAAGTGGCCAAAGGGGCTGACTGAGGAAGATGGCAAGCTCTACCGGAATGGTAAGCTGCTCGTCCCAGAGTCCCGAGTGCTCGAGCTATGTGAGGCTTGGCACCACCACATGATGCACCCCGGGGTCAAGAAGCAAGCCCTGGACATGCAGCGCCGGTTTGAGATCGACCAGATCGGTCTCTACACCGCGATCAAGAAGGTCAGGAAGGGTTGCTCGGTCTGTCAGGCCTGCAATCCCGATAACCGGAATGTCAAGGGGGAAGCCCAATGGACTCCGGTGCCTGACCAGCCCATGGAGAGCGTGGCCATGGACGTCTTCTCCATGCCCGAAGTTCACATAGGCAAGGAGACCTTTGACTGTGTGGTCCTTTGTGTGGATCGCCACAGCGGCTACGTAGTAGCCGTTCCGGCACGCAAAAAGGGGTTGCTTGCCAAGGAAGTGGCAGTCATGATGATTCGTCATTGGCTGACTGTCTTTGACATCCCCCGCACCATTTGCAGTGACCGAGGGCCCCAGTTTACTGGTGGCTGGTTCAAGGCCATGTGTTCCCTCATGGGAATACGTCACGCCAACAGCGTCGCCTATCTCAGCCGGTCCAATGGCCGGGCTGAAGTGGCTGGACGGCAGCTGTTCGAGAAGCTGCGCAAGATTCACATCACCAGTCCACGTCAGAACTGGTCCGAGGAGATGTGGCCTGCTCTGAAGGCCCATCATGACACCCCCACTCCGGGTGGTTTGTCCCCTCACCAGATTCTGTTCGGCAGGGACCCCCTTGGTCGGGGACTTCCCTTGTCTCGTGATGGTATGGCCATGGACGCCAAGGAATTATTTTCGCGGCAAGAGGCAATGGCGCGGGACATCCGCCAGCAGCTCGAGAAGGAGCATGCTGAGCGTCAGAAGTCCGCCCCGAGCTCAACAGCGCAAAGGTTCAGGGTGGGAAACCCGGTGTGGGTGATCAGACCCCGCCCTATGGGCACCCACCGCACCAAAACCTGGTTCACACCCGGAGAGGTGGTCCGCAGGATTGGTGAGGACACCTACCGCATCAAGGTGGGTCACGGACAGTTCCGGGAGCGCCACGAGAGTCAGCTCCGTGTGCGGGAACCCTACCTCCGTGGCCAACATGTGTCCCTGGACTATGCCGCACATGAGGCTGATTCGGACGACGACTATGCTGAGCAGGACGACTATACCGTCGAGAAGATCCTGGCCCAGCGTCCGAACGCCTCGGCACCCGGAGGCCTGGAGTTCAAGGTTCGTTGGCGAGGCTATGGGCCGTCCCACGACACCTGGGAACCCGTCTCCTCGTTTGTGCCGCGGATTAATACTCCCTTCATGGACTACTTCCGCAAGCACAAGACCCAGATCCATGTCTCGGACTTGGCAGCACTCACCCGGGCGATTGCAGCCAGGGGCGCCTGATCACCGCCCTGAGCTCTCCCCTGATGCAGTTTGAGCGCTTGTCTGGTCGACGGATCGTCCCTCACTTGCTTGCTCTCTTCCATCTTTCGGTGGCCTGCCATCAGAGTGGCCATATACCCCCCCCCTGCTGAATCCAGGGGAGGATGACCCCTCTTTTTCACTTCTATTCGTCACTGCCCACCTGCTGAATCCTTGGGAAACCAGGCAGGAAACTGACCTTGATATGTTCTGAACTCTTGGGGCCTTGAAGCCCATACGACGTTGCGCAACGGATGCCGCTGTCATCGGCATTGCGATTTTTGGGTGTGTGGTCTGGTCCCATGGCACTTGCGGGATCCAGACCAGTCTACGTGTGTCTGCAGACTATATATGGCCTGATCTCAGGCGTTTTCCTGTCCACCCTCCTGCATATGCCTTATCCTAACTGGGGCGTTGTTTGGCGCTCTATCCAGAGTGTGTTTACACGCCTATTTACCCCATTTATTGCTTACTTTTCTGCCCCCCCAGGATATGTGCATCTGTATGTTGCGTATTATCAGCCCATCAGCGCCTATGGACTGTTTTTCCCCCCCCGAGGGGATGCAAATTGGAATACGCAGGCGCCTTGAGTCGCCGTGTACATGCTCTTACATAAGGTCCAGCCCGGACCAGTACCTAAGTACAGATTCTTCTGTTTGAGTGCCCGTGATACCGTGTGCCCTAGTGGCTGTGATGTGCTGAGATCCTGATGGCGCCAGGCGGGAAGCCCAGTTGCCTGACTACACTCCCAGCGGTCCGCCACTGTCAGTCCAAGTGTGAGCCTACCGACTGGCAGACGCACTTGCAGTCGGGTGGCGACCTCTGGTGTCCTGACCTCGGTCAGTCTGCCTGGGAAACTGGTGGTTTGAGGAGTCGACGCCTCCGCCCACACTGCATGGGGACTCCCTCATGCATGGCCTTCGTGGTAATGGGGCGAGGGAAAAGACGGCCTTGATGCCCGATCCCTTATGGAGGAGCTCGTTCGGCTTTACCACTCTGGACTCGCGTCGTGGATATGGACATGGTGCGCCCAAGGAAGGACCCGTGGGGACTCTCCCCCAGACTGCGGCCTTGGGAAGCCTGGGGTAGCCTGATGGATCTTTGTGGTCGCTTTCGACCTGTGGGACCACCTCGGTCTTCGTGTGACGCCTATCTGCCGTGTATGCCACTGCCACTGTGGTAGTGACCGTTGCAGCCGGCACCCGGTGCGCCTGGTATGGGTTAACGGGTCCTTTGGATGCCGAACAATCGCCGCCGGGACCCGGGACTTGATACTTGATACTATACTTGCAGTTACTAACAGCTACAGCACCGTACCTGTCTTACTGTGGGATTGTACTGGGCAGCCTAACCCGCAAATTGGCCTGAAGTGAGGATGTGACACCCCCCCCCCCCTTCAGGGGATGGTCCTGGGTACCCGCTGCCATGCTTGGGTGTTATCGAGCCCCCCCCAGGGTTTGCTCTAAGGAGGGGGGTGAAGCGGTACCCAGAACCTATGGCCCATGGCCCGGAGGCCTGTGAGCCGTCACACCCGTTATGGCCCATGGCCCGGAGGCCTGTGAGCCGTCACACCCGTGCGGAAGCCGTTGACACCGGCTGTCAGCGGGATATCCCTGTTCTCTAATCCGCGGGATCTGGAATCCGATCCTTAACCATTAAATCAATGTAGAATTACCATAACTTTATTGTCTTAGGCGTTTTTCGGTCGGAAATCGGTGAAATACTGACGCGTTCCCGTGGGGGGCCTGGCCACGGGACGCTGCGGTGACACGCACAAGCAAGCAGGCAGGCAAAGCACTGCGCTCACAGGGGCATCAATACGCTCGTGTCATGTGACAAAGCGTTTCAGGATCCTTGCCACTCTGAAACAAGGGAACGAAAGTATGTACAGCAACACATCAGGATATGTACACATGGGGTTAAGACTGGACTGGGGTAAGGGCATCACAGAACAATAGACACTCAGTCCCAACTCATATCCCAATCCCAGGTCCGACCCTCTCAGTGGCTGGTGGGGGCGGGGGCTCAAACACAACCCATGCCCTGCTCAGTCCGGACCCTGAACCCTGCCAATAGGGGATATCTCCCGCCCAGCCACAGGCGAGTTTCTGGAAACCAAGGAGCCCCAAGGCCAACCGACAATCGCTCCCAATGCTCCCTAAACGGCAGGTCCCAAATCCCCTCTGAGCCAGAGATATGGCCCCGCCATTATCCCCTAGGAGTTGGTAGCTGAAAATGGGCTGTTTCAGCCCAAACTGATATTAGCTCAAAAATCTCCAAAATTGACCCCTCGTCCGGACCCGCCAGAGGTAGGGACGACGCAACTGACCCTATGCCCTTCGAGTACGAAGTCCCTGGAACCCCACACCCAACCTGGTTCTCTCTGAGGTCCCGGCATCAGGGCACCAGGGGTTCGTCAAGTGGGGTCATGATGCCAAAATCACCAAAATTGGCGTCATTCCCACGCGTGGCTCGCCCAGCCAGGGCAGGGCCAATGGCTCACAGGACAGGAGGCAGGACCTAAAACCTATATCTGAGTGTACAACTTGGAATTAGGTCCCGGATCCCCATGGGCATAGAGATATGGTACCGCCAATTGACCACACGGGGGGGTGAAATTGGGGTCCCAAAAGGGGGTCATTTTGGCTGCTCGAAATGAGCCAAAATTCGGGGGTGCTCCCAATAGTATATCTCCACGCCGGTTTGGAGATCAGATCCGCCATTCCATACGCCATCCACCAGGAGTCCAACAAAGACTCCCATGCATTTGGCCCTCGGAGATCTCCATGCCACGCGGCGTGGTGACAATCACAATGGGGTCCACAAATGCCAAAATGGCAAAATTGTCCACACTCACTTTGGGCTAGCACCCTAATGAAGGTTGCTCCGCTTCGCCCACGTGGTGTGTGAACCATGGGGACCAATGTCGATAATACCCATGTCATATATGGTCCATTGGTCCATGAGTCCGGCGTGCACGAGGTAGCTGAACATGGTGCACGGCGGGCAGAAAATGTGGAAAATTGCTCAAAATGGCCGAAAATGCGCACACTCATGGTTGGGGCAAATGAGGCACATGCCCGACTTGGACCGGAGTGTGCCATAGGATTGGTATCAAGTCATATGCGTCCAACATATCTTTTGGGCGTCGCCCAACTCCTCCTGTTTTGGGAATGGCAGGGTCGCCAAGTGAGCCCATGATTTGGGATAGTCCCCAATTGCCAACATGGCGGCCACAGTGTGCCAAGCCCAAGAGGAGTTATTCGCCGGGTTCAAGATATGTCCGGCACCGAAGTATGTACCTTCAGAACATACTTGGGTCATGATGTCAATTGAGCGCAACGTTGAGAGACACGGTCGCCACTTGACATCATGACTGGCAAAAAACAGCAATATTGGCGAAAAAACACCCAAAAGTGCCTTGAAAGACGCACAAATATATTATAATATCTTCGGCTTGGATTGAGTAGTCGACCAATCCTTCTAAACACAATGACTTGACACCAATGACCTTCGATTCCACATATGTGCTCCACTTGGGGCGCTTTGGAAGGTCGCGCGCGCTGCCTCCCAAGTGGGCACATGCAAAAATGGAATATTACAAAAAACACACCTTGCTCGCAACGCATCGCTTCGGGAGCGCTCCACAAGCGTCCCTTCACAAAGGTTAGGTTTGCGAGTGTTGGTTGGGAGTACAATGAAGGGCCTCGTGCGATATGGGGTCCATTGGCGGGTTAGTCTCGGAATGGTGCACCCGCCAAATGAGCACGCGATATGACACCAAATATGGCATACAACCCTACCCACGCCTTCTACACCCAACCTAGTGGCCTAGAATCAAAGTATGCCTATATTCTAATGTAACCTTGGTCCCTTAACACGCATGCAAGTGCTTTGGTCGAAAATCGACCTCCTTTCGGAAAGCCGAATTTTAGCATGCACGCAAAATGTATTGCCAATATATGTATGGAGATCATATATGCCTTATCCGGGGAAGACAAGTGATATGCCCCGGATGTAGAGGCAAGCAAGGGTGGGGCAAATGCCAACTCAACATACTTCTACACGTACTTGGACGCCAAGTACGTGAAGAAGTGCACTTCTTGGAGGACAATCAAACTAAATAACCCTTTGGGCCTATTGAGTTGGGATCCTTTGGCCTCATCCTATGCCTATGGGGGGTAAAACCTCATACACAGTGCCTAGGAGGCACGTTAGTTCGTCCTTGGGCGCTTGAACGCTCGTAACCCTTGTTATTCCACTTGGGGGTTCAAAGCGCCTTCGGTCGCCCAGTTTTTCTGGGAAAAATGCGGGACGCGATCCGTTATATCAAGGAAAAAAATGCGGATCACTAGAAGACTGTTTCAGTCTTAACCTCAAGAGAAATCGTATTACAGAATAATCTAATGCAGTCCACGGAACAGGCGACGACAGGCGGAGCAACTGCGGCGACTTCACGACAATTAGAAACCGGGTTAGAGAGCAGGGATATCCCGCTGACAGCCGGTGTCAACGGCTTCCGCACGGGAGTGACGGCTCACAGGCCTCCGAGCCATGGGCCATAGGTTCTGGGTACCGCTTCACCCCCCTCCTTAGAGCAAACCCTGGGGGGGGGCTGGATAACACCCAAGCATGGCAGCGGGTACCCAGGACCATCCCCTGAAGGGGGGGGGGGGTGTCACATCCTCACTTCAGGCTGAGTCGCAGGTTAGGCTGCCACAATCCCACAGTAAGACAGGTACGGTGCTGTAGCTGTTAGTAACTGCAAGTATAGTATCAAGTATCAAGTCCCGGGTCCTGGTGGCCATTGTTCGGCATCCGAAGAACCCGTTAACCCATACCAGGCGCACCGGGTGCCGGCTGCGACGGTCACTATTACAGTGGCAGTGGCATACACGGCCAACATAGGCGTCACACGAAGACCGAGGTGGTCCCACAGGTCGAGAGCGACCACAAAGATCCATCAGGCTACCCCAGGCTTCCCAAGGCCGCAGGCTGGGAGAGAGTCCCCACGGGTCTTTCCTCGGGCGCACCATGTCCATATCCACGACGCGAGTCCAGAGTGGTACAGCCGAACGAGCTCTTCCTTAAGGGATCGGGCATCAAGGCCGTCTTTTCCCTCGCCCTATTACCACGAAGGCCATACATGGGGGAGTCCCCATGCAGTGTGGGCGGAGGCGTCGACTCCTCAAACCACCAGTTTCCCAGGCAGACTGACCAAGGTCAGGAGCACCGGAGGCCGCCACCCGACTGCAAGTGCGTCTGCGAGTCGGTAGGCTCACACTGGGACTGACAGTGGCGGACCGCTGGGAGTGCATTCAGGCAACTGGGCTTCCCGCCTGGCGCCATCAGGATCTCAGCACATCACAGCCACTAGGGCACACGGTATCACAGGCACTCAAACAGAAGAATCTGTACTTAGGTACTGGTCCAGGCTGGACCTTATGTAAGAACATGTAAGCGGCGACTCAAGGCGCTGTCGTATTCCGATTCGCATCCCCTCGGGGGGGAAAGACAGTCCACATTGCGGTGATGGGCTGATAATCAACATACAGATGCACATATCCTGGGGGGGTAGACAAACAAGCGATAAATGGGGTAATAGGCGTGTAAACACACTCTGGATAGGGCGCCAAACCACGCCCCGGTTAGGATAAGGCAATACAGGAGGGTGGATAGGAAAACGCCTGAGTTCAGGCCATATATAGTCTGCAGACACACGTCGACTGGTCTGGATTCCGCAAGTGCCATGGAACCAGACCACGCACCAAAAAATTTGCAATGCCGATGACAGCGGCATCCGTTGCACAACGTCGTATGGGCTTCCAGGCCCCAAGAGCTCAGAAAATATCAAGGTCAGTCGCCCTACCTGGTTTCGGAAGGATTCAGCAGGGGGGGAGTGACGAATAGAAGTAGAAGAGAGGGGCCATCCTCCTCTGGATTCAGCAGGGGGGGGTATATGGCTACTCTGATGGCAGGTCACCGGAAGATGGAAGAGAGCAAACAAGTAAGGGACGATCCGCCGACCAAAAAAGCGCTCAAAATGCATCAGGGGAGAGCTCAGGGCGATGATCAGGCGCCCCTGGCTGCAATCGCCCGGGTGAGTGCTGCCAAGTCCGAGACGTGGATCTTGGTCTTATGCCTGCGGATGTAGTCCATGAAGGGAGTATTGATCCACGGCACGAACGAGGAGACGGGTTCCCAGGTGTCGTGGGACGGCCCATAGCCTCGCCAACGAACCTTGAACTCCAGGCCTCCGGGTGCCGAGGCGTTCGGACGCTGGGCCAGGATCTTCTCGACAGTATAGTCGTCCTGCTCAGCATAGTCGTCGTCCGAATCTGCCTCATGTGCGGCATAGTTCAGGGACACATGTTGGCCACGGAGGTCGGGTTCCCGCACACGGAGTTGACTCTCGTGGCGCTCCCGGAACTGTCCGTGACCCACCTTGATGCGGTAGGTGTCCTCACCAATCCTGCGGACCCCCTCTCCGGGTGTGAACCAGGTTTTGGTGCGGTGGGTGCCCATAGGGCGGGGTCTGATCAGCCACACCGGGTCTCCCACCCTGAACTTCTGCGCTGTTGAGCTCGGGGCGGACTTCTGACGCTCAGCATGCTCCTTCTCGAGCTGCTGGCGGATGTCCCGCGCCGTTTGCTCTTGCCGCGCGAAGAATTCTTTGGCGTCCATGGCCATACCATCAGCAGACAAGGGAAGTCCCCTACCCAGGCGGTCCCTGCCGAACAGAATCTGGTGAGGGGACAAACCACCCGGAGTGGGGGTGTCATGATGGGCCTTCAGAGCGGGCCACATCTCCTCAAACTAGTTCCGACGTGGATTGGTGATGTGAATCTTGCGCAGCTTCTCGAACAGCTGCCGTCCAGCCACTTCAGCTCGGTCGTTAGACCGGCTGAGATAGGCGACGCTCTTGGCATGACGTATTCCCATGAGGGAACACATGGCCTTGAACCAGCCACCAGTAAACTGGGGCCCTCGGTCACTGCAAATGGTGGGGGGGATGTCAAGGACGGTCAGCCAATGACGAATCATCATGACTGCCACTTCCTTGGCAAGCGGCCCCTTTTTGCATGCCGGAACGGCTACTACGTAGCCACTGTGGCGATCCACACAAAGAACCACACAGTCAAAGGTCTCCTTGCCTATGTGAACTTCGGGCATGGAGAAGACGTCCATGGCCACACTCTCCATGGGCTGGTCAGGAACCGGGGTCCATTGGGCTTCCCCCTTGACGTTCCGGTTATCGGGATTGCAGGCCTGACAAACCGAGCAACCCTTCCTGACCTTCTTGATGGCGACGTAGAGATTGATCTGGTCGATCTCAAACCGGCGCTGCATGTCCACCGCCTGCTTCTTGACCCCTGGGTGCATCATGTGGTGGTACCAAGCCTCATAAAGCTCGAGCACTCGGGACTCTGGTACTAGCAGCTTGCCATTGCGGTAGAGCTTGCCATCTTCCTCAGTCAGCCCCTTTGGCCACTTCTGCCCGTCATCAGGGTCGGTCACAGCCCTATACTCGGCCGCAAGGGCCTCAGACTTGGCGTAGTCGTCGGTCCAGTCGTCCTGGAGGCAAGATTCAGGGAAGAGGTGCTTGTCGGACTCAGCTCCATCAGGGGCGAGTACTCTGACCGCTCTGCCCATCCCCGTTCCGAGGGGGGCATCCGCAGCCATGACGACAAAGCATTTAACACCCTCCTCCTCCATCAGGCGCTCCATTTCAATGATCCTCTTGGCCTCAGCGGTCTCAGCCTCATCGCCATGGGCAGACACGTCTGTCATGCCCTTGCTGGCGGGATAGGCCCACCTACTGAGACAGTCCGCCACGGTGTTGTCCTTACCAGGAACATACACAACCGTGAGGTCGAACTTGGCCAAGGTCTCATGCCATCTTGCCCGTCGGGAGGCGGGACCAGAGGGGGTGTCCACGTGCTCCTTGTGCCACGGCTGCAGACTCTGATGGTCGGTGCAGACGGTGACGGGATGGAGGGATATGTACCCAGCCCATTTCCTGAGAGCCATGACGATGGCATACGCCTCCTTTTCTCGGGGCGTCCACGTCAGTCTCTGGCCTTCCGCCAGGACTCGGCTCCAGAAGGCCACGGGCACGTGCCTCCCATCGTCAAGCACTTGCTCCAACACAGCGCCAACGGCGTAGTCGGAAGCGTCGGTGCGCAGGACGAACCCTCGGTCGGGAAGCACGAGGTGCAGACCCACTGCGGATAGCAGCGCCTGCTTCATCCCCTCAAAGGCACGGTCGGACTCAGCAGTCCAGACCAGAGCCTTCTTGGACCCCTTCTTGGTCTCCTCTCGGTTGCCCTTGAGCATGGTCGTCATGGGGGCTGCATACTCTGCATACATCTTCATATACCCCGAGTAGTAATTGCAGAACCCCAAGTACGCCCGTAGCTCAGAGACCGTTTGGGGCTTTTCCCAGTGCTCAATCGCAGCCACCTTGCCAGGTATGGGCTTGCGCTGCCCGTTCCCGACTACGTGGCCAGCGAAGACCACCTCGCTTACCGCAATGGTGGCCTTGTCACTGCTGCCCGTGAGTTTGTGCCGAACCAGAAGGTCCAGCACTCGAGTGACGTCCCTCTCATGTGCCTCCAGGAGCTCCTCGTAGCTCATACTGGGGTTTCCGGACGCGATGATCACGTCATCCACGAAGGGGTCCGCACAGTCACGCACCGGCTCAAGCAGGTTCTCCAGCATCCGCTGAAAAGCCGCATTGCCGTTGGTAACGCCCATGGGCATCACCTTCCACTGGAGACGTCCAAGTGGAGTGCTCATGGCTGTGCAGGCACGGGACTCCTCGGCGAGAGGCATCTAATGATAACCATGTTTCAGGTCAATCACCGTGAAGATCCTCCGCCGGTGTTGTTTTTGCAGCATGTCCTCAATGAGGGGCAGCGTATAGCTGTCGTGCTGCGTTTGGGCGTTTAGGCCGCGGTAGTCGACCACGAGCCGCCACTCACCGGCCACCTTCTTGGGGACGACGAAGCACGGAGAGGCCCATTCGGAGTGGCACGGCTCGAGCCAGCCTTTCTCGATGAAGTCACGGAGGATCTTCTCCATGGCCTCCTTCCTCTCGCTCCTCAGGGCAAACTCCCGGTGCCGATACACACGGGGGTCCTGCTTCAGTCGTATCTTGGCCTCGCCATACGGTCCACGCACCGGTGGGCGAAACACAGGTTTTCCGCTGAAGAAGGTATCGCCATACTTCTGCTTCAGCCTGGCCCTCAACGCCTGGATCTTGGGGCAATCATCGGACTCCGCCTTGGCTCTGCCGGGCACCTGGACCACTGAGCTTACTTGAGGGGTAGCGACCCCGCTCGGTTTCGGCTCAGGTGGTCTTCCCAGGTGGCCCAAAGGGCCATCTCTGGTCTTGCCTCGGAACAGATCGCCGTAGGTGGGTGCGTTCCTGCCGATTGGCTCGTCCTGGCTGGACAGGTGGTCCAGCACCCTCTGTATTAAGGTATTCCCATCATAGGAACCGGAGACGATCGAGTCCACTTCCCACCAGGCTTTGTCCTGGCCTTTGCCCTCACGCTGGCTTCCCCAGTCGTGAAAGGGCTGATCCATATACCCCTGAACCAGATCCAACTCCTCTTCAGTGAGGGGGTCTTCCGATTCTCCGATGTCAACAGGGGAAACCGCAAAGCATTGCCGCCAGGGCTCCGCTATGATGCGGTTGACACACACGAAATCCGTGGCGTCGGCCTGATCAAGGCCCCCATCCACATAGTGGAATTCCGTTGGCCATCTCTGGGGTGGCATGGGCTGTCCCTTAGCGTCCTGATAGACACTCTCTCCAGCCGGTAGGACGACCTTGTTTAAGGTCATGTTGGTCAATGAGCCCACCCAATGTCGGCTGCTTTCCTCCTCGGTGCATCCCATAGGAACGACCAGCACTGCCTTGGAGCGGTCCTTGCGAATCTTCGCTACCGCCCTTGGAATGTCCCATCGGGGGCAATGGATCCACATCAAGCCCTGATGCGGACCCCAGTGCTTCTTCCACGCGGAGTCCTGGGCGCCCCAGTACTTCTCACAAACCCGAAGATGGGCGGAGGTTCCTGAAGAGAACGCATCCAGGGCCAGATCCGAAGCTCCCAGGTCCGCAACCACTCGGCTCGCCACTTCCGGCATTACGCCGTACTCCTGGTTTGCTGGCCAAGTTGGCTCAGTGTCCAGCGCGGCCACTTTGAGCTGATTGCGTTCCGGGTGGATCCATTGGCATTCCACATGGTGCTCAGGTGACGAAAGCCACGAGAGCTGGTCGTCCTGGTACAGGGTCATGGAGGCCTGGGCCGGGAGAACGCTGGAGTCCGTCTCTATCATGAAGTCGTACCCAACGATCATGTCCCAGTCCATCTCAGCCTCTTAGAAGCGACCTTGCAGGAGGATTTCCTTGCCGAGGTCTGGGCGGCTCATCTCACGATGGTTCACGAACTGCAGCCCGATGGCCGCTTCCTTCGTGCCTCCCACCATGTACTGGCCGTTCGCCACCTTCAGCCTGACAGGTTTCCGACTGTCGGTCAGACACTCTGGCGGAAGTAGGCCAGCCTTGACCAAGCTGACCTGAGCGCCCGTGTCGACCAACACGTCGAAGACCTTCTCCACTTCCCCGCATAAGGCACGGACCTTAAGGTGCAACTGCCGCTCACGCCCAACTCGGCGCACGGCGTGCAAGCTCAGGATCTCCGGCCGTTCCAGAAGCTCAACAAGCGACTGGTGCAGGTCGTGGACAATGGGCTCAGGCTGCCCATCTGCAGCATCCAGCTGCGGTCCGGGTGATCCTCCGATACTCTTGGATAGATCTTGAAGCACATCGAATACATTCTTAGTCGCGAAGGATGGACGGGTGCAAGGGTTCGTGCCTTCACTTGCCCTCACCCCGCCACCGCGACTTGGTGCCAGACCGGGCCTTCCGCCCGCAGCAGTCCCTTTGTGCTTACCGACTCCCGACTGGGATGGTGTGGCGCTTCCCACGACACCATCCTGCGACCGCCCTAGCTGGGGCCCTTGGCTGCAGGGGCTCTGGAAGTAGGGGTATTCTCCTCCGCGTCAACCTCGTTGACACCCTTCTTCCTTCCCCTATTCCTAGGCTTCTTGTCCTTGTCCTTTTTCTTGTCGTTCTCTTTGTTCTCCTTGTTCTTGTTGTCCGACCTGGGGACCCAGTTCCTCTTGATCTCCTGGATCTCCTTAGCCAACTCGGTCCCCACCGACATCAGCTTGGAGAGCTCGTCCTTGTCCACCTCCACTTTGGCTTCCCGGATACCCGCGGGCGCACGCTTCTTCGATCCGTGCGCCTTCTTGTAGGCTTCCGTGTCGGCCTTGTGGACGGGGCATGTTCGGTGGTCATGGTTGAAGCCTTGCTTCCTCCCATAACACAGGAAACAGCCCTGAGGGTGAGCTCATATGAACTCCCAAAAGGACAACGGAGGGTTGCCAATGCGCCGAGGGTCCTTCTTCTCCTTCTTCTTCCAACCCGGCTGCAGGGGCTTCCAGCTTCCCCGGTTGCTCCCCGCTCCGTTGTGGGCCACGAAGGCACAAACGGCCATCTCGTCGGGCTCATCTTCGTCGTCATCTTCGACGAGAGTCACATCGCCGTCGGCTCCCGCTGGGTCCATGGCAGCTTCCCCGCCAGGCCCCTCGCCAACGTAGTTGACGTCACGGTCGCCGGGCCTCAACCCGCGGGTGTGGTGGAGGTTCCGGTACTCCTTGAGTACTTCGTCTCCAACCCACTCCAGAATCTCGTCGCAACTCATCCGCGCCGGGATGGCCTGCAGATGGATGGTCTGGCCGCTCACGTCACACTCGTCAAGGCGCCACATCGCGGTCTTCTCGCGATCGCCCGAGACGGTGATGAGGAGAGCGTTCCGCAGGGAGTGCCGTTTGACATCCCGGGCCACGTTCTTCCTCGTCCAAGCCACCAGGTTCGTATGATACTCTTTGGGGAGCATCATCTTGACCGTGTGGTTGGACCTGGCCCTCTTGGCTTCCTCCTTGGTGACTCTTTTGATCAATGCTTCCGGCAGCATGGAGAGCAGGCGAGCCTGCTCGTCACCCTCGTTCCAGTCCTCCACGTTGCGGCGGAAGAGGGTGTATTGCCCTCGGAAGTCTCGCCAGTCCCGTGAGCGGATCTCCCGTCCATCATGCTGAAGCTTGATGGACTTCCACCGCTTGGCAGCCACCTGCGGGGCGTCCACCCGCTCCTGCTCGTTGAGCCACTTCTTGGCTTCCTTGAGGGTCTTGATTTTCCCCTCCTTGGTTGCCACGAAGTATAGCTCTTGGAGCACTTCCGGCAGGCGGTACCTGAACCGTCTGAAGACATATTTCTCCGCATCTGCGGGATCCATGTCTTCAGTGACGGTCAGCCCCCAATCGTCCAGCTTCTCCAAGAAATGGTCGAGGTTGAGGGGGTTGCCATCGTACATGGGGGGCTTGATGTCCTTCAGGTCTTCCCACACGGCGGCATCCGCGGCCTTAGAGACCATGAACGCCGGCCGCGAGGTCGACCGAGGTTCCCATCGGCCTCTCCCACGGACTCCCACGGCCGCCACTTCCATCTCCTCCCCGGTATCCGTGTGGCTACGCCGTGGTTCCTCCATGTACGCTGAACCTAGATGTTCACGCCGTACGCCTTCCATGTATGCCTCCTCATCACGGCGCCGGCGGCTGCGTTCAGCGGCCTCCCGTCGTACACCACGCGGCGGGGAAATGTCGAACTCCTCCAGGTCCAGATCCAGATCCTCACCTTCGCCGACATCCCACTCCAGGTCTCCTCTGGGGACCTCATCCCTGAGTCCACCATAACGTCCACCAGCCATTCGGATTGGCTCCGGGGCTGGTGCGGGGCGTCGGGGGCGTACCGGTGTCCGCGGTGGAGCACGGCGGTTGTGGTACTCCGCGCGGAGCCACTCATCACGCCAATCCTCACTGCCACTGCCGGGCGGCACGCGCTCGTTGCGGCGGCCCGCGCTGTGGTGAGAGGGGGCGCTGAGAGAGGGGACACTGGCGCTGGGGCGACTCCTGGGGGCTCCGCCGGGGGCGTGGGGTCTGCCTGGACCTGGTCCGGGTCCCCAGCCGTCGTCCGACGAGCCAGACTCCAGGGGTGGGTGGTCGCTGCCGACGCTCCCACGGACTTCCAGCACGTCCAACCTCTGCTGCAGGCCGTTGATGACCTTGTTCAGCAGCCTGGTCTCGCTCCTGGCGATCTCCAGCTGCCTCTGGGTGGCGGTGGCGACGTTGGCGCTCTTGAACATCTCGATCTTGGCGATGTCCAGCTCTCTCTGTGCGCCCGCGGCGACCCTGGCGATGCGAGTCATCTCGCCCTTGCCCGTGTCTACCTCGCGCTCGAGGGACTGGACCCTCCTGCGGAGGTAGACAATCCACCGCCCGGTGGCATCCGGGTCGCCGTTCCCTGGTGGGTCGTCGGGGTCTCCAGGGGGTCCTCCAGGAGGGCCTCCGCCGGGTCCGCCCGGTCCAGGGGGTCCTTCCCCTCCCGGTGGTCCGCCTCCAGGGGGTCCACTTGGTAAGCGTCCTCCAGGGGGTCCTGATGGTCCTTCGCCAGGGGGTCCCGGTGGGTCTCCGCCGGGTCGCGTCGGTTAGTCCGAGGATGGGGGCTTCTTCGTGTGGTCGAAGTCCATGTCATCATCCTCGTCCATGTCGCCCCACCTAGGCGTCCCGGTCTCGGAAGACTCCGAGCTCCGGTAAGGAGGAGGGAGATCCTCATCCTCACCTTCCGGCTCAGTGGGGACGTCTCCGCCTCCTCCGCCAGCCACTCCTTGGCGATGTCGGCGGCCTCGTTCATCTCCGTCGCTGGCGGTGAAGAAGGGGTCGGAGTCGTGGGGGTGTCCGCCCGCTGGCCTCCGTGACCTCTCGGGGGTCTTCCCCTTACCCTTCCTCCGTCGGTAGGCGGTGAGGCCACTGCTCCCACTGCTGCCTGTGTCGACCTCGTCCAGCGTCATCTTGGAGGAGGCGTCCCCTTCGAAAAGCTTTCGAAGGGTCTCCACTCGGGATCCTCCCGGGGGAGTCTCGCGGCGGAGCTTGGCCTCCGCCTCCTCCATCGCGGCGGCTGTGGCTGCGGCAGCTCGCTCCTCGGCTTCCTCCCGGGCACGAGCCCCTTCGGCTTCCCGGGCCTGCTGCAGCCGAGCCTTCTCCGCTTCCAACGCCGCCAACTCCGCCTCCGTCTTGGCCCTCTCCTCAGCGACCTTCCGTCGCGCGGCCTCAATGGCGTCCTTCTTGGCGGCTCCGCCTGGTCCTTAGCCGTTGCTTCGGCATGGGCCCTTTCCTCCGCCTCCTTCTTTGCCCTCTCTTGGGCAAGTGCCTCTTCCAGCGCCTTCACCTCGGCCTCCTTGCAGGCAATGGCCTCCTGCGTCAGGCGGGCTTCCTCGGCGCCTGCCGCCACCTCACCCTTGACCTGGGCAGTCGCTGCCTCATGGGCGGCTGCGGCCGTGAGTCCAGCCGCAATGGCCGCCACGGTCGAGGCGTGGATGGCCATGCCATGCTGCCAGTCCGCAGCCTCCTGCTGGGCGATGCCGTAGGCGCTCTCCATGGCAGCGTTCTGCTGCGTGGCCCGTTGCCGGGCAACCCGAAGGTTGCAGGGCACCCCACAGGCGCGCTCGCAGGCGCGCGCCACGTCCCTTTGGTCGGGAGCGACGCTGCTGCTGGAGCTGGCCTGGTCGGCCGGCATCCTCCCGCGGTGGGCCGACTCCACGTCGCTGCTGGGGCCTGACTTCCTCAGGTGCAGCTGACGGGGCTTGGCCTTGGCTTGCTTGGCGACTTGGAGGAAGTCGCCGAGGGTGGTGTGGCCGGGTCGGTGACCACCACTGGCCCGTTGGGGACTGGGGGCTGGGGTTCCGCCCTTGGCGCCTTGGGCGGCTTCGGCGGCCAGGGACTCCTGGTACTCCCGCCACTTCCTGTCCCGCTTCCTGTCCCCGGCGGACCGCTTCTCCTTCCCCGGAGACGCGCTGCTGCTGCTGCCCTGCAGCCTGCGCTCGCTCCCCGGTTCCGGGAAGTTCTTCTCGTTCATGTCCCACATGGAGACATTGATCGTGGCGCCCGACGGGTACTCGTTGGGCTTCTCGTCCTCCTCAATCCCGTCGGGGCGCAGCCCTTCGCCGGGCCTGTTTGGCCGGGTCCAGACCCTCCAGCGCCTCTGGCGGAAGCGGAAGGCAAACCCTTCCGCCCGCAGCCAGTCTTCGACTGCCTGCAGGCGGTCGGGGCCCATGTCCTCGCGGAGCTCGAAGCTCCCGGGCATGCCGCCTTCGCACCTGGGGTGGCTGTAGCGGTAGTGCTGGTCCCAAACCAACCCACGCAGTAGGCGCACTGCATGGGGGTGGGGCCGCGGCCACGTCTTGCCCGCTTCTTGCCAGTTCACCATGGCAGCGGGGGGCGTACTTGGTCTTAAGGTCCTTGGTGGGCTCTCGTTCCGCTCAACGGACTGGTCCTGGTGGTGGTTGTTGGAGCGGTCGACGTAGCACTGGACTGGGAGTGCGGCCGGTGCTGGTCGGCCGCTGGTTGTGGAAGTGGTTGCTGTAGCTGGGAGTGCGGCCTTGCTGGTCGGCCGAGGGAACTCGTTGATGACGGAGTTCCGGTCCCTGCACTTCCTTCACGGTCTCGGCGCTGTCGCTGGGCGGCGCTGCGAGCCGCTGCGCTGCGCTGCGAGCTGCGAGCTGCGAGCTGCTGCGCCGCGCTGCTCGGGGTTGGTGGCCCCGAGTGGCACGCGAGGGATGGGTAACCCCGCGGCGGTGAAACGCTTTTGACGCGTTCCCGTGGGGGGCCTGGCCACGGGACGCTGCGGTGACACGCACAAGCAAGCAGGCAGGCAAAGCACTGCGCTCACAGGGGCATCAATACGCTCGTGTCATGTGACAAAGCGTTTCAGGATCCTTGCCACTCTGAAACAAGGGAACGAAAGTATGTACAGCAACACATCAGGATATGTACACATGGGGTTAAGACTGGACTGGGGTAAGGGCATCACGGGACAATAGACACTCAGTCCCAACTCATATCCCAATCCCAGGTCCGACCCTCTCAGTGGCTGGTGGGGGCGGGGGCTCAAACACAACCCATGCCCTGCTCAGTCCGGACCCTGAAACCCTGCCAATAGGGGAGGTGTCCCGCCCAGCCACAGGCCAGTTCCTGGGAACCAAGAGGCTCCAAGGCCAACCCACGGTGGCCTCCTATGCTCCCTAAACGGCAGGTCCCAAATCCTCTCTGAGCCAGAGATATGGCCCCGCCATTATCCCCTAGGAGTTGGTAGCTGAAAATGGGCTGTTTCAGCCCAAACTGATATTAGCTCAAAAATCTCCAAAATTGACCCCTCGTCCGGACCCGCCAGAGGTAGGGACGAGGCAACTGACCCTATGCCCTTCGAGTACGAACTTGCCGGAGCCCTCACCCAACCTGGTTCTCTCTGAGGTCCCGGCATCAGGGCACCAGGGGTTCGTCAAGTGGGGTCATGATGCCAAAATCACCAAAGTTGGCACCATCCTCACGCGTGGCTCGCCCAGCCAGGGCAAGGCCAATGGCTCACAGGATAAGAGGCAGGACCTAGGACCCATATCTGAGTGTACAACTTGGAATTAGGTCCCGGATTTTCATGGGCATAGAGATATGGGGCCGCCAATTGACCACACGGGGGGGTGAAATTGGGGTCCCAAAAGGGGGTCATTTTGGCTGCTCGAAATGAGCCAAAATTCGGGGGTGCTCCCAATAGTATATCTCCACGCCGGCTTGGAGATCGGATTCGCCATTCCATACGCTATCCACCAGGAGTCCAACGAAGACTCCCATGCATTTGGCCCTCAAAGATCTCCATGCCACTCGGCGTGGTGACAATCCCAATGGGGTCCACAAATGCCAAAATGGCAAAATTGTCCACACTCACTTTGGGCTAGCACCCTAATGAAGGTTGCTCCGCTTCGCCCACGTGGTGTGTGAACCATGGGGACCAATGTCCACAACACCCATGTCATATATGGTCCATTGGTCCATGAGTCCGGCGTGCACGAGGTAGCTGAACATGGTGCACGGCGGGCAGAAAATGTGGAAAATTGCTCAAAATGGCCGAAAATGCGCACACTCCTGGTTGGGGCAAATGAGGCACATGCCCGACTTGGACCGGAGTGTGCCATAGGATTGGTATCAAGTCATATGCGTCCAACATATCTTTTGGGCGTCGCCCAACTCCTCCTGTTTTGGGAATGGCAGGGTCGCCAAGTGAGCCCATGATTTGGGATAGTCCCAAATTGCCAACATGGCGGCCACAGTGTGCCAAGCCCAAGAGGAGTTATTCGCCGGGTCTAAGATATGTCCGGCACCGAAGTATGTACCTTCAGAACATACTTGGGTCATGCTGTCAATTGAGCGCAACGTTGAGATACACGGTCGCCACTTGACATCATGACGGGCAAAGAACAGCAATATTGGCGAAAAAACACCCAAAAGTGCCTTGAAAGGCGCACAAATATATTATAATATCTTCGGCTTGGATTGAGTAGTCGACCAATCCTTCTAAACACAATGACTTGACACCAATGACCTTCGATTCCACATATGTGCTCCACTTGGGGCGCTTTGGAAGGTCGCGCGCGCTGCCTCCCAAGTGGGCACATGCAAAAATGGAATATTGCAAAAAACACACCTTGCTCACAACGCATCGCTTCGGGAGCGCTCCACAAGCGTCCATTCACGAAGGTTAGGTTTGCGAGTGTTGGTTGGGAGTACAATGAAGAGCCTCGTGCGATATGGGGTCCATTGGCGGGTTAGTCTCGGAATGGTGCACCCGCCAAATGGGCACGCGAGATGACACCAAATATGGCATACAACCCTACCCACGCCTTCTACACCCAACCTAGTGGCCTAGAATCAAAGTATGCCTGTATTCTAATGTAACTTTGGTCCCTTAACACGCATGCAAGTGCTTTGGTCGAAAATCGACCTCCTTTCGGAAAGCCGAATTTTAGCATGCACGCAAAATGTATTGCCAATATATGTATGGAGATCATATATGCCTTATCCGGGGAAGACAAGTGATATGCCCCGGATGTAGAGGCAAGCAAGGGTGGGGCAAATGCCAACTCAACATACTTCTACACGTACTTGGACGCCAAGTACGTGAAAAAGTGCAGTTCTTGGAGGACACTCAAACTAAATAACCCTTTGGGCCTATTGAGTTGGGATCCTTTGGCCTCATGCTATGCCTATGGGGGGCAAAACCTCATACACAGTGCCTATGAGGCACGTTAGTTCGTCCTTGGGCGCTTGAACGCTCGTAACCCTTGTTATTCCACTTGGGGGTTCAAAGCGCCTTCGGTCGCCCAGTTTTTCTGGGGAAAATCTGGGACGGGATCCGTTATATCAAGGAAAAAATTGCAGATCACTCGAAGACTGTTTCAGTCCTAACCACAAGAGAAATCTTATTACAGAATAATCTAATGCAGTCCACGGAACAGGCGACGACAGGCGGCGCGACTGCGGCGACTTCACGACAATTAGAAACCAGGTTAGAGAGCAGGGATATCCCGCTGACAGCTGGTGTCAACGGCTTCCGCACGGGAGTGACGGCCCACAGGCCTCCGGGCCATGGGCCATAGGTTCTGGGTACCGATTTCCACCGCGATTTCTAATTGTCGTGAAATCGCCGCCAGACGTCGCCCGTTCCGTGCACTGCATTAGATAATTCTGCAGAACGATCTTTCTTGAAGTTAAGACTGAAACAGTCTTCGAGTGATCCGCAATTTTTTCCTTGATAGAACGCCTCGCGTCCCAGATTTTTCCCAGAAAATCTGGGCGGCCGAAGGCGCTTTGAACCCCCAAGTGAAATAACAAGGGCTACGAGCGTTCAAGCGCCCAAGGACGAATCAACGTGCCTCATAGGCACTGTGTATGAGGTTTTGCCCCCCATAGTCACAGGATGAGGCCAAAGGATCCCAACTCAATAGGCCCAAAGGGTTCTTTATTTTGAGTGTTCTCCAAGAAGTGCACTTTTTCACGTACTTGGCGTCCAAGTACGTGTAGAAGTATGTTGAGTTGGCATTTGCCCCACCCATGCTTGCCTCTACATCCGGGGCATATCACTTGTCTTCCCCGGATAGTACATATATGATCTCCATATATATATTGGCAATATATTTTGCGTGCATGCTAAATTTGGCTTTGGTTGAGGTTGGCTGAGGTTTTGGGTTGGAATGTGAAAAACACATGCTAGGGCGCCAGCATCTCAGGACACATGATGCATGACACATGACACATGATGCATGATGAATGATGATGATGATGAATGATGATGAATGATCCGAATCTGCTCGGAGTTCAAATAAAGTACACTCTGAGTTCAAAATATATACTCCATGGGGCTCAATCTCACCCCCCCCCCCCCGACTGAAGCCCTGGAATTCAGGAGTAAATACTCAAAAAAATAGGCTGAAAAATGATATTGTGGCCATAATCATATGCAGCCCTGTGAAATCTCTTAGCATTTACTATTCAGTCCAGAACTGGACTACCTTCAATACCAAGTATGATCACTGCACCTCAGTACCACAGTAAAGAATGAGTGGAATGACTTCGGAAAGCATACATGCGAGTTACCTTTCTTACTATACCTCTCTTACCACAGCACAATAGGTGATTAGATTGGAGCTAAAAATGCAAATACCAGAAGTTCCAGAAAGATTGTGCTCAAAGTGATATATAAAGCAACGACAAGGTGTAGTAATCCTTAGGGAAGCCTTACATAACAAATGCAGATACCGATTTTTGAAAATCAAAGTGAAATCGGCAATGAATAACGCTTGAAATGCACTTCAAAATGAACCGTAGCTGAGCTTCTAACTCGACAGGAACCAAAACTTGAAAAAAAATATTTGGACACCTGAAAAGCGCAAAGTGTAGCGCTGGGAGTTCTGGCGACTCCCGTAACAGCGCGCGTCCGCCGTGCGGGACTGGGGGCGAAGCCTCCAAAGTCCAAAAACTTTTGAACTATTGTAAAAAGCGCTTCTGAAGCTGCAAAAAGCGGAGTTTTGTAAAACAAAGAATTTGGAAAACAATTAACGAGCAGCGAAAAACGCGATTTTATAAAGTGAGGCTTACAGACAGGCAAAAATTTTTGCGCGGGGAGGGTGCACAGTACAGCCATAGGGTAACTGTACGTTTTGCGCGCATCAATTCACCAATGTGCGTTTAATAGGCGAGTTTGAACATCAGCCACACAAAGCACAACAGAAATGAAACATACGTGTTGGTTAGAGCTTGCACAACATGCGCCACGTGTTTTTACCTTGCTTTGCCGTCTTTTACACGCTCTTGGTGCGTCGCAAGGTCTGGCTTGGGCTGGCATTAAGGCAGGATTCAGGAGGGAAACAGGCCGTCACGCATGCAAAATGGCAGCTTACGCCGCGTCGTGCACACGTGAAAACTCCGAATCCAAGTAGGATAGAGGGTAAAACCTTCATAAGGGAAACATTCAAGGTTCGGGAGGTAGGGAGAACCTTCCTTGCTCGCTCTGTAGGACAGCATGCATGCATAGCGGAGGCCCCGCTATATGCGTCAGTGTCCCCTGTTGAGTGGTTTTGGTGGAACGCCTCGTGAGAAGTCTTGTGCATGCATATGTTCACGTGCAGGCACTTAAAACACTCATATGTTTCACCGTGCCGCTCACACATGCAGCGTGTGTTAGAGAGTGTAGGACCATTGCAACTCAAAAAGTCCAATGAAACTCTGGGGTGAAATTCCTCACTTGAAAGTTGTTCGGTTTGAGTTGCACGAGTGTGGGAGGAGTGTGGAGTGGACAGTGGGATGTGGGTTGGAGGCGTTAGTAAGGGGCGCTCCTACAAAGGGCTACTCCTTTGTAGAGCGTTAGGATCGGCGATTGGGAGACTGGGAAGGCAGGGGATTAGAATGGGCAAGGGCGTTCGCGTTGGTCGGCGTACGCTGGCCCTTGTTCCCACGCCCATCTGATCCCTGACGGTTTTTTCCTGGTCTCCCCGTGTGTGACCCTCCCTCTTTTTTTTTGGGTAGCCCCAAGGTAGAGACCCTGAGGTAGATTCACACACATGCTCGCCCTGCACCGCACATCTACGCACAGCACTGCACACACATACTCAACACAACACACTTTTGCGCGCCATTCACTCACTCTGCACGGATCACGTGGAGCTTCGGTTCCGTGTCCACACTTGCACGGGTGTCATCGGACCGGAGGCGAGATGCACCCAAAGCGTTCACTGTTTGTTCAGAGATGCTTGTTGTTAGCTACAGCTTGACTTGCCTTGGCGTGGGCGTGTGTGTGGCAAGTTGTAGGATCAGGGTGTCTTGCGGTGTAGGATCAGGCGTTAGCGTCTTTGACGGTGGGTGCCCAAGGCGGGGAGGTTTGCAGTCAAGGGGGTAGCCCTAGTTGTGGTTGGGCGGCCCATGCAAACTCTGCTCATCCTGCAGCCCACCCAGTTCCTGGGGGAGGTCCCATCCCTGGGGAACACCAACCCTGCCCCTCCGGTGGTGGATGCTTGACTGTCCCAAAATGGAACCAGGTGTTCACCACCCGTAAGAATCGGCTTGCTTAGCAGTAGTGTTTCACTTCTCTCCTAGGCAACACACTTCAGTTGGGCTGTTGACACTCACACGCGCGCCAGTTACACACCGCTCATCTCTCTCCCTCCCTAGATTGGTGAAACCTGTCCCCCAGCCTCGGAGATCCCTCGGAAATCCACGACAACTCCCAGGCTAGTGAGTGTGAACTCACTGCTCAGTGAAACAGGGCCTTACACCTATGATTTTGTGGGGCATTCTGCGGCCAAAACCGCATTTACGCTACCGCACTGGATCTGAAACGGCCCACTGGATCTGAAACGGCCGCGGTGCCAAAAATTTGTCGTTCAAACATGAATTTTTGCAAAATCCATTGCTTGAATACATTTGATTCCTTGGCACAAAAGTGTGGATGTGTCAGAACATTACAATGCTGTGGTTGAATCTAAAGATGCCTGCCAAAAGTCGTTTTAATATTGTTGTTCTGCTGTTTTTGTGCTGCTCAGCTGTAGTGCAGATCGCTCCGGACGTTTCCGGCTATTGACTGCTAAATTTTGACACAACATTTCTGACTTATGCTTTGCAATTGCCTTTGTTTTGCCTTGCTTGCAAACACAACGTTGAACTGGTGAGAACTGTTGAGAACTGAGGTCCCTGGGACTTGATTTGTGTTGCTGGTAAAGGTTTCGGAACAGTTGACAGTTGACGTGCTGTGCACTTGCTTGTGTTGTGCCTTCTTTGCCCAGTCTTGGCTCTGTGAGTTTACTATTTGCCTGATTTGTTGCAAAGCCTGTTCTGCAACCCTTGACTC
Source organism: Eutreptiella sp. 'Long Island Sound 2002' (assembly GCA_964036045.1). Lineage (NCBI taxonomy): Eukaryota > Euglenozoa > Euglenophyceae > Eutreptiales > Eutreptiaceae > Eutreptiella > Eutreptiella sp. 'Long Island Sound 2002'. The sequence continues at coordinate 67,301,265 of OZ038388.1, read as the reverse complement.
TCCCTGAAAAGGGATCTCCTGTGGTGCAGAAGTACCCATTCCAACGGTCAGGCTTTGTAGCTCATCTTTGGCAAATAGTCTCAAACTTGCAGGCACGGGCCCCTTGCACCGCACAACGCTCAAAAGAACTAGGCTTCACAAAGGTTGGCAGGTGTTTGAAGTGACATTGAGAACTGAGGTGTGTGGTTAACTGAGAAGTCAGTTTGAACTGGTCCCACCCTACGATGCTCAAAAGAACTTTGCTTCACAAAGGTTGGCACAGGTTTTTGAACTGACTTTGAGAACTGAGGTGTGCAGGTAACTCAGAACTCGGCTTGAACTGGTTGCAGCGTACGAGGCTCCAAAGAACTTCGCTTCACAAAGGTTGCCACAGGCTTTTGAAATGACGATGAGAACTGAGGTGTGTGGTTAACTGAGAACTCGTTTTGAACTGGTCGCACCGTACGAGGCGCTAAAGAACTTCGCGTCACAAAGGTTTTTGAAATGACACTGTAAACTAAGGAGTGTGGTTAACTGAGAACTCGGTTTGAACTGGTCGCAGCGTACAAGGCGCTAAAGAACTTCGTGTCACAAAGGTTGGCCCAGGTTTTTGAAATTAAGTTGAGAATTGAGGTGAGTGGGTAACTGAGAACTCGGTTTGTGGTGCAGTGGTGGTTCAAGCTGTCTTGAATGGTTGAGAACTGCTGTAAGGAACTGGATGTGTACTGCCGGTGAACGGCATGCTGCTGCTGCCTGTTTTGTGTCACTCCTGGTTTTCCACTTCCGTGCACAGTATACTTCGAGTTGACTTTGGGCATGGGCCTGATTTCGATGACCTTCCACCTACGGGCATTCTTCACCTGCTTCGCGTTGCCCTCCACTTCTGCACCGTGGTGCTCTGCAATGGGCTGCTGCACTCTGGCGCTGCGCAACAGGCTTCACTGAAGGTCCTTTTGGGCCTGCTTTTTGGATTTCACTCTGGGTTTCGTGACCTCCGAGGTCGTTTTGGGCATCCTGGTTGGGCTTCACTCTGATTTCCGTGACCTGGGGCTGCTGGTTTTGGTGGATTTCAGTTGACTTCGTCATTCTTGAACTGCAAGTGGAGATCTGTGCTGCTGGTGGTGGATTTGCAGCAAGTGTGTTTTGTGTTGCCACACTCCGGTGAACGGCATGCTGCTGCTGCCTGTTTTGTGTCACTCCTGGTTTTCCACTTCCGTGCACAGTATACTTCGAGTTGACTTTGGGCATGGGCCTGATTTCGATGACCTTCCACCTACGGGCATTCTTCACCTGCTTCGCGTTGCCCTCCACTTCTGCACCGTGGTGCTCTGCAATGGGCTGCTGCACTCTGGCGCTGCGCAACAGGCTTCACTGAAGGTCCTTTTGGGCCTGCTTTTTGGATTTCACTCTGGGTTTCGTGACCTCCCAGGTCGTTTTGGGCATCCTGGTTGGGCTTCACTCTGATTTCTGTGACCTGGGGCTCCTGGTTTTGGTGGATTTCAGTTGACTTCGTCATTCTTGAACTGCAAGTGGAGATCTGTGCTGCTGGTGGTGGATTTGCAGCAAGTGTGTTCTGTGTTGCCACACTCCAGTATGTAGCAGTTTATTCATTGTGCACCCAAAAATCTGCCCCCCCCCCCCGCTCAGTTGAGGTGTTGTGTACAACCCCAAAAATCCCCCCCCCCAGGGTGATTGTTCACAGAGATACATGAACACTCTTGTTGTCCTGTCCCACCATGGTGCGGCCGCAAGTAGCAGCAGACCAGGCCTCAGAGCGCACCCTGCGCCGCTGCCGGGCTTTCCTTAGGTCATTGAGTGATAAGTTGCTTGGCAAGGCAAAGACCCGTGCCAAACAAAAGATTCGCCGGACTCGGGCTAAACCCTTAGATTGCAAGACGCGTCAACGGGACCCAAAGAATCCGTCGCCATCAACTGTAATGGATGTGCTATTAGCCAAGAGGTCCAGCTACAACACGTGGATGAGGTTTGTGGCTAGCAATGAGCGAAACAAAAGGAGTAAAGGAGTTTACTGTTCGCGTGTGACAACATTGAAGGATTCCCTCGTTGGCAATGTTGGTGGTGTACTGCTAAACCCCAAAGGAGCAAGTTTGCAGACATGGAAGGCTGTAGGTACTTGGTTGTATGTGTTGGACCGTGATCGTATGTATCACTCCAATGTCAAACGCAAGTCGGTAAATGTGTTTATCGACAGCAACGATATGCCTCCGTACGACGCGAAGACGAAGAAAAAAAAATGCACATTGCTAGCTCTCACTGCACCAGAAATATACCGCCCGCATGAAGTGGATACCATACTGCGTGTAGCACGTTGGTTGGATTACGAAGACTGCAATACATTGCGTGATCGCTTGGACGACGTTTCGATGATTGAGGTCCTCCAGGCTGTTCAAAATGGCACACTTACTGCGGACAGGCGTGATATCACGTGGGCACCGGACTGGGGAGCCTACGAGATGGTTCTAGGATGGGTGGACCCGGGGCACGAGGAAGGTTGCTTGGAGTGCTACGCGCGGCGTGGTCAGTGGCATATCCCCGGATTCGAAAAGCAACCCGTGCGCTTGCTACAGCATTGTCGCACAGCATGTAAGCGCTTTTTGCAACTGTTTCCTGATCGCCGCAATATTGTATACGACCCACTGCACTGCATTGCACTGGTGCTCAGCATGATCTTGCTTCATGCGTTGGACCTCTTGTTCCAAGATAAACACCCGAATCATGTTGAAGAGTTGAGAAGGATATACCGGCAGCATATACAAGGTGGTGAATATAGGGGACCGGCTCAGGCTGGACCGGAATACAAAGGATGGAAGCTGTCCAATAACCAAGCAAAGGCATTGCTGGACACGGAGGAGTTCTGGGTTGCTTTAGCAGGGCTCTTTGGGCGTGCTTGTGCACATGTAGTTGATGATTTGGTGTTTTATGTCAATGAGCTCCGCCGGCTGGCAGATCAATTGTTATCATGGAATCCATCTAGAGTGAGCACTCGCAATGCTGATTGTGACCGGCTCCATGCATTGTATATCCAATTGGGTCTCCCGAAGGAACGAATTACAGCGCAAGTGCACTATTTTCTCTGCCACTACCAGTCCCGGCTGGAGTGGCATGGGAATTTGCAAGGCCTCAACACGGAGGGGGGCGAACATTGCCATGGGCACGACAAGGAATTTGTGATGCGTCGCCCTAGTACGCCCCACTGGAAGTGTCCAATAGGAATTGAGATCGGTGTGGAGGATTCTGCCTTAGGGCTGGCGCTATGGACAGAGGGCCACCAGGTGCCCAGCACGGGGTGTGATCACACCATCACTGTAGGTTTGTCCCAACCTCAACCACCCGCACCCCCCCTCCTCTTCTCATGATAGCCACACAAGCAATGCAGAATCCCCACTATTTTTCTCATCAGACGCGCTACATACATTGCTTGGTGTTTGCCCGCCTATCCATTTTCATACAGGATACACAAATTGCGCCCTGCCCGTCATTATTCGCTTTGTGTCGTCTTCAGGCCAAAGGCAATCGGAGGCTCGATAGTGCTGCGGACATCCATGTGAGCAGCGACAGCGGAGATGGGGGCGATGACGGGAACATGGTGGTGCCGAAGAAGGATGCAGCAGCAACAGCGACGGAGAGGAAGCGCGCAGCAGAGAAGGAGGCAGCCGACGAAGCGAAAAAGGCGGCGGCAAATCGGGCAAAGAAGGAAGCAGCAGCAGCAGCACAGGCGAAGAAACGGGCCGCAGCAGAGAAGCAGGCCGCCGACAAAGCAAAAAAGGTAGCAGCGGCCAAGGCCAAGAAGGAGGCTGCAGCAGCAGCAAAGGAGCAGAAGCGCGCGGCAGCGGAGAAGCAAGCAGCGGACAAGGCGAAAAAAGCGGCAGCGGCCAAGGCGAAAAAAACGGCGGCAGCCCAGGCGAAGAAGGAAGCAGCAGCTGCTGTAGCAGCCGCAGCAGCAGCAGCAGCGCATGCGGAGCAGGGTGTCGAGGCAGAGGACAAAGCAGACACTACAATCCAAGCACGGGATGACTTTTCCTCCAAGCTCGAGTCCATTCTGGAGTTGCTGCGAAATCAAGGGCAGGGTCAGGAGGCAGGTAATCAGGACTCAGTTTCACAGCAGACACAGTTGCCGACACAGATGCCGCAGATGCCAACACAGTTGGTAACACAGGTATTGCAAAGTTTGATGCCACCACCAACACAGCACACAGTGCACCCATTGCAAAGTGTCCTGACAGCGTTGCCTCCACAAGGGTTGCCATTGCTGCCAGCACAAGCACAGAACCATAACACGCTGCAGCAACTTCTGCAAGGGCAGCAACTTCTGCAAGGGCAGCATCTCCAGGGGCAGCAGCATTTTCTGCAGGGGCAGCAGCAGCATTTTCTGCAGGGGCAGCAGGGGCAGCTGTTGCAGCAACTTCTGCAGGGGCAGCAGCAGCAGCAGCTTCTGCAAGGCCAGCAGGGACAGTCACAATGTTTGATTGCTTAACTTGAGCTACTTCTCTGTTTCTTGATCAGTGATTATTTCTCAGCAAACCATTGCTGCACAACAACCCACTGCACATTGTGCCAAGTTTGCTGACACCAGAGGCATGGAGCGCACTGCATGTTTTTTTGTGTTCCTCCATCCATTAGCTGTTGCTGAAATGCAGCGACTTTGCATATTACGATTCGTTGATGGTACTTAGGCGGTACGGTGCAGCCAGTTGTCTGCTGTGCATATGTCAGTAAACCAATTGCTGCTTTTTTTGAACCCTCAACTGAAGGTACAGCACACAGCAATGCTTTGAAGTTCGAATGTGCATCGTGCAGCTGTGCAGCTCTGCAGCTGTGTAGGTGGTACGGTGCAGCCAGTTGTCTGCTCTGCATATGTCAGTAAACTGATTACAGCTGTTCTTGAACCCTGAACTGAAGGTACAGCACACAGCAATAATTTGAAGCTCGAATGTGCATCGTGCAGCTGTATGATTTTTTTAATGAAATGTTTGTTATGAAAAGTTGGGGTATTGACGAGCATATCACATTATAACTGCATGGTGCAAGACAAAAAGCACAAGGACAATGTGAATTGTGTGTAGATCAGGGTCAATCAATGTTGTCTACATACATTGCAATGGTTTCCATTTTGTATTGTGTTGGACAAGTAAGTAATTCATTTCTCCACACAAATTGAGTTTTTGTTTTGCCCGAAATATTGGATGTGCATGACATCTTGGCTCTCAAAATGAGCCATGCGTCAACTCTTATTATGAATGATAGGCAAAAACCACAAACATTTCAAAAACAAGCTTAATGCACAACGAAGATGTGTCAATTTTGTCAACCATTTGGATAGAATCCGGGTTTTGGCCACTTTGTGCCCGGTAAAATCAAAGGTGTAGGACCATAGATGCACCGTTTTCACAGGTGCTATGAAACAGGAGAGAGTAGTCTCACCTCCCAGCACGCTTGCGGGCCTGATTTTGGGCTGACTGCAGAATGTCACGCAAATCCTGAGATTTGCAGTACTCAGCAAAAACCTCGTTGACGTTACCGTCATCGAGTATGAAAGCCGTCACTGGCTCCCAGGAACAGTCAGAGATAGAATAGCCAGACCACTTTGTATAGAATCTCCAACCACGTTTGTAGGTGTGGCGGAGGATTCTTTCAACAAAGTAGTAGTCTTGCTTTTTCATCTCTGATTCAGTAAACGTAACGGGTTCATTGGCGCTTATTCTTTTGGGTCTAGCCTCTACGGCTGTAGGTGTAGGTACAGTAGGTCTAGAGAGAGAGATGTCCCTTTCGGGCATCTGTAGTGAACCGTCATCCTCCATAGGCGGCAGTTCTTCATCTTCATCCATAGGATCCGCGGCCAAATCTTCGGCTGCAGCTTCCAGGCTTTCTTGTAGATCTTCTTCCCAGTCGTAGAGGTCGTCTAGCACGTCATAGTGCTTAAGCTGTGGGTAACCCACTTCAACCAGACCTCCGTACTTAGGATGAGTTTTGATCCACACGGACCCTTCAGCTACATCCGCGACCAGAAATGGTCCGAAGTAAGGGCTGTCCAGCGTGTTACGCGGCCATGCCTTGAATCATGTATGATGTACCAGAACCCAGTCACCAATTTGGTAGATAGCTTCTTTTCTTTTGCGGTTCTTGGTACGATTCTCCTTACTTCTTTTCTTTTCCAGTAGTGATCGGCATAGATCGGCGATCCGTTTTTGCTCGGTGAGCCATTCATCAACTTTAGGATTTCCTTCGCTCGCGCAGGGGAATTCGAAGTTGAAACCTGGCCTCCCTAGGAACAGTTCCGTAGGGGTGAAACCAGTCCGGCTACTCACTTGATTATTCATCAAGTAGATAGCATATGGGACTAGTTTTAGCCAGTTTCAGCTCTTCTCGTTCAGCATCAGAATCCTCATGACTGTTTTGAAACAGCCAATTTGGCGTTCGCACAGAGGATTCTTTGTTCGTAGGTAAGGAGTTCCGAACTGGACTTCCGTACCCATAGCTCTCATGACGCTTCGGTACCAACCAGTAGGGCTGGTAAACCAGATATCTTGATAGCTGTGGATAATCTTGGGTAATCCGTAGACTTGTACCCATCCTTCGAAAATCTCTTTCAATACTCCTTCACCATCTACCTTCTTAGTAAGGGGAAACACTCGGCTGTAGCGACTGAGTGCATCCGTCACCAGGAGGGCGAAGTCATGGCCAGTGAATTTAGGTAACTCCATAAAATCCACGTAGAGGATGGAGTTCATTTGGTTCGGAATCGGGAGATTCCTTACCTCACCACGATCCGCTGCAGTGTTAGCTTTAGCCTTAGTGCAGGGACACTCAGCGATGATCTTGGATAAAATCTTCCTGAGAGATGCATCGCTACTCTTAGCGAAGAAATACTTCAGGAAGAACCAAAGAGTTCTCTCCACCCCGGGGTGACCATCCGTTTTGTGTGCCCATTCCAACATAGTTTCTTCGTAGTCTTTGGGGACACAAATGAGGTCTTCCCTGTATAGGTGAGTTGACGTGCGGGAACATTGTACTCCATCCAGGATCTTTGAGCTCCCAATCGTCAACTGGTCCAAGATGTCCGAGTAATCGGTCGTCAGGTCTTTCATACTCCAGGACATGAGTTTTTCTTTCCTCGTAAAGAGATCGAGGTGTTGATCCATCTTGGCGAAAGCTTCTTGGGCCATCATCTCGGTGTCTGCCCCCACCAGGGAATCAAAACAATTCCGTGATAGATAATCACAGAGTTCGTTTTTAATTCCCCGGATGTGGAATGTAGCGAGTCGTAGTTGGCTCAGGTAGACCCACCACCGTCGTAGACGATTTCCATCTGGCGGTGGTCTTTCCATAAAGTACTTCACGGAATCCTGATCACATAGCCAGGTGATGGGATTGGTACCCAGGATCCTGTGTTGACTAGCCAACACTAGAACTCCAGCTAACAGCTCCTGCTCGTAGGTGTGATAGTGTGAGCGGGCTGCATTCCACTTCCAGTTCCAGTGGCCAAGTGGAACTAGGCGCCATTCTTGGGAGTCATAGTCAGATTTCATGAATCCTTCTCTTGTGACACCTTGAACTCTTAGGCGATAATCAATGTCTTTACATTGATCCGTAGTTAGCTTTTGCCACTGATATAATGTCCCTCATCCTCCAACGTTACTGGCATCCGTGATTAGAATCATCTCGCCGTAGCGTTGGGGTACTCCAAGTACTAGGCATTCTGGGATTTTCTTCTTGACATCTTCTATTGCTTGCTTTTCAATAGGTCCCCAGCGCCACGGAGTCTCCTTCTTGATGAGATCCGTTAGTGGTGCGCTGGCTTCCGTGAAATTTCGGAGATGCCGCCTGTAAAGATTACAGGATCCGATGAATTGTCTGATTTTCTGAACTCCTTCAGCTTTAGACATAGAATTCGTTAGGTCGAAGTCCATCAGGGGCTTCATCTTTTGATCCTGCGGCTTCCACCATCCATCTCCGATGTGGAATCCAGGGTAGTCTGTTTCCGTCTTGAGAAATTCACATTTTTCCAACTTGATGCGGAGGTGATTTTCTTGACAGACGGTGTAGAATTCTCGGAGTAGTAGGAGATGGTCATCGATGGTGTTCGTCCCTAGGATGACATCGTCGATGTGAGCCTCCAGGACAGCACCACGCTGTAGGAGCTCTTGGACGGCCGGTCGTCGTTTACACAGGGCGATGATTTGATTCATCAGCTCCTGGAACAACGCCGGGGCGTTAGCAATACCAAATGGCATTACCCGCCATTTGTCGACCCGTCCATCCGGAGCAATGAATGCCGTTGGATCTTGGGCACGCTCCGTTAGGTCAATTTGCCAGAAACCGGACCGCTTGTCCATTTTAGTTTTGTATCTGCATCCAGCAGCGGTTTCCACGGTGTTCTCCATCAGAAGCAACGAACCGCTGTGCAGTTTTATCTTCTGGTTGACCTTTTTGTAGTCGACCACCAATCTTTTTGCAGTGCTCCCTGGTTTAGCTACCAGGAAGCATGGACTGCAATGCTTAGGATAGTCCGTCTTTTTGTACTCGTAAACCAAACCGGCCTCCACGCATTCTTTGATTTGGCAAGTAATCTCAGCCATGTCATCTTTTGATGCTGGGTACGGTCGACATCGAACTCGATCTTTGAGAAATTCTTCTCTTAGTTCTAGGTCCATGGTCACGAGTTTCTTCACCAATCCGGGTGGAGGTAACGGACCAAAAATGTCAGAGAAATGCAGGATGATTTTCTTGATCCTCTCGTCAACATCCATTTTGTCGAGCGAAATCTTGAGGTCTTCAGATGCGTGTAGGTTGGACGCACCTAATTCTTGTTTCTTAGATTTTTCATCTTGCTCCGTCAATTTCTTGAGGGCTAGAACCTGTTCGGGGTCCAAAATCATCTGATTCTCTTGGTGATCAATTTTCTTCTTTTCTTTGACTTTCTTTCTTAGTCTCTTGATGTCTTTCCGGCGTATTTGATCTTTTCTTTCTTCTTTCTTTTCTTCTTCTCCTTCGATTTCTTGTTCTTCTTGTTCCAATGCTTGGTGTAGTTCGTGAAGCATGACCAATTCTTCGCCGACATCCAAAT